>CM032638.1:23282201-23891188 GCA_019097785.1 Fraxinus excelsior
CAAATCAAACGTTGTAGGAAAAATAAAGTTCGAAAAAAGGACATTGGAATAGGGTTAAGATTGAAAAGAAAAATAAACAATCACAACTTTACATTTCACAATTAATATAAAATTATTTTTGATATTTAAAAATTATCGATCATATATTTATCATGGTTGCACTTCAACATTTTCAACAAATTTTAAATCGCTTAAAACACATATTTTTAACTTAAAATACTGAATGAAACGTTAAAAAAATTGACTTAATTTAAGATAAAAACCGAAGAAAAATGAAACTGAGAGAAATTAGTATGAGTATGGGGATTGATGGTGGGTAGAAAAGGAAAATTAACGATTATGATTTTACGTTTAATAATTTAAGATATATTTATATTTAAACTTAATCGACAATATATTTATTATTATCACATTTTAAGTTTTTTTTAAAAAAAATTAAATCAATCCAAATGGATATACATATCGTTAAATATCGAATCAAACATTGTAGAAAAAATAAAGTTTGAAAAAATGATATTGAAATAGGGTTGAGATTGAAAAGAAGCATAAACAATTACGACTTTATGCTTCACAATTGATGTAAAATTATTTTTGATATTTAAAATTTATCCATATATTTATCATGGTCGCACTTCAACATTTTCAACAAATTTTAAATCGCTTAAAACGCATATTTGTAACTTAAAATACTGAATATATATATATATATATATATATATATATATATATATATATATATATAAACGGCTTAGTCGAGTCGAGCCGAATACTGAATAAACGTAATAAAAAAATCGACTCAGACAACTTAGCCAAGCCGAGCTAAAAAGCCCTTCAGTTTGGCTCACGACTTATGAGCAATAATAAGGGAAGTGATTCTTTTATTTATGATGGATATGGTAGAATTATGGAACCCAAATCGTTTCTATTCCACAAAATAAAGGTTTCAAACTTCTAATACTTCTAACTAGTGGTGACAAAAGTGTCCGTCGGCTCGGACGACTTGTGACTCAACTCAAAAAAAAAAAAAAAAAAGTCCAAGTCGAGCCGGCTCTAAGCTCATTTCTACAAGTCAAGCCTAAA
The DNA here is from genome assembly GCA_019097785.1 of Fraxinus excelsior. Lineage (NCBI taxonomy): Eukaryota > Viridiplantae > Streptophyta > Magnoliopsida > Lamiales > Oleaceae > Fraxinus > Fraxinus excelsior. The sequence goes on from CM032638.1 coordinate 23,283,282, forward strand.
AAATGAGATTTGACTCGAGCTCGGACTAGCTTTTTTACACCTTTAACCACTTGCATAATTATTTTTTTAGTTTGTAAATTCATGACCACTTATTTTGTAAAACTCATCAACTTGCATAGTGAATTTTGTTGTTTTGCAAATTAACAATTGTTTTTTTCTATATCTGAGAAAAAAAATTGAAAACTCCTTAAGCTGGCTCAGCTCAAAAATGCTCGGGCTAAACCCCATTTTTGGGGGACGGCCCAAGCCCAAGCTTGACTCGAGCTCAAAAAGTTCGAGCCCCTTTTTTTTTACGAGCCAATACCTAATCCCAAGCTTGGGCTCGTAGGCCGGCTCAACTTGACTCGTTGCCACAACTATTTCTATCCATTTGTTTTCATTTTCTTCGTTTGAAATTGGATAACAATATGACTAACCAAAACTTTCAAATGTTGATAAAGAACAACATATCAAGTTCCAAGCACAAAATTCCATCTCAATATAAAATAACAATATATAAATAAAATAATTTTATTTTCACGGGCTAAATATTCTGAAAAAAAAAATTAAAAATATAAATAGGATCAGTTGATTAGTTATTCAATTTTGGGTCTAGAAATGACAACCAAACCATAGACAATTGGTTCTCAATTCTAATGTGTATTACCCGATTTAAATTTAAGAAGAATCGGACAGCACTGCCAATTATGTCAAAATCACAAAACGGTCATTGAAGTTTAAAACTTGCACTAAAGGTCACTAAAGTATCATCTGGTTTCAATAATGGTCACTGAAGGACCTTTTTCATTTTAATTGAACTTAATGGACCAAAATCGAAAATTTGACAAATTTATATTTATTTTCTTAGCCACAGATTGGATATAAATTTATAAATGGTATTCAATTAAAAATTTTAACTATTCATTTCAAAATTATTTTTTCTTATCTACACATTTCGTGAGATCTATTATATTCCTCTTATTGTTCTCTTCATAAACCATTTATAAATTTGCAAAACAATGGCTTAAACTAAAATTGTAAAAATATAAAATATATTCTAATAAATCAATAATATGTTGAAAAATACAGCAAAAAATTCCTTTGAATTTTATTTTAACATTACTAAATGAACAAATAGAAATTATAAGTTGTTATCATGAGTTACAATCAATGCACTAAAAAGAAGAAGTAAAATGATATTTAATATTATGTATTATTTTGTAGCTTAAATGAATTTATTATTTATTTTAAGTTGGAGTTATAGTTAAAGTTTTATACTATTTTGTTAATATATTTTCAAGAATTCATATATAATTTTATTGATTTTTTTTATGTTCTTATTTTCTTTCTCTCTGTCCCTCTCTCTTTTTACAAGAAAAAAAAAATCACATTATATGGGTTAATTTCACAAAAAGAAATGGTTTTTGTGGGTTTTATTGTCAAATTTGCGATTTAGGTCCTCAAGGTTTAAGTTTCAACTATTTTGGTCCATTAAGTTCCAATTAAAATGAAAAAGAGATGATACTTTAGTGATCGTTAGTGCAAATTTTAAATTTCAGTGACCGTTTTGTAATTTTGACATAATTTCAATAACCGTTTGTGAAATTAACCCAAATTGCAATATAAGATAACATGATTTGTAAATATAGGAGAAATTACAAAACATTTACAAGCACATGTTTTATAATCTAGTAGTAAGAAAATCGGCATCTAGAATTTGATCTAGAAAAGACCATATGGGCTACAACATCCAGAGATACTCTCTCACTTGTCAGGTGATGCTACAATGGAATTTTTCTTCATCCTAATTACTCAAAAAAATCCTTTGTGATTACCAAAATTAGCCAAAGATGACTTTTGCAGGTAATACTCAACTCACCAGTTGTAACATGTTGGAGGAACTTATCCTCAAATTCATGGCAAAGCTCCACAGATAAAGTTTTTGTGGCTTTAGCACTATTCGTTCACCAAGCCTGACCAATTTATTCTGCAATATTTGGGATTTTCGTCAGACTCTACAATAGTAGTAGAAAATATCTTCTTGGAAATTTTGATAGCTTTACATGTGGCAACTTTTGGGGCCTGGGAAGCAAGAACTTCAACCAGCAATATTGCATCAGCATATTATATTATTCTATAAAAGAAATAGGAATATTAAACTTCCAAAATTAGGTATCAAATCTAAACTATTCAAAAGATTCATTTAGAAAAAATCATTATAGATTATTGCAGAAATTATGGTTAAAATATAAGAGAATATGTTTAGAAGCTACATCTTGAGCATCTTCGTAGTTCAATATAGGGCTGGGCAAAATGTCCGAACCGAACCGAACCGAACCGAACCGAACGGGTTTTCTTAAGTAAAAAACCCGAACGGGTATCCGAATCGAGAACCGACGGGTTTGGTTCGGTTCTCGGTTCTAGACCAAGAACCGAAGAACCGAATTTTTTTTTTTTTTTTTTTTTACAATTGAGCATTTAGGTTTCAAGTATATTGAATATAACCCAAATTGACCAACATAAAAAAATTGAAAAAAAAAACCACTAAATATAAAAGGGACAGAGCCCTAGAATATTCGGTCTTCTCTTCTTCTTCTCTCTCTAGTCCATTCCTGCCACACAACGTGTTTCTCGTCCAGTCATGAGTCATTTTCTCTCAACTTGAAGAAGTCCTCCTCCTTCTAGTTCCCACACTAAGCTGGAGTACTCTCGTAATTATTCTTTTCATATTTAAGAGACGTGAGATTTTACCCTCTTAATGCTAACAGTGCTTTCGTTCTTTTATCGTGTTTACAATGACAAATTTTTTAAGCCTTCCAAGAGCTTTGCACAGAGATTTCCAGCTCTAGCTACTGGATTCTTTTTCTTTACATGGTACTCAAGAAATTTTTAACATTTTAATGGTACATGGCAAGTTAAGCAATCGATGATTACATTACATAGTTGGTAAGTTTTTTTAATACTTTAAAATATTACGTTCATTTGTAAAAGCTAAGATTGAACCTGGTCAATATTCACACGCAGATTCACTCGGTGAAAGTACTGAGCACGTTGGGATTGCCCCACTTCTCACAATGTTTTCAGAAAATAGGAATGATTTTGGTACCACTTATCAAAATGGAGAACATAGTTAGATGCTTTTATATGTTACCTTTTGGTAGGTAAGCAGTGGAGCAGTAACTGTTTGAGGGAAGCAACAAAAAAATTGTAATCTATATTGTCTAGTACTAAAGTGTTAGCATTTTGTGAAAACTTTTTAATATGTTATGGATTAATTATTCAAAACGCTCCTGGACTTTGTTTTCTCTTTTGTAGTGATTTAGTGGGATTATATTTGGTTTATAATATTAATTTGATATGAATCCGATCAGAACCGTATTGGATACGGTTCTTCCAGTTACGAACGAACCCGAACCGAACTCGGTTCCAAGAATTATATCTGGAACCGACGGTTCCATTTTCTAAATACCCGAAAATTTCTGGAACCGAAAAAACCGAACCGACCCGCGCCCACCCCTAGTTCAATATCAACCAACCATCATCACCGAATCCATTAATAGTGTCATTAAACTCTCTGCACTGCATAACCGAAATATATAGTCAGCTACTTGATTTACGTAGAACAGCTGGTTGTTTGCCAAGACCATATACCACCTCGCCATTTGTCTCTTGGGCTATTTTCCTAATATATTGCAATGCTTATTTTAAAATGGAATGAAAATCAGGTTTCCACCATACCCAATTGGTCAAATTTTTCATGGAATTAAAATAATTTTACTTAAAAATACAGAACTTTTACTCCTTCAAAAACCAAAATTCAATGCCAAACTATTGCTAATATTATTCACTCCTTCTCTTAAAAGAGAGAATCCAAGAATCACTGTTTCATTTTGTCACAGCCGTTTTCACACAGGAATTGGTTTCAAACTAATTTTGTACTATTCATTATTCTTATTATTTATTTTAGTCATCAACATAGTTATATATTTAGTCAATAAAAAACACGGATGACTCAAAAAAAAATATATCTGCACGCCGACTCCACTATATTAAGATATAGTGATATACATGAAAATGCAGTAAACGCGTATTAGTCAATAAAAAACACGGATGACTCAAAAAAATATATATATATATCTGCACGCCGACTCCACTATATTAAGATATAGTGATATACATGAAAATGCAGTAAACGCGTTTCAATGATAATCAAACACAGAAAATTAAAAATAATAATAATTTTTTGCCGACTTCGTATGAATATATATCTGCAAACCGACTTCTTCACTGTATGTATCTTGCCGCTTCCTGTTCTATATATATATATATATATACATGCAACTGCACTAAACATATTTCCAACTACACAGTTTCACGTTTCTCTTATTTAAAATACAAAAGAAAAACAACCAATATTCTCAATTATCAGTTCGCGTTGTGAATTGGCTGAACAATCCATTGAAGGTAAATTTTTATTCATTGTTATATTTTTGCTCTTTCATTTCAATATTTTTTTTACCTGCAACATGCTTTATGTTTGTTCCTTATTATTTAGTTTTATTATGTTTTTCGTGTTTTTTTATTTAGTTCATTATTTCTGTTGTGATTATATTTCATAGGAATGAACCGATAAATTAAATATATATTTTTTTGCAACATGCTTTAGGTTTTGTCGTTTTTGTTTAGTTTTATTTTTTTGTCATCCTTTTCTGTTTAGTTGTTTATGGGGGTGGTCGAGATGAGAGAGTTTTGACAAGGTAAAAGAAATTAGTTTTTTTTTTATTATTAAAGAAAATAATATTTTTTAACACCGTTGTGTTATAAAAAAAAAATTCTAACTCTCTGTGCGCGCACGAGGAGATGCGATCTCCCCGTGCGTGCACAGGGAGTCCATTTCTCCCCGTGCGCACACGGGGAGTACAACCTTTTTTTTTAAATACATCAAAATATATTTCAAAAGAAACGAGTTTTTTTATTATTATTAAGGAAAAGAATATTTTTTAACACCTTTGTGTTAGGAAAAGAATATTTTTTAACACATTTGTGTTATAAATAAATAAAAAATTTAAATAATATTTCTAACTCCCCGTGCGCGAACGGGGAAAAATGGATTACCCATGCGTGCACGGGGAGAAACCAACTCCCCGTGCGCGCACGGGGGCATTTCTCCCCGTGCGCACACGGGGAGTCCAACTTTTTTTTCTTAAATACATCAAAATGTATTTCAAAATAAATGAGTTTTTTTATTATTATTAAGGAAAAGAATATTTTTTAACACCTTTGTGTTATAAATAAAAAAAAATTAAATAAAATTTCTAACTCCCGTGCGCGAACGGGGAGAAATGGACTCCCCATGCGTGCACGGGGAGAAACCAACTCCCCGTGCACGCACGGGGGCATTTCTCCCCGTGCGCACACAGGGAGTCCAACCTTTTTTTAAAAAAAAATACATCAAAATGTATTTCAAAATAAACGAGTTTTTTTATTATTATTAAGGAAAAGAATATTTTTTAACACCTCTGTGTTATTAAAAAAAAAAATACATATATACAATAAATTTATTACATACAATATTTTTTTTTTGCTTCAATTCTTTCTTTTCTTTTTATATTTTTTACTTCATTCCATACATATACATATAATAAATTCAAAATTTTCATTTTTTTGCAAAAATAGTTCTACTAATTTACACTTTGCATAGACTTTAAATAAAATTTCATTTATAAATAATTTAATTCAAAATTATTAGAAGATATTCAATTCCATACATACATAAAAATAAAAAATCCTTTCGGGGGCGTTGCCCCCGATCCCCGTTGGGGGCGTTGTCCCCAAACCCCCACGAGGGGCGCTGCCCCCTCGACCCCCACGACCTGGCCGGGCAACGCCCCCGTCATTTATGATTATATCAATATTGAATTGTTTCCATTTTTTTTTTGTTGTAAGATATCATTGTCAAATTAAAAATATTAAAATTTTCAACTTTAATTAAACTCTCACACGTAATTTCTTATTGTTACTAAGGTAGTGAGATAGACTTTACTATTCTCATTAGTAGACAAAAAATTGGCTCCAACTTTTTGTACATATTTTTACTTTAATCTTATTTTTGTTCGTTAAAATTGTGCAAGGTCTGACTACTATCCATCTCTTGAATTTTCTTCTCTTCATTTTGCTCGTGTGAAAAGGTAATAATTTCTTCTCTTCTAGAAATTTAATTTCATTCGATAATGTTTAATTATTCTTTATTTGTTGATAATAGCATATAAAAAATATTTTTAATTTTCTTCAGATTTCATTTTACCAATATTTGAGTCAGCGATTTCAATGTTAATTACTATTGAATTAAATTTTACAATTTCGGTACTTGACTTTAAATTTATGCATTTTATATAAATATATTATATACTAGAATTTTATGACTTTTATTCATCAATTTTATTTCGCATTTTGCTACAGTTAGTATTATTATTATTATTTGTTAGTTGTTTGACTAATATAATATTTTCTATTTCATTATTCAGATAGTTGATATATTTATTGTCCTCATGAATTCTCTGCAAACTGGTAATGAAGAGCCTCAGTTTACTAATCTTGAAAGTATTTCCGAAAGCACATGTAAATCATATAATGCTTTCATTCGCTAACAACAAAATCGAAGGCAAGCGGATAGAAGGAATTGAGTTCAAACCATAAGTATTGATCATCGTAAAAGGATAAATGATCCTATGTTATCTCAAAATAATAATTCTGATGTTGCTTATGTGCATGAATCTATAATACATTCTTATTCTGAGGGTTCCACTTCGGATGAAGAATCAACTAATGTTTATGAATTATGTGGAAATTTTAACCTTCTGAATATACCAACTACTGCATATGTGTTACCAACATGCAACTATTGTAAGTATTGTGGCGCACAAAAATTTCATAGAGAAACAAAAGGTTTTTGTTGTTGTGATGGAAAAGTAAAACTTTGTATGCCTGATTCACCAAAAGAATTGTACGGTTTATTTATTTCTAAAGAACCTATATGTATGGAATTCAAAAAACTTTCACGCGGGTATAATAACCACTTCGCATTCACTTCATTTGGTGTGAAGTACGACAAGGAGCTCTTTAAAGCATACCGAGGTATTTACACATTCAGAGTTCAGGGACAGATATATCATTATATAAATCAACTTATGCCAGAAACTAATGCACCAAATTATATGCAATTGTATTTTTATGATACAGATAATGAAATACCTAATCGTATCAAAATTTCTGCAAATTTAGAAGAATCTACTTTAATTCGTCTCATTGAGATCTTAAAAGAAAATCCATATAGTAGATTCTTTAAGTCTTTAAGTAATATAGCGAATTTGTCTGACCATCGAATTTAAATAAGATGTCACCCCGGACTCGATCAAAGAGTTTTCAAACTCCTTCAGCGTCTCAAGTAGCTGCTGTATGAGTTGATGATGATGAGAATGCAAATAATCATATTCGTGATATTACTATATATGGTCATTCTGGTGATTCGCATAGGATTCATTATTATTATGGTTGTTATGATCCTTTACAATATCCTTTACTTTTTCCATTTGGTGAATCTGACTGGCATGAGGGCATTCGAAGATATAAACCCACATCTTCTCAACCTCAGAATTTCGTTGGCCATGTTACTGTTCCTAAAACAATAGATTCTGCAACTCAAATGATTGAAAAAGAAGCTGAAGGTTTGCTCATATACTTTCTCGTATGTTTTCTAATTTTACAAATATAGATATTTTAGTTACAAGTAAAGATTGTTTCATTTTTCCTCATGCAGTGCTTCATAAAGTGAAGAAATGATCTCAGGTTTCATGTCGTGAATATTATGCATACAAGCTACAAATTAGGCCTATTGGTAAGTTCGTTTTGCTTCACACTGGTAGACTTTTTCATCAATATGTTGTAGACATGTATGTTAAAATTGAAACAGCCAGATTAGATTACTTTCGTAATAACCAAAAACAAATTCGTGCTGAACTTTATCAAGGTATTGTAGATAGTGTCGGAAACGGAGAAACAAGAGGGTACAAAATTGGAAAGAAATTTATTTTACCACAATCCTTTACTTGTGGACCTAGAGATATGCTGAGGAGATACTTAGATGCTATGGCTCTTGTTCAACGTTATGAAAAACCAGATATATTCTTAACTATAACATGTAATCCGAATTGGCAAGAAATTAAGCAAGAATTGAAACATAATGATGAGATTCAAAATCGACCGGATTTAATTGTACGTGTATTTAGAGCAAAATTGGAAGAGCTTAAAAATGATTTGTATAAAAACAATATTTTTTGTCATGTTGTTGCTCATATATATATGATTGAATTTCAAAAAAGAGGGCTTCCTCACGCACATCTATTAATGATTTTTAACCGTGGCCATAAGATTTCTTCTGCTCAACAAGTTGATAGGATAGTCTCTTGTGAAATTCCTGATAAAAATAAGTATCCTCATCTTTATTCAGTTATTGTAAAGCATAACATGCATGGCCCTTGTGGAAATCTTAATCCCAAAAATGTATGCATGGTAACAAATAGTGATTGTAAGAATAAATATCCGAGAGATTATTGTAATAGTACTATATTTGGAGATAATTCATACCCATTATATAGACGACGTAATACTCGTATTAGTATTAAAGTTAGAGGTCAAATGTTAGACAATCAATGGGTTGTACTATATAATCCTTATTTAAGTGCAAAATTTTACTGTCATATCAACGTTGAAATATGTTCTTCTATTAAAGCTGTAAAATATTTGTACAAATACGTATACAAAGGACATGATCGTATTAATTTTTTCGTTAGCAAAAATGAAAAAGAAAAAGATATTGATGAAATATCAGCTTATCAATCTGCTAGATGGATATCTCCACCTGAGGCTATGTGAATGATTTTTTCATTCAATTTGTCAGAAATCTATCCAATTGTTTATTCTTTACAACTTCATATCGAAGATCATCAACAGGTTACATACAAAAATACGGATAATTTATCTACTATTATTGAGAATGAAATTACAAAGAGAACAATGTTAATTGAATTTTTTCGATTGAATCAAGCAAACGAATTTGCTCAAACGTTTTTGTATCGAGACATCCCAACATATTTTGTATGGAATACAAATAACAAAATTTGGACTCCCAGAAAGAAACAAATTGTTATAGGACGAATTGTCTCAGCGAATCCATCTGAGGGAGAACGATATTTCCTTCGCATTTTTCTTAACCATATTAGAGGGCCAACATCATTTGATAATATAAGAAGTTTCAATGGAACAATTGTTAATACATTTCGAGAAGCAACACTTTTACATGGTTTATTAAGTGGAGACAATCGTTGTGAAGAATGTCTATCCGAAGCTATTATTTACGAAATGCCTTGTTCTTTAAGACGGCTTCTTGCTACACTTCTTACACTGTGCAATCCTAATAATCCAAAATTACTGTGGGATAAATTTAAATCTTATATGATGGATGATTATGTACATCAAAATATACCCGTTGAATTTGCTGAATTACGAGCTCTGGAGGATATAAGTTCTATTTTAGAATCCTTGGGTAAAAATATAAATGATTATGAAATTGTATCGTTTAATGTAAATATAGATGAAGGTGAAAGACTGACAAGAATGGTTGCAGAGGAAACAACTATTTTGGGTATTCAAGGAAGTTCTACTTGTGCTGCAACTTTAAATAAAGAACAACAATTTGCATACGATACAATTATGGAAAAAGTAGAATCTGAATCAAGTGGTGCTTTTTTCATCGATGGTCCAGGAGGAACAGGTAAAACTTTTTTATATAAAGCACTATTAACTGATGTAAGATGTCGAAATTTAATTGCTTTGGCAACTGCATCATCTGGAGTAGCTGCTTCTTTATTACCTGGAGGTCGAACACCCATTCAAGATTTAAAATTCCTTTGGAAACAGTAGGAGAAGTCAACTGCTCTGTTAGCAAACAATCGGCTTTGGGAACTTTGTTGAAAATGTCTAGACTAATAATTTGGGATGAAGCACCTATGGTAAATCGTTGTGCTATTGAAGCTGTAGATAAAATGCTTAGAGATATTACTGATTGTAACTTGCCTTTTGGTGGAAAAGTAATCGTTCTTGGAGGAGATTTTCGACAAGTTTTACCAGTTATACCGAAAGGAAAAAAGGAAGACATAATGAAAGCTAGCTTGGTTTTCTCATATTTATGGCATTTATATGTACATCTACTATTAGTTGAAAATATGAGAGCAAAATTCGATTCCACGTTCTGCGATTACTTACTTAGAATTGGAGATGGAACAGAACAAGAACATACTTGTAAGTGTATTAAACTTCCAAATAGTATAATTTTACCATTCGAAGATGAAATCACGTCTTTGAAAACCTTGATACACTGTGTTTTTCCAAATATAGAAGCATGTGTTGATCATTTACATACCATGGTAAACCGTATTATTCTTACGCCTACAAATGAATGTGTTGACTATATTAACAAACTTCTGCTTGAACAAATTCCTGGTCAAATTTTCACATACTATAGTTTTGATTAAACAATTGAGAAATCAGAACAGAGCGTACAAGAAGATTTCTTAAATACTTTGACATCAAATGGTATTCCACCTCATGAATTGAACCTTAAAGTAAATTGTCCCGTAATGTTATTACGGAATATTAATCCTTCTGAAGGATTATGCAATGGAACACGTCTTACTTGTCGAAAATTTGAGAGAAATGTTATTCTTGCTGAAATCACTACTGGCGAATATTGTGGAAAACATGTTTTTTTACCGAGAATTCCTTTTATACCCCTTAAATCTGATCGAACCACAATTCCATTTAAAAGGACTCAATTTCCAATTAGGTCATGCTTTGCAATGACAATAAATAAAACCCAAGGTCAAACACTTGATTTTGTCGGTTTGTATCTTCCAGAACCAGTTTTCTGTCATGGTCAGTTATATGTTGCGTTATCAAGAGTAAAAACAAGCAAATCTCTAAAAGTTTTACTGAAACCATCAATCACAGATACTTCGCACAACTCATGTACTGAAAATGTTGTCTACAAGGAAATTCTTTCCTTCATACATTCATAGAACAACTTTCTCACAGGTATATTTTATAATATTTGAAACATTATTAAAATTTCCTATTATTCACTATTTTCATAATTTATTTTCTATAATATATTTATAAAATAGTATTTTAATATGTATAAAATAATATTTTTTATTTTATATATACAGGCTATTGGAAATTCTATTCATGCTATTGAAAAGTTCAAATCAATTCTTTACTGCGTCTGCATATTTCACAGGTATGAATTAGCTTGTTAATAATATTTTCCATTATTTTAGTTGAATATATTCATTGACATTTTGTTATATGATTGAATACAGGTTTTCTGTTATTAGCAAGAGTCTCATCTCTCGAAGGCATCCACGATTATTGTATTCGTACAATTTGTAATCTATCAAAATCTTTTAATATTATCATATGGCATTTTAGTGTCTCCGTAGAATACACGGAAAATAAGTAGAGAAGTTCCTTTGCTATTTTAAGGCATATATAATGCCCCAAAAATGTAGAGTTGCTTAAAGTTTTAAGTTTCATCAGAAAACATTCTTTGCTTGAACTACAATTTTGCCCTTTTTTTGTATTGTAAAATTCAATGTTATATCTTATTCAGTGTTATTATTTTATTTACTTTTTAAACTAACATATACTTGAAACTTGAGCTTTTATTTTTTTATCGCATAATTTTACTACATCTCATACAAATAATTAATTGTTAAGTATAAAAAAATTTATATTATGCATTTAATACTTAAGAAAATGCAAAAAAAAAAAAAGGGACAAAAATATATATTTTTAAAACGTTAATCTTGCCTCAGTAATCACATTGCCCGTGCATTGCACGGGCAATAGACTAGTATGGAAAATAAAATCTTTTGAAAGCGTAGAAAATATTGTACTCAATGTAATTGTCATTTTTTGTGCCACTACTTTTGAATATTCATAAAGCGGTCGTAGCACCTCTACCACACTCGAAGCCTGGAAAATGTTACTCGATATGTCAACTAAGTTCTGGACATCAACCTACTATCATGTTCTGTAATCTTGGAGGCTGGAACAGCTTCTCGAAAAGAAGATGCCAAGTTTGAAATATTATAGCTTACATTCAAACTGATGTTCTCAATAAGATCCCAAGAGAAGATGAAAAGGGTAAAGACCTTTATTGATTTTGTGAGACTTAAAATCACCATACATACTTGAAAAAATAAAAATGAGAAACCATAAAATATATTAAAACAAACACCACTGCAAAATTTAGTACGTAAACTAGATTTGGCAATATTTGACAATAATAACTATAATAAAGAACTAAAATTTGAATATTGTACCATTTACTACGATTTAAAATTGCATAAAGAACACAAATTACAATAAAAGTTGCAACTGAATTGAAAGAGGTAGTGTATTATCAATCTTGCTTGTGCTAAAACACATAAAACATAATTAGACATGGACAAACCAACCGCTAGATATATTCTAAATTTCTGACTATTTCATAAATCTAAAATAAAACGAAACATGTTTCTCTCTTAGTTTTAAAGTCTGAGTCACGAGAAATGAAAGCAGTTAAGCCACAAATATTTCATGCAACCTCCAACTGTTTCTTTCCCCTAAAACAAAAAGTACGGGCAAAATATTCAAGTACAAATGAATTTTTATTTTTATTTTTGAGTGATAACTACCAAAACAACTCATTGTGAGGCCTACTGTGGCAGAAAAAACCAGTAGCAATTTTTAGAATACTGTGCACCTTTAAATTCACTACGATCAATGAGTGAAAGGCAAAAGAAATTGTATTAGAAATGTAACCAACAGACAGACATTGTGTGCAGAAATATCAAAATCAAAGACCTTCCGATTGTACACAATGGTTATTTTTTCAATTTTAGCATTCTTCTTGAGACCATAACTCGGCCTGAAAAAACAGAGAAAATGTTTGATAAATCACAAAAACATAGTAGAAATGATCAATATATTTATACATACCTCAATGGTGAGAAACAAGTCTGAATAGGTTTATTGAGACCCAAAGCAGCAGATTGAATGACAGTCTTCACAATCTTTGTATTAAGCTTAAATACAATACCTTGTATGTCCACACTCCAACAATAAGATAAACACATAATACAATAACCTTATATAATTTATCTAAAACTTAAAACAACCGTAAATAAACCCCTTAAAGTGCATCCTACAAAATAGAAGCACAAGTGAAATTAGCAACAAGCAAAACGTGGTCAATGAATTTTGAAGTGACAAAGTTGAAGTAACTCTTAGGGTCGGTTTGATTGCAGGGTTGGAAAGAAAATGTTTTACATGGAAAATATTTTCCTAGAAATTGTTTTACTGAGAATTGTAATTAATTGTGTTTGATTGGTATAATTTTCTATAGAAAATGTTGGAAGTTTGGAGTTCGTTTGGCTTCGTTTTTTATGAAAATTGTCCATTAAAGTGATAATGTTCTCTACTATTAGGCCTAGAATTTATTCTAATTGCCAAAAATATAAAAATTGAAAATTGAAAAAAATTGAAAAAATAATAATCATACTGAATATCATTCGTTTGGCTTTGTTTTGTATGAAAATTGTCAATAAAAGTGAAATTTTTTTTACCATTTTGTCTAGAATGTCTTCCAATTGCCAAAAAAAAAAAAATGAAAAATATTTTCTCACAAAAATATCAAGAATTTATTTTCCTCAAAAAGGTGAAAAATATTTTTCCGGGAAAATTTCGCCAATCAAGCGTTACAAAAGTTGGAAAATGAAAAATATTTTCCTCCATGGAAAATTCGGCCTATCAAATGGAGCCTTACACGTATATCATCGTCCACTGAGGCAGCTTTAACTTCTGTCGAGTCTTCTTTGGAGCCATCATCGGTCTTGTTGCCTTCTGCATCATCGTCTCCATCCTCGGCTATAAGCACGATACCCAAACTTTGGAACAGTTTTTTTTTTTTTTTTTTTTTTTTTTTGGTAGAAGATCTTACCTCAAAATCTGAGAATTATGAGATGAAAATAGTCTTTGGATTTGAATTCCAAAAAGGGTATAATGAATAAAAAATCACATTACAATACCAGAACCAAAATGCATAGTGTGCATCCTGGCCCATCAAAATCCTCAAAGTTTGGATCCCAAAAGTCAATGGGCTATACTTTGAGAAGCCAACCTCTAGCAGCCCAACGGCCCATCTCTCATTCTGGTTCAAAACATCAATTAGACCCTATTTGATAGGCCTTAAATTCCATGGAAGATGGAAAACTTCCCACCATTTTCCAACTTTTTGGCTATTTGATAGGATATATTTTCCAGGCAAAACATTTTCCCAATTCCCAACATGTGACCTTCTTTTCCTCAGAATCTTGGAATTGGTTTTCCCATGGTCAAGCAGGTTTTTTGTTTTCTTTGCAAGTGGGAATTGCAACCAAATTCATCCACTACACCGGCACCTTCTATTCCAAATTCATCTAGTATGCCGCTGGACAAACCACCGGATTTCTACACTGTCAACATGTCCTCATCCCACTCTTCAATTCCATACCAAAAATCGAACATAACACCTCCAAAATCAGACGAAATTCGGGCTCAAAATCAAGCCTTCACGCACGGTTTCAACACCAATTCCAGCCAACCCTCCGACACCAACGATCATACTTCATTACAGGCCCTAATCCTCATCAAGGAGAGTAATTTCATGGTCCCATTTCATCAAGAAACAATTTATAATGGATTGCAAAATCGGAGACTAAGACATTTGCCCGATTTTCAACTCCTTAATGTCAGATCATGTCGTTGTTTCCTCAGGCCAAACTTTCGAGCAATTAACTGTGCAAGTATGTAGAGATTTGGGCTTCATGCCCAAGCTCCAAGATGGTTTCGAACCCGGTTTCTCGAGTGTAATACCCAATCTAGCTCTAAGGAGTACTATCCTTAACTGGTGTAAGAAATCCAGGTTGGAGCTTCCGAAGCCATCGGAGTATTCGGAAATTGAGTCCATTATTACCTCTTTGATGGCGGTAAGTCAAAGATTTAGGATTTCTGAAAGGGAATTGTTGAAGGGAGGAAAGTGGAAATGGGAGGATTCAGTGATGGTGAAGAAAATGAAATGGTAGGATGATGTTTTTATTTTGGTTGAATTGAAATTTAAATGGAAATGGGTTCAGTGATGGTGATGAAAATGGAAAATGGGATGATACAATTTACATGGAAAACAAAACCAATGAAATATCAAAAGATGAAAAATCTCAATGTTTTATAGGTGGAAAATTATACCAATCAAACGCAACTAATTGACATTTCTCGGAAAAACAAGCTCTAGGTAATTATTTTCCCTCGAATTCGTTTTCTTTCCACCCTATTTTCCATCTTGCAATCAAACCGACCCTTAGAGATATGGCACATCACCCAAAAATGCAGGCTTGTTCGAATCACGAAATATCGACTTCCATCCTTCACATTGAAGCCGATAGCCCGTGTAATAATCCTCGGACAAGGAGCCATATCGAAATCCTATCTGGTCATGAGAAAAAAAATGCTCGACCAATCAAAATGTAAAAAAATATTGTTCAACACATAGTTTAAATAAATGCCTTGTCTTAAGCTCTAAGATGAGATTGCGATAGGCTAAGCGAAGTGAAAAGAGTTTTCCGATGGCAATAAATTTGTTACCTTGGATCCCCAACCGCTTAAATCTCATAACTGTAATGGGCTTGTTCACAATGTAATTGGGCCTGATCTCTGGAATTTTTGGTTCAACAGGTGATGTTGGGCTACCAAAAAATGCCAGTTGAAGGAAAAAAAAACCAATACCAACATAACATGGGTCGTGCCCATCCATGCCGGGTGGATTTAATTGATACAAACATTTATGCTCACATGCATAGATATCGGTCTTGTTGAGTCCATGATAATGCTCGCATGCATAGATATCATCTAAATTCCGTCATTATGTTGATGTCACTTGCATTTAGATGCTGAGATCCATGCCTTCCAAGAAAGGACGGCCTAAGTGAATGCCAATACGCGAAACATCCAGACTTGAAGAATTACAAGCGAACATCTAAAATCGATTGTGGTCGCAAATGATCTAGTTGCATTAGACTTTTAGTAAAAGTGAGTATAATCTAAATGTAATTATAATAAGAATTTAAGCATGCAATCTAAAATTACTTGTTGAAACGATCTTGTTTCTTAAAACAATAAGATTCATGTCAAATTCCTTTTGTCCAATTTTGCTACTAAAATGGTTTTCCAACCAACGAATTATTGACAATTAATATATCATCTCAAATTTACTCTCATTAATTTCACAACTATTCAATCAAATTGATGACATATCAATAATTCATTAGATTGATAGTCATTTGAACAGCAAATCTCATCTTGTGTGGATGTGTCTATTCACTACACCAAAAAAGAGCTTTTGCAGCATTTTTCCAAGTGTTGCGAAGGTCGGTGTTGCCGTTGAGGAAAGATCTTTTGCAGCGTTTATTCACCGTTGCGAAAAAATCTTTTTCAGTGTTTTTTCAACGTTGCGGTAGACCCTTTTTGTAGCGTTTTTTCAACGTTGCAGTAGTAGACTCTTTTTTGCAACGTTTTTTCAACGTTGCGGTAGATCCCTTTTGCAGCGTTTTTCAAACGTTGCGGTAGACCTCCCCCCCCCTCCCCCCTTCCTTTTTGCATCGTTTTTTAAACGTTGCGGTAGACCCCTCCTTTTTGCAGTGTTTTTTCAACGTTGCGGTAGACCCTTTTACAGCATTTTTTTAGCGTTGCCGTATACCTTTTTTTAAACAATTATATATGGTAATTGACCGCCAAACGAAAAATGACACTTTGTGAACAAATTTGGAATTGCATAAAAATTGATAATTTCATTATAAATTTTTGAATCAATACAACATTAGAATATGTTACAACACAACCTATCTAAAAATGAATAATGATTAAAGAGCGAAACGATAATAAATTAGTTACAAACCAACCTATCTAAAGTTTTTGTGGCCGTATACAATATATTTCTGACCAGATTATCCTCTCCTTTGAGAATGGAGTGTCTTCATCAATGACACACTGTTGTAAAAATAGAAGGATACCATTCTGCTCTCTTAGTTTGTCCTGAACGTACTTCCTACGGTAAGCACAATTCCCAACAATTGCCACATTGGACCAGACCTTCTTGATAATCAAATATTGGACCCGACCTTCTCGATAATAGGTGTTTAATTTGCAATTTAAAAACATAGTAAAGTCAATGCTGTGAGCAACAAAATGGGATCAAAAAATATTTATGAATAAAATTCAATGGGAATGAAACCAAGTTGAAAGAATTAGGCATACCAACAACCATCTCCAGAAAGCAGTTTCCAAAAGTGATATCAGCAACTTCAGAAACTTCATTATAATCTTCTAGATGATGAACAAAACCATCCTTTGTGTGTAGTAACAAATCATAGCAAGTAAAATAACACGTCTCAGGGGCATCAAAAAAAAATTGTCTCACATCCATCACAAAATCTCCAGGGCTCAACTATAACACAGAATCAATTTCTTAGACCTTAGAACAAAGTTTCAAACAAGCTCCATGATAAACATATGAGGTTGACAACCTTTTTAAAAAGTGAAAACAACGATAAGCTACATTTTATAATTAAAGGACAACCTGGCATGATGATGTTACAAATGAGTGAATTTTGTTGCTCGAAGACAAAAGATTGAAAAATAGCATATGGGAAGCGTGTTCTGAAGATTTGTAGCAACACAAATACCAGACAAAACTAATTCATAAGATAGATAGAACCAAAGAATCTTCATAAGATAATCAGAAGTGTGTTCTGAAGATTTCTTATCATTATTCTCATCAAGCTTTTAACAAGTCATAACGAGTAATCAAGGTTAGCATTGAGAAAACTTACAAGCTTCTTTTTTTTCCAACTGCCCTTGAAGCCCATGCTGATTCATTGCACGAAAAACTAGAAAATCAGCATTTCCAACATACTGCCTATCATTATATCAAGATAAGTTGACATTTTAGGCAAGTATAATACAAGAGAAAACGATTTTTTTAAAAAGAGAGTACTTAAAATCATTTCCAATGTAACAGATACCATTCATTGATTTCTTTGATCATCACTTAAGATTATTGGCTCTCTTCACAAAGTAGTATTACAAGAAAATAGCCGACAGCAACATTGACAAGAATGTCCAAACAAATACACAATCCAAACAAAATGATCATCAAAACACAAATGATGTGACCCTTTTCACATCAAAACATTGTTATAACCCATTAATTAACATCTCCATAACGTCTTTTATCAAACTATTTTGGAATGTGATGGGAGGGCTAACTCCGGACATTGAAGTGTATGCAAATGCCCCCATAACCCATGACATATCAGACACAAAAGACTCCAATATTTTCAATAGGTAACAAAAATCAAACCTCAGGTGCCATCCATCTAAACGTTCATGTCTCTGCTGTCATAACCCCACCATTATTCTGGAACCGAGCAACACCAAAATCTGCCACTATAACAACCTACAAGTATATTCAGGAATATGAAAACATTGGAGTATGAGAAACAAGACAATGATGTTTGGGACCACTGAAATGAACAAATGGAAAATCTTAATGATGGACAAAATGAATACAGACAATTGAAGTAAATTCTCAAAATTAAAATAATGAAAACAAGACTATTAACAATCTCATACCATGCCTTGCAAACAAACCTTAACTTCTGTATTAAATTAAAAAAAAATTCCTTGGAGACACGGAGGAGCTGTGTCACGTGCCTCCGTGTCTCTATAAGACACAGACAGAGACACGGTCGTGTCTCTGTGAAACACGGAGGCACAGTGCCTCCTCTTTGCTCCGTACGAGAGCGTTGCAAGTTAATTTGAGATGGAAATAACTTATCTTTCCGGCGGCGGCGGTGACAGTAGCTAGAAGAAGAAATGAAACCAAAAGAAACTCCGGTATCATAGCGGTAATTTTATAAAAACCCCAAAACACTTACCTTTCCGGTGGCGCCGCGAGGTCTCTTCCATAAGATCTCTAGATAAAGCATCAATCAACCTATGGCCATAAACACCATGATTTTTAGGAATAATAAACAAAAACGCATGTAAAATGGAAAATCTGAAGAGCTAAACAAGAAAATAAAAGAAAAGACAAATAAAATATAGTAGGAAAACCAAAAATTAGGTTATCGTAGCTAAAAATAGATCCCATGAAGGTGTCGGCGGCTGAGTCATCGGCGAAACAAAAGAGGCAAACCAGTGGTGGACTCGACGGATTGGCGGCAGTGCTTGCAGTTAGTGCATTAGAGGACAAGTTAGATATAGGATTTGGAAAGTTCTCGACTTCAAAGTCGAAGTTGTAGCTCGGATTGTTCGCCAGCATTGACATCTTTGAAAACATAAACCCTAATTTTTGGTGAGTGCATTTGGGAAGAATTTTCATTGTCGAACTGAGAAGGAGAAAATCGAGGGTTTGGGGAAATGACAGGCAAATGAAGGAAAAATGGGAAATGATGTAGGAATTCACAAACTGGCCCAATCCAATTGGACTAACCCCTTTTTACTTTTCGCAACATTTATTAAACGTTGCGAAAAGTTTGATCTTTCGCAACGTTTAATAAACGTTTCAAAAGGTACTTTTTGCAACGTTTTTTAATCGCTGCAAAAAGTTGATCTTCTACAACGTTTAATAAACGTTGCAAAAAATTAAACTTTTCGCAACGTTCGATAAACGTTGCAAAAGACATTTTTTGCAACGTTTATTTATAAAACGTTGCCAAAACTCATTTATATTAATCAATGGCAACATTCACTTACTAAAATGTTGCCAAAAGACCCTTTTAGCAACATTTATCAACAAAGGTTGCCTTTTAAATGTTGCAAATGATCATTTTTGGTATAGTGATTCCATACAAGGCATCAATCAAACATATTAAAAGTGCTAATTGATACACGGCTAAAGTGAATTAATGTCGCGAAAGAATTGCTCCACCCTAAGCGAAAGAATTGCTCCACCCTAACTATTACACAAATTATGGTAAAATCCCACAAGCAAATTTACATTGAAAGAGACACGCTACCTAAATTTGATCGAATTGACTCATCCAAAATAAAGCAAAGAACCCTTTGAAGTGTCGAAGGGTCATTGGAATACATGTCACAATCTTGGGTCATGACAATTAGTGCATTGATCATGATACTTGAAACACGAAGCTTCACACGCAACACAAAAAATTTCAACATTAGCATAAAATACACCAATATGTTCTTTGTATTATAATAAAAAATAATAATCTTTTATCAGTTATATTCAGTATTACATACTGCACCGAAACTATATTATTTACCAAGGCATTAAGAGCACCGGCCTTGAAATGATGTGGGGTAGCCTTACTTTTCTCTCTAGAGACATATACAGAGTTTTGCCATTGGCATTGAATCACAATAAAAAATCACATCACAATAAAAAAATCAATGTTTCTTAGCGGAAAACAAGTTTAATAGCACAAGACGTCCATACGTTTGACGCTTCTTATGGAAAACATCCATACATTTCATTTTTATGCATTTTCATTCCTATTTTAATGTTTCATTGCGGAAAATATCATTTTCTCCATGTTTTTTAACCAAAAATGATCAATATACCCTTCTATTTAAATAAAACACAAAAAGCGAAGAAAAATAAATAACAAATTAAAATATTACTCCTGCACTTTTTTAAAAAGTGCAAATGAGTCCAATAAATTATTAAAATATAAAAAATAATCATTTTTCGCACAGCGCCCTAATTGTAGGCACCAATTCATCACGTTCAGGGCAAAATTGGACCTGACCCATGGTTGGATCAGGTGCACCAGGTTGAGAGGGGACTAGCTCAGGTGGTCCGCCACCTTGATTTGGCCGGACGACACCTGAATTGGCAGAAACAAAGTTGTGTTGCCGCAATTTTGTGTCTGTAAGCATTTCAGATTCAAATTTCGGTCAATTGAAGCCAAATTAGGGAAGACCCAAGGGTGGGCTAGATGTGCCAGGTAAAGGTGAACCTAGCATATGTGGTCCGCGACCTCCGTTTGTCCAGACGGCGCCGAAAACTGAATTCTCAAGCGATGCGCGATAGGAAAACTTTTGGGTTAAATTCAGCATCTAAACTTGGTGATTGGTTACAATTGATTGCATGAGTAGGGTAGTCCAGAGGTGGGGGTTGGCCAGTGATGAGCTCCAGCCGGTATGGTGGCCGGAAGTGAAGAAATCGACGTTTTTCAGATTTTCAGGCAGAAAACTTTGAAACTTTATACCGGCCGGAATATTTGAAGTTACATGGAGATATTGATATAGAATTAAAGAAGAGTTTAAGGGCTTTCCACCGATACCATTTTTTGATAGTTTAGATGGCCGAAACTTGCCAAAATTCGGCTCCATAAATAGTGGCTAAAGGGGCAAATCAATTCTGAGCTCATTTCTACAAGCCAAGGCTCCGCCAAGCTTCAAAAATGAAATTTGGCTCGAGCTTGGACTAGCATTTTTACTCCCCTAACCATTTGCATAATTAATTTTTTCAGTTTGTAAATTAATGACCACTTAGTTTGTAAAATTCATCAACTTGCATAATGAATTTTCTAGTTTGTAAATGGGTAAATGCATAGAACATCCCTACATGTCAATGTCATTGTGCAATACGTCTCTACTTTTCACTTTTTGACATTTTCACCCCTACCTTGCACCTTTTATTGGGCACTTAGGACCCACCATTTTTTGTCAGACAGCTCACTCTGTGCATCTGTGCATCGCGCCCTTGGAGAGTTTTGGACCAGAAATTAAAACGGTTGGGGGATAATTAGTTCAATTAGATTTATGCTCATTGTCGTTTGGGTTTGTTGATGGTTCAGATGATGTCAATTTGAGGATTTAGTGTTGTGGGATGCATAAATTGAAGGAGAAGAGTTTGGCAAAATGGACATCGCCACTGTCAAATGTCTAGATACTGTAGAAGGATTTGAGGCAAGTTTGATTGATGTGAGTCCATGTATAGGTTCGTCAAGGTATGGGATAATTGTCGGTGGTGGTGTGCGACCGCGAGTGGTGCCAAATGTGGGGTTGTCGTGAAGGGTTATATATGACAATTTGGAATTTTAGGCTTCAAATGTGACTGTTTTCGACATATTTTGTGACCAATACTATGGGAGAAGATGTTGGGGAGAGTGAAGCGAGGCTAGTGGTGGTGGAGTCCAGAGGGCATGGTCGCTAGAAGGTGGTGCTATGTGGATCTATAGGTGGCGGCTTGGTGGGGTCGTGAAAGTGGTGGTGGTGGAGAATTTAGAACTTATTTGTAATATTTTGGAAAATTTAGGATTATGATTGCAAGTAGTTGTTTATTTTTTCTTTTCTTTTCTTTTTCTTTCCTTTTGTTTCATTTGAATAGAATGGTAAAATCGTCATTTTATTGAAAAATGGTTGAAAATGACCTTTTGCGCAATGAAATGAGAAAAGTATGTGGTAAAAATGTCAAAAAAAAAATGAAAGGTTTGGTCGTTTTACACAATGACATTAAAATGTAAGGACGTTTTGTAATATTTACCCTTTGTAAATTAACAATCGATTTTTCCTATACATGAGAAAATATTTTAAAACCCCGTGAACTGACTCAATCGAAAAATGCTCGGGCTATGCCCCTTTTTTGGGGACAATCCAAGCCTAGGCTCGATTCGAGCTCAATATTTTTCTTTAAAATGTCCATTGCACCCATTCTTAAATAAGAATAATTTTATTTTGTACCAGTAGTGCTAGACCGTCAATTTATGTAACATTATGTGATATGCTCAATTAAATGTAAAATTATATGATTCATTTAATTGAACTTTTAATTTAATGTCACTAGTACTCTCACCTAAATTGGTGTTAAAGACTAGTGATGATAAATATTATTACTCATCAATCAAACATCTTAATTATGTGTGTACCACTTTTAGCATTGAATGTCAAATAGACTCGAATTTATAAATTCAAATATTTTACAAGTTTTCATGCCATATATATTGAAGTATCTGAAGTATGAATGGTTTGAGTATTTCCAAAAAAATTCTTTAAACGTAAAGGTCTCACTATTTTAGAGAGTCAAACCATAATATTATGCTCCAATACGTTCTTCAATTTAACTTTTTGAAATAGAGCGTGACTTTGAATTTAATGAATTGCAAGTTCCAATAACCCACTTGCCATTTAAGTTTAATTTAGAAAGTGGACTTCTTGATTTTTTGAGTAACACATTAAGTTACGAGAACTAACCACGTCAGATAGATTCAATGGGGGGAAGACTGTCTATAATTTTTAAGTACAAAATCACAAAGGTAAATCTCGTTAAAATAATATATATATATATATATATATATATATATATACACACACACACTAGTACAAGCAACGTGCAATGCACGTTTGCTTAGTTTATATTTAATAGTTTTCTTTAAAAATTAATTTGTTATTAATAAAGATGTAATTTTTTTGGTTAATTAAATAATTAATGATGTAATGTTTATGTAATTGATAAATAATTAAATAAAGTGTTTCTCTCTGTCATCTTCAACCCAAAATCATAAACAGAAAACTCAAGGTATGTTAAGGGGTAAGAAGATGAGTTTACTTAAACTTTTTGCATGGCTTAAGTATTTACTCGTTTTTAAGTAATAATGCAATTCATTTTATCGCTAAAGTATGATATGTATTACGATAATATATGTATATCATGTGTTAGACTTAGTATTAGTAATTAACGGGTAAATTTTCGAGAACGAAAATATTTTAAGGGTACGAGAATGTAATACTCCGAAAATTTTCATAAAATATAATTCAATTTTTATATACTATATTTTAATATTTTGAAAGTTATGGACTAAATGATACATTTATCAAATTATATTTTATTTGTGTCAAATATTTAGATATTGATGGAGTTATCGTAAATATATGAATATTGGTCCCGTTGGATAAATCGTAATTAGATACATAAATCAGATTCGAGAAAAAGTCGATTCAGATAAATTAGTTCCAAGATATTTTAGTTTGAAGGAATTATCAAAAGCTAATTTATTTTTATTATTATTTAATTATAATTTTGAAAGTAAGGGGTGGTGAAAAAAGTTTTTCCGTTAAAACAAAAAATTCCGTTAGTTTTTCTATTAAACCAACATATTCCGTTTAATAGCCACTTTTTATATATAGAAAGATATATATATATATAGATCGTTGAATTATCGATTTCGGTTGGACCTTTCAATTCTAGAACAGTTGAACTGATATATATATATATATAGATTGTTGAATTATCGATTTCGGTTGGACCTTTCAGTTCTTGAATAGTTGAAGTGTTACCTTTTCAAGTCTAGTTTAAAATTGATAGTTATTTAGCTCCTTTCATATTGAAAATAATACTACCCTATTAAGTCTCTGTTTGGGTTGAATTTTTTTCAAATTATAATTAGAGGAATAATAATTTTTTTGGAGAATACGTGGTTAAAAAAATAAAATTTTTTTTTAAAAAAAATATTATTTTATAGGAGAATGTATAATCCATAAGAAAGAGAAAAATGAATTTTAATTTAATGGGCCAAAACCTAGCTAATTATACCACAACTTGCTGCATGGTGAACTAGTGGACAGTTCCAGCTGGGATGTCATTTGTTTTGCTGGTTGAATTAATGACCATTTGGCATTAGCTGTCCATGGTGTCTACAAACAATTCATCTTCGTTGGATAAAATCATAATTACAAAATTGAGATTCGACAGTTCCATTTATTGAATATCCGAAAATTTCGAATTTGGTTCGATCGGATCATGTCCATCCCTAAATTTGTTACACCGACAGATACATCTAACATTGAGAACCATCACAATATAAAATAAATTGATTTGATCATCAAAGTTAAATCAACCGCTTAGAAAATTCTTATCCAATAGACTCTCAAAGCTTACTGAATCAAAGCAACGCAGTCAAAGGATGTCCCCACTTTTTTTCTGGGTAATGTTTGAATTGTGTTTATTAATGTAAGGCAGAAATTAAATTATTCTTAATCAATCTAAGAAAAAAGAATCCCCACTTGTTAGTTTCCTGTTAAAACTACCATTTAAATAATACTGATTTCAATGTGTTCAAATTTCAATTTTGCAACCTTGGTTGTGCTTATCGCAAGTTAATACTCAATTCTTTGTTGCAAGTTGTGCAATCAGTTTCAATTTATCATGTGGCCCTGGTAGGAACATGAAACTGTTGTATCCACCGCATGAGCATAATTATTAGAGGAGATTCCTATAGTCAAGTAGATGAAAAAATGAGGAGATGAGTGAGACTCGATTGAATTTGTGACAATGGTTTATCAATTAACTCTCCAAAAGTTTCAAAATTTGTTAAAATCAAGAAGTAATATCGAACTTCATGAAGTTAAACGTGCAAGAGTCAAGTGACTATATGATAGAAAGATTATGCTACGCGTACCGAATTTTTTACATAATCTTTCACTATATTGACAAGTGACGGCCCCCTATTGGGGGAACGCTTGTGCCCACAAGCGCTCCCGCAATAGGGGGCCCTCACTTATCAATTCGATAAAATATTATCTAAAAAGTTATGTACAAATAGATTTTTCATGATAGAAATGTAGTCAATTTAACATTGAGAATCGACTTTTTAACTATAATAGTTTAAGAACTAATTTGCTAAACGTAGCATTATGTTGTACCCAAGTAGTGCAATTTTCCCAATTGCAATATAACCGTACACAATAGGGCCCGTTGTGTCAATCCTTATGGATCATGTTATGTACACATAGTAGGATCCCCTCTCCAAATTCTCTCTCTCTCTCTTATGTAGATTTGTCTGCATCTTGCCAATCCGTTCGTTTATTATCTGTGATCTCTGTAGATTTGTCTGCATCTTGCCAAATTAATCATCTTCTGTCGTTTGATTTTGATCAGAAATCATCAGACAACCTATAATTATCAAATCCGTTCGTTTATTATCTGTGATCTCTATCTATCTGAAACTCTCTCTCCAATCCATGGGAAAAATAACTACAATCAGAGACATCCTAGGAGTTATCAAAGACAAGGCATCCTTATCCAAAGCAGCCCTACTCTCAAAATCCAACGTTTCACTTCCTCTCCGCCTAGCCATCCTCCGTGCTACCTCCCACGCGCCACCAGAGCCACCCGGTGACCATCACCTCTCCAACATCCTATCTCTTGGAAACAGCTCGCGCGCCACAGCCTCAGCTGTCATCACCGCCCTCATGGACCGCTTGAACTCCACTAGCAACTGTTATGTTGCCCTCAAGTCTCTTACGATTATTCACCACATCATTAAGCGTGGACCCTTTATACTTCAAGACCAGCTTTCAGTTTTCCCGACCACCGGCGGCCACAATTATCTCAAACTCTCCGCCTTCCACGACGGAGCCACCGCCGGAACATGGGCTCTCTCTGCATGGGTGAGATGGTACGCACGTTACTTGGAAACCCTACTTTTCACTTATAGGGTTTTGGGTTATTTCCTCTGTTCATCATCAAACGGCATGATTAAAGACAATCAAGAAGAAACAATCTCATCTTCGTTGAACGCTGAATTGATTAAGGAAGTAGATTCTCTGATTGTACTGATTGAAGAAATGTGCAAAGCACCTGATCATACCCCAGTTGAAGGTAACATTTTGTTGAACGAAGTTATGGGATTACTGACTAATGATTATTTATCAGCAGTGAATGAAATTTTGTTAAGACTCGGTGAGTTCAAGGAAAGACTGAGTTGTCAGACTTTCGGTGACTCGGTCGAGTTAATATGTGCATTGAATAGGTTAGAAAATTGTAAAGATAGAATGTGGGCCCTTTTTGCAATTAAAAAACCTTCGATTGATATGTTATGGGGTTTGTGTGAGGAATTGAAAGATGGAATTGGGGTGTTGACGGTGTACAAAGAAGGTGGGAAATTATTGAGTTCGGGGAGGAGAGAGAAGGCAAGCGAGTCCGCTCGGTTAGAACAGAGAGTTTTGAAGCACGCTGACTCGGTGCAATTTCAATCAGGAAGATTAGACATGAATAAGTTCCCTTTCTTTGTTGTACAATCTGTTGAATCGAATTTGTTATGATTTTGTATGATGAAATGTCATGTAAATTAAAATATAGAACTTGTTTGGTGCATATTTTTGAAGTAAGAATGTATTTTTACTGTTGATGTGATGGGAATATGTTGTTGAAAATGAAGAAAAAGTTATTGATGTGATGAAAAATATTATTTTATTAAAAAATATGTGGTTAAAAATGAGTAGAATAATGAGAATGAGAAAAGACGTAACGGGGAAAGTGGGAAGATAATATTTCTATTTTTGGTCAACATATAGGACCACTTTAAATTCGCATTACTTTAGATCTAGGAAAAAATTCACGCATTAACCATCATCAATTCAATTTCCAGATTCTATGCAAAACTCGAGCAATAAATAAATGGTTAATTTTATAAACGGTCACTGAATTTATCTAAAAATTACAAAACAATAACTGAAATTTAAAACTTACAGAAACGGTCATTGAAGTTTCATGAACCTTTACAAACGGTCAATGAAGGACCGTTATGATTTTAATTCAAACGTAAACGACCTAAAAACTTGGATATAGAAGTTTGACCACCTCAACTACAAATTTCTTGCTATCAAGCACCACCTTTGGAGTCTTCAATCACCACCTTCCGGCCACCAAGACCATCGGATCCGACCACCACCAGTCTCGCCTTACTCTCCTCTACAACCTCCAGCCAACCATCAGCCACAAAACATCATGAATAAGTAGAAAATTGAACCCAAAAACCCCATCTCGTGAACTTTTTTCTGTCGGAAAACCCACCTCTGGCGACGCCCATGTTAATAACACCCTACAGGTCACTCGAGCTCAACATGGTGCATCCATACATGGTCCTATTACATCAAATAATACAAAAAATCTGAGGGCATGTTCGTTATTGCTTAAAATCCAATTAAAATTGAAAATATGCTTGTTATTGGGTCTCACTCGTCTAATAAAAGTCAACAATAACGACTAGTTTTTCAATTTTAATCCGATCTTAATCTCTACCGAACATGCCCTAAATCTACATCAGAATTTCGAATCAGCAAACTCGTGGCCAACAATCACATTTTCTAGCGACGACGGTGGTCCCCACGATCGTGGACCACCTATGATGGTATCCTCTCTTCATAGCGCATTTACTCCAACCACGGGTCATCAGCAATTTGGGCTCAATGTAGATGAACAAGCTGGGATGCAAAGCAGTCCATTTTGTCCTCCATCGATTGAGGTTTCTACACTACCCCAATCATCAAATTTGGCCTTAATACATTCAATTCAAGTTGGTAATACATTGGGTCATGAATCAATTGCACCAATTAATCACCAGTTTCCCATTTCTGATTTTGGGAAACAAAATTGGCATAACCATACGCTGCCTTTGAAGACAAGTTGTGTTACCACCTCGGCTTGACTGGTGTAACCACTGGCATAGGAAAGGTCAATTTGCCGTACTCTAATGTGCGCCCTTTAGAGGTATTCATGTGCAGCATTGTACGCAAAATAGGCAACGGTGATGGCTTCAAATGGGTTTCACAATATATCAAGTAGGGCGAGTGCTGGGGAAATTTTCTTTCAGTTGGAAAGGGAAAGTAAACTTAAAAGAGATAAAAAAAAACCAAAACAAAAACAAAAACAAAGGTTCATTGTTTTTTCTGTCTTGGTTAGTTTGTTAAGTTTTCGGATGTGGGTTTTTCGGCTGAAAAGGAGTTCGCAAGATAGGGTTTTTGGGCTCGATTTTCTATTGATTCTTGATGTTTTGTGGCTGACAACTGGTTGGAGGTTGTAGAGGAGAGTGAGACGAGACTAGTGGTGGTCGGAAGGTGGTGATTCGAGGTTCCAAATGTGGCACTTAATAACAAGAAATTTGCACTTGAGGTGGTTAAACTTCTATGTCAATGTGTTTTGGTTATTTAAGTTTGAATTAAAATCATAACGGTCTTTCAGTGACCGTTTGTAAAACAAATTAAAATTTGAGTGACAATTTCTGCAAATTTTAAATTTTAGTGACCGTTTGTGGAACTAACCCGATAAATAAATAATTAAAAATATTTTATTAATCAAATATATTGAGGTTACAATTAATCAATAGTCACATTTTCGTAGTTATAGATGGACTACATCACCAGTTTGCCAAAGGTTGGAGATTTTAGCACAATCATCGTCGTGGTAGACCGTCTATCCAAATATGCAACTTTCATCGCAGCGCCCAAGTATGTATCAGCCGAAGAGACAGCTCAGCTCTTCTTCAAACATATTGTCAAATACTGGGGACTGCCTAAGGACATCGTTAATGATCGGGATCCTCGATTCACTGGCATATTCTGGACCGAGTTGTTCAAACTTCTTGGTTCAACTTTGAGCATAAGCTCTAGCTTTCACCCCCAATCTGACGAACAGACCGAACGCTTCAATTGTATGCTGGAAGAATATCTTCGGCACTTCATCTCTGTCACAAATTATTTATTGGTCACATATTATTAAATTAATTGATTACAAATTATTTAACGGTCACAAATAAAAAAATTTATAAGTTACAATTTATTCGTCGATCACATATTTCAAATTAGTTGGTCACAAATTATTTTTCAACCGCAAATTATATAATTTTTAGGTCACAAATAACAAAATAATTGGTCATAAATAAACCAAATGGTGGTCATAAATAATCTTGCGACTTGTAAAAGGCTGAAAATGCTTGAACTCCATCGAAAAGTGGTATGATACATTCGTTCTATCCACCTAGGACATGTTTGATTTCATAGTTACTATCTTGTACACCAATACATTTAGGGGAAAAAATCATATCTGTAAATGTTTTGGAATACAATTTCAAATTTAATAAACTTGTAAAAAATTCCAAAATTAGGTGATTAGATTTGCGGCCTAAAATTTAAATAAATAAGTCAAAGTCAAATATTGCACAATTTATGAGTCATAGTTACATATCTCAAAATTTATAGGTCATAATCACATATTAATAGGGTGTTTGGTGTGGATTGAAATTAAATTTTTAGTAGATTGTGATAGAAGTTTTTGAAATGTGCAGTTGAGAAATTTATAGGTCATAATTACATATTGAGTGTTTGACTTTGACTTAAATTAAAATCATATTTTAATTCAAAACAAACAAGTCCTAAATCTAAAAACGCAATTAATAGGTGACAAATGATTTATTATTCACAATTACATAATTAATTGGTCACAACCCCACTCCACCCCACCCCACACCACCTCACCTCCTATCTCTCATTCTTCACCCGACTTCTCCATTGTTCTACCATCAACATTGGATTCAATAATGAGGTTCAAGGACGTAAGATTAGAAAGTCCACTCGTCCAATGACTAGGGACAATCACAACCCACGAACCACAAACAAAAAGTCAGCATTGAGGTCCATGGATGACGACCACCAGACAAATCGCAGAAGCAAACACCCATCTTTTTCACTCTTGTATATCATTATCTCCATCATCACTCCTCCAGTTCTTCGTCACGATATTAGTGGAGAATGGATAACGCCACCTCATAGTAGCCGGATCCAGGGGTGAAGCCAAGATTTAATGGTACGGGGGGCAAAAAATTTCAACTGTGGGCTACTGGGCTTAAACGGTGGAAAAATAGTAGGTATAACAAAAAAAAATATTAAAAGAAGGTGGGCTACAGCCCACCCCTACCTCCGCCACTGGCTGGATCTATAATCATTGTCGAACTGTCGATCTATAGTTGTCATATCTAAAGTCGTCGAACCATTCCAAATGCAGTGTCACTAGCAAGGAAGAGTCTAGTGGATAGTCTCCACCACTAAAATGGCACCCGAGCTTGGAGGAAATGGCTTGAAAAGTTAAACCATCGCCACGGTTAATGGAGGCCAATTTTTGCTCGTTGACATCGCCTCTCCGCTCCTCTCACCGTAGTCGAAAAATGTGGACACTAGAATATTTTCTTTTTCCAATTTCCTTTTTGAAGGGGTGGGGGTATGGTGTATATCGTTTTTTACGATCGTATTACATGTACATAATAGACTTACGTAAAACCTTTGTTGACAATATTGATTGACAACTAAACACTCGGCACTATCACATTCATCCATTTTAAAAATTGTCAAAAACTATTTTTTATATCAATGATCCGAATTTTGACAACATATGATTGTCAAATAAAATTGTCATCAATTATTGTACAACTATCTTTATTAAAATTTTATTAGCAACTGATTTTTGAAATGTCAATGCTATAGGAAAATGTTCAAATCCAGACTTCTATGGATGACACGTGTTGACGTTGGATTGGACAATTTGAAAAAAAAAAAAAAATAAACACAACACCCAATTATTTTTTTACACATCATCCCATCTCCTTATTTCCTTTTTTTTTTTTTTAGGCCTGCATTATTGTTTTGAATGGAAAGTTAGCAAGTAGGACATGACGTAATTTTCCCATCCATTTATTGCTTTCTTAGAGTAGAAGTGTTATGTTGGAGTTAGTGCCCATAGTCTTGACAGTGGCCCACTCAATATTCAATCTTGCCAAATTCTCTACTTGGGATTGGAGATCCGAGTTGAGTTGCAATTACATGGTTTTATAAGCAATTATTCAATATCGTAGTCGCTATACATGGTATATATAGTCTATTAGTGATTTGATGAATTAATGTGATAATTTTTTATTATCTCATATATCAAATTATTAATCGCCACATGTATGTCACGTACGACGATTAAAATAGTTAGCGATTACAAATAACATTACTCTTTGATAAAGCTCTGACTGAAAGGAAAATTAAGAACTATGCTCCAATAGGGGGCACCAAGTTTTGGCTCGGGTTTTAACCGTAGCCAAGTGCATTTCCCCCGAAAATTAAATCAGAAGCCGTGTCTTGTCAAAACTTTGAAAATAAAAAATGTTCTAAATTTATGTTGAATAGATTAATATTTGAGGTTCGATAATTAAAAAAAAATGTTCAATTTATATAATTTTAAAAAAATTTGAGAGAAGTTTTTTTTCAATAAACCATTAAAAACTATCAAAGCTCTAACTTAAGTTTAAGCTCTTGTTTGGTACCCATTAAGATTTTCATTATTCTACTCATTTTTAACCACACATTCTTCAATAAAATAATATTTTCTATCACATTAATATCTTTTTTTTTTGTTCAACCACACATTTTCCATCAATCTACTATTTCAAAATACATTCTTTTAAAATAATGTGGCCCTAAATAGTAAAAACTTAAGGAGAGAAACCTCATATTTAAATATCGCAAAAGATGAAATATCTTTAAATAATTGAAGTGCAAAAAATAAAATAAAAGTCAATAAAACAATGTAGAAAACTGCACATGGCCGTGCTTATATCCTGGTCTGTGCGGTTGACTGTTCAATAAAACAATGTAGAAAACTTCATTGGGTTGAAAATCATTTTATAATCGTGGTCTGTGCGGTTGACTGTTTAAATTTTCTTGTTTTTTCGATTTACGCCATGTCTCATTTTTTAAATACAAAAATATTTTAGACATCATCATGCTTGTGTTGTTCCATAATAAATACCTTTTCATTTTATGTGAAAAAATTGATAAATTCTCACACTTTTCTCGATGAAAAATTCTAGTTGTCCGGGCGGATAGCAAACCTACTCAAAAACAGAAAATAAAAAATTAAGGTGAAATTACTATTAAATCCTTATTTCGCCATTTTAACAATTTTTCCGCATTTTACCCATTGTTGAATATTCAATATAGTGATTAGATATCAAAATAGAAAAGGGAAATGCTATTTGTACCCTTTCTCTTACCTTTTAGTTACTATTTTTTGTCGTTTAGTGAGTTGTCCATTTTACCCTTATTTCTAAGTGTCAGTTATTTTCCGCATTTAACCATCATAATTGGTATCAGTTAAAAATAAAATAATATATTTTAAAATGAATAGGAAAGATAAAATGATTTTAGAAGAATTACAAAATATTAATATTTTAACTAATACTAATCGAATTAAATTGCAAGAATTAGCGACAAATTTAAGTACTAAATATAAAACTCTAAGTGAAGAAATACAACAAATAAATAGTTCTCAACAATTAGCAGAAATAAAAAATAAAAGATTATAAATTTTAGTAGATGAATTTTCCGAACATGAAGAAGAAGACGTTATGATAAATCAATTTTTAGAACAATATGATAATTATGCTAAACCTTTAGAAAAAAATGGATATAATAAATCAAGATGTTTTAACTCATATAATAAATATTGAATCCAATTTAGAAATTGTAAATGATAATATTAAAATAGGACCAAAAATCATATATAAACAAATTGAATCTAAATTAAAGGAATCAAAACTTAAAAATAAATCTTATATATCAATCGAGCCACCTTTACCGGCCTATGTTGCAGAAGAATTAGAAACAAAATTCTATGAAGCCACTGGAGAAGAATTAGAAGCTTATAAATAAAGTTTAGAACAATTAGCTATTCAAATTGAAAATATTTATATGAATGATCCTCCAACCAAAGAGGAAACTACTGAAATTGATACTCTACCTTTAAATCAACAAGTTGAAACTCGACATTTGGTAGGAGAAACAAGTAGAACTAATATTACTACAGATTGGACTCAAGTTGAATCTGATTATTAGGATTTAGAATGGATAAAAGAATATGAAATAACAGAAGAACACGAAGGTTACAATTTTAGAAAAAGACCTAAGACTATTTCAACCAAGTCTATACACCTTAGGGATAATAATCCAGTTAAATTATTTACTGAACCAATTCCTACAACAGGAATATGACTAGATGTTGATGATAGTAATAATAAAAGTGAAATTATTGACTCATGGGCAAAAACTACTGATTTAGCTATTGCTTTTTATAAATGGAATACAACTCAAGCTTCTAACTTTTTAATACACATTTAGAGGAATTACTTTAGATTTTTGGAGAAAAACTTTTGAAGAAACCAAAAATAAAATTAAATATGGAGAAAAATCTACAACTACTATAGATAGTAATGAAAGTTTAGATGCTGAAAATTTTAAAGAAGTTTTAAAACGAATGGAAAATTTCTTTAGACATTTACTCTTAGGAGAAGTTATACCAGAAACAAAAATAGACATGATCACTCAAGAAGCCTTACAAGCTAAAAGAGAAATTGAATTATTAAAAACCTGTGATATGTGTGAAAGAATGGAATTTATTGGAAGAAGATGTAAAATTATTAAATAGATATTTTCTTAAACTACTTTGGCCATATGGTCAGAAATTATTAGAAGATTACCAAATTTATTGGAATAAAATAGAATGTGAAGACTCTAATCGTAAAGCTGATACCTTAGGAATGAGAACTTCATTCGCCAAAAGAAAAATATATGAATGGTGCAAAAAATATATGTACCAACACATATTTAGAAAACATGGTAAGAAAGCAAGTTTATGATGTTATGGAGAAATAGTAGCAGTACCACAATTTGGTTGTCACCAACCGCCTAAGAAACCGTATTATAAGAAGAAATTTAAGAAGTATTTTAAATCTTGGAAGGGAAACAAAGGATTTAAGAGCCACAAGAAATATTTTAAGAAGAAAAAACCTTGCAAAAATGATATAACCAACATAAGAAACCTCAGAAAAAAATCTAAAGAAGAATTTTATAAAAAAAAATGTAAATGTTTTACATGTAATGAAATATGACATACATCTCCCAATTGTCCTAATAAGAATAAAAGAGAAAATGTTAAAACCATTAGGATAATGGAAGAAATAGAATCTGACTCAAATTATGAGATAATCGAAGTTTAAACGAATTATATGAAACAGACTCAATCTATGAGCTAAATATAGAAGAAATTGAAGAACCATAATTTGAACAGATTTATATGAATCAAGAAATTATGGATATCATATAGACTAACTTAGATAATGAAGAAGGAACTTCACAAACAGTTGTGTTTGATGAAAAAAGATATGGAGCAATAAAAGAAAAATAAATATCTTTAAAAGATAGAGATGTTTTTGTAAGACCAATATTACCTTAGTTTAACAAAACTATATACATTGCTAAATATGATGAAGTACCTATTAATATCGAAAATGTTAAAGGCAATACTATTATACATTTAATAACTAAAGAATGAGTTAATAGAGAATTAGCAAAAATTAATAGATCTACTTGGGAAAGATTAAAGAACATAGTAATTGGAGGAATCCAAATAATGATCAAATGATATTTTAGAGAATGAATGAATATTCCTATACAAATGTACTTAATGGATAACAGAATACTTCATGATCTTATGGATACTCTATTAGGAGTTGTCTGACTTGTCTCTGGAAATCTAGTATATAAGAAAATTATATTTACTATAAGACCTGGATTTGCCATGTCCTTTTTAGATGAAAACTTAAATATGAGATTAAATCTATATCATAGAATTGATAGATTAATTGTGTCACCTAGAAGTAAAGCTGTAACTTTACATTGTAAAGTTTTATATGCATTTACTACTACATACCAAAAGAAAATAAATAAAGTCTCAGGAGACTTCATACAAATACATGAAGATTTTAGAGACCTAGCACAATTTACACCACCAAGAATGTTAAGTAATAATAACATTTCTTTATCACAAGATATATTGCTTGATTTCCTTCAGCAATCTAGAAGAATATATAATAATGTAGAAAATCAAGGATTAGTTACCTTGAATACCTCAGGACAACTTATAGCCAGAATGCCTAGTAGAAGAATAGAAAGAAATATTAGTACTAGAGAACTCTCAAGCTCTAGCAGAACATCTATAAGTAGAAATTACCCAACAGTGTCTAGAAATAGCATTGATATTGACCTTAGAAAATGTGAAGAAGATAATTTCTTAATTTTAACGGAATATATCAATAATCAAAATAATTATGAAGAAATCATAGCCCTTGTTAATACTGGAGCTAATACCAGTCATATAAGCAGACTTAGTTGATCATTTACTAGAAGAAAAATTACCACAAGGAATAACTCTTACAGATTATCATGGAATAAAATATGAAATTAAAACATTTGTTAATTTAGAACTAAATTTCACAGATATAGAAGGAGAACAATTTAAACTAAATCTTAAAATCCATAAAGATTATAGAAAATGAAAAGATACTAGTCTAATACTACTTGGAATGAATTTTCTTGAGAAAGTCTCACCATTCTATATCTAGAAGAATACTTTACAAATAATTATAGAAGGCAAACAAAAAATGATTTCCAGAGTTAATAAAAACAAAGAACCGATTTATATGATACAAGGAATTAGATCAATCAAAACTAGCATACTTAGTCCATATATTGAGATAATTCTCAATTTACCAGACTAGTGTATGATAAAATTTCATGCTATACTTGATACTGGATCAGGTATTTGCATATGCAAAAGATATGTTTTCTCATAACATTATTATAAAAGAGACTATAAGAAACAACTAGTGATATGGTAGAAATCTATAGAGATTTTGTAAAAAATGTTCATATAATTATAGGAAATAGAGAATGTTTTATTTCACGAATATATGCAACAGATAAAATAGGATGTGATATCCTTCTAGGAGAAAATTTTATTTACACATATAGCCCTTTTACACAATATAAAGATAATTTTGAATTTACTACACATTGTAATCACAAAATTAGAATACCAAAAATCTATAAACCTATTGGAATTACACATCAACCAATTCACCATAAACCTAGACATCAGAGTTCTGCAGGTAATCGTGGTGGATGTTATACAGAAATTAATCAAAAACAAAAAATTCCAGTATTAAGAATTGAAAATTTAGAAGAAGTATTAGAAAAATTAAACTAGAACTAAAAAAATATTATCATGAACATCCCTTAACCAAATGGGACAAAGATAAACCTATGGCAACTATTGAATTAAAAGATCCATATGTTAAAATATCAGGAAAACAATTTCCTTATAGCGAAAAAGATAAAAAAGAATTTAAAATATAAATTAAAGAACTCTTACAATTAGGAGTTATAAAAGAATCGACCAGTCCATATAATAGTCCAACATTTATGGTTAGAAACTATAGTGAAATTAAAAGAGGAAAACCTAGAATGGTAATTGATTATAGAGATTTAAATTCTAAAATTGTACCAAATAGCTATAAACTACTAATAAAAGAATTATTAATAAAACAAATACAAGGAAGTAAAATATATTCTAAATTTGATTGTAAAACTGGATATTGGCAAATAAAATTAGATGAAGCATCAAAACCTTTAACTAGTTTTACTACCCCTAATCCATTACGACAATTTGAATGGAATGTTATGCCATTTGGATTGATGAATGCACCAACAATATTTCAACAAAAAATTGATAAGATTATTAGACCAATAAAGAACTTTTGTATTGTTTATATAGATAAAATTCTTATTCATAGTAAGAATCTAAAAGAGCATATTGAATATATTAAGAAATTCAACTATATTGCTAGAAAATATGGATTAGCCTTATTAGAAAGAAAAGCAGATATATCTAAAACTGAAATTGAATTCTTAGGATATATTTTTATCGAAGAAAAAATACTTCAACAACCTCATATTGGGAAGAAGATTATCGATTTTTCAGAAGAAATTAGAGATAAGAAAGAGTTACAAAACTTTATTGGATTATTAAATTATTCTGAGAAATTTAATAAACATTGTGCAAAATACAAAGTCTACTTTACCAAAAAAACTCAATAAATAAGTTAAATGGGAATGGACACAAGAAGATATAGAAATAGTAAATAAAATTAAAAGAATATGTAAAAATCTACTAGAATTAAATATTCCAAATGATGATGATTTCTTTATTTTAGAAACTGATGCATCTTTATTACACTGGAGAGCAATCGTCAAAAGAAAATAAAGTCATAAAGAATTTCTTTGTAATCCATTATGTAAATGCCCAGAAGAGCTTATTGCTTATACTTCAGGTATATTCAAAGATGCCGAAAGAAGGTATGATATCAATCGTAAAGAATGTTTAGCCATTAAGAAAGGTGTAGCAAAATTTGAACCTTATTTGCTACCTAAAAAATTCCTTATTATAACAGATAATACTCAGGTAAAACCATTATTAACAAATAAACTTGGAACAAGTGCAGCTGAAATGCCACTTATTAGAATGCAAATGTGGTTTGCGCCATTTAAATTTGATATTGTCCATATTAAAAGAAAAGACAATTTTATTCCAGATTTCTTAACCAGGAATTGAGCCAATCAGGAAGGAACTAGAAGTATTGAAGTTCGAGATGAACTTGAAGATAGCTGCAATGGAAGCCAAGATAACACTATTGGAAATGACTGCTACCAAACTAATATCTCAGAAAGCTAGTCAGACTATATTATCTAAAGGCTAGTGCCAATAAATCTGAAGGTCCTAGTACCAGTATTGAACAAGAAGCATTAAAGCTTCATAAATTATCAGTCAAGAAAAATACTACTTTGTCTCCCTCACAGGAGAGAAAATTTACAAAGGACGGTATTTCCATACAAGAGCTTGATTGCTCTAATATCATCAAGGCCTGTGACACTCCTAGTGTTATGGATATCAAAAATAAAACCGATTTTATTCTTGCATATGTATTGTTCAATCTAGCCTACTGCTGGTTTACCAGTATAGGAGGATGGATGAAAACCTTAACATATGGAACATATAACAAAGTTAATCTCTATCCAGGAGCTCCAGCTTATTGAGTTCATGTTCTCTATGAAATAGGAAATATAATTTGTATTTACCCATCTGAATATTTAAAAGAAATTTCTATGCTACCAAAGGACGTTGTCCGAGCTAAAGAAATATATTGTCAAGTTCTTAAACATAAGAACATATACATCAGATTTTTCTCTGCAAGTCCCGAATGGGATAATGAAGACGATAGACTGCTATCAGTTAGCTATGTCATAAGGATTGTCACTACTTCCAAGCATCTTCAGCCTGAGAAGACTGAAGTCCATGAAATTACACCAGAAGATGTCATTAAAATAACAGCCTTTCATAGAGCAAATGGATATAATGAGCAGTTTGAGCATATTCAGAAAATTATTGAAGAAAAACAGAAAATATGGGTGTATGAGTCACAAGACCACTTGATTTACAGCAAAGCTGTAGCACCCACTATGCAAGAAGATTGACACTATCTTGATACAGGTGCGATCATATTTTTGATGGACACGTCGGCTGATCACATAAAGCAAAAGAAGAGCCGTGCAAACAGTTTTGGTGATATCCAAATCATAAGTGCGAATTCTGTAGCACTGAAGAAGATGGCTAACCAATATCTCTTGATCCAACAGAATTTTCGGATGAGTGGTTTGAGTCTCATATGGAAAAGTAATGGACCCCCTTTATCATTACTTTATAAAAGTCACTTTGATAAAGAAAAACTGTGGGTTCCAACTCTATAATTTTTCATGTTAAGATAAAGAACTTTAGGCCTCAGTAAAATTCTCCTTATCTTACACAGTAAAAGCATCAATAATGAAGGATAGTGGAAGAGGCTTTTTCGAGTCTATAAAAGGAAGACTAATTCTCAGAAGAAGGCATCCCATCCTTAAGCAAAAACTTATTTCTCTCTCGTTTTTCAAATCTTGTAACCATTTTCAGTTTCTCTCTTTCATTTGAAGCTTGTAATAAGGTAATCTCTATGGAGTTCTAAACTCTTTAGAGAGAGTACCAAGAGTGTAGCCGAGATATGTATGTATACTCTTTTATAAGAGATATTAGTGTGATGTGTTTATGAAATCAAAGTTGTTTGAAAACACTGTCTTTTTATCCTTATTATATTCTCAAAAGCTCTTATCTTACTTATACTCCAACGGTGAAAACCTTGAGGGGTTAGTGCAAGTATCTTGTTGCCGTGTTGCCGTGTGTAGGCGTTTTAGGCGTTGTTAGAGAAAGCCATGAACCCTGTTACCATTCAAGGTGATGTTTTAACTAGGAGTTGAAAGGAAAACTGTGATTCCGTGTGTTACTGTAAGATCTTTCTTATTTATGTTAATTACTCGTATTAATATTTGCACTCCTGCTATTTATTATGTTTTAGTTAATTGTATTCAAAAATTAGAATTAACTGTGAAAGAGAAAGAGAAAAAATTAACCATATTATAATGTGCTAGATTATTTTCTGAAAATTAATAGAGATATACCTGTGTCTTTAACAGAAAATATTGTTATAATTAATAGAGAAATTAATGAACTAGAAAATAAAAATTAGAACACTAAAAGATTGTTTTGATAAAAAAAAAAATATTGCCTCATTGTCTATCTCGTAATCATTCGATTCCGCCTCTATGAAGGCTAGCTCGTGTTTGATTGGAAAGTTTTTTTTTTTATGAAAAAAAATTAAATTTTTTAGATTGTTTGATTGTCATTTTTTCATGAAAAATATTTTTCTTGCTTTGAAAATATGTCTAATTTTCATTATTTTTCATTAAATCATTTTCTTTAGGAAGGGGTATGTTTTTGTTTTTAAAACATTTTATTTTCTATGAAACATTTTTCATGCCAATCAAATACATCCCTAGTGACATCCATTATTCTAAAATTCTTTAATTTTCGTACTCATTTTCAACCACGTGTTTATAGAATAAAATTTTTAACTTACATTAAACACAAAATTCATTCTTACTTTCTAACTACACGTTCTTCAGAAAATTACTATTTAAAACTCTATTTTCTCAAAATAATGCCCATCAAACGAGGGCTAAAAATTGCGGATAGTGCTGAATATGTGAATTTTTCTGAATTTGGTGTGTGCCTGTGGGGCAAAGCTAGAGTGGGGGAATAAGAATTATGTCCTGATAGGACATGTTTGATGAATGAGATTAGATTACAAAAATGTGATGCATATTGAGTACCCATATGAATTATCATGTGAAAATGATCAATTATGGAACCATACCAATGAAGAGAGATTATTGTATAGAATTTGGCTAGCGACGAATATCATGATCTAGGTGATAATATTGTTTGTCAACGAATTTTTTTTTTTTTTTTTTTCAAAAGAAGCGTTTTAAGCAATTGTAGCATTAAATGATTAATTTCTATGAAATGAAAAATACATAAGTAATTTAGTATTTATATTGCAAAAAGTTAGGAATGAGGTTGAGTTAGATGCGAGTTTTTTTAAAAAAAATAAAATGGGAGAGAGACTTTGGGGGCATATTTTGGGAAGAAAATGAATTGAAAAAATAAAACTTGTCACATAAAAAGTTCTTAATATGTATTGTAATTGTTTGTTTCCGTATTTAATTGATTTTTATTTTTGTTAAGACCTAAATGATTTTAAATAAAATTATTATTGTATGTTTTAAATGAGTTCATCATTTAGTACACTGATCCAAGTTGGAATTGAAAACTTTTATTTTCTAAGCGAGGTTATTAATATATTGAACATTCATTTATCGATGTTTTAACGTATAAAGAATTTTGTACAAAGTTTATTTAAATGAGGAGACAAATTTTATATTTGAAGTGAAATGTAAATTTGCATACATAGAAATGTGGCTATAGTGCATTTAAAAGTTAGTTAGTCGAACATTGAGTTCCATTTGGCTGACAGAACGGTGGAATTGTTCGTAGTGCAAAGACGTGTAGAAAAGCTCCTCATTAGGTGGCTATTGTTGAAAAGTGGTTGGGTGAAAGTAGGATGAAATGTAATCTTCTACACAAATTGAAAATCCCGAATATGTTTTGTATTAGAATAATTTTAAGAGCAAAGGAGTATCATCGCCCAAGACCGTAGGACGCCCAGAGGCGCAACAGTTACTAAGTAACTTCTCCCCAAACAAGCAGTTTCTCACTAAAGAAGTGGATAGTTACGAAGGTAATGGAGCAGTTCCAAGCAGTTTTTCGACAACAAGAGATGCCCAGGAAGTATAAAAGGAAGTAAAGTCGTAGAAGAAAAGGACCCCGAATCAAAAACTCTCGACAAGAGAATATGTAATTTTTATTTCCTTAGTTTAAATTTAATCATTTCTCAGTACTCGTGTGCTTGCGCCCCTTGGAGGCGTTTTGTCTACTTTC
The DNA here is from genome assembly GCA_019097785.1 of Fraxinus excelsior. NCBI lineage: Eukaryota > Viridiplantae > Streptophyta > Magnoliopsida > Lamiales > Oleaceae > Fraxinus > Fraxinus excelsior. The sequence continues at coordinate 23,325,553 of CM032638.1, forward strand.
CAATTGTAACTCTTCACTAGTAAACGCACCCCTTTTTAGGACTTTGTCTCAAGAGGTTTGTTCCTTACACAATCGTCTGATCCTTTTCTTGTAATTGTTGGCGGGTTGGAAAACGCGCGAAAACAATTTGGCACGCCCAGTGGGACAGTTGGTGTTTTGTAAGTGAAGATACAAAAAAGAAAAGATATCATGCCTCATAAAAATTCCGATAAGGAACCAGCAAGTCAAGGAGTAGTCCAGTCTGTAGTTGAGCGATACGAGGAGCAACAACATTCTCCACAAACAGATGGACAAAGTCAAAGCAGTCACAGCCGTTACGAACCAATGACAGAATTGAGCCCTCGCACAATGCGTGCATTGTTGGGAGAACTCACGCAGGATGTCGTTGAACAGGTAAATTTACGAAGTATTCATAATATGGAGAAGTTTACCCAAAACGAGAATAGACATTTTGATAATATGGCTAAACAACTGAATACGTTGAATGAAATCATGAATAAGTTGGTAAGCCAAAAATGTGTCAACCTGTTATGCCTATAGATAATCACTTCCAGTCTAGGACTATCGGGGCATACTTCGCCATATAATTCCCTTGGTAAAACTCCGGCCCAAGTCTAGAGCCACCTTTTGGCCCTTCTACTTCGAACCCAGGGGGAAACGGGACCTTGAACTTGAATAATAATAACACTACGTCCAACCTGGGGGGGTAATACAAACGTGAGAGATAATGTCCCGAACAACGGACAGAATGGTTTACGTATGAATGAGGGTTTAAGCACTCAATTTAACAGTCATAACAGCCCGAATAATGGCACTTTTATTGCCAATCAAGGGCAAACTACCAGGCCTCCCACGAATCAGCCAGTAAATCAACCAATAGGAAACCCATATGACCCTAACGCCGTGCTAAGAAACCAAATTATGGAAATAGTGCAAGATCAAATAGCAGTTGGGGTGCGTCCGGTTATTAGGCCAATTTATACCAAGCCATACCCTGATTGGATAGATCAAGCATATCCATGGCCTAGAGGGTACAAAGTACCGGAATTCTCACTATTCACTGGTCTAGGAGAAGTGTCTACACTAGAACATGTAGGGCGATTCACGTTGCAAAGTGGTGAGGTGAATGAATACCATAAGTTGAGGTTGTTCCCAAGTTCTTTAACAGGGGTAGCTTTTTCTTGGTTTATTAATTTGCCAGCAAACTCCGTCCAAACTTGGCAGCAAATGGAGCAATTATTCCATGCTCAATTTTATAAAACTGAGTCTGAGGTTACACTGGCCGATTTGGCGAATTTACGTCAATTGCCTAACGAATGGGCAGAAAATTTCCTACAAAGGTTCAAAACGGCCAGAAGTAAATGCTTTGTGCCTTTGCCAGAAAAGGAATTTGTTAAAATCGCACAAAGTTGTTTAAGCTTTGATTTAAAGAAGAAATTCCAGGATAGGGAATTCCCAGATTTATTCCAACTTAGTGCAAACGTTGTTAGGTATGAGCGATTGGTAAGAGATGAAGAACAGATGAAAAATTCCAGTAAAGGGACTTATTACAAAGACCCGAATTTCAACGTTCATATTGTCGATGATGGTTATTATGACCAAACTGAAATATGTTTGGCTGAGTTAGTAAAGGGAGAAGCATATACTTGTCCCATACTAGTTAAGCCAAAAATAGTGGGCAAAGATGAACTTGCAAAGGGTGAAAACAGAAAGGCGCGAACGTTCTCGTTCGACGTAACTAAAGCTGACCTTATATTCGACAAATTATATAAGGATAAGCAATAAAGTTGAGCGACAAACACAAATTGCCAGACCCTGAACAAATTAAGGGTAAAAAATACTGTAAATGGCATAATGCATGGTCACATGCGACTAATTATTGTGTGGTTTTTCGCCATGTTTTGCAGGATGCTATTGAATCAGGACGAATCACGTTCGAAGAAAAAAAAAGATGGCGGTGGATGAAAATCCTTTCCCACGGCCACTGGCAATGAACATGTTAACAACTGGTTTGAAAAACAAATTGCCAAAGTTTAAATTGGTGATTGATGACGAAGAAGAAGAATCCAAACCACATCCCAACGTTTTTGAACGCATCAAAGGGAAAGAGCCCAAACAGGGCGAAGATTTTCTGTGCGACAGATGTAAACACGAGTTGAAAGCAAATACAGGGCCACCAATGACGCGGCCATTCCACCATCGCTCTGATTTCATGCGGTCGCTCAGCCTGTCAGGGGGCAAAGGGTGCCGTTTTCATAGAGGACTACCTAGAGAAAGGGGGTTTGGATCGGCCAGTCAAGGAAGAACGTTTAGGCCGCAGCCTCGCCAACCCAATGTATGGCATTCGTTCCAGTATAATGCAGGAAGAGTGGTGCCTTTCAATGAAATGACTAGAACCCAACAAAAAGGCGTTTCCAACGTAATTACGGACGGATGATGAGGCAACAGCAAGGAGAATCACGCCCTAAAGCGCCCAAACCGCTCAGAAGGCGCCAACAAAAAATGTTTTTGAAGATAGTGAAGAAACAGGCACTGGCGAATCAATGGGAGAATTGCCAGAAAGCTCGTCTGGGAGATCAAAGTTTGAACGAAACAGGAAAGACGAAGATGATCCTGACCAACCTCTAACTATCCAGTTTGGCACATTACCTCCTGTCCTGGCTAATAACTACTTGTTGGCCGATGAATTCAAAAGCAAAGAAAAAAGGAGGACAGTGAGGAAGAAACTTGTGTACTAGTCTGCGATGAAGGCCAAACATCTAGAGAAATGTGTGATGAAGAAGAGGATGATGGTATGACAGATATCGAAGAAGAAATTGATTTAGAAGCAGAGAAAAGAAAAAAGGGGAGTGTCGCGCAATACCCTGTTGAAGCAACTGCACCAAGAAGGAGTCCGCGAAGTAGATCTGTTGGGAGAACCATCTGGCCGATCATTTTGATTTCTATGTGTTGTATGGGACACCCAAAAGGAAAAAGAGGGTACCTCGCTCTGAAAAATATGGATCACCCCCCAGAATAATGCCTCCTCCTACAAGGTTGGGTAACCGAGGAAGAAATACTGGAAAAGGAGAAGGAAAAAACCCAAGGAAAGAAGGCTCAGTGCGATATGCTGCACGTCGATCTATCACCAAAAGATAGCCCGACAGAAAATAAGCAGGAAGTGGAAATAGATGCTGCTGAAAAAGTCATCTTCAACAAACCGGCTATGAGGTTAACCAAACACTTAAGACCGTTGTACGTCAAAGCCTTGGTTAATGGGATACCAGTAGTAGTAAAGGTACTTATCGACAATGGAGCGGCTATAAACACCATTCCAGCTAGGATGATGAGGAAATTTGCTAAAACAGAGAGCGACATGATCCCAACAGAAGTCATTCTTACAAGTTTTAACGGGGGGGCAACTTCAGCAAAAGGAGTTATGCCATTGGATATAACTGTAGGAACAACCACCAGGACTACTGTTTTCTTCGTGATAGAGACGGCCCACCAGCTACAACGTGTTACTAGGAAGAGACTGGATCCATGGCAGTCGCTGTATTCCTCTCATCACTCCATCAATGCTTAGTCTTCTGGAATGACAAAGGTGAAGCAGAGGTGGTGCAAGCAGATCATAGACCCTTTGTGGCAGAAGCAAATTCAGTAGAGAGGTTCATGTACGAAGGGAAATTATGGGCCTGTCAGAGTGGTTCAAGATGGGGAAGAAACTCAAATTACTGCCCAAAGCGAAGAGCCGTTTTCAGTGGATGCACTCACTGAAAATGTTTAATCAAATGAGGCCAAACATAGTGGCCTTGGAAGAGCCAGTAATTGGCAAAAAAGAAGCCAAACAACCTTAAATGAGTTTTCAACAACAAAGGCAAGAGGCCGAGATTCAGGCCTTCAAAGCCAAGTTGATGGCTTTCAATAAAGAATGTGAATGTGTGAAGAAAGAAGAAGCGGCGTTAAAGATGCTGAGGGACAAAATTAATAGTGTCCGAGATGGAGCAGAGCTTGGACTGGGAAGTTTCATAAAGTGGATTGTCTGGAAGAGCAAAAACCTCTGAGCGATATGGATGATGAAGCGACGAGGATCCCCAAGTCAGGATATGCACAAGCACAAGACCCCTTGGTCAAGGTGTTAAATTGGTGAGGAAGGAGAGGATCGCCCAACGTTTGTCAGCCAGATGCTCCCTCACGAGGTTAGTAACAGATTAATCGCTTTATTAAAAGAGTATAAAGAAGATTGTTTTGCTTGGGAGTATGAACATATGCCTGGTTTGGATAAAAAACTTAGTAGAACATAGGTTGCCGACTAAATCAAATTTTAAGCCTCATAAGCAACCTCCTAGGCGTTTCGCTCCCAATGTATTACCAGAGATCAAAAAAGAAATAGAGCGATTACTAAAAGCAGGTTTTATTAGAACCAAGATATGTGGAATGGTTTATCTAATATAGTGCCAGTATTAAAAAAGAATGGCAAGTTGAGGGTATGCATATAGATTTCAGGAATTTGAACTTGGCTACGCCCAAGGACGAATATCCAATGCCTACGGTAGATTCTCTAGTAGACTCGACTGCAGGGCATGTGATGTACTCTTTTATGGATGGATATTCGGGATACAATCAAATCTACATAGCTGACGAAGATGTACACAAAACTGCCTTTAGATGCCCTGGGTCTTTAGGATGCTTTGAATGGGTAGTAATGCCGTTTGGACTAAAAAATGCAGGGGCGACCTATCAAAGAGCAATGAATCTAATTTTTCATGATATGATAGGTAAATTTGTGGAAGTTTATGTAGATGATATAGTGGTCAAATCTGTTAAAAGAAGAAGACCATTTTGAACAACTGCGATGTTCATTTGAACGAATGAGGCAGCATAAACTAAAATTGAACCCTTTGAAGTGTGCGTTTGGCGTGAATGCAGGAAATTTCCTTGGATTCCTAGTACATAAAAGAGGGATTGAACTTGATAAGAATAAAGCGAAAGCCTTTTAGAAGCCAAGGCTCCTAGCAATAAAAAAGAACTGCAAAGGTTTTTAGGCCAAATCAATTTTCTAAGACGCTTTATATCTAATTGTGCAGGGCGAACGAAAGCGTTTTCGCCTCTCCTAAAGCTGAAAAATCAAGACGAATTCGTCTGGAAAGAAGAACATCAAAAGGCTTTTGAAAGCCTGAAAACATACTTAACAAGTCCGCCAGTGTTGGTGTCACCAATCCAAGGACGGCCAATGAAGTTGTACGTGTCGGCTGAACGAGAATCGATAGCTGGAATGGTCGCACAAGAAGACCAATTTGGTGAAGAAAGGGCGATTTATTATTTAAGTAGACGGTTAACCAAATGTGAATGTAATTATTCTGCTATTGAGAAGTTGTGTCTCGCATTATACTTCACATGTACAAAATTAAGGGCCTATTTACGGCCTGTAACAGTCTATTTAATTTCCAAAGTCAATTTATTCAAAAATACATGTTTTCTCGCCCTATTTTACCAACGAGTAGGTCTTTGGACTTTAGCACTGTCAGAGTTCGAAATAAGGTATATACCCCAAAAGGCAGTTAAAAATCAGGCTTTGGCTAATTTTCTGGCCGATCATCCATGCCTTGATATGCCCAACGAAATAGAACTAGAGGTTGATTCATTTGAATTAAAACCATGGATTTTATACTTTGATGGATCGAAAACTTCTAAAGGAGCAGGGGTAGGAGTGGCTTTGATAAATCCTTTAGGGGTTTGCTATAAGTTTGCATTCACCTTAGATAGGATCTGTACTAATAATCAAGCCGAATACGAAGCCTTAATTGTAGGCTTGGAGTTGATGGTAGATATGAAAGTAAAGAATGTAATCATCAGGGGCGATTCTCAATTGGTGATTCATCAATTGACTGGCGATTTCAAATGCCAAAGTGATTCTATTATAAGTTTATACGAAATCGCCCAAGAGTTGTTGGAAGAATTCGACCAAGTAGAACTTCAATGTGTTAATAGAATGTACAACGAGTTGGCTCAGTTGGCCTCTGGCTATTCAAAGGCGATGAGTTGGGAGTCTACTTGCGAATACGGAACTATATTGCCCGTTATTCAGCGAAGGGCAAGGAAAAAACCGAAATTCAATGTATAGAAGATGGGGTCGCGCTGGATTGGATAGATGAGATTAAAGAGTCCTTTAAGGAGCTTAATGGGGGAGGTGATAGAAGAACGAAATTACGTCTGTTAAACTATGCATTAATAGACGAAGAATTGTTCAAAAAACGCTCTGATGGTGTGTTATTAAAATGCGTGAACTTACAAGAAGCTAAGGACAATTATGGCTGAGGTGCATGAAGGGATATGTGGAGCCCATCAGGCCGGCCAAAAGATGAGATGGCTAATTATCAGAAGTGGATATTTTTGGCCAAAGATGGGAGAATCATGTGTTCAATATGCAAAAAGTTGTTTAGCATGCCAAAAACATGGCCCAATACAGAGGGCACCAGCAAGCAATATGGCACCCATTATCAAACCTTGGCCGTTCAAAGGCTGGGCGATAGACTTGATAGGGAAGATTTACCCTCCATCGTCCAAACACAACACACATTTATTATAGTCGCCACGGACTTTTTCACCAAGTGGGTTGAGGCAGTCCCTCTAAAGGAAATCGCCCAGAAAAATATCATAGAGTTTGTCCGAGGTCATATCATTTACAGATTTGGGATCCCACAAACTTTAATGGCAGATCATGAGACTTCCCTAATGGAGATCAGGTGAAGGAATTCTTGAGCGAGTTTGGAATTAAATTGGTAAATTCCACACCGTATTACGCTCAGTCAAACGGTCAAGCAGAGTCATCCAACAAGATTCTGAAATCTATCATAAGGAAGATGATAGATGAAAATGCCAGAAATTGGCACGAATGCTTGAACAAGGCCTTATGGGCTTACAGAACGTCGCACCGCTCGAGCACCAACGTCACGCCTTTCCAACTCACTTATGGGCAGGAGGTTGTATTGCCCGTAGAGATCAACGTGCAATCCATAAGGGTGCGTCGGCAGCACGAATTGAACGAGAATGAATACAAGGAATCGTTGGTTCAAAATTTGCTAGAATTAGACGAATTGAAGTTAGACGTGCTAGATAGGTTGCAAGTTCAGAAACGAAGAATGGCTAGATTTTACAATAAGAAAGTTATAGCCAAGTTCTTTAATGCGGACGAATTTGTTTGGAGGGCAATACTTCCTTTAGATAGTAAGGACCCAAAGTATGGCAAATGGTCACCAAATTGGGAAGGGCCTTATAGAGTGAAGAGTGTGTTGCCTAATGGAGCTTACCACTTGGAAGATTTAGATGGTACTAGACACGTAAGATTTATTAATGGTAAGTACTTGAAGAGATATGTTCCATCCCTTTGGGAAAGTGAACAGATAAACACATGAGTGATAAAATCGCAATCGTAATATAACCATGCCAAGCGACGGCAGGTAACAAACTGGACGATCACATTCTGATAGCAAAATAAACAGAGTATATGCGTAAGTGGTATAATTGCAATTGTGATGTATTCATGCCGAACGATGGCGGTAAGTAAAATTGGACGATCACGTTCTAAGTAAATTTAGAGAGAACAAAGCATATCCAAAACAAAGTCCTTTATTATCCAGTGCTCTTTACAAACCATTCTTTACAAGAATTAAAAGACACAGGCAAAGTACAAGGCTAGATACGCTACAAATTATCTTCTGACTGAAAGGGACAGAAAGAGTGAAACCAGTACGGCTAGCCTTTCAGCCTATGGACGTAAGAGGGTGAACTGCCCCTGCATCCTTCCCAAACGCATTGCTGCAATGGTAGACGAGGAGAAGCAGCCCTTCAGCCTATGGCCGTAAGAAGGTGAACTACTCTTACAACCTTCCTAAATGCATTGCTGCAAAGGCAGGCGGAGAGAAGCAGCCCTTCAATCCATGGCCAAATAAGAGAGTGAAATGTTCCCTACAGCCTTCCTAAAAGCATTGCTGCAATAGTAGGCGAAGAGAAGCACTCTCAACAAGCAAACCGAGGGCAAAAATCTTGCTTCGGTTTGACATTTCCTATACCTCCCATACCAAAAGTGATGTCAAAACAAAGGAGATGAGTCGAGAAACCCATCCCTGTAGAAGAAAAAATTGTTGGGAAACGATCGAAATGCCATACAGTGGCAGGAAACTCTGATGGTGAGAAATTGAATTTGAGAAGGCATGAGGATGAAAATGAGGAGTATAAACAGGCCTATTTATAGGGGTTGGAAGATCAAAAGCCGGAATCTGGAAGGTCACATTTATGACCAGTGAGTGAAACCAATATGGTCCAAACATTTAGGGAAGAAAACTCAAATGCCAAGAGAATATGCATGAATGTTGGCACAAAAAAACTGAATACGATGAAAATCGGCGATCAAGGATAAACACCACTTCAAAATAACTATTCATTAATGATGATGAATGACATCAGATTACATAAAATAAAGGCAGTCAGCGCGAAAAGTTACAAAAATTAGAACAATAAATGTTCAATTACAATTCGCCCCAAGCTGAGCGCATCTGTTGCCTAAATCTATCCCACTCTTCGCCCTGCCTAGAGGAAAGGATACCTAACTCCTTCACTAAGTCATCATCAACCTCCAACTTCTGATACTGCTCCAATAGAGATTTGGTTTTTGCAATTCCTTGGGATGCAGTACGCCTTTTAGCAGCCATTCTCGCCCTGCAATCGTTCATTTCCGCTTGCAGCTCTTTCATTTCAGCAGCCAGGCTCAACATCAAAGAGTCTTCCACTACAAGTTCTGAAGAGATCTCAGTCAAATCAGCATGGTTCCTGTCAATTTCCTGGAGCAAGGACTCTTTCTCCGAAGAAGCGCGAAGATATTGGGCACTTCCGGTTTTCAATTCTGCGTTCTTGGCCAGCAAGGAAACGATGTCGGCGTGAAGAACCCTCAGCTTCACTTTAAAATCAGTAGAAATGCTGAGCGATGGGAGTGAGAGTACTTACAGTAGGTTCGCACTCAACATATCGAGTTTGGCCTTTTGCTGAGCAGCGCTGGCACGACCGATCTCCATATCCATGAAGGAAACATACTCAAACAATGCCTGTTTGAGAAGTGTCATGTCCTCGTTCGCAGGAATGGAAGACGATGCAGAAGATGTTTTCATGCGCGCCCAAGAGGTGAATAAGTCTTGGATCGAGTTGAGAATGTTATCAGATTCCTGCAAAAGAGAGTTACCAATATTGAAGGTTTCTTTTACACAACAAAGAAAAATCAGAGATAAGATCGCAGTAAAAAGACCTCATCGGCGGTGGTTGGAAATTCAGGCGTCCCCTTTATTTCTTCCATCACTTGAGGAGATTGCCCTTTAGTTGGGCAAGAAGGACCTTCCCCACCAGACGAAGACACCAGAATCTCTGCACATCTCATACCGCAGTAAATCAATGAAACAGTAGCGATAAAGAAAGGCCAAAGGCATCAAAAGTAAGCATTACCTTCTAGGACTACGCTTGGGGGGTCGACACCCTGAGGAAGGGGATTGGCTGAAGATGATGTTACTGGAGCTTGATGTTTAGGCGGCACAGCCTTGACAAGAGGGGATGAGGAAGAATCGGCCAAAACCATAGCCCTGGAAGGAGAATCCTTCTGGAAAGAAAAGCAAATCATTATCGCATGAAACGAAAACAACTTGTACAGTAGGTGAAGTTCAGTTACCTTTCTCCTTATGATGAGGGGAGCGTCATCATCATCACCATCATCCTGCAGGGATATTACGATCGCAGCTGGCCGCTTGCGACTGGGAGCACCCTTAGAAACGGTAGGCTTCGAAACTGGGGATGAAAGAGCAGAGCGCGTAGAACGTGAAGGGGACGCAGTGGAAATGGGAAAAGTACCCTGTTTATCCAGGAGGTGGAAAGCGCGATTCGCATCAGTTGAAAATAACCTTTGCTTCACTGATGGCCACAGTTGGTCAAAAAGAGGATGAGTAGCAGCAGTAGGATTGAAGGGAGCAAAAGTAAAGCCGGTGGCCAAAAGTTTATTACGGACGTCGATGGCTTGAGCTTCTGCTTTGTTGAGAATGTAGAAGCGATCCATTAAATTATTGGAATAGCAAGGAGGGATAGGCCACATTTGGCCGAAACCAAGCTGGCGAGCACAAAATTGAGGCGCATATATCTCTACCCCCGCCTTAGCATTGGTCCCTATCAGAATGTCATGAAACAATTCTCTCCCTACTAAAAATTGAACCCAAATAGGCAGAAATGTATCTGCCTCGGCCAAAGTAGAAGGAGGCCGCACAAAAGGAGGAATTTGCTCAGAAGGAAAAGGAAAGAACGAAAGGGTTGAATTCAAAGTATGGAAGAAAGTGAAAACATCTCTCATGGACATATTTACAGGGCTCAGTTGATGAATAAAAAGCCCATAACAGGAAACCTCACGAGGAGGAAAAGATGGAATACCCAGCTGAGGGAAATAAGATCTCAACCACAATTGAGCAAGCCATAAGGGCCCGCTGCCCGTGGGAGATGCATTATTTTTCAATTGGAATTGGAGCATGGCCATACCCCTATAAAGAGCAGCCAGGAGGAATGAACATGAGTTCAAAGGTCTACCCCGAGCCAACTCATGAGATAGGGGCAAGTAGCTCATGGAGGGTTTCAAGCTAGGAACACAAATGACATATTTACAAAGCCAGACTTGGAGAAAAGCGACTCGCTCAGAATGGCCAGGCTCAGATACAGCAGTGACATAACTGCCCTGCAGACTCGAATAAGACTCAGTAAGCTTTTTATCAAATTTTGGGGCAGCACTAGAAATTAGCATGCCAGGAAAAATAGTATCGCCCAAAGGCGGAAGATTCAGCAAAGCCCCAACGTCCCTCAAAGTAATGGTCATAGGGCCAAGAGGAAAAACAAAGGTATTGAACTCGGGGGACCAATAACTTAGGGCGATTGGAAAAAGCACATGGTCATATGTTGGGGGGAAAAGGGTAATCTCCAATAGGTCCAGAATTTTAGTACGTTCAAAAATTGATTTAGTGGGACCATGAGCGACCATACGTGCATGCCACCTACGGAAAGATGCATCAGGTTTAGGCCAAGTACGAATACCTCTATCATGGATCGGCCTCAATGGCAAAGATTGCGAGAAAGGGAGATCCTCAGAGCACAGGAACAAATGTCCGACCGCGGCCCGTTCGACGGCTTCGGCATCATTGAACGACGGACCCAAATAAAACTCATTGCGGTCCGCATTGGATTGTGAAAGAAAAGACGGGTTCACATATGGTCTTGCAAGAAGGGTCTGGAAGTCCTCAAAACTGAAAACATTGTCCGAAGAAGTTTGAGAAGTAGTCATTATGGCACAGAAAGTGATTTGTTCTCGAAGATTGTTTGGTCTAAATCGAAGGTTGCCGCAAGGAAGACGGTGAAATGGCGAAGAAAGACGTAATGCCGCAGAAATATGAATGAAAATGATGCCGCGTACTTTTGGGGGTTTTAAGGGTCTATAACGTCGCAACCTTTCAGGCACTAGAACGCAAACGACGATTGAAATTCTGGGGAAGTTCAAATATTGCGGGAAAGATACAGAATGAATATGGCAAAATTAATGAGTAGTATTAATTCTGCCATATTGGGGGGTAATTGTTGACACACTAAAATGCAGCCCAAAATCGAAAGGAAGTCCAATTGATAAATCCAGGATAAAGACCCAACAGAAGCCAATTAAAAGGCCCAAGAAGAGAAGCCCAAGTTGGAGGTCTGTGGAAAAATCTGAATACTGGAAGCCCAAGAACAAAGGAATACCATCGCCCCAAAGTCGCAGGACACCCAGAGGCCGAACGAGGATAGTACGGCACAATCGCCTAGGACGACAGCCTTATTGTCGCCCAGAACCCCTAGTCGCCCAAAATCAAACAAGTCTAAAGGATATAGTTTAGAAGCGGTTGGCAAGTAAACCCGGCACGATCCCACGATCCAGGAAGCAGCAAAGGTAGTGGCACCGGTTACTAAGCGACTACTACCCGAATAAGTGGTTCTTCACTAAAAGAGTGGGCGGTTACGAAGGATATGAAGCAAATCTGAGCAGTTTCGATAACCAAGGGATGCTCAAGAAGTATAAAAGAAGTAACGTCATAGAAGAAAGAGACCGAATCAAAAACTCTCTACAAGAGATCATATAATTTTTATTTCTTAGTTTAAATTTAATCCTTTTTCAGTACTCGTGTGCTTGCGCCCCTTGGAGGCGTTTTGTCTACTTCCTAATTGTAATCCTTCACTGGCATACGCACCCCTTTTTGGGACTTTGTCTCAAGAGGTCTGTTCCTTACACAATCGTCTGACCCCTCTTTCTCGTAATTGTTGGCGGGTTGCAAAAACACGCGAAAACATACTCATATTTGGAATGTGTTTTATTTCATGAATATACTATCTTAGATTAAGGGTGCGTTCGAGTCTCATTATTTTGAAATAATTTATTCTTAAATAGTAAATTGATAAAGAATGTGTAATTGAAAAAGAAGGAAAAATTATTGATGTGATAAAAAATATTATATTTAATAATGTGTGGTTAAAAATGAGTAGAAGAATGAAAATGAAAATTTTAATGTATGACAAATAGGGGCTAAGTAAGATTTATCTGAGTATCGCGTTATATAACATATGTTTTAAAAATCGAATCGACGCGATCGATTCTATCGAGAAATCGGGAACCAAACCCAAAACCAGTCCGATTTGGCTTATAAAAGTTAAAACGTTAATTAAAAACCCTCCCAAAAATCAAAACCTAATGATTTTTAGAAACCTATGACCCACTATATTATTCTTAGCAAAACATTATCAAATTTGTGTTAGGTTTTGATTTACTCCCCTGCTCGAAATGTTACCCAACTTGCTTTTCATTCTTTTCTTTCTTTTAAAACTTATATTCTTTTAATATTTTAAAAATTATCGTTTTGATCCCGGTTCGACTCTTTTTATTTTCAAAGTCGATTTTTAAAATATTGGTTATTACTAAATAATTATGAATAATAATTTCATAATTTTACAACACTCCTCATTCAAGACCGTTTTCATAATTATCTCGTTAAAAACTCAGTAGAACAAAAAAATCAAATAAAAGGAAAAACAGTACAACTATTGTTGTTAAAATTTTGGAGGATTAAGAAAACGTTCCTCATTAAAGCCTTACAAGGAAAGCTCAATGGGACCAACCATGGAGGGAAAACTCTATTTTTTTTTTTAAAAAAAAAAAAAATTAAAAAAATTGTCAAATGACAGTTTGCATGTTTGCCAAATTTGGGTGTAAGCAAGCATGATTAAAATAAAATAACTTATAATTTGTTATCTGTCTATCTTTAGTAAGGTGTACTCTTGTACACTTTTGTTAAGGGGGAAGTCCTGAAGGCAAATTCCCTCAACAGGACTAGTCCTGTGATTTCAACGGCTCGAGGCGAACTCTCAAAATTGGGCCCCTCCTCCAAAGATTAACGTAAATGCAAAATTCAATAGTGCATTATGCAACGTATTGATAACTTAACACTGAAGAGTAGAACAACAAACAAATATAAAGAACAAAATATTTATATTATAAAGTAATAGAATCGACAAGAGTTCAAATACAGTGACTACGTGCGCCTGTGCAATTGATCATACACGCTACAATCTAATATCATACAAGCCGACCATGCCACAATTATATAAGCTGACAAGACTTCAAACATTTTCAATAACCAGTTAGAGCAAGCCATTGCTTACTTGAGAAGTAAAAAATCGACAGAAAATGTGGAATCAAGCCCTATTCCAGCAGTAGCATTGCATCTCAGTTCTCATGAGCCTGAAATTGAATCATTCACAAATCATTCATACATAAACAACATTAAATAATTTTTTACAGAATAAAGTACACAACTAAAATCCCTTTGGCAGGCTGGCAGAACATTTTTGAATCTGAATGACAACATTTGATATTGTGTGCCCTATTGCTGGACTTGCCAACCCAGCCATTGATACTATATCACAAGCACCAACACTTTCAATAGAAGCAACACAAGTGCCCTTATTTTTCATCAGTTTCACAACCTACAAAATAGAATACAAGTAAATAAACAAGGAACTGAGCCATCTTGACTCGCCAATATAGCATCAGTTCTGGGAACCAATGCAAAAAAAAAACTCATTTCTCTAATTCCACTTCATGTAAGGCCATTACTAGATATCACAATAATGATATTACTAGCAAAACTTGTAAAAGACTTCAATGTCTCAAAATTTTCATTTTTTTTAACTAAAACTTTCCAGTGGGAGAGTAAACATGTTGAAGATCAGTTTTGGTATGTTGAGCCTAATATTTCTTCTAATTTCCTTCCATATCTTAGATTCTCAACCTCAACCTTTAGTAGCACTTTATATTAATGTTCAACCTTATGAGTCTCCTGAACCTCTAGTTATTTCATCCACTAGTTTTAATTATGGATTGCCTCCTACTAAAAGTTCTCAACTTTCCCTCTTGAGAGTGGTCAACTTCCATTTCCAATCACTGTTAGTCCACTTGAGCATGTACAAGATAGAAACTGTAACCTAAATGTTTACTCGAAGAATGAATAAGACACAAACAATCTCTGCAACATCACCAATCATCCAAACCAAGCACAAAGATTCTAGAAGACACAAGTAATTCTAGAATAATATGGACATAAAAATTAAAAATTCCCAAGATTCTGGAATAATATGAACATAAAAATTTAAAATCAACAAAATAAAAATTCATAGAACGGAAATGTAAAAACACAAACCTTTTAATAACTGACGAGAAAGTGAGGGTCGAACTAGCAAAATTGCAGTCTCGACTCTCGCTTGCACTCACTTAGAGCAGTCGGCAATTGCGGCCTCGCGGGTGGACGAATCAAACGGCGCAGTAGCCGATAAGGTAGTAAGTTAGGGAAAGCCGGTTGTATTGGAGAGTTGAATGAATTGTGGAGATTGAGAGTTGAGAGGTAGAAGCGAGCGGGGGAAACCGGGGAAGGAGATGGAATGTTTTCTGTGAAAATATGATGTTTAGTTTAGGTTAAAAAAAGGCCCAAAATTGTAAGGCCCTCCAGTGTTGGACTTGGGCTAGGCAGGCCTCATTTAAAAAAAAAAAAAAAAGGTGGGGCCAAAAAATGAGGCCCCCTCCAGTTTTGGCCTCCAGTTTTTTTTTGGCCCGAGCGGGCTTGCCCCTCACCTGTGTCGAACGCCTCTTGGCCAGGTGGGTAACAAATAGGAGGATATGCACGAGTGGTAAGGACTCGAGGGAGAGAGTCAATATGATTCGAACTTGCGATACCAAAGGATTTCTCCCTACGTCACCTCAGGCCTTACCAACTCGCCTATGCCCTGGGGGCAGATGTACTTTGGTTCACTTCAACATTGATACAATGGCCTAAAGCTTGCATTGCACATTAGTTCTAGACATTATTCGAGTATAGGATTTAATTTCATTTATTTAGTTAGGGTGTGTTTGGGAACACTTCCTTCACAATTTTAAACAATTAAATGACCGTTTCCTAACAGCAGAATGGAGCCCATATTGCAGCAAAATCTGACATTGGCAGAATGAAATACCGAAGAAGCCCATTTGTCATACAAAATCAATTAAATCTTAAGGGCAGAAACGTCATTTTGTCATTATTGCGGCTGCAAGTCAGATTATCTTGGAAATTGATGAGAAGCAACGGTGCAATTTTGACTTGGCAACGGTTGAAATTTTAATTTTAAGTGCAACCAGACATACGCTTAGTAAAACTATCTTTTTTTTAACTCTAATTTATATTAATTATTGCAAAATATAAAGCTCGTTCAATAAATATAACCTATAAAATTTATTCATTAAGCTTCAATATCACTAATACTTTCTATATTGCTTGATCTCAAAATTTAATTCATACACTTCAAAGCATTTAACTATTACAATTACGAAAAGAGTAATATTATTTTGTACGAACCACTTTGTACGAGTGGTTCTAGAACATTCATCTATATAGAATAATATAATGTGTCCAATTGAAAATAGCAAGTTACACCATTTGTATTACATTATGTAGTAATATTTTAACTATTTTTTAATCTTCAAAAATTTAATTATTATTTCATTTTTATCTAAATAATTTTTTTTCTTTCTCATTCATCTTTCCCTCCATGAATTAACATTCAATCGAGTCTTCTACGGCATTATATACATAACTTTTTTTTTTTACCTTTTCATTTTAACGCTAAATTCTATATTTTTATTAATTGTGCATTACTCGTTCACTTGCAAAATATAACTTAACCTCATTAGAGAATTGATTTTTTTTGAGTTTATTTGGAATACACAAATAGCTCACGAGTATCATTCAATTGACTGAGAATATAAGGCACATTAAAGTTACTTATTTAACCTCCTTTATTTTAAAATTATTTTTCATACATACTCATTTTCAACTACAAATTCACACAATAAATTAAAACTTTTTTCTTCTCTTTAACCGCATTTTCTCCATAAATTCACTTCAAAATATTGAAAATCTCAAATAATGGTCATCAAACGGGAGTTGGAGGAGTTGAACAATGAAGTTACTTATTTGTCCTTTGGAGTGGATCGAAACTCTCTCTTTCCATGAGAAACAATAAAGTCCAACCACTCTTGCACACCACATTTGAAAGTACTGTTATTTAGAAGGAGAATGACAACTAGAAAATAACGTTGAAAACATAGTGAACTCACTTTCGACAATTTGATGCTTTATTTGTTTCAAATCAATGCAAGATCGAATTACTAAATTTAAATATTTAAAAAATAAAATTTATAAAAAAAAATATTAAAATTGGGACCTTGCTATACTACCCGAATTTTTTACCGAATCGCCACATGACGGCCGCCTATTAGGGGGGCGCCTGTGGACCCAGGCACCTTCCTAATAGGGGGCCGCCATGTGACGATTCGGTAATCCATTCGGGTGAAGTAGAATAATCCTTAAAATTGAATGTTTTGTGGGGTCAGATCCCACACAATACCACCTAAATCCACTCATGCCTATTTGAGCCAATCTTTTGAATTTCAATCATACATTTTTTGAATAAAATAATTTTACACGTAAATTCAGTTCTATCCCCTACTTTTACAAGTCTTTTGAGAAATGGAAATATAAGCTGAAGAATGAATGCTTTCTCAGTTGGAGGTCACTCTTCGAGACAAGGTGGAAGAAGGAAGGGAATTCTCAAACGAGGAAAATGATCCAATGAATCTGAAAAAATTTAGCCGAAATACGATTTTAAAAAAATTTCCAAATAATTAAAAAATAATCTTCAACTTTTCAAAAATGTGGAATAGTACTACAATACAATTCACATGTCCACCTAAAAACCTAATTCAATTGAAAAGGAAAAAAATTGAAACAGAAGCAACATTACTAAAGGCACCTGCCCGCACTCCAAATTACCAATTTCTGTAACTACATTACTGTAGAAACCCCAACCCTTGAATTCCTGTAAAATACTTCCTGTAAAATGGATCTTTGCACATCAAAAACCATATTCAATCCTCTCGTATCAAAACCTAGACTCTTCACTCCAAAGCATACTCAGTCCACTCTCCAATTGAAAACCCTTAACCCTCTTTCTCTTAAGCAAATCTCGATTTGTCTCTCCAACCCAGGTATTTTTTTTTTCTCTTTTTTAGGAGGGCTTCTAGTTTTTGATCTGTTTACTTTTTCTTTGTCATTTTCCATAGAGATTGTAGAATGTAGTATTTGATTGTCACTGTGCGTATATTTTTGAGAAAATTGCTTCGTCCTTCCCGAACTTATTGCCCTAGTAGCAACTTGGTCCCTCACATTTTATTATAATAGTTGCACGATTAATAGAAAATGTCCAAATTTTTGTTAAATCGTGACCTCTTATGTTTAATTTTATGAAGCTAGATTTTGCTTTCAAACTTAGATCGAACTAAGGCATGTGTTCATGACGATCATGTGACAATTCAGAGGAAAATCCATCACTAAAGACTTTTTTTTTTTGTAGTTGGGGACCAATCTGCTACCGGAGGAATAGATTGGGAACCGGTGGTGCAATTTTTCCTATATATTTTCTGCTATGTCAACGATTCTAATTTTTCTAAATGATGCTTTTTATTGGGAAATTATAATTTCAGAATAAGATGCAATTAATAATAGCATAATGTGCAGTATCTCATATGCTGTAATTGCTCTGATTATATTCTTTTTACTTTCTGTTTAGCTGGTTATGTAACTATTTTCTTAGAAAAAAATTGGATTTTGTTGTAGTATATTATGCCTTCCAATGATTCCAGATAGCCTTTCTTAAGTCTTTGGTATTATTGGCAATCCAATTTTCGAATCTTGATAGGGAAAGATAATTCGTGCTAGAAAATGATAGGGGAAAAATAGAAAAGAAAGAACACAGAGAATCGATGGAAAGTGGAAAGTTCACTATCTACCGTTTGTGTTTTCTTATCAGGGGTGAGATACTATAAAAATTCATCTGTAACGTCAACCACGTCCGAAGAAACTTCAAGTCAGACAACTCCAAATGATAAAGATGAAACTGATTTTCAGTCGAATGAAGCCCCACAAGAAGATTCTTTGATGTATAATCCAATGCAACTGTTTCAGTTTTTAGAGAAACTCAATTTAGAGGTTTGTTTGTAATCCTTGTTTTTATTTGCATTTTAAAAAGTACTTCAACCATTCTAATATACCTTTGTAAAATGATTTTCTCATTTGTAATAGCAGGATTCTTTTATGCGTTCTTGAAGTAATAATTACATATTAGGTGTTGTAGTAAATTGATTTCTTAAAAAATCTCTACTTATTGGCTGCTCAAGATATATAGGATAATTACTGGTTGGTTATTCTAGATATTCTTTTTGGAATTTTATGTAATCCATATAAGTCACAAAGGAAAAAGAATATGATAAAGACAATGCTGAATAGAGCTATTATGCTGTTTGTTGTGCATATTTGAACTTCAACTATTCCACTACTTGTTAGTTATATTAGAGAATTGCAGTTATTATTGGTAAACAATGGTGGAGGACAAAATTACAATTGAATAAAACGTAGTTATCCGTACATGAATTTAATGCTTATTGCTTTGTGACACCACTCTCTCATTCTTTATAACATTTTTCCTTTGTTGATACTCTTTATATGTGATGTTTGTGATTTCCCTATGTATTTCGTTGGGTATAACTATAATCTGCATTGAGATTTTATCTTTATCTTTTCTTTTTTGTATTGTTTAATGTAGAGTTAATTGTCGAGAATCAATGTACACAATTAGAAAGTTACAGAATCAATAGGAAAAATTTAAGATACAAAACTGTTGAATTTCCTATTTTCTAGGGATTCCTTGAGACTTGCCAACAATATACATTTAATTCTTAATCTAATGGACTCCATAATATTTTATGCGTCTCTCTCTGTATTTATGACTGATAGATTTTATTATAAATGGAAATTTTTAAAAGAAGTTAATTGTTGCGTTATATTTATTTATTTTAGTCATACAGTGAGTTTGTTTCTGAAAATTCTGTTTATAATTAGCCACGGCATAAAATATTGATTTGGAAATCACTAGTTGCGTCTGATATTAACTGTCTTAATCCAAAGAACTAGACCACACACTGCTGTTATTGACAGAAGTCAAATAATATAGAAATGATTATCATATCCATTTCTTAGTTGAAATGGTCGAGCAGTAGGTTTATTTTACAACCTGCAAAAAAGGGTATGTAGAATTTCTCTGGGATACTCTGATGCTTAAGTCAATATATGACTATATGATTTATATAGTTATCAACGATGCCATGTGTGAGTCTTGCTTGGAGAGATTGTTATTTGAATTATAAATATCCATGAATGAGGATAAAAATAGATTTTATCCTTTTAGTAATAGAGATTATGTTGCTCATAGAGCTTATCCACTGAGTTGTCTTAGTTTTACTAAGATGGAAAATCTAATATTTTGTAATACTGTCTGAAATTTTAATTCAAAACAATGATCTTCTGGTTTTCTAGTTGGCTACTTGACTGCAGATTATAATTGGTCGGCCATCTTAAAGTTTACATATGCTTTTCATTAATTGCAGATTGATTATGAAGAAGCATACTATTTTCTTGTATTTGGCAGTGGTGGTGTAGTTTTATATTATATAGCAGCCGCTATCGTTAATGCAATTGATTCTATACCAGTGGTGAGTACTTCTATTGTTTCTTCTCTTGGATTTGTTTTCTCGTTGTTACAAGCTTTCGAGTAACCTTAAGTTATCAATTTTTAGTTTCCTAAAGTGCTGGAACTTGTTGGTCTTGCCTACGCCCTCTGGTTCACCTCCCGCTATCTTATCTTCAAGGCAAGTACTCGAGAATTTTCACATATCACCATATCTGTCTTTACTTTTATTACATGGCTTCAATTCAGTGACACCGTTTTGCAGAAAGATAGGGACGAGTTGGTTTCCAAAGTTGAAGAGATTAAGCAGCAGATACTTGGTTCGCAGGATAACTAACTGGGTAACAATAATGTTTGCCATTCGAGCTTTTAAATTCAGTACGTAACGTTGAGTCTATTTTGTGTACAAAAAGAAGTGGCCTTGGTTGTTTCTTGGATAAGTTTTGTAATGGCAATGCACCTTTCTTGTTTTACATTTGAAAATAAAAGTTAAATAAGTCAATAATGATTAGGATTGATTTAGGATGTTATGTATTTTGTCTATTCAAAGCCAGTATTAATAATGAAATGAATTTTGATTATTTAAATATTTGGAAATATAGATCTCATGGGATCTCTGGGTGGTTAGATTCCCTCCAACGAATTTAATATATTTTCTTGTTTTAATTCGAATAAATTTAATAATCGTGGATTTTTAAGTGAAACTCATAAAAATTGATACATATTTAGGCTCGACTTCCCATCCACGTAACAACAAATTATTTACTTGGTACATTCTCCGTGGGCATCATGGTTGACATTGTGTGGGGTAAAAATCGTGGCTGTTGATTGGTTTTAGTCGTGTTCTAAAATGCACTCATATACTTTGCATATGCTTACGTATTCTCGATGCATTTCCAAAATTGTCGATACTCGCCTTGCATATGGAGTATGTGCATGATTGGGGATGCAAACGGGGCGGGTATTAACGGGTCACTTATTCACACTCTCGTCCCATTATGTATTTTTGTTACCTTACTACATCTCCATACATGTTTAAAGCGGGACGGGACAGGACGAGATAGAGGTTGGACGGGGCGGACCGCATTTGTTGCCCCTTTTATTTATTTTTTATTTAACGAATCTTTTTTCCATCCCTATGCATGATGATGATGTCGACCCATTTCATTGACCTCATATGCACGTTTGAACTTTAAAATAATCACGCATTTGTGATAAAAATTAGATCAAATTTAGTTTAGTATAGTCCAACCCATTTTTATAACTGAAAAAAAAAAGTAAAGAGAACGACAAATATCAAATTAACCCGAATCATTCAAGCTATTAATTATGTATAGCAATTTGTAGGATTTTGATGTTTTAAAAAATCAAAAATCAAAATTTTTTTTAGTAGAGTTGCAAATTATCTACATCGAGCCCGAGTCTCCCTTTTTGTCGGTCTTCCTCTAGTTTTACTATCAAATGATGCTAGTAATGCACAATCTTGAAAGGTTGATTGTTGTGATGTTGATTAGGAGGTTGACAATAATATATTATCATCCGTAAGAGATAAATAAATTTTATTGAGTTGAACTAAATGAGCTCAATGAATATGATTTTGTATTAATGACATGAAAGATGAATTGGATAAAGAAGAGAAGATTAAATTGGAATAACGAGCTAAACAAGATTTAGGGTGTTTGAAGTCGGTGTTCATATCTAATCCAATCATAGAAATTGCAGTATTTATGATTTTGAGCAATATATTTTTGTTGAATATTTAAAAAATATGTATAAAGTTCAAATAATTAGTTTGGAATATTAAAAATAATATTAAAAATTAGAAAACGAACAATTATGTATATGCTCCGCATAAACACGAATATACTTGATCGAAACGTATTGCCTCGCATTACACATTTTAGAATCTTGGTTTTTAGTATTGTTAAAATCAATGTTAAAATTGAGTGTGATATCACAGAATGTAAAAAAAAATGTCAATCATAAAGTACATCAAGAAAAATTGCTTAACTAAATAATGTTGTGATCGTTGAAGTTTATAACTTTATATATTTACGCGATAAAGTAGATTGTACCATTCTAAATTTGTTTTCGAAATTTAAAATTTTATTTATTGTTGTAATACATTACAAAAACTTAGCAGCATGTCTCAATGAGCTAATAAAATTTTGGCACAATATTGAGACAGAAAAATTGGATGAAAAAATATCACTTTACGTCGCCTGAGAGATTCGAACTCTCGCGGGGAAACCCCATGTACTTAGCAGGCACACGCCTTAACCACTCGGCCAAAGCGACTTTGTTGAATGCGTATAAATCATTTATAACTTTAATGGAACAATCTGCACTAAGCTTGAGTATAATTTTTTAGCTTGTTTGTCTAAAGTTCCCTAAAATAAGAGTCAGTTTGATTGCAAGGGAAATAAAATGTTTTACTGGAAATTGTAATTAAATGTATTTGATTGGTATAATTTTCTACCCATAAATTTTTTAAAATTTTGGATCTTTTTGTTTACGTTTGGCTATATTTTATATGGAAATTATCCATTAAAATGATTTCTTTTACTATTGATTATGAAATTTGTTAACATTGCCAAAAAGTAAAAAAAAAAAATTGCTCAAAAACTATTTTTTCATCAAAGTTTAGTGTTCGTTTGACTTCGTTTTATATGGAAATCATCCATTAAAGTAAAATATTTTTTTTTACAATTGGTTATAAAATTTGTTAACATTGCCAAAAAGTAAAAAATAAGAATAAAAATTCGCGGTCAACTGGAAAACCAATTCCCACAAAATTGGTGGGAATTGATTTTCCCCAATTTTGAGAAAAGTCAAGCGCGTGGCCTTGAAGCAAGAAAGCATTTTCCCTTTCAAATTTGGCTCATCAAACATGCAATTAGGTGGGAAAAGAAAAATATTTTCCTAATTCCATGGAAAATAATGCACATCAAACAGGACCTAATGGTCGTATGCCAAAGACGCAATTTTTTTTTCAAGAAAGAATAGTGATCATATTGTCGCCCAAAACGACGTCGCTTCAATTTTTTTTTTCTTCCTTTTTTCCTTTCATTCATTTGGCTTGGAAGACGGTCGCTTTATTCTAACCGCAGCTAGGCTCACCTCTTCCGTCTTCCACCACCCACTGCCACCACTTCACTTGTTCAGTCGGTCTATCGGTCTCTTCCACGGCTTGAGGGGCTACACTCAGTCGCGAGATACTCACTTCTCCACTTTCTTCGTTAACCCTAGCCCTTTTACGTTCGTCGCTTCCGTCTTCTACCACTCGCTGCCACCACTTCAGAATCAGTGCTATTCCTAACACGTCTAAAAGAGACACTTTTTTTTTTCCTATCGTCGTCCAAAACGACGTCGCTTCAGTTTTTTTTTTTTTTTTCGTTCTTCCTCTCTTCCTTTCATTCATTTGGCTTGGAAGACGGTCGCTTTATTCTAACCGCAGCTTACACTTAATTCACTGATATAGGATGAAGTCATGGATGGATAGAATTTCCTCACTAAAAGGTGAAAGTAAAATGGAATTGTGGAGCTAACAAGTGGGAATTGTACCAATGCCTTGTCTTGTTTTATGATATTTGAAAGGGAACAATACATAATTACCACATTATAAGTACACATTTCAAATTTCACAAACTCCCTACAAAAATTCAAAAATCAGGTGATAATTAATAATAATATAATATATTATAATTTTATATTAAATATTATATACCTAATTAACTCCTACAAATCTTAATATACCATATTTAAAAGATTTTTCTCACAAACCCTCCCACAACCGAACGTCTATTTCTCTCTCTACAAACCCGTCTCTCGCCAACACCACAAAACTCAGAAAAACTCACCGTTTATCCTTGATTTCAAGCCAAAATCAATGGATTAAGGTCACAATCCCATCGAAATACCTCTGATTTTTACTTCTTTGGAGAAGTTGAAGCTCGCTGTGGAGGAATTGGATTTTCCCAAAGCAAAAACTGAACTCCCGAGGTCTGATTTTGAAGGTAAACGTATAATCACTGTTCGAGAGAAATTGAAGTTCTCTATAGAGATACAATCAAAGAATGAAGTAACAATTCTATAGAGATACATCCGATTTTCATTGTTCCAGAGAAATTGAAGTTCGGCCGTAGAGGAATTGGATGTTCTGGTATGATTAAGAATGCCAGTTTTGCACGTTTGCCTGTTAGACAGAGGTCACACGTCGCTTATACTAGTGAATGATACATGCAAGTATGATGAATTGCTTGAGCTTGTTCTCTCAGAATTGGGGCTTAGTGGTGCAAACTTAGCTGTGACATTAACATATTCTTTGGATTCTAGTTTACCTCCAGTTCGGATTTTGAGCAGTAATAATGTCCTAATATATTTGAGGTTAAAATCTTTGGATGGGGTTGTATCGAGTTATCCTATTATGGTTGATGTTATCTCTACACTTTCATGGCAGTCAAGATGTACATTGCAATGCCCAGATTCGTTGACTAGTTCGGAGTCATCAGCTAGTGTGTTTTCTTTAGAACAAATAGCTCAAGAAATTTGTGACTCCGTTGTGACCGTTGACAGAGAAAACATTGAAAAGGATGTGACATTGGTATCTGAAACAAATGTTAGAGCAGTAGTGGAGGGAAATGTTTTTCGCAACAAGGACATATTAAAAATGAGTTTGGCCTTCTACGCTATACAAAACAACTTTGAATATAAGGTGTTTAGATCAGACAAGAAGGAGTACGTGGTAAAGTGTGTGCATAATGATTGCCAATGGATATTTAGATCTTCACGCTTGGGAGAAATGAAAATGTTTAAGATCAAGGAAATGTCTAATGGTCACACATGCTCGATGAACACTGTTTTAGGATCTCATCGGCAAGCATCTAGCTCAATTGTGTCAAACTGCATCAGGTACAAATACAACTCTTCACGTACAATATACACTCCTAATGATATCTCGAATGACATGTTACATGAGTATGGAGTATCGGTGAATTATGTGAAAGCGTGGAGGTCACGTGAATAAACATTAAAATTGATTAGAGGTGATCCAACGACATCGTTTCAGTTGCTGCCATCTTATTTTTTTATGCTAGAACAGATGAACATGGGAACACTCACAAGAATAGAAACAGATCATTTAAATAGATTTAAATATTGTTTTATGGCTTTGGGTGCATCGATTGCTGGTTGGAAATATTGTAGGCCAGTCATTGTAGTTGATGGCACGTATTTAAATGGCCACTATGGGGGTACACTCTTCACTGCTTGTACATAAGATGCAAACAATAACATCTTCATACTAGCTTTTGGTGTTGGGGATAATGAAAATGATAAGTCATGGAGATGGTTTCTTGAGAGGTTGAAGAGGGCATACAGATCGAGAGACGGATTATGTATAGTATCAGATAGATACAATAGCATAAGAAATGCTATTGAATTTGTATATCCAGAGGTAATGCATGGGATCTGTTCATACCATTTGCTTAAAAACTTGAAGACTCGTTACGCAAAATCAGGTCACAATGTCACACATGCTTTCAATTGTGCTGTCAGAGCCTATACAGTGGATGAATTTGAATACCAAATGCAGCAATTAGACTCAATTAATGAAGAGATCAGGGAATATTTGGTATGTGACTGTCTGTAACATATATTATGACTTCCTGTGACTTGTTCTGTGATATTTTATGAATGTGCTCATATGCGACCTGTTTTGTTACTTATGCCTGAATATATTATCTAATAACTAAAATTATTTTTTAGATGGATGTTGGATATGAAAAATGGTCAAGATTGCACATGCCAAACAATAGATACTCTACTATGACATCAAACATAGTAGAATCTGTAAATGCAGTCACGAAGGCGGCAAAGAATTACCCAATTCAAGCACTTCTAGAATCATTGCGGCAAACAATCCAATCTTGGTTTTGCAAGAATAGGGATAATGCACATGGCACTTTCACAAAACTTGCAACCAAATATGAGAAGCTGCTGAGGGAAACAAGCAATGACGTGAGAAATCTAAAGGTAAAAAAAGCAAACTATGTATATTATGTTGGTCACAGGTATAACTTTAAATATTTTTTTTTTCAGGTTTCACCTGCAAGTCACACTTTGTTTGAAGTGAGGGACAATTCTTCATCGTACATGATTGATATAATTCAACGTACATGTAGCTGTAGAATGTTTCAAGTGGATCAACTTCCCTGTCCACATGCACTGGCGGTAATAGCAACATTAAAGCTGGATGTGTATGACTTTTGCTCGGTGTATTACACAAGAGATGCATATTTGAGTACCTACAAAGAGACAGTCTTTCCTGTAGGTAATAAATCGGAATGGAGTTTGCCGGAAGATGTGAATAATAGAGTTGTACTTGCTCCAATCCAAAAGAGAAGCTCTGGCAGGCCAACTGAGAGGAGGAAGAAACCAACTTGTGAGAGATCAAAGTTGTGAAATGTGGAAGATGCGGTGAATTTGGACACAATCGTCGAACGTGTAGGAACATGGTGCCACTTAACCAGAACAACGGCAAATTGAAAGCAAAGAAAGATCCAAACATATTCAAATAGCTTAGCATAGTATTTTTTTTATTCTTTACATGAGGATATTCATTGAAATTGCAAATTGTTCCATTTTATTGCCAAACTATGTATTGTTTGGATTATATGAGTTGACTGATTTGTGCATAGAGCTTATATTACATTTCAGGGGGTCACACGTTTCTGGGAATGGCTGTGTAAACATACAGTGATTGTAAATTGTTTTTGACCATCTGTGACCACAAAAGGTAGTAACAAGCTATGGGATTTTTGTTTGGCTGTGGCTGTCTGCGATCAACTATAAATAAAATACAAAGTTAATTGTTGAGTGTTTTGACTGAGTTTGAATGTCATCTTAGCCTAGATGTAACCAATTCTGTGCATATTATGGGGTATAAATCATACATTTTAAATATATGTGACCATTTGTGACAAATTGTTTCCATTTGTGACCATTTGTGACTCAGACTTATGTAAGACATTAACTGTCTGTGACTAATTGTGTCCGTTTGTGATCATTTGTAACCTGTTCAGACTGCAAATATAAACACTCCTCCATAACATACTTGAATGATATTAACAAAACCACACATAAAAGAGAAATAATTTCACTTCCTTTGTTCAAACTAGACAAAAACAAATTCGCATTCAATTTCAAAACATATTACAAAACATAAATGTACCATCTAACTTTGAACACATGTTTTGTCTAACTTTGAACAGCTATCAACCTAATCTATCGTCAAAACAATTCCATCAACATTAGTTCAGTCATCTGACTTTGATTTTCCCCTTCCAACCTGCCTCAGTTGTCTATTTTTGAACAACAATGCAGCAATTTCAAGCCTGGCATTTGCAGCATCAAATGACATTGGCATTTTGGCAAGATCATTGTGCAACAAATACTGTGCATACTTTATGACAAAAACACCACAGTCATGCCTGTAATATTTAACACAGAAAAACCATAAGTAACCTCAAAATATTGACGAAAAATGACAAAACTTGTAATGCCCATAATGAAACTTACGCATTTTGTTGTTGAGGTAAACCGCTGACAATGTTAACATGCATGTCATTGGATATGTCACCTATTTCATCAGGAGTTTCCATCCACAATCCGACCACTTTTAACAAATGTGTAAGAGTCTTCACAAGGGGTAAGACCCTTCACGAACCTTATGATCCTTGTACGATTTGTTGCTTGAATTGAATATGTACAGGGTCCGGTTATTAATGTCAAGCTGCCCCAACACCCAATGAGCATGATTTGTAGGCATAATGGGCATCAACACAAATTCAACTTCTCTCCAGGGAGTATTAAATGATAAACGTTCACCATTGATAGTTTTGATTAGGTCGTCCTTCTCATTCACAATGCTTGGATCGTCAACAAATTTGGAGTATAAAGTCCGGATTGTCAAATCAAATATACAGTCTGTCGTTGCTGCTTTCGTCTTCACACCTTCTCCAAACTTGGCAAGTTGTCTTATTTAATGAAAACAAGCATCCATGTGCTGTAACAACAAAGAGCATACATAAGTAATGTGAACTACTATGAATATGTGAAAAAATGGCAGCAATATTATACCGTGCTGCTCAATGATGAATCAGAATTGATCAACGTATGCCACCAAGTTTTATGGTGAACGGGAACATTGCCACAAACAAATTGAGGACTTATCACATTATCTGCATCGCTGAACTTTACCCTGTACACACATGTATGCACTCATCAAACCAATAATAACGAGTCACACTTTGACACAGATATGACACAATGACAGGTCATCAAACAAATAATAACAGGTCACACAGAGACACAAAAACACTTATAACCCCATTTCATGTACCTGTTCTTCGGCTTGTATCCTCTGTCAAACCAATTCTGGAATGCACTCATATCTGCACTATCAACTCCCTTCGAATAATTTTGGAACACAATGTTTCCACATGTAGTTTTTGAGCCAGTAGCAACATGACGTGCATCAACCTTAACAAAAGGTGACTGCAGATTTTTTGATGGCTTTTGAGCTCTCTTCACAGGTAGTCCAGAGGATGGAGGTGCATGAGTATCTTCCTGAATCAAAAATATAAAAAGAAAAGTTATTGAATTAGTGTATGCTAATCTGATAATCAGTATTAATTTATAATATGAAATACTAAGTTAAACTGACATCTTCGATCTGACATTGTGTAGACTCCAACACCTGTGCAATAGCCTCATCAACATGCTCCTGCAATTCTTTACTAGCAAAGAATGCATCATCAGAGTCTTTAGGACTCTGTGACTGACCAACACCAAGATTAAATGAAGGAGAGTCGAGAACGTAGTCAGCATGAAAGCAATGTGAAGACTCAGGTGGCATGTGACCTTTGTCCTCTTCTTCAACGACATTATCACCTTTTGGCTCAGGTTCCATGTGACCCTTGCCCTTTCTGTCAACCACCTCATCAACTTTTGGCTCTTGTTCCCTCAAACCATCTTTACCACTCAACTTTGTCTGAACTTCATCCATCACCGAAGATAAAATGTCACTCACAGATTCAACAAAAGATCTAAGAGACAATCTGATGTCGTTCAAGTCATCTTTCAACCCATTCTGACTCTGAATGACCTCATCGAGCTTCAAAAAACTTTTTGAATGACGCATTTTGTCATTCATGTCAGACAGTTCTGACTTCATTGACAAAAGCTCATCTTTCAGCCCTTTGTTATCCACATGAAGCTTAGTTATTTCCTCATCCATCAACTGCTTCAATCGACCACATTCCTGAAAAAAAAAATTGTAGTTAGTAGAATTATGATCGTATAATTGCTTCTATGTCTTATAAAAATTAAATTACTTACACTGACACATGAACAATCGGGATGATAAGAAGAATGAGGCTGAGCAGGAGAGCTAGAGCTAGCAGCCCCTGTCTGTTTTTGAGGCAGTGGATCAACAAAATCATCATCCGAATCTCGAACATATACCTTTGACACCGGGGGAGTAGACTCATTTTTTACTACTGGAGTTTTAGAGCTTGTAAGGTTCTGATTCGGTTGTCTAGGTTTCGAGTACTGCACACCTGTCGATTGAACCCAACATACAGAACAACAAAATTAATTATCACAATAATACAAATTAGGTCACAATAAGTCACAAGTAACATATTTCAGGTCACATGTCATAATATATCTGAAATTCATATTCAGAACCTGACATATATGGCATCGTGAGCTCTACTTCAGATGGATCAATGTCATTTATCACAACCTGTTTGACATAAGATGGAAAAAAGTTTAGCATGTGTCGTTTTAACTATGTATAACTAATCAAATGAGTACATAACAATTCAAGGGATATTTCAAAACTTACATTCTCACTTCCAAATACTCTGTCATCCAACATTGCCCCAGAAGGATGTTTGTGTGCACTCCAATTCATAATTCGTGGATGTTTCTTACAAATTTTTGTGGCCACATTCCCCTCAAGTGCAGGTATGCACTCGTACAACCACACCTGGAAAGCCACTAAAAACCCCATCAATCTGTAGTGACTTGTTTGTTTTGTTAATCCCTTCCTTAATGAAGTCAATGTGGTCTCAAACAAATATCTGCCCCAAGGGAACATTCCAAGAGTGGTAAAATTGTCGGCAAGTGCAAAAATGTATTGATCCACGACCTTCGGGTAGGGTGTAGCAAATAGATATGAGGTGATAAGATAAACAATGCCAATCTTAACCACGTCAAGGTCTGGTGCATCATCCAGTGAAAGAAATACTCTCTTCACATCTTCACTTGTGACAACTTTTAAATCACTGAAATAAGTATCCTTCACTGCTGAGGGTTTATCATCCAACATCGGTCGATCATCTACCCCATCATACCGCAATCCAGTTACCAAACAGAATTCAGCAATGGAGAACCGAATATATCTCCCATTTAAGTTGAACCACATCTCCTATCTGTTAGGTTGCTTCACCTCCCGTAGTAAAACATAATGAATCAACTGTGGCTGGATTACTATCTCCCTACAATGCATGTAGTGAAAAAAACAGGTGTTCTCCAGAATGTTCCTCTGGGCAGCAGTGAATTTCATCACAAAGTGCGTGATCACACTGTGTATGGGTGTTATGGTTATCTTCCCAGGGAACCAATCTATTGGTCTTATTAAATAGCTCCATTCCTGCTCATAATAAGTCACAATATCATATTTCGGTCACAAAATACCCAAATCAGGTCACAAATTCATACAAAAATAAACCACAAAACTCACAAATCAGTTCACAAAAATCAGATTAAACATATTCAGTTCACTTTAGAAAACATATTCACTTCACATAAAATAATAATCGATCAAATAGTACACCAAATAAGTCACAAAACTTCAAATTACAAAATACTCAGAATAGGTCACAAAAATCATAGTTCGGTCACAAAATACCGAAATCAGGTCACAAATTCGTACAAAAATATACCACAAAACTCACAAAAATAAAATTTCACCTTCTTAGAAGATTTCCCGCCAGAGGCCGACATTTTGATCCTCTTTGCTGAAGAAGAACCTCCGACATCCTTTTTCCTCTTACCTTTATCAGTCTCCTTCATCTTCACAACAATACTACGAGTTCTAACCATTTCAACTACCACAATGCTTGAAACTAAAATATAATATGACTACAGCAGTTGAATCTCCAACGATAATGTCGGCGATTGTGAGTTGTGGGGTTGAAAATGGTAGAAAAGGAGAAAACGTGAGTGTGTGTGTGTGACAGATTTCTGAGAGTCTCTGAGAGAGAGAGAGACGTGGGTTTAGGAGTTTAGGGAGAGAGTGAAACGTGGATTTGAATTATTTAGGTGAACGGTCCAGATTAATTGAGTCAGTAAATTTGGTTGATATAATAAATTTAATTTCATTAATTTAAAAAACCCTAATTACCACCTGATTAATGAAAATTAAAATGCATCCTCTTATTTGTGAAATATTAACTTGAAAATTAGGGTTTAAGGTAATTAAGTCTATTTGAAAATGCTTCGTCTATTTCACCCATTAATGAGTTGGTAATTCGTTATGATAGTTGAGGTAAGCTAGGAAGTGCGAATGCCATTGTTTAGATGGTTTACGACACAGTGTATGAGTGCAAGTGGCTGATATATGGAAATTTGGCATGGAATCAAAATAGTACATAATCTTCTAACCTCAGTTCTACTAAAAAAATGTTTTCTTATTCATGTGGTAGTGTTCTAGAAGTTATTGTTCCATAATTTTATGCTTACTGTTAAATGATTTAATGCCATGGAGGTCTGATAACCTTACCTTACTTATGCTATACTCGTCTTATCTATTTTAACTAAAAATCACTCCACCAAAAATCACCCAATACTATTAGATACCCAACTGCATTCCAGCACGTGCATTGCACGTGGGCACCACTAGTAAATAATAGAAATGATACTTGAAGTGAAAAAAGAGCCACCGTACATATTGAAAAGCTTCAAGGGCCAAGAATGTTGTAATTTTCAAATAAAGGGAGTTTAGTTTGATCATTTTCACATCTCTATCGAATTGCTACAAACCTCGAAGGGATCGTGCATAATTAACCACCGTCGAACATATCCGACAATAAGGTTGATTATTTTTAATAGATGTTAGTGTAAATTATTAGTTCAAATAGTTGACTCGACCCAATGATAACCTATCTATGGCACATTATTAGTGCAATATGAAGTACATAAAAAACAAAATATTTAAAAGAAACAACTTTTTTGATTTATTTATTTTTTTGACGAGTAAGATTGAACATGATTAAACAAGCCAATTACAAAATAAATTTATATTATTATTACATAAGAATAAATGATTTAGCAAGCATTGATGCTTAACTTATAACACGACACATTAATTAATTGAATCTTTTTATGAATTCATTTGTCAATAAATTGATATGTCATATTATCAATAGTTAGTATGAGCTTGTTGCTTAGTATAGAATTTATTTCAATCATCATTTACATTTTGCCACGTGGCAACGCACAATTGAACAGCTAAAAAAAAACTTTTTCCACCCACAATTTTTTGAAAACAAAGGATCGTTCTTAATATAATCCAATGAATATACATTTAGTGTTATTAAATTTCTTTTGATAATTATCACACGTACTAACTCATCATTTCTCTATACTTTTATAGGATCACACTATATGAACAACGTCACGTAGGCCCGGTTCAAACAGCTTTATCCAATTTTATAAGTAAATTTTGTGAAATATGTACTATGAAAGTACATTAAAAAATGAATAATATAGAAAGTAATAATCCCATCCCACACCTTATTCCTTGATCAGTAAATAATTTGGTACAAGTAATCCTTTACTTGTTACATCAACCTAACTCCTCCTTCCCCACCCCACCCCACCCCACCCCACAAATCAACTTGGAACATTTTAATTATGACGTCATATTTTAATATCCATTTTAGTAATTACGTGCTAAAAAATTACTTAACTAAACCGAACGTGAATGAAAAATGATTACTAATTTCATTTAATTAATATAAGCAGAAACTTAAAAGAGAATCGGAAAAGGAAAAATAAGACAAGTTTTAACTAATTTAAACAAAATTCTAACAAAGCCAAACAGCCCCTTAAATTCGCTATCTTTTTTAGGCAACTTTACCCAATCTCAAATCCTCTTTTGACATTCCTCCCATGTCTTTCACAATCCCAAAGCTGGAGAATTCTCTCATAATTCCGTCAAGACGTCAAATTCAAATTCCATTTTGCATTTTACTATTCCTCCTCCACATCCGTCACCGGTATCGCCGACGAAGAGCCCTCAACTATATGCAAAATTAGTAGAAAATCCCATTTTTATGTATAGAAAGAAAATCTGGTTATTAGGGTTTCCATTCAGCTCGGTCTTCATCCTTGGTAACGGTTAAGTGAATAGGTTAGACAGATGCTTATAATTGTTGGGGCTTTGCTGATTTTTTGCCTGGTAGTCCGCCAGAAGTGGAAGAATGCGACAGCTGAAAGGGATGAGATTTTGAGGCCGGTGACTACGGCCTCCGAAGAAGAGGCTAAAATTGCTGAGATTATAGCTTTTGAAGAGTACAAGTCATCGCCTTTCCCACCTCCCTTGCGGCTTGAAAAGCGGTATTATTGTGCTGTTTGTCTCTGTCCCACCACCACGAGGTGCTCTAAGTGCAAGGCTGTACGATACTGGTGAGTTTGATTTTTTTAAGAATTATGGGTTATAGGTTTTGATGCATAGAGGTCTTTTATTTTCGATTTGAATGTGGAGATGTCTATTTGAAAGTTTAACTTAGTCGGACTGGAATTTGTGAGGTACAGGAAAATAGATAATTTTATTACATGAGTTCAGAGTATTTGAACGAAAAAGATTAAACATGAAATATATGTAAGAGTAGTATAAAATGTGAATAACAGATAAAAAAAAAAAGAAGAATTATATTGAAGAATACGGATTCTGTTTGTGATAATTTGGTTAAAGTGTTAAATGTGGGTATTAATTGTCATTACAC
This sequence comes from Fraxinus excelsior, assembly GCA_019097785.1. Lineage (NCBI taxonomy): Eukaryota > Viridiplantae > Streptophyta > Magnoliopsida > Lamiales > Oleaceae > Fraxinus > Fraxinus excelsior. The sequence continues at coordinate 23,359,815 of CM032638.1, forward strand.
GTCTTGATAAAATTAAGAAAAGAAAATGTCTAGAGTTTGTTATGAAATTTAATGTTAGATGTTTGATTTCAGAGGATTTTCAAGGTTAAGTTGTGCAAGGACAAAGTTCTGTAAAGAGTTTTCGGGTGTCTTTTGGGCTGGAAAATGGAAATTTCGTGATGGGGCAAAGAGTTGATGTTCACCATAGAAAAGATAACAATGGGAATAAGTTTTTGTTGTGTTTATTAGGGGACTTTTAACATTTGATTATTTTTGTTGAGGTACAAATTGATAAAAGAAAGAAGACAAATGAAAAGCGATTATGTTAAACCGTAGACCTGTGTTTCACACCTTGATAAGTATGTGGTCATTTAAGAATTGAGATTTCCTTGCTATAGAATTTTATGTATCTTGTCTTCTTTTGAATGCACAGTTAGCATGCAAATTCGGGAGGTAATCACCGAAAAACAGTTGGTGGTCCATACTCTATATCCGGTTTGAAAGTTGGTTTTATTTATCATCATGTGATGCACCTCCTCTATCTAGGTATCATTGAAAGGATGGAAGGCAAAGCTGGGTGCATTTTTCGTGCCTCATGGTATTAATTTTGTAAATAATGCTGGGACGAAGGCCCTTGCATATCAATATATCATTGAGAAAATTAGCAAAGGACCTACTAGAGGTTTGGCTCTCCTATAAGCTCCCTCTGTAGATGACACAGTTCTGTGGTTCTATAATCCGTGTGCCGTACGTTTATGTACCCCTTTATCTTCATGTCCCCGAAAAGCAAGTTGCAGAAGTTGCTGGAGATACTGCACACTCTCTTTCTCATGAGTGAGGGTTATCAATCTTCTTGTGGTAGGGAAAAGATATGCCCACATGCTTCACGAGGAGTGCCTTTTTTATTTTGGGGTTTGGGGGTGGGGCAGGTGGAAGGGGTTTCGTATGTTAACGCTAGGTTGAACCATGGTTTAAAAAGGCGGAGCTGAGGCATAGTACCTATGACTCATGACACTACATCTAGTACTTTCATTTTGTGGTAGGCCCCTTATTGGATGAGACACTTTCAATTTACATGCCTCGCACAGCGTGAGGTGTGCGCCTCATGTTCTTTTTAAACTTTAATTTTTTATATCTATGGTGCTGTGTAAATGTGAGTTTCAATGATAAAACCTAAATGCTTTTACTTGGGTCCATCTTCTCAAATAAAAAAAATAAAATTGGATCCATCAAATTTGACTAAACAATAAAAACCTTAATTCCACTAGCAATTTGAGTTCCCCACCCACGCCTCACTATTCTCAAAGAAAGAACAAAATTCTTCTCCAAGATCGAAAGCCGGCGGTTCTAAAAATCCGGCAGGTATATATTATTTTTTTTCCTCTTTCTTTTCTGCATTTCATGTCCACTGTCTCTCATTTAAAATTTTTTTTCCTTGAGTTCTTGCACAAGACAAGGCTATGGGTTTCTTAAAACTAGGCACACATGCTGTTAATTCTATAGAGATTTTTTTTAAAGATTGATTGTTTATGATTTGTTATATTTACATGTTTATTTTTGTACATTGTTTTATAATTTTTTGTTTTGCGGTGAGGTTTACGTCTTGCCTCTCAAAGGAAAAACGCGTCAGTACCTATCTCTGCCTTTTTAAATATTAGGTTCAACACATGTCTGTATTATGCTATAAAATTATTTAGAAGAAACCCTATCAGCATATGGGATGGGTGATATCAATTTTTCCTTCTAGAGCGTGTTCGGAATTTGGATGGAATGTCCTCTAATTTGGGCAAGGAGGGGCTTTGATAGGCGTGGCATGTTATAGTTACCCATCTACTAGCTGCATTGTTATGCATCCTAATTTGAAGTAAGTCACTTTGTGATCATAATTATAACGATTTGGTTCACATTTTATTAAGTCTTTTCAAGATCCTATTTTGAAGATGGACTGAATTGGTTAAGAGCAGTCTCTTTGATTGTAATTGTTGTTCAGACTTAGATCGATTACATGTAACAAATGATCTCATGAGAGGAGAATGTAGTCAAATTGTTATTGTCACATTGAGGGAAAGGCCTTTTGAGTGTTCAAAATGATTTCTATCATATATTATTAACGATTACAAGATATGTGAAAAGTTGGTTAATTGGATTATATGGGTTAATTTAAGTTGTGAAATACATACATGGCTATACAATTTACTTTCATCACCGATCATATATTTCGTATCTGGTTGTTTTGAATTCTTCTTGTTCTTGCAAGACTTATTATGTGTTTACAATTTTCTTTTTGAAAGCGGACTTGTCTAGGAGGATAGATTTGAAGTGAACTTTGAAATTTATTGATTTTTGTCACGTTTACATTTCAACTTTGTTGCTTTGTAGTTCTGGTAAGTGTCAGATAATTCACTGGAGACAAGGCCACAAGGGTGAATGCAGGCCGGCAACTAAGTTGGATGCTAGTGAGGGAAGTGAATGCAGTATGCTAACAGCTTCACATAATCGGTTTAAGATGCAAGTGAGTAAATTTAATGGTTGTTCAAATTCGCCACAATCGCTAAATGATTCTGGATCTTTAAGTACCTTGTTGCCTCGCTTCTCTTCTTCTGCCACTCATAGTGAAACATCATCTGATGCTTCTATCCGTGAGGTTCTTGGATCAGAAACTCCTATAAGATCAGATAAGGTACACTCTGAAGATACTAATACCGATATGTGTAAAACTACCTGTGATTCTGCTAATATGGAGTTAGCAAGACCATCTCCATTGGATTCTACTGATTGTTCTGTAAACAAAATGCTTAGTCCCAACAAGATAAACAAGATGCAATCTAGTAGCAGTAGTGATGGCCCATCTACATGCTTCATAGATGAAAAAACTTGTGATGGAGCCGATGTGTTGGAAGAGTTTGTCCCAAGTGCAACAAAACTGAAGAGTTCACGTTCATCTAGTTCTTCAAGGACATCATTATCTTCAGCCGATTACAGGGAAAATGATGCACAGCTATCCAGGAGTAAGGAAAGGAGATCCATGCCTTTTAGGGGTTCAGATGACCATCAAATATCAACTGCAGAACAACGTTCACTTCTATCTTCTCTGTCTACGAAAACTGGGAGTTCTCATGCTTTGCCTTCTGAAGTTGAAAACATTCCAATACCTGCTAGCAAGGGTTTGAAGACATCAGTGCGGAAATTTGTACAGCAGTTTAGAGCACCGAAGCAGTCAAACTCCTGTGCACTGGATATTAGGAAGGACTCTATTGGAAAATATTATCACGAGGTTACTAGTAGATCTTTTTTAATTTATTTAGTACTCAAGGTCTTATTATCTTATAATTTTTTTTTTTTTTTTTTCCCTTTTGTTAGGCCATATTTTCTCCCAAGCAGTTCATGCAATTATACTCTTGCAGCGATGTGCAACTTCATCCTTTTGGCCTTGTGAACTGTGGAAACAGGTAATATTTTTGTTGTTTCAGCTCATTAGATTTTAAGAATGCCTAAAATACTATTATGGTGGTTTGCAATGGCTCGAAAAGGCGATAGCTATAATTATGCTCCTTGTATTTGATTTTAGCATGTTCATATTATTAAAATTATTTGTTTTGGCGTTCTAATGTAAGTATTCCTTCTTGAATTTGATTGGCTTCTTTACTTGGTCCTTCTTGGGTATGTGTTTGTATGTCTTACTCTTATATTTTATAGTCTTCATTTTTTGTTAATTTGTCACTGTAGAAAAATCTAGTCACTGAATAGACTTCAAGTTTGCTGCATGACTTCGTGCTATAAATTTTAGCATTTGATCAATTGTAAGTGCTTCAAATAGGCCACAAGATAAATGGACTCTCTCATTAATTGTTTTCTGGGTTTGGGGTAGGGATGGGATTTGAGAACATGGGGAGTATTTAAATAATTTATTGTCAATCAATCTTTTGTAATCTTTTTATGTTTCTTCAAAAAAGTTTCTCATGAAAATCTCAAACCTCATTTGATTTCTTGGAACAAAAAATAAAAAAAATAAAAAAATTCTTGTCTTTTTATTTTTATCTTTCTTTAACTACTATAAGTTCATGACACAATTGAAGCATATTTGTTGTATACTCATAATTTTGTTCTTTATGTGCAGTATGCTTACTTTTGGCTTATGGTAAAATTTTCTGGTGTTTTGTATGTATTCAAGCATGTTGATGTGCTCGTAGCTATTTTAAACAAGGATATATTAATGGCCTGACATTTTATGCCAGTTGCATGGGTGTTCTTTTATTGCAAAATTTTGGATATTAGTTGCTATGTACTCAGAATTTAGTGAAATCCGCTGTCTATGAAAATGGACTTTTTAGGCCTCCATTTTTCAGAATATTTTAGAATTCATATCCTATTATTTAAGGCAACATCCAAGTATCGTAGAATTTTGGACTCGAGAGAATGTTGAATCATAAGAAAATAAATATGTTTTAAAAGATTTTTCAGTTTATTTTGATACATTTAATGCTGGAAGTTATACTAGTCTAGGAAAAAAAAGTAATATTACTGAATCTGCATAAAAGTTAAAAGGTAATATGACATGGTACTGCTAATCTTGGTGTTGTTAAATAAAGAAGTCTTTTCGTTTTACACCAATTTTTATTGTTAGACTGCATTTTTGTATTGCATATAAATTATGATGCATCTTCCTTTTTTCTTTCTGCAGCTGTTATGCAAATGCAGTGCTGCAGTGCCTGGCTTTTACTCGGCCAATTAGTTCTTATCTTCTTCATGGGGTTCACTCTAAAACATGTAAGTGCCTCTTTATAATTTCTACATGTTCCTTGCATTGTCTTGATCTCGTGGGTCCCATTTTTATCTTATCATGTGTAGCTACAATCTCAGGTAAGAAGCAGGATTGGTGTTTTATCTGTGAGTTCGAATATCTTCTTCTGAAGGGACAAAAAATGGAATCTCCTTTGTCTCCAATTGGGGTACTGTCTCAAATACAAAAGATTGGAAGTAATCTAAGTCATGGAAGAGAAGAAGATGCTCATGAATTTTTAAGGTGGGGAAGGTTACCAGTATGATGGGCATGCTTTTTGTCTAGAATTTTGAACTTAATATATTAATCATGATTTTCTGAGGTGACAGGTGTGTGCTAGAAACAATGCAATCCATTTGCCTTGAAGAAGCTGGGATTGCAGGCCAGTTAGATGAAGAATCAACCCTTGTAGGTCTAACTTTTGGCGGTTATCTTCGTTCAAAGGTGCGTCTTTGTGATAAGCTGATTTCTTCTGATCAACCATCTTGGTTTAAGCATACAAGTTAATTTGATTTAGTTAGCAGTTAATGTCATTACAAGTTCTTGCTAATGTCTTCTAAATTAAATTCCAGATAAAGTGCATGAAGTGTTCAGGAAGATCAGAGCGGTGCGACCGGATGATGGATCTTACTGTGGAGATAGGTGGGAACATTGATACTCTCGAAGAGGCTCTTGTGCAATTCACGACATCTGAAACTCTTACTGGAGATAATAAATACAAGTGCAGCAGGTTTACTCATTCTCATAATTGTCCAAATCTAGTAGAATTTGCCACAGTTCTAGCATCTTTAGTTTAGTATTGTTCAAAGGATACACTAATATGCTTTTCTTCATGTATCCTCATCAGTCATTGCTGTTGCTGATATTATGCTGTCTTCTTTTTATGTTTGTTGTGCTAGACGTGATCCTTATACAACTTTATGGGATTGGGAATTGATCCCTTGAGAATTATAACATTTCTATGTTACACAAAAAAAAAGGGGGATTGGCTTGTACCTAATGCATGATTTTTCATTATTTTAATAGATTCTGTTCTGCTAACATTTGCAGATGTAAATCATATCAGAAAGCTAAGAAGAAGTTGACAGTGCTTGAGGCTCCTAACATCCTTACAATTGTCTTGAAGCGATTTCGGGTAATTTATCATTAGTCATCATTGTATTTTTTATGCTATTCTCTATTTTTAATCTTTGTTCTATGATGTCCACGACTTCTAATTCTTGCCCTTTATTCACGTTTGCAGTCTGGCAACTTAGGGAAGCTGGATAAGCTAGTTCAGTTTCCTGAGGTTCTGAACCTTGCTCCATTTTTGAGTGGAACAAACGATAAATGCCCCATTTATAGTCTTTATGGACTGGTTGTTCACTTGGATATTATGAATGCTGCTTACAATGGTCACTATATCAGTTATGTCAAGGATTTCCTGGGAGATTGGTTTAGAGTTGATGACAGCAGGGTATGTTCTAATGCACCTATTCTAAATTGGCCTTTACTTTGCTATACTTCAACTTGTGTCTGCTCAGTCCTGAATCAGTTGTTTTACATCCATTGGGTTTCAATGACATCATTCTTGGTGGAGGCTCTAGAGGCTGTCGCTTGTTCAGAATCGTGATGCCTTTTCATTTAACGGGTTTCGGAAAAATCACTACAATTGGGCTTAACTTTGTTTTCCATTGACTAAATGTAGAATAATAGATTAGAAGAAAGCGATTCACAAAGAAATGCAGCCACCTGGTCCTGACCCCAGCCAGTACTCAACATTGCCCTCATCTTTTTCTCCTCAAATTTACTGCCTTCCCTTCTCTAACAAACAACATCCGCCACCCCATGAAGGATGACAGACTTGTATATGCACACTTTCCCTTACCAAAGAAATCAAGAATACTGGAATTACCATTTGTTTGAACTCTCTTGGTTTGCACCACGAGAAACCAGTTGTCTAAGCTATCGCGGTAGTCAAAACAGCTCTTTCTCCTTGCTTCCCCCTTCCCCCTTCGCATTGAGATTCCATTTTATTGTTAAATTAACATTATTTGTGAATAGGGTGCTGTTGTAATTTGCTTTCTTCTCCTTTTTGGGGATTCAAGATGTGCAAAAAGCTGAGAATCTGTTGTCTGGTCCCAGTGAACTTTTAAATGTGAAGGCACACGTGGCTGAGCAGGCCACAAATAGCAGCTGTATTTGTGACTGCCCCTGGCATCTCTCTCGTCCGCTAGCAAAATTGTCAGAATTTGTTGATATTTGAATATCTTGTTTTATTGTGAAATAGATTTTAAAGTTCTATGACCATTTCAGTTATGAGAAAGAAAGAAGTACCAAGACTTGCTGTAGATGGTGTGTATGTTATGAATAACTGATCATTCGGTGTGTTCCTGTTGTGTAGGTAATATCTGTAGATTTGGAGACTGTTTTATCCGAACAGGCGTACATTCTCCTCTATGCACGGTAATCCTAAGTCGAAAGTTGAGTTCCATCAAAATATGGGTTCTTTAGTATTTCTTTAAAATAAATATAAAACTTTTTAGGCACAATCCAAGAGGTCCATCTTTGGCAAGGGATAGCAGTAGTAAGAGGAACTTGGAAACCAATTCTTTGAGTAACAGTGGAAAGAGAAGAAACTCAAAGACAAAACTCCCTATGGAGCAGAGCACTGATACTACAATGCATTATCAGCGGTCTCGAAGATACCCTATTTGGATAACTCCCAGCGATCCCATATTAGATACCGAGGGTTTGAGGCAAAGAAATCCTTTCGTGGACTCTTCAAGTGATAGTTCTTCAATTTTGAGTGTATCAGATGCTGGTTCATATAGTACAGATAGCACCAAGGACTCGAGTGCCGAGGACACATCTGGCTATATATTTAGGCCTAGTTGGTATGCTTCATAATGATTTCTTCTGGAGATGTCGATTCATTTTCGAGCCAATAACTGCTGCTGATACATCAACAAATATGGATTTGAAGGGATTTGGAACGGCATGATAATCTTGCATGCAGCAGGACGGCCATTGAGAGTTTTCAGAAATGTTTGGTGCAGTACCGGACTGGATGGGACGAATATAGTCTACTCTACCAAACAAGCCAATAAAAAAAAAAACGTGTACACTAAGACAGCTGAAGAAAGTAGATAGTTCATAACTTGGTTCACTAGTTGATGAGCAGATATTTATACAGAGTAAGCCGGACTAGCTACTTTTCAAAATTTACTTTATTCGCCCTAATGGGGAACAAATAGAGGAAGAGCAACTCGAACATTTTTTTAGCGTTTGAGTTGAGATAATTATGAGTTGTAAATTGTTGAGATACTATGTATTTCAGAAATTGGTTATAAATGCCAAGTATATAGAAGCTCTTGAGGCATGGATCTTTTTTTTATGTATTTTAAAAGTGAAAATTACGCTCATATTATTTAATGGAGTGTCGACGTTGTAGGAGTGGATTGTTGGTGTTGGTGATGGAGATGGTTGTGGATTAATGGGTAGAGACGATGATAGCCGGCGACGAGAGTTGTGTGTTTGTGGATTGTTGATCGTGGGGAGTGATTTGTTTGTACAAGCAGTTTTGGGTGAGTTTTGGGTGGGGCTGTCAATGGATTGAATTTTGATCCGAATTTGACGAAATTAATGGGCAATGAATTTATGGTCTCAGTTCGATAATTCGATCAAGATTCGAATCCGATAATCCGTTAATTAAATTGATCAAATATGGATATATGTCAATCCGATCTGATAACAATTCGACTCGATTTGTTATAAATAATTGAGTTGGTAAAATATTTTTATGGTATATTATTTGTCACTAAAATAAATAAATTTAAAATAAAAAGTAATCAAATTCAAAACATAAAAAAATTGAGAAATTATAAATATTAAATATGTTTTAAGAATTGAAAATTTTGAAAAGAAAAAAAAACTGATTTCAACCAATGTTTTAAAAATCGACATGGAGTCGAATCAATATCGAACCAGTTGTCAAATTGAACAAATAACTATATACATAAATGTAAAATATTATAAAAACAATATATTTTTTAATTTTAGTTTACTAATTTAAAGCAAATAAATATCTATATTTTTCTTAATTAAATTTATTATTGTAATTTATTTTATAATTTCAAAAACTAATAATTAACATGTAACAAATTTGATTTGTTAATGGAAATAATGAAATAAACTATTTCTATTTAGAGGTGAAATTCAATTTTACCTTATCCTACATTGAATGTCAATAGAAAACTAGAAGATGATCACTCATTTAAAAAGGAATATCATAATGGAAGAAGTCACTATTGGGCTTGCTAGTAAAAATATGTGAACTTCAAGTTAGTTCAGATTTTTTAAAGAACGTAAAATCATTTTCCCCCTAATTTTTATTAATTTCGGATCAGATATTAGATAACATAGCAAATCGGATATGAATTTAACAATCAAATATCCGTTTGATTATTGGATCAGATATTTTCTTAACGGATCGGATCGAATTTAGGCAGATCCGATCCATTTACAGCCCTAGTTTTGGCGAGATGTGGGCATCCGCCAACGATGTGGTAGTGATGGAGAGGGTTGTGGTGAGGTGATGGTAGTGTTGGAGGTTGTCACAAACGAGGTGGTGGAGTGGGGTTAAGAGTATTTGTGACCAATTTTTGGGTGATTGTAGCCAATAAAATTGTTAATTTATGATTAATAAATAATATGTGATTGATAAAATAGATATTTGTGATTAATAAGTAATATGTAACCTAAAAAATGCGAGATTGCAATTAAATTTGTAACAGTTACTCACAGTCAGTGTTCTAAATAGCGGGAAAAAGCGTCGCTATAGCGCGTAGCGTGGAGAAAACGCGACGCTTTTGTGATATGCGTGTAAAATAGCGGTCAACTTTTTTTGTTGACCGATTTAGCGAGATTTAGCGTGATTAGTCGGAACAAAGCGAGATTAAGCGCGATTAAACCCGCTTTAGAGTTAATGGATCTCACCTAATAATAACATTCTAATAAGCCCAAACTTAGTAAACCCAACATCCCACTACACTTAAAACCCGGCCCATCACCTACAAAGTTCAAGAAGAGATCAATTTTACCTCAACTTATCAATACCATGAAGACATTTTACTATTATGAATCTATGATATGCTATTATGAGATTATCAAAATTTGCTTGTCTAAAATTAGTTCCTCAATGAATTTAATTGTGCAAGACCTCAAGAAAATCCTATACTTAGTGTCCAATCCATTAACAGTATAATTAATGCTAAATAGTAAATGTGTATGTTTATTTTTATATAAAAAAATTATTTTTTAAATATAAAAATATATTTATTATACTTAAAATAATATTAAATGTACAAAACGCTTTATGACGCTTATTCTCCACATTGACACGCTTTAGCTTATGATTCTTGATTCTCGACTCTCGACCTCGACGCTACGCAACGCTTTACGCTATTTAGAACACTGCTCACAGTTTGTTAAATTGTTGTCAATTAATTTGATAATTTCTAATCGATAAATAATTTGTGACCAACTAATTTGATAATTTCTATCGTAAAATAAGTTGTGACTTATAAAATTTGTGATTTATGACCAAAAGATAATATGTGACCTATTAATTTAATAACTTGCAATCGATAAATAAATTGTGATCTATAAAAGCTGTGATCTGTTATCAAGAAATACTATGTGAAAAATTAATTTGATAATTTGTAATCGATAAATAAGTTGTGATCTATAAATTTTGTGATTTGCGAGTGTGACTTTCTATGATTGTGATTAGTTGAGATGTATGATATTGTGACTTTAACATGTTTAATTAATAAAATATATTTAGCCCATGTTTGGTACATATTAAAATTTACATTTTCATTTTTCCACTCATTTTAAACCACACATTTACAATAAAATAATATTTTTTTTATTATATCAATAAATTTTCCTTCTTTTTCAACCACACATTTTTCATCAATCTACTATTTCAGAACACATTCTTCCAAAATAATGTAGCTCAAACACACCCTTAGTTAATAAAACTTAATTATGACCTGATTTTAAATTTTAAAACATATTTCTTAATTTTGAGGTTGTATATTTCAAACACCTATTATTTCCTTTAAAAAATATTAAATGTAATTAATTTTGAAATAAGTAATTTATTTCTATTTTGATCATTTAAAAAAAAAAAAAAACCGAGTCCAACCTTTTCGTAATGTAGCTAGTAAGTATATTTTTATACACTTATTCGGGACCTAAAACAATGATATTTTATAATTCTTTTGATGAAATATAACCTTATTTATTGTATATTGTGTTTAATAGTTATAACTCAATGATTGAACGAAGAAATGAAAGAAACAAGGAAAAAATAGAGAAACATGACAAAATTCAAATTATGGGAACTAAAGTGCAACATTTCAATATTTGAATTAGACCACAAGAGATTGATTGAAATTGTTGCGTGTTCAATGGGATGCAATTGGAAGATAAATAAACGAAATTTCAAGTGAAAATGATCAAAATGGAGCTGGAAAGTTCATGGACCAAATTGTAATAATTGGTTCCAATCAGAACCATGCTGTTACAAGGGCCAAATGCCATGAGGTTACGAGGTTTGTGCTTTGATTTACCGAGGCAAAAATTCTGTAACTATGCGGTCGCATGGCTTTTCGGATGGGAAATATTTTCTTTCATTTTTCTCGATTCGACAAGTTTTAATTGGATATCTTTTGCATTCTTTATAACCTAGAGTCCTTCTAGAATGCAAGAGAACCTGATTTTTATCATATTTGGAGGCTAGCAAAAAGCAAAGAAGAATTCTACAATAAGATTTGAAGTTCCATAGCTCAAGTTGAAGATTGAAGTTCAAGAAATCAAGTTTTTGAGTTCTACATTTATGTCTTTGTTTCGGGTGATGCATTTTCATATTATTTTTTTTGTGTGTAATTTTAATATAATAATGTTAGGTTAAACTCCTTATGTATTGGATGAATGATGAAACATATTGATTGTCATTTTTAATTCGAATATTAAGTATATTAGTGAATTCTTGTGTTTTTTATTTATTTATTAAATATGCATGATTATTGCATTGTTCGAATGCTTGATAACCATTTAGACAATTAGTTGCTTATTTGTAATGTCGGGAGACTCACAATAAATAGAACACAATGTGTTTGACACACGGGTAATAGGTGTTAAGAATGACATTTTATGACGTGTGCAGTCTTATGTGATAATCGTATGATTGAATACATCTCTATGTTTATAAATTCGGATTAAGAATATGGTCGGGTTGTGCTTAGGATAAATTTAACTTATCTTGAAAAGGAAGATTAGATATGGTGGATTATCGATTGTCATGAATACTTGAAGAGCACTAACATACATGATTTGAGAATTGAAAATAGAGATCATTATGTGGATTCTGATATCCAATGTATTTATCTCATATTTGATAAAATCACTTTTATTGCTTTTGTAGCTAAACACGGTATAAAAATCAAAACCACATCTTTTGTGTTACTTTTTATCGAATTTGGTTATAATTAGTAAATCAAAATTAAACATTATTCCTCGTAGGACGATAATTCAACTTAATTAATTTATTACTTATCAACGATTCAGTATGCTTGCAGATTTCGTATAGCCTAAGTAATTTTTGAGGCTCATTCTTTTAATTGACAACACATGCCACTCGTTTATTGCAAGGGAAAAATGCATAACAACAAAAGTTTCAAAATATACGTTTAAAAAAAAAAACATGTAGAAAACTTCAAAAAACCAAGTGGTCACATATAAAAAAATTTGTAGCCATAGATTTCACTACAGTTTAAGAAAGTGGCGTAGCCGCTCAAAAAGGATCAACCCAGACGAGCGTTAACAAAATTAGCCACCTCCTGTCAGTCCTTCTAATGATATCAGTCACCTCGCCCTGGATCTAGAATCGGTGATGAGTGGTGATAATGGTGCTTTGAAAGGTGATAATGGCCTAGAAGAAAGAAGACGCGCACAACCAATTAATATAGAGACGAGAGATTTTCGTGATAGAAAATCGAAAAGAAATTATGCATATGTATTCTTTAATTAAATCCTTTTCTCATAAAAAAAATCTCTAGATCCATACTCCATATTGAATTCTGAAAAAATTAATAGAAACATAAAACATACATGAATCCATGGTAATTTGATTGTTAGCCTGAATGGATCATGATCTTCCAACTTGATTGTGATCTTCACTTCAATTTCTGATATCTAGTGATGTGATGTAGAGAATCTCAAAAAATACAACAAAATGGGGACCATGAGCCCATATATTTATAAAATAATGACCATCCATTATCTTTCATTTGTTTTAAATCGGCCCCTCAACAATATAAAACAAACTTCCGGTCTCTGCACTTTAATTTCATGAAACCTAGTACCCATTAGTCAAAATTCTTTAGTGGATCACTTTAATTGACTAATATACTTTAAGTAATAGTACCACATATTTTAATAAGTTACGTGTGGCCTCAAATATGTTAGAATTTTTCAACAATCTCCCACTGAGTCATACGTGTAACTTTCAAATGTGCACAACCTTATGAGCTCAAAATTTTGCTATTATTATTACAAACAATCTCATCCATCAATCATATTGATATAGGATAAAAGCTATTTTCATTATATTTAACGTGACTAAATCCATCAATGGTCACATACACTCATACAATCAAATGACATAGATCAATCATGGGAGTATAACACGGAAATTACATGTTATGTGATCCAAACATGTCTATTTCCAATTGGTCCAATCTTATTTCTTAAGTGAGATCAGTACTTAACATAATAATATAGTGTAATGAACTGAATACTTTATTTATATACAGAATAATATCCAAATATACAAATGTGTTTAAAACATAAAGTAATGAAAATACAAACTCCCACTAAAATTTGATATCCTCATAATATACAACACTCATACGATCAATGTGCTCATGAAAGACCTTGGGTGTCAATTCATTAGTAAACGGATCTGCAGTCATGGAGTTTGTCTCAACGTGCTCTATGGAAATCTGTCCACTTTGTAGTCTTTCCTTCACAACCAGGAACTTGATGTCAATGTGTTTTGACTTAGATGAGCTCCTGTTGTTATTGGAATATAGAACTGCTGAGTTATTGTCACAATATAACTTTAGTGATCTTTCTACGCCATTCAGAATACGCAGTCCAATGATAAAATTTCGCAGCCATATTCCATGATTAGATGCCTCATAGCATGCTACAAATTCTGCTGCCATGGTAGAAGAAGTTATGAGTATCTACTTAGTACTCCTCCAGGAAATAGATAAATATAGCCTGATATGGATCTCCTACTATCTTGGCATCCAGTAAAATCAGAATAGGAGTACCCTATGATCTCTAACTGATCCGATCTGATATAGGTGAGCATGTAATCCTTTGTTTTCTTTAAATATCTCATAACCCTTTTGGTTGCTATCCAATGATCCATTCCTTGGTTGCTCAAATATCCTCCCAGCATTCCAATAATGAATGTTATGTCTGGATGTGTACAAACTTGAGCATACATAAGACTCCCAACAGCTGATGCATAGGGAATCTTATGTATTTCCTTAACTTCAAGGTCATTTTGTGGGCATTGTTTGAGACTAAATTTGTCTCCCTTAGCGATATGGGTGTCACCTGATTTACAGCCCTGCATACCAAACCTCTTAAGTACTTTATCGATATAGCCCTTTTGTGACAATCCAAGAATACCTCGAGAGCGATCCCGATATATCTGAATCCCTAATACAAAAGAAGCATCACCAAGATCTTTCATCTCAAAGTTTCTTGATAGAAATCTCTTGGTTTCGTGCACATGCCTATATCATTAGTGGTAAACAGTATGTCATCAACATACAAAACCAGAAAAATATGCTTACTCCCACTGAACTTGTGATACACACAATAATCAACAACATTCATCTCGAAACCAAATGAGATAATTACTTGATGAAATTTGTGGTACCATTAACGGGAAGCTTGCTTGAGCCCATAAATGAATTTCTTTAATTTGCAAACCATATTCTTTGGGTCTCCTGACATAAAGTTTTCTGGTTGCACCATATAAATCGTTTCATCAATATCACCATTGAGAAATGTCGTCTTAATATCTATCTGATGTAGCTCAAGATCAAAATGCGCAACAAGTGTCATGATTGTCCTGAAAGAGTCTTTCGTTGAAATTGGAGAGAAAGTCTATTTGTAGTCAATACCTTTCTTTTGGGTAATGCCTTTAACTACAAGACGAGCCTTATATCTTTCCACATTACCATTCGAATCCTTTTTGGTTTTAAATATCCATTTGCAATCAATGGGTTTCGCACCTTCTAGTAATAGGACAAGATCCCAAACTTTATAGTCTTGCATAGACTTATACTCATCATTCATGACATCAATTCACTTTTGAGAGTTTGAACCCTGCATGGCCTGACGGAAGTTGATTGGACCATCTTCCATTAATCCATTATTTTCCTCATGTTCATGGAGAAATATTATAAAATCATCCGAAATAGCATTTTTCATTTCTCTCGTGGATCTCCGTAAAGGTATTGGTTCTTGAGGTTGTTGAGTTTGAACTTCTGAACAATTACCTCATGTTCTTAAAGTTGTTGAGTTTGAACTTCTGGAATAATTACCTCATTTTGGATGAGGGGTTCTTCAATATTGTCTTGTTGAGGTTTTGGATATACTTCTTGATCAATGACAGGTATAGCAACTTGTACATTATCAAAAGTAATAGTTTCCTCAACTTCTTCCTCAAAGATAATGTCTCTAACCTTATTTCTCCCCCCCAAACTCAACATCCTCAAAAATGTTGCAGTTCCCGTTTCAAAAATTGACTTAGTTGTGTGATCATAAAATTTATAGCCCATTGATCACTCAGAATAACCAATAAAGTAGATGCTTACTGTTTTGGAGTCCAATTTCTTTTCATGTGGCCTATATGGCCTAGCCTCAGCTGGACATCCTCAAATATGAAAATACTTTAGACTAGGCTTTCAACCTGTCCAAAGCTCATAAGGTGTTTTGGTAGCAGCCTTAGTTGGTACTCTGTTCAGAATATAAGCTGCAGTCTTTAATGCTTCTCCCCAGAGTGATTTGGTAAAGTAGAATGACTAATCATATTCCTTATTATATCCTTAAGAGTTCTGTTTCGTCTTTCAGCTACACCATTCAGGCTAGGTGTCCTGGCATGGTGTATTATGGGACGATTCCACATTCCTCTAGATATTTAGCAAATGGTCCTAAACATTATTCACCTGAACCATCATTTCTGCCGTAGTACTCACCACCACGGTCAGACCTAACACTTTTTATCCTGTTATTGAGTTGATTCTCAACCTCACTTTTAAACACCTTGAACATGTCCAGTGACTCAGACTTTTCATGAATAAGATATAGGTACCCATAACGTGAGTAATCGTCTATGAATGATATAAAATATTGTTGACCATTTCAAGAAGCCGTAGGAAATGGTCCACAAATATCTGTGTGTATCAATTCTAAGACATCCGAAGTTCTGTTAGCACCAATCCTTTTCTTTTGGTCTGTTTTCCCTTGATATATTCATTACATACATCAAAATCTGTGAAGTCAAGGGAATCCAAAATACCGTCCAACACAAGTCGTTCAACTCTAGATTTAGAGATGTGATCTAAGCGCTTGTGCTATAATTTTGTTGAATTTTCTTTATTTAATTTGCGTTTAGTACCACGTGTTTCCACATGCAGGTTTTCATTATATGATGCATCATTATCAAGAAAATATAGATTATCATATGCAGATAAGAAACTAGTACCAATAATATTGGAATTTAAAGAAAGACTAAACTGATTGTTTCCAAATGAACAACAATAACCAAATTTGTCCAACAAAGAAACAGAAACCAAATTTCGTCTAAAAGACGGTACAACTTTAGTGTCTTCCAAATCCAAATAATATCCGATTCCCAACAATAACCTAAAAATGCCTATTACATCAACTTCCATTGACTTGCCATCACCAACATAGATGTATCTTTCACCATCATTTGACTTTCGGTAGCTCGACATCCTTGCATAGAAATAGTTATGTGAGTAGTAGCACCAGAATCTAACCACTAAGTATTTCTAGCTACTGAAGCTAAATTAACATCAGAACCGACCAAAGTAAGATTTGTACCTTTCTTTGCACGCTAGACGAGATATTTAGTACAATTCTTCTTCACATGTCCAGTATTTTTGCAAAAGAAACATGCTTCTTTGTTGTCCTCTTGTTGTTTCTTTTGTGCTGGACTCTTAGGAGTATCTTGATATTCTTTTTTTCTTTTATTGCCTTTATCTTTAGAAGTGATTGCCAAGTGAACATTTTTAGTTCTATTTTGCTTCAACCCTTCTTCCTCTTGCACACAATATGAAATGAGCTCATTTAAAAACCATTTCTCCTTCTGACAGTTATAACTGACCTTAAATTGATTGGACTGTGCAGGAAGCAATATCAATACTAGATGTACGAGCAAGTCATCAGACAGCTCGAGTTTTAGTACCTTAAACTTAGAAGTAATGTGAGATATCTCCATGATGTACTCCCTTATGTTTCCTTTGCCTTTATACTTCATTGAAATCAAACTTTGTAAAAGCGTGCTTGTTTCAGCCTTATCGTTTTTCGCAAAACGTTTTCAATTTCGGCAAGGAAATCTTTAGCATTAGTCACTTCTTCAGATACTGCGCCTTTAAAGGCTTTCGGAATGCCACGCTTTATGATCATTAGACTCATGCGATTCGAGCGTTCCCACTTCTCAAAGTTTCTCTTTTCATCAAATGAACTTTCTTCCGTAAGAGGAGTGCGTTGCTCAATCCGGAGGGCAAGGTCTAGATCTATGCAGCCGAGAACAATTAATACGTTCTCTTTTCAATCCTTGAAGTTAGTCCCATTGAGCTTGGGAATAAAGTTTATATTTGCAGATATTGTAATAGCAGATGAATTAGCTGTAGAGAGAAAATGGAAGAATTATGCTCACATCAATATTAAGATTCAATAATCAATTAATTCAAATCATGGAAAGTCCCATCTCAAGATACCTAGCACATCATTAATATCAAGTATTTGGACAGTAATATTAATTGTAAGTGGTACTCTTGGTATAGTGATCAAATATTGACAATAACTCCTGTCAAATAATAAACTCATCTTTGAATTGATTTATTATTCACATGAAAACCTTATAATTGTCACATGTTTACCACCACATGTGTGTATCAAATTAGGCCAAATATTAACCTTCCTTTGGGTCGGCTAATATCCGCATGAACAAGTATACACACGAATTCCTTCTAATATTCTAAATTAATTAATTTCCACAAGAGAAGTTGCTTTGACAACATATTGTTTCAATCAATTCACTTTTGAAATATTATAAACTCAATTGAGTTCTTTATACCATAATTTGATAAGTAGAATATTTAATTTTATTTATCTTGAAACTTTAAGGGCCTATGTGTTAATAATTCAATACTTTAGGGGTCGAAATTAATTAATTCAAAACTTTATGGGTCAATAATTAATTATTGGAAACTTTAGGGACCCAAAAATTAATTATTCAAAACTTTAGGGGTTAATTATTAATAATTGAAAAGTTTAGGAGTTAAAAAATCAATTATGCAGAATTTTAGGGGCCAAACTAAATCAATTATGAACATTCAGGGGCTTAATCATTAAATTTAGAACTTAAATGACCAAAATTAATTAATTTCAGAACTTCAGGGGCTGAATTATTAAAACCTGTAACCTTAAGGTCCAATTAGGATTAACTTTAAACTTTAGGTAATGATTTATAAAATTTAACCTTAATTTTAAATTGTAAGCATGTGGTTTAGAATCTTTAATTGGTAACCCACATCCCCACCCCCACCTCCACATCTTCCAAAAAATCGAAATTTTGAAGAAAATCATATATTCTTATTACTTTCTCACAAATCCATATCAATAACATGCTCAAATTCTAGATCCTTAACATAATATGTTAGAATTTCATAATATAACATGAAAATCAAACAATCCATAAAAATTCAGAATTTAAAATTTCAATTTATCAAGATTTCAATTATGGAGTGACTTTAATACCATTTGATAGAAAATCGAAAATGAATTATGCATCTGTATTCTTTAATTAAATCATTTTCTCATAAAAAAACTCCATAGATCCATACTCCATATTGAAATCTGAAAAAATTAACAGAAACATAAAACATACACGAATCCATGATAATTTGATTGTTAGCCTAAATTCCAACTTGATTGTGATTTTTGCTTCAATATCTGATCTCTAGTGATGAGATGTAGAGAATCTCAAAGAACACAACAAATTGGGGACCATGACCTCATATATTCATAAGATAATGACCATTCATTATTATTATTTTTAAATCGGTCCATCAACAATATAAAACAAACTTCCGGTCTCTACACTTTAATTCTATGAAACCTAGTACACATTAGTCAAAATTCATTTTAATGGATAACTTTAATTGACTAATATACTTTAAATAATAGCACCACACATTTTAATATGTTACGTGTGGCCCCAAATATGTTAGAATTTTCCAACACTTCGTTTGTTGCTGTAGATAGAAAGAGAGTGCGAATAGAGAGAGTATAGAGATAAAGGATATATAATTTTTTAGATAATAATTTCATGTTCAACCATCCCTTCAAAACACTGGAAACGTAAATTTAAAGAGTACTTTCGAAAGTTCTAAATTTTATTATTGTAACTTTGAATGCTTTAATTCAATAATTTATTTGTAATCATTTTAGATAATTTATTTTCTCTTTATTTATTTATTTTTATCCAAGGTCTCTATATTATGTCTGGCCTAATGTTCCAAAATCTTAGGGCTGACCAATGTAAAATAATAGCTACTACAAGAATTTTTCTAAACATCGCAACCAAATTTTTACTAGTCCATTGTTCATTTAGATGTGAAAGAAAAGTTTTTTATGGAGGTCGAAGACTAGAAAGATGAATAATCCCTCAAAAGAATTATTTATGATATAAAATCTGACAATAATCTAAGCAATATTTTGTTATAGATTAAGTCGTTTGATCCCGATTATTTCCAAAATACATTTTTTATTCTCTTCTTTTCAATTACATGTTTTTCAATAAAATATTATTAAACGCAAACTCAAAACTTTTCCTTATTTTTTAACCACATATTCTTCATCAACTTACTATTCTAAAATGTATTCTTACATCATGTTTGTCTCCGATTTTGTGAGAAAAAAATAGAGTTTTAAATAGTATTTTTTTTGGAGAATGTGTGATTAAAAAGTAAAGTAATTTTATTGAGTGAATATGTGGTGAAGATTGTTCATTGTAGCAAACAATGTTTGAAAAAATGGATGACAAAATGGAGCTGAAACATGCTCTAAACAATTAAACTATAATATAGAGTCCGTTTACAAACTTTTTACATCTCAAGATTTTGATTCGGTGTTAAAATTATTGATTATTTCTCTATTTAAAATCGACTAATAATATTATTTTCCATCACCGTCCCAGGTTTTCATAGCGAAAGAGAACCCCCAGCTCACCTTTACCCTACCCCTCACCCCTACCATGTGTGTGTGTCGGTGGTGGCAGACCTAAAAGTGCTAATGAATTAATTCTATCTATTAAAATTAAAGTACCAGTAACAGTAACAGTAACAGCATCAGCTAGCTAAAAACATTTCAGGGAAACACATGAAAAAGCAAGGACATGCCACTCATTCCTCTCGTGCCACGTACAGAATCTTGAAAGCAGTGCTTTCTATTTCTTTCAATAAAATTCTATCCGTTGGCTGTTGAGGTTTTACTGGGAAAAAGCCTCCCAAACATAATGAAATAGAATGTACATACATTCATAGTCGAGCTGTTTCTTGGTCCTATGTATATCACTGTGTGTGTGTGGCGATAGGTGAGCGTTTGACATGCTTTTACTGAGGCTAATAATGAAGATGTATCCTCTTTATATTCTCTCTCCTCCATGAAAGTTACTTTATTGAAAGGTTCCAAGGTTAAGCCTTAAAAAACCCCATTTCTTTAATAAAAAAAAGGTGTATTTTTATAGTGCTGTTATAGCAACAGAAGAGGAGCCATGACTACTGTCATCGTGTTGCTGCTGCTGCCCGTTTTGTTTGCCTGTCTTTTCACTCCGTTGAGCCATGCCTCACCCTCCATTCTCTCGGTATCTTCTTGATTCAGTTTCCTTTTTTATTTTTATTTTTTGGGTTTTTTTCTTGATTCACAAATTGATCTATGTATGTGCTTCCGTTTTTCCTTTAATGGGATTTTTGGGTTTTGTTTGTGTTGCTTGTATTTGTTGATATATTTTCTGGTTTGAGGGAAATAGTTGCAGAAGAAAGAGGGAGGGAGGGAACTTTTTATTCTTCAATGTATTATGGTTTCTTGTGAAAATGGACAAAAATTTCTCAGAAAGGTACGACTTTTAGGGGGATTTGACTATCTTTTATTAGCTTTGTTGCTGTAATTCGATTTTACCTTGTGAAATCTTTTAATTGAGCAATTATTTCTTTATTTTTTCAAGATTTGCAGTGATAATTAGTACGAGGAGGAAAATGTAAGGGCCGTGGTTTTAGAATTTAGTTATTTTGCCGAACATGGAAAGATGGAGAGTTTGGGTCGTTTTTCGAAGCTTGGAAAGTGGGGGAGTGTTTGGGGTTCCAAAATATTTGACATGTTCAGTTATATTATGAGAAAGTAGAACAGTAAAAGACAAAGATTTGTTTGCTTATTATTAGGTTAGAGGGAATTTTTACTCGTATATATACCAGTAAAAGGTCATTCTTTGGGCATGGATGGAGATACACGTGTTACTACGCAGGGATAAACATGTGGGTTGTCTAGACACGTTTCGTGTAAAGTTAAAAGGGAATAAGAGTGACACGATCTTAGCAAAACACTCCAGAAGGGGAGCATTAGATGAAATTATAGCTTATCAAGGGGTTGTTGCTCATTCTAGAATCTCATAACTAACAGAGGAGTAAACATTTAAATTATGTAGATACTTTAAATTTGTGTCACCATCTTTTGCCAACTGAAGCTTACTCCTTATTTGGTAGAATTCATTTTTTCGATTAAGGGGGGATCCATTCATCATAGTCTAATTCGCCTATGCAGGAACAGAATGGTCCAAAACCTAGGCACTCAAAGCTACATAAGAGTGCTATACAACGCCAAACTGTGAGTAAGAGTTTACTGTGTTATTAGATGCATGTATTTCCCTTTACAAAATTCTCATTCGGGATATGAATGTTACTTTATTCACTTTTTTCTTTTTTGTTCAGTCTGATGAAAGAAAGGCTGAACTATGGATGCCTTTGGTTGACCAAGGATGGAAACCCTGTGTTGAATCTGACACTCTCCCAAGTGAGTAATACTGTAATAGTATCAGCCAAAAATTGGTCAGATGAAAATTTAGTTTCTTCATTGATCCTCAAACTCTTTTTATTAAATAACAAGGTTTGTACTTGTTGCAAAAGTATGCATTTCAAAATATTCTTAATCACTGATCATTTTTAACAAGCAGCTCTGCCAGAAAATTCTCAAGGATACATTCAGATTTTCCTTGATGGAGGACTAAATCAGCAGAGGATGGGGGTATGTGTTGTATGTTTTTTTTACATTTGGTACTTCTTAAGCTATTTAGGGATCATTAAATTATATACTTTATGTGTATGCTTGGTTTGTTTGTAGTATTGGACCGCATTGCACACTACAATGAATATGATTTTTAGTTTCTTTTGTCTCAATACTATCGAGTACTATTTAAAACAACTTACCAAACATGTCATACTGGTTTTCTTTCTTGGATTATGTAATTATTCATCTTCTTGATCACTGATATGTACCCTATTCTAAGATTTGTGATGCAGTGGCTGTTGCTAAAATTTTGAATGCAACTCTTGTGCTCCCTTACCTTGAAGTAAACCCTGTTTGGCAAGATTCAAGGTTCTACTCATTAAGCCTATCAATTTGTTCTTGATATTTTTCTAGGGTGAAACTCCTACTCTTTTGTGTTTGGAGAAGTAATGAAAAGTGTTTTTTCCCCCTGCTGTAGCACTTTCGTGGATATATTTGATGTGGATCACTTCATTAATGTGTTGAAAGACGAGGTATCCATAGTTAAAGAATTGCCCGATGAATTCTTTTGGAGCACACGGGAATATTATTCTACAGCCATCCGGGCTAACAGAATTAAAACAGCACCTATTCATGCTTCAGCAAACTGGTATATAGACAATGTCTTGCCTGTCCTGGAAAGGTAATATAAAGATATTTCTTTTATTTTTTTGCTGAAGCTTTGAAATTAATATTAAACAATACAGATCTTCCATTGATTTGTTTATCTAGAATGTAACATGATTCATCTTAAAGTTTATAATTCCAAGTGCATAACATAAAGGCTAGCTTGTTTCCCTGCAATAACAACCAAGCATCTTAAAAAAAAAAAAAAAAAATTCTTTAGTGCCCTTTATTACTTAAGAGAGTGATTTTCATTAGTATGATGACTATGATGATGGTAAAATTGGAATCTGTTTAATTTGAGATGGTTGACAATTGTAAATTATAGTTACGCTTTCTTAATGGGAACAAAAATTGAGTTAGCTGATTCAATGAAAAAAAGTTCTCTTCCTAAAATCTTCTGCAAAGGGTTCCATACTGTAGTTCTTTTGTTAGTTTTCCTTACTAAAATAAAATGGTGGTGGCGTTTGTTGGACTGATTGAAGCCTAATCAGACTCTACAATAACCCCTTGACTGCAGATTGGCCTAATATTCCTACCATATGAAAGATTTATTAGGGAGCCGTTTTTGGTAAGACATAGATGAAGAGATAGAGAGAGACGTGAGATATCTCTAGTACACTTCTTCTCCAATATGGTGAAAACTTCCCGCTCTCACATTGAGGATGAAATTCTATAAATCTCTGTATTTTGCTCATTTTCTGGTTACTATTGCTCTCAGAAGTAGGAATACTGGATTAGGGCCTAATTCATAACAATGTTTATTGGTTTACATGATTGGCTTCTGAACCTGCAGCAGATCTCTTCTTAATAGTTCTTGCTTCATTTTCAAAATGTGGGTTGTGATTGTATTATCCCTGGATTGACCAGTTATGGCATTGCTGCAATTGCACCGTTTTCTCACCGACTGGCATTTGACAACATGCCCAAGGACATCCAACGTCTACGGTGCAAGGTCAACTTTCAAGCATTAGTTTTTGTTCCTCGCATCAGAGAACTTGGAGATGCTCTCGTCAACCGTCTCAGATATCCTCCTGGTGACAATGAAGTTGTTGGTACTAAGTATTTTAAAGATGTTAGCAATGCTAAAAGCAAGCAAGGAACTGGAAACTTTGTCGTCCTCCATCTTCGATTTGATAAGGTATGTCCACTTTTGTTACAATACTTTAAGAGATGTAGAAATTCTACTCGAACGGTGAAAGACTAGTAACCTAATTTTGAGCATATGAGCTTTTGATGTGCTTCTGAGATTTATACCTTCCAATTCTTGGCCTGCACTCATTGCTAAGCCCCTGTTTGATATCCTTTATTTTAATTTAATTTATTTCTTATACTCATTTTTAACTACACATTCACACAATCAAATACTTACCTGCTACATTTATGCAAGGGGTTTAGAGTATGGTTTAACTTTTTTTCTGGATCATCTTTCTCATATATATGTGTGTGTGTCAGGAAATATAATCGGTTCCAGAATTACATTTGCTTTTATTTGTTGGAGTGCGTAGAATCTAATCGTAATAGACACTTACTCCTTCGACCACATATCAACCTAAATTCCTAGTATATGTAAAGGATCTTTAGAGGGGGGCATTTCTGTGCAAGAGAATTGTGAGATCTTCATCTTCATTATAGTGAAAACCTATGTTATTCTCTCATTTTGGGTGAACCACTATTATTATTGCTCTCTGAATTAAAGATTAGAGCTTAACGTATATCCTTCGTCAGTTTACCATTTGTCTCTCTAGAGATGTATATTTATTTTCTTTCTTGATTTCACTGTCTTTTCAGGATATGGCTGCCCATTCCGCCTGCGACTTCGGTGGGGGTAAGGCAGAAAAACTGGCTCTAGCTAAGTATCGACAAGTCATCTGGCAAGGAAGGGTCTTAAACTCTCAATTTACCGATGAGGAGTTGAGAAGTCAGGGACGGTGCCCATTGACTCCCGAAGAAATTGGATTGCTGCTTGCAGCTCTGGGATTTGACAACACTACTCGTTTGTATCTCGCCTCCCATAAGGTTTAAATGAAAAGTTTATATGATTCGAGATTATCAAAACCAGTTCGAATGCCTTGTAGCCAATAGTATGCTTTCATTTTCTTAAATTCCTATTAACTGCCATTTTTCAGGTGTATGGTGGGGAAGCCAGGATCTCGACCTTGAGAAGTTTGTTTCCATTGATGGAAAATAAAAAAAGTCTTTCTTCTTCAGAAGAAAGAGCCAGCATCAAAGGAAAGGCTTCCTTATTAGCCGCAGTTGATTACTATGTTGGCATGCACAGCGATATCTTCATTTCTGCCTCTCCTGGAAATATGCACAATGCTATGGTAAGCACTTAATGCTATTATATATCACTAATATATTGCTGTATCTTACCAACACATTTGACAGCATACTGCATGCATAGCAACATTTTCATATCTGCCTCTCCCGGAAGATGCAGAATGCTATGATAAGCAGTAAAAGCTAATCACCAATAAAATAATGTGTCCTGCCAAATTGAATGCTGTATGTGAAGTTGCTGGACTATGTGGGGCCTAATTATCCAGTTACCCCCTCAACAGCATATAGACTGTTCCTACCATGTAAGGATTTAGGGGGAAGCAGTTTTGAAGGTCTGACAGGCATGAGAAAAAGATTCTACTTCTCCATTACAGTGAAAACCTTCAGTGGCAAATGAATGCAACTATCACATTAAGGGTTGACATCTGTGTGCTTGCTTAGCGTATTTTTCGATTTACATTCTCTATTTAACTCTTCTTGGTGAGAAGGGATTAGATTCACTGAGACTTGGGCATAATGCTGTGAATTTATATGTATGTTAATTTGTCCTATGCAATGGTTTACGAGTTCTTGCATTCACCTCACACCACTAAAATTGAGTATTTTGTTTACAACTCCTTTTCGGATCTACAGGTGGGACATCGAACATACCAAAACCTGAAGACTATAAGGCCTAACATGGCATTGTTGGGGCAGCTTTTCCTGAATAAAAGCCTAACTTGGCCAGAGTTCCAAGAGTCTGTGGTTGAAGGGCACAAGAGCAGACAACGGCAGATCCGATTACGCAAATTAGAACAGTCTATATATACATATCCTGCTCCTGATTGCATGTGCAATGCTTAACAATGGGATTCTGTGATATAAATCTTATATAAACTGCAGGTGCTGATGCTGATGTGCAGCTGCTGGTATTGTTTGTGGCCTATAATATCTGAAATAAAATGCGATCCCTTTCTTGATTACTGGAGAATCGATTGACCGAGGAAGCGAAGAAGAATTAGCTCGAGTTTAAGAGCCATTTATGTACTTTTCTTATCAGAGAATTCATCAGGGGTGGGAGAATTTTCTTTAAAAAGATTGGGTTGTATTCATTTATCTGAGTTTGATTCACAATTCATGATGAGCATCAGGAGAAGTTTTCATGACACGTAGTGTACTTGTTTATTATATTAAAAGGTTGATGTTTTCATGCTGGGTGTGGTTTGAAAATCAACTCTTTGAAAAGGCTTTAAATTGAGAACTTGAAAAATAATGAAGTTCAGAAACTTTGGAAAATTTTGGAAATGGTAAAACTACATATTATCCAAATTATATACTTACCAAATAATTAAACTATAAAAAAAATCAAGTTTAATTCGCAATTTGATATGTGCCAATAAAATTTGCATATAGAGGTGTAAACCCTCGAGTATGATAAGGGGATTGAGTTACCCGAACTAATGAATAGAATTCGGTCTAAGCCTTTGGGTAGACTCTGAAGGATCAACAACAATAGTTGTCTACGGGTGCGGTAGAATTCCTCGACTTGGTCATTCGCGAAGTCCTTCCGATGATGGCTTTCGTACCATCAGAGAGCCCACCCTACCCCCAGCCCAGAAGCTTTTTTCAAGTTAGCCCACCCTACCCCGAGCCGAGAAACTTTTTTCAAGTTACTGTTATTATCCTCTCTTTTCCCTTCTGACTGTTTAGCTTCGCCTTTCTCATCAGCTTTATTTGCTTTCTCTTCTCTTTCTCCTCTCTCAAATTCTATCTCACACTTGTTCAGGAGTAATCACTTGAAAGTGATTCTTTCATTTTCAATGCTCAGAACATGTAACTCTGCAGTAGGTGAAATTTAGAGACTACAATTATTAAGCCTCCGTTTGTTTCCATACAAATTTACTAAAAATGAGAAATATAATCGTTATACATCACATCAAACCTTCAAATTTGAATTTCTATCTCTTGTGTGGAGTCCAAAAGCGATTATATTTTTCATTCTCATATACTATTATGTGCATCAAATGGAGGCTAAATTGTGTTAGCTCAACTCTAGTTTGAATTATAATCCAAGTCCAATTTTCATTTATTCAATTTTTGTTAAAGAGACTACAATTATTAAATACTTTTTTCATGAACGTGAATATCTTATTTGTTAATTTAAGCATTTTATTTAATGCATGTTTGACTAAATTTACTTATGATAATCAAGTAAATTTTATAATTGATAATAAAAATATATTACCTATTTTAATAGTTAGAGACACTATATGTTTTGCTAGGCTTAAAAATAATTAAAATTTTAATTTTACGTATGTATTCATATATTACTTATTCATATTTATAAAAAAAAAAAAAAAATTATTCGTTTTGATCATGAAATAGACGTTATGATCAAAATAAATAACTTGTTCTAAATTCTATCTTGTCAATAAAAGAATATTTGTTAAAGTTTATTTATTCATAAATTGATCTATATATAAATATATTCTTGTCATTTTTTCTTTTATTTCATTGAGTGTCGTACACTCTTTGTCATAAGTTTAGCCTCTTATGATGCGAGTGCATTCGATTTTTTTTTTTTTTTCAAATTTCAGCTAATCCTATCATTATTTTCTGGCTTCTGCCCCTGCGTACCATTCTTGTGAGAGCTAAAGAGGAGTCAACGGTAAAGTTAAATTCTTGAGAACTTGGATTCTCCATTTATTGTTTTGTGCTCGAGAAAAGATGTATCATGTGGAGTAAATAATGAAAGGACCGAAATTCTTTTTATTGAATACACGTTAGACGGTTCAGAAAAAAAATGGTGATATTTTTGTAGACTAGATGAGGAAAATCCGAAGTCTTTATCACCATCTCTCTCGCTATCTCATAATTTACTTGTTCCCTCTCCCTATCAAATAAATTGATGTTTGTTAGTCAAGTTACTACAGATCTCAAATGTAGACCTCAACTGTACAATGTTAATTTATCCCAATTTTTGTTTCCTTCAATATATTCTCACCAAGAAGATTATTGGGTATGATACTAACATGGGGGATTATACTACATGGATGACTTCAGCGTAAGCAGGGTTAATCATATGCACCACCCGACTAGTGACAAGGAGAGGCAGATTTGGCTATTGCACCGGCGCTTGGGGCACCCATCTTTTGGATATTAGAGACATTTAGTTCCGGCTTTCTTTTCCAATTTACAACTCTCTGACTTTAAGTATAATACTAGCTGATAGCCAATGAGTAACTAACTAAGAGACGGGTGAAATTGTTTTTGAAACTTTTTTGAAGAATTAATCTAAATTCAAGTAAGTAAAGACTAAATAGATCAATTCAAATAATAAGCATAAATATAAATGCGATAAGTAAAATGGATAGAAGATGTAAACGATATAATTGTGGAGGTTTGATCCAAACCAATGATTTACGTCATCCATTACCAAGCTCTCTGGCACGAGTAATGCATTTTTACTATGTTAATTGACTTATGGTACAATTCAATCATTTACAACGCTTTTGGTGACTTACAAACAAATTGTAACGATCCTTATACAATGTTGAGTTGTATGAGACCTCAACACGACCCACACTACTGAGTTT
Source organism: Fraxinus excelsior (assembly GCA_019097785.1). Lineage (NCBI taxonomy): Eukaryota > Viridiplantae > Streptophyta > Magnoliopsida > Lamiales > Oleaceae > Fraxinus > Fraxinus excelsior. The sequence goes on from CM032638.1 coordinate 23,388,762, forward strand.
TACCAGACCTCAATATGACCACACAGTGACTTACAATAAGGAGCACCGATCCTTAAGGGATTTCAACACGATCCACACTTTATCAAAGTGATTTTATAATGAAATTTCTCTCTTGATAAATAATACAAACAAATGATAGTTCAAGTGTTAAATGAATAATAATAAATGATAGTTTAAGTGTTAGATGAAATTTCTTGATGAATATGATAGTCAAAAATTAGATTCAATCAATCAAAATGTTTAAATGAGAAGATGAAAAGATAAATACAATGTAGGTTCAAAAGTATTTTCAAGAAATACCCCTCTTTTAATGAATGATTGTAATAAATTAAGTACTAAGAGAGAAATAAGCAACTTTGGTGAATGTGATGATTTTACAAGTTTACTTTAATCAAAAAGAAGAAAAGTTCATGCAATATAAGTACAAAAAATTTATTTTCTTTCAATGAATAATTTGTGAGAAATTAAGTACTAAGAGAGAAATTGAAAACTTTGATGAATATGGTGTTTAAAAGTTTGATTCAATCAAAGTTTCAATATGAAGAAGTAGAAAAAGCTTTTGCAATGTAAGTGTAAATATCTTCTTCGAAAATATATCTCTTTTCAAATTGATATAGATAAATTAAGCACAAAGAGAAATGAAAATTTTTGATAAGAGAAATAATTTAAGAAGTTTGATTCAACAATCAAAGTTTTTGTTATGAAGAAATAAATGAAATGAATGTAAAAATGTAAGCTCAAAGAGGATTTTTCAAATGTGTTTCTCAAAAAAGTATTCTTATAGTAGTTATAATGAATGCAAAGTGAAGTGATATTTATAGCAATCAAAATGTAATAAATTCTGCCAAACCAAATGACCAGTCCGGTCGACCGTCAATTTTCGGATGACCAATATAATCGTTTGTACAAGAAAAATCAGAAGTTAGAACGGTTAAATTTTGGATCGTTGGAGAAGTCCGCTTGATGCCATTTTGGCCGGTCGACCGTCACTGGTCGACCATTGACTTTTTTTTTTTTTTTGGAGATATGATCAAGTTCAAGTATCACTTTGAAAGATCAATCTTACTTTTGATCAAAAATATTTTATGCAAGTAATATGAAATTAACTCTCTTGCACAATGATTTTTGAGATATTATCATTCATTACTAAATATCAAAGTGTTATGCCTTTACACATGATCTTGAAAGTCTAGTATTTGATCTTGCTTCGAAATTTCTTTCCTATCGGCTCTTAAACTTTTGATCTTGATTTTTCTTAACATTTGGCTTTACTGTTTGACTTTGATCTTGATTTTTTCATGAGTCCGATTTGATAATCTTGATTTTGATCTTTTCAGTTCTTGTTTCGAATGATTTGACTTGAATACTTAACTTTCATTTTGATCTTCATTTCGAGTCAATTTATGATTCGTTGATTTTGAAAATGCCTGATTGATTTTAACAATGAACTATCATAATTCAAAATCGATTGTTGGAAACAATATTAATTTTGTTTGTTATAATCAAAACGTTGATGATGAAATCAATCATAAGTCAACAATTTCTCCATTTTTTATTATGACAAATAAGATGATTTGCAATGTAAGATTTGAACAATTAATATCATATTGATACAGGAATATACATTATAAATTTATCATGTAATTCATGTTCCTTCTATCTTTTACAAATCAATAACTACACATTTAAAGCATATGAATGATTTTCCCTCTTCCCCCATTTTTTATTTACTCTAAGCATATTATATTTTCAAATCAAAACATGCATAATCATCTCACTCTATTTTTCCTTTTTGACATAAGCAAAAAAAGATAGCATTTAAGATCAAAACACAATTTTTCCTTTTAAAATAGTACATATGAGAGGAATAATATAGTATATAAGATCAAAACTTTAAATCAATCATAAAAAATAGTCATATATCCCCTCTCAATTAAGCACAAGATGCCAAATATATGCAAGTTTAAATACGAGAATAATCATCATATGTATAATAAAATAATAATCGAAGTATGAGCGATGAAACGATGAAAGCACAATCATTTGGCTAAAATTTATATACATTCCAACCAAGTATTCATATAGAATCAATCATAAGAGGACACTTAGCAAGAATTCAATTTAGCCACATATTTCAAATTCTAATACAATATCTTACTTTTGGGGGTGCCTTTAGAATATCTTAGACATAATGTCTTAATACCACTAAGATATCTAAAATTTATTTTATGTTACTAAAGTTTGATTCTCAAGTATTTGATTGAAATATAGCACATAATCAAACATTAAATATAATATGAGTTTACTTGTGATAAATAAAGGAGAGATCCGATCATAGCTCGATATTTTATTATGTCTATGGAAATGTTTTGATCATCTTTTTTTTTTTTAAAGATATGATCTAAGTTCAAGTATCATTTTGAAAGATCAATTTTACTTTTGATAAAAAAATATTTTATGCAAGTAATACGGAATTAACTCTTCGTGCACAAAAAGATCAAAGTGTTATACATTTACACATAATCTCGAAAGCCTAATATTTGATCTTGTTTCGAAATTTCTTTTATGTCGGCTATTAAACTTTTGATCTTTCTTGACGTTTGACTTTAATACTTGACTTCAATCTTGACCTTCTTCATGATCCCGATTTGATAGTTTTGATTTGATCTTTTAAGCTCACGTTTTGAATGATTTGACTTGAATGCTTAACTTTCACTTTGATCTTTATTTCGAGTCTGATTTATGGTGCATTGATTTTGGCAATGCTTGATTGATTTTAACACTGAACTATCATCACTCAAAATCAATTGTTAGAAACAATATTAATCTTATTTGTTATAATCAAAACATTGAGGATGAAATCAACTATAGGTCGACACTTGCATTGTAGCAAAAAGTCATAGAGTTCCTTATCCAGTTAGCTTGAATAAAAGTGGTGTTCCTTTTGCGCTAATCCATTCCGAGGTGTGGGGTCCATCTCCGATAACTACTACATCTGGTCATAGGTGGTTTGTGTTGTTTGTAGATGATTGCACTCGAATGACGTGGATTTATTTATTGAAACATAAAGATGATGTGTTTGGCGTATTTCAAGCTTTTCATGTCATGGTTCAGTCACAATTCTCAGCTAAGGTTCAGATCCCCCGTACTGACAATTGTGGTGAATATGTCAACAGACAATTTCAAGCATCCTTCCGACGTAATGGGCTCCTTCATGAAACCTCATACTCTCAGACTCCACAAGAAAACGGTATTGCCGAGAGAAAGAACCGACATATTTTAGAGACTGCACGAGCATTACTGATAGGGACACATATGCCCAGTTGCTAATAGGCTGATATTGTATCTACCGCTGTACATCTCATTTTAAGACTCTTTTACAGGTCCTTTCTACTCATGTTTCCTTGCCCACTGTTTTGATGATTCCTCCCCGGATTTTTGGTTGTGTTCCATTCGTTCATCTTCATAAGAATCAACGCACCAAGTTGGATCCATGTGCTGTTCCCTGCCTTTTTTTTTTTGGGATACGCCTTACATAAAAAAGGGCATCGATGCTATGATCCAGTCTCTAAACGAACCTACGTTACTATGGATGCTACTTTTCTAGAGTCAAACACGTTTTTCCGATCATTGGCATCCAATTCTTCACTTCCGGGGAGCACCGAGAGGAGGAGATGAATTGGTTGAATGTTGAATAGTCAGAACCAAAATGTGATCAAGAAAGCTTAGTACAATGAAGTGGTGAAAATAAAATAATAGAGCTAGAAGAATTTGATCAACCAGAATGTGATCAAGAAAACTCAATAAAACAAAGTGGTGAAAACGAAATAATAGAGTCGAAATAAAATGTTGAGATTGAGATGTCTCCAAGAGCATAACCAAATGTAAAGTTTAAATCCCCCCACTCCTCAGTACCAGAAACGTCTCCTCTTGAGAATATTCCTGAGGTAAGCTCTTCTTCAAATCTGGCACATACAAACACCCTGGATACTTCAGCGAGTTATGTTTTGTCTTTCAGACACAACCGTGGCAAACCATCTCCGGATGTGGAAGAAAAAAGATCCAAGTACCCAATTGCTAACAAAAATCCTGGTTGCGAAAACGAAAATCCTTAAACAACCAGCCCAATCATAAAATTTCCATGTAAAAGACCCCTTTTTCGCAAAATGTCAGTCCATAGCTGTTGACGATCAAACAATTTGCCAATTCTTTTATCCCAATATATTGGTCAAAGTTGCATATAATTATTTATTTTGACATTAGATTTAAGGTAAGGATTACTTTCAGAAAAGTAACTTTCATTGCTCATAAGTTAAAAAATAAGTTGTCTAATAATATTTAGAAATAAAAGTTACTTAAAAGAAACATACACATATCATGTTTAACATATACAACAAATTTGCGTTCTGCAAATCCCAACTTATACACAACTCGATAAGTATAATTAGATACATGCATAGCCGTACTCTACTTTCAAGCGTCCCAACATCATCAACAAAATAGCACGAACGTTTTTATTAATTTAGGGTATCTACAAACTCATCCTATATAGGACGCAAAGATGAAGTTATGTTGCTATTTGGTAACAAATGAGACTTCAGAAACCACCTTGGCTCCTCTGCCTTTAGCCATGTAAAGTCCTATATGATGCATCACTTCCTACACCAAGGAAAGACAACACGGAAAGAAGAATAAGTTTACCCAGATTGGGAAATAATTGAAAAAATGCCAAGAAGTGACGGAATATTTTATGTGGACAATCATAATCAGAATTAGTTCATTCAATATGTAAAATGGTTTACAGAAAACCGTGTGATAGTGATATTGGGCATGCCTTGTATTCATATTAGGACAAAAGACTTCCCTAGATATATTCTCTCTCTCTGGAATATTTCAAGAGAGGTGACAACGGAATACATTAGAGTATTACTTGAAAACTTAGGCATTGTTTGAGCTTCATTTTTCACAAAAAAAAAAAAAAAAAAAAAAGGGTTTCGTAATAGTGCTTTTGAAGTATGTGTGATTAAAAAATAGGAAAGGATTTATTTTTTTGGTAGAATGTGTAGTTAAAAATGAGTTTTTGGATAATGAAACTCAAACAGGGCTTAATAGATTGACGTTCTTTTATGTGCGTCTGGAAGGAGAGAGAGTAAGCCAAAAGAAGCTAAACTAAACTATTTGAGATGTAGATTTTCAAGAAGTATTAAGCTGACAAGTAACATAAGAACGTGCAATCGTGTCAATTGCATTAAGATTTTTGACCAAATCACCAATGAGAACATAAATTGCATAACCGCGAGCATAGTTTACCTGTGGATGAGCTAGAGCACCTTTGATATTTCTGGCGACATGAACTGGAAAATCAAAAGTAGCGCAACCACGAGAATAAACGATCACATCCTCCAATGGAGTGAGAAAACCACGATTTCTTGCAGAAAGTGCAGAACAAACAAAATCAAGCACACAAACGTCTGTGCATATCCCTACAACCAGTATCTTCAGGATAAAAAGTGTTGGTCAGAATGGCATATATAATATCACTAAGAATTGTTCTATTCAATATGTAACAAAATCCGATATGTAGCAAAAGATGGGAAAAAACCCAATTGAAGTTTTATGTTGTCGGAGATGGAAATACTTACGGCTTTGATCTCGTTGGCTTTCACCCAATCCACAAAGACATTGGATCCATCTTTCTCAAATGAACCTAGAAACCCATCAATACATCCTTTGCACCTTAGTGTTGCATTGGGTTCATTTTCCAACCACTGCAAGGCTGCAAATCATAAAAACTAAGCAACATAAGTCACAAGAGAACAACTAAAAAATGTAAACTGATTTGCCGCAGCAAGAGAAGCACTAAGGGCATGCTATAAAGTTATAACTACCAGGAACCAATTTTGACTCATCAGTTCCAGCTAAACAGTGAGGAGGATATGGAGGTTCAGGAATATCTGGATGATGAGAATCAAGTAAAGCATATATAGGCCATTTCTTCTCAGAGAACATTTTGGCAAGCTTCACTGACTCATCAACCATTCCAGAAATTTGATCATCTGGAGCTTGGGGAGCCTGTAGAAAAAAGGACGTGACTAAATTTAATATCGTTGTCAAATTACTCTCTCTATAGAATAACTTCATAAGCAGAATAAGACTACAGAAGGATGAAGTTTGTGAAACAAAAATAATAAAGTCAGGTGGCAGTGCGATATAGAATTTAAGCGCACAGACAGGTAGAAGGGGATCTGAACATGAAGAAATTTTAACTTTCCCTCCGTTTCATCATCAACCAAAGAACAATCCTACCACTAAATATCTGAAACCCCAAACTAAAAAGGCAAAAATTGAGCCTCGAGATTACATAAACAAAGATAAATGTTATTACACGTGCATGTATTCACGTGTACAGATATAGATAAGATTCAAAACCCACAAAAAAATATTTTAGAAAAATAAAAAGCTACCAGATTTCCGGAACCAACGGTGCAGAATCCATTAACGATGTCAACAAGAACTAAACCGGTTTTTACATCACCGGAGAGAAGAAGAGACTCCTGATCTACCGGAATCTCATTCTTCAAAAGCTCAATTGTTTGAGGCGAATACGACTCCATTCTTCTTCTACTGTAAATCTAGAGAGAGAATTAGAGAAACTTTTGTTCAGAGAGAGGTAGGAACAACACAGAAGATTTGCACTGTATTTAATGGCGTGAAACGTGGAATTCCAATACAGTATTTGGATATTCTATTTTGATTAGGGTAATTTGCATAGATAAATATGAAAATGGAAAATACCCCCAAAAACGTGTCACCTTTTCAAAATCTTAAAATATATAATTTTTTGAGTGCAAAAAACTTAATTTGTCATTTTAATTATTTTTTGAATGCACACAATTAATGTCAAGATTTGATGTATGACTTATTAGAGAAGCTACCATTTAGATTGTGATCGCAATAAATTAATTTATCTTGTCTTTCCTTTCGTTCGGCCCGTGCTTCTTCAAAATTTTCGTCTGATGGTTTAAAAATTGGTGTCAAATTTAGATCACGCACATAAAAGATCTTCAATGTTGTCACAAGAATTTGAGTTTGTCTTGCCACATGGTAAAATTCATTCCATCAAACCTATCCAAACGAACCAAGTTTGGTTCATTAACTTGATGGATGCCAAAGTTTTTCCGTCTCCATTGCAATGGAGTATCGTTTTTAGATTGTTGAAAATATTTTTCTTAGATGAGGAGAAGATGGAGAATCGAAAACACGAACCAAGTATGAAGAATACCAAAATGAGGCCTAGAACACGTATACGCTTTCCCAAAAATGATATTTTTCTCCACTTGAATTGCTTTTGGGGATCTCTAATAAATAGTTTAGAGGAAATAACAAGTCTTTAAGGGTCCGTTTGATTGTAAATGTGGAAAATTGGTGGAAAGAAAATGTTTTACTGGGAATTGAATTACCTAGAATTTGTTTTGTTGGGAATTGTAATTAATTGTGTTTGATTGGTATAATTTTCTACCTGGAAAATGTTGAAAGTTTGGTGTCCGTTTGGCTTCGTTTTTTATAAAAATTGTCCATTAAAGTGATAATTTTTCTATCAATACGTCTAGAATTTGTTCTAATTATCAAAAAGTAAAAAAAAAAATTTAAACAATTAGAAAAAATTACCATATTTGTTTAACTTTGTTTTACATAGAAATTGTCAACAAAAATGAAAATTCTTTTTACAATAATTGATAGAATTGGTTGCCATTGCTAAAAAAAAAAAAAAAGTTGAAAATGTTTTCCCACTTAATAGGTGGGAAAACAAAATCAAGTTTTTTTTGCATCAAATGATTGTACCTAGAAAAATGTGGAAAACATTTTGTCCTGAAAAAAAAGGCTATCAAACACCCTTAATTGACAAAAGTTAGAAAACATTTTCTTTTTCCACATTTTTTCCTACCTATCAAACGGAACCTAAGGGTTTTTCACAAAGCAATAATGTGAAAAAAAAAAATCTTTGAAGAACAAGAACACTTACTTTAAAAAAAAAATCTGATTTTTTTTTTGAAGGAGAAGAACGGAAATCTGATTTTTGTGTACTCATGGCATGATATAGATTTCATGTATTAGAAATGTTTGTCATCCATACCCTACGAATCAATGCCAATCTTTCATGAAAAAAATATGATTTTTCATGAAAAGCCACCAAGAAATCAAGTTGAAAAAAATAAACCTAACGACTAGAATATACCAATTTTCTTCCCATGTTGACATTTCATTGATTTTGTTCTCATTTTTTCATAGTAATATATATGTCCAATTCTTAATATAATTGTTTGAACAACAAATTTATAACATATGCTACTAGATAAAAATTTAATTTTCTTTTCCATTTTTTATTTTAACGTGCCAATATTATTTCACTACATGCATTCTCTTTTGAGATGAAAATGTATGCCTTGATAAGCGCAGCTCTTGATTCTCTTTCATTGTGACCTTATGATAACGTGAAACAATTTAAGCGCATGTTTGAAGTAGATTTTTTTCCCGGATATTGAAATTTTTGGTACCAATGCGCGAGACCATCAATTAATAATTCATAGTTGGTTGTTATGAAAATTTTGACCTTTTGACTACCATCTCATCAAGCAATTTTCTTGTGCATGCAGAATAATGCTATTCATAATGAAAACTACCGATAGTGACAATTTGTTATTTGATGCACGTGGTAATAAAAAATTACTACATTAAGATATCAAATAACAAACTGTCATGTGTGTGTCATATACAATGACTACTGGTAATATTCATCATAAATAACATTACTCAATATTTCAACATTTAGAAACATAAAGGATTTAGGGGAAATGTGCAGGGGTTAGGGGTAAAAATGGACTTTTCATCTTTCAAGGCAAGGATAAAAGTGAAAATGTAAAAATCTATTTTTTCGTGCGTCATGCACGTAAATTGAAGGAAGTTTGGCTGAATATTTTAAAAGAATCCTCCAAATTCAAAGTATCAACTTCTGATAATAATATGACTTTTAGCAGCATCAAACAAGTGCTAAAAGAACTCAAAATCACAACATAAGCACTCTTTACAAGTTTTTGGAGATAGGCACAAGCCGATTAAGGGCCCGAATTCGAGCATAGAGCTAGAATGCAAGTTAGCTTTGAAGCGACTGAATATGTAAAAGTCAAATGACGTTTTGTTGTAGTTCACTTCAACGTATTGAAAATGATTACTTGTTTCGAACCACTACCAAATAGCTAAATGACATGCTTCAAGCTAGAATTGTGAATCCATTTAAACATACCATAAATGAGGCAAGAAACAATTTTACCTTTATCTTGGATTTCTTGTTGTCATTTAAAAAAAAAAAAAAAAAAGTTACATCAAAACCTCTCAAATTTCTGTGGGGTCCCTGGCCCGCTTCCCTCCCATGTGACCGAAATGGTCAATGGTAATGTTATAATTGCTTGCGAGTTGCGACTTATAATAAATTGGAAAGAAATTTTAAATGTTTTGAAATTTTGCCTTCCAACCCTAAGGCTCTTGAATGTCGCATGCAATTTAAACGTTTACATGGTGGTTTTGACCGCGCGATTATCTAGATTTACATATTGAAATAGGTTGAGAATCTAGAACACCACTTTTTAAAATTGAAGACACACTCTCACCATGCAAAAGTTTGGAGAGCACTACCCTAAATTTTCTTAGAAGAATTATTAGTAGAAACGACGTGAGGGTAGCCCCAGTCAGACCCAGACGAAGAACACCAATATTTTTCAAGCTCGTCTACCCACTAATAAAAGATGGACAAATATAATATTTTTTAGGTTAAAAATTAGACCAATCAAACATATTTAATTAATAATTTTCATTTAAATAAGTTTTATGCTTGCAACTAAACACACCCTAAGGAAAATTGTGTCATTCTAGTCCAACCCATTATTCTGATACAAATTGATCTTCAACCTTTATAATATAACCAATTGGTCCTCATAAACTGCACAAAACTTCGCATTTTGAGTCGATGCTTACACGTTGTCGTGAAGATTACCTGAAGACAAGTGGGCAATTTTTGCCTAAAATTTAATCCATATCATTGCATCTCAATTGACATTGAACTTTCTCAAATGAGTAAATATCACAAAATGTCCTTACATTTTAATGTCATTGTGCAAACGTTCATACATTTCATTTTTTTAATATTTTCATCCCTACCTTCCACATTTCATCATGCAAAAGGTCATTTTCAACAATATTTTCAATAAAATGACAATTTTACCCTACTATTCAAATGAAATAAAAAGAAAAAGTAAATAAATAAATAAATAAACAACTAATTGCAATCACAGTCTTAAAATTTTCAAAATATTACATATAAGTCATATATTCTCCACCACCACCACTTTTACAACTCCAACAAGCCTCCACCTATATATTCACATAGCACCATCTTCTGGCCATCATGCCCTCCAGACTCCACCACCAATAGCCTCGCTTCACTCTCCCCAACATCCTCTCCCACAGTATTAGTCACAAAATCTGTCAAAAATAGCCACATTTGCCGCCTAAAATACCAAACTGCCGTATACAACCCTTCACGGCAACTTCACGGTCGCGCACCACCACCGACTGTTGTCCCTCACCTCGACGAACCTATACATGGCCTTACATCAATCAAATCTACCTCAAATCATTCTACTGTAATCTAGACATTCGATAGTGGCGAGTCCATTTTGCCAAACTCTTCTCCTTCAATTCATGCATCCCACAACACTAAATCTTCAAATTAGCATCAATCGAACCATCAACAAACTCAAACGACAATGGGTATGAATCTAATTGAAATAATTATCTTCCCAGCCATTTCAATTTTTGGTCAAAAACTCTCCATGAGCGCTCTACACGAAGAGAGTTGTCCGACCAAAATTGGAGGGTCCTAAGTGCTCCAATCTTCAAATTCGTGTGAGGGAGGACGGTGAGGGATTGAAGCGAGGTTGGGGGTGGTGGCCGAAAGGTGGTGCTATGTGGATCTATAGCTGGCAGCTTGGTAGGTTTGAAAGTGGTGGTGGTGGTGGAGAATTTATGATTTCTTTGTAATTTTTTAAAAACTTAAGGACTATAGTTGTAATTGGTTATTCATCTTTTTTTTTTATTATTTGAATAAGAGGGTAAAATCATCGTTTTATTGAAAAAATGGTTGAAAATGACCATTTGCGCTATGAAAAGTGGAAGGTAGGAGTGAAAATGTCAAAAAATGAAAGGTATAAATGTTTTGCACTATAACATTAAAATGTGGAATGTTCTGTGCTATTCACCCCTTCTCAAATATTTATCAATTACTATTTAACTTTAAAGTTCTCTGAGTTCCCATTTAATATTTTCAAATGCTACCCAATTGCCAATTGACATTGAACTTTCTCAAATATTTATCAATTGCTATTTAACTTTACAAGCTCTTGAGTCGCCATTTCATATTCCCAAATACTGCCTAATTGTCATTGAACTTTAAAATTCTTTGAGTTGTTACTAAATATAACAAAATGTTATTACACCCGTCACTTCGTCATTCGTTTGGATCTTGAAGTACTATTTCAATATTTCTGCGTCTCCCTAACCAAATCCGCCCAAATTAGAGACACACATGAAATGACATATGTCCTTAGAGATCCTTTAAGCCCATGTTTGATTGCCTTTTTCATCTGTAATGGTTGTTTGATGAAGATTAAAATTAGATTTTTAGTAGATTTTGATAAAAGTTGATGAAATATGTTGTTGAAAAGTTGTGGAACTAATGAAATATGTGATAATATTGATTATTTGACTTTGACTTAAATTTAAATTTGATTTTAATCAATACCAACAAACTTCATTTTTTCTACCGTGCATGTGGACCTGACTATCACACCATACAGTCATTTCATCTCACTTTTATTTGTCCCATAGCCGGTTTTTATTATTATTTTGATTTGTTCCAAAATTGCCCTCAATTGCAATTGTCTGCGTGAGAGAAACAACAGGGGGTAAAGTAGTAAATTTGTAGTGTTTCGTTGCGGCAGGAATGGGAAAAGGAAATGAATTATGCTAAGAGTGCATTTGATTGCCAATTATTTTCTATGAAAAAATGTATTTTTTTCGTCTAATTTCTTACTTTTGTTATTTTGATTGACAATTATTTTTCAAGAAAAATATTTTTTTACTTTGGTCATGTGATTATATTTTTCTTGAAAATAAGGAAAATACTTTTTTTAGTGAAAGTGATTTTTATTTTCCAAATAATTCATTCTCTATTTATCTCTCGTCTATCATCTATTTCATCTACTCACCAATAAAAAATGATAAGTATAATATTTTTTAAGTTGAAAATTAAATCAATTAAACACATTTAATTAATAATTTACATACAAATAAATTATATGGCAATTAAATTGTTTAAAATTTATTTTATTTCCACACAAATTTTATTATTGCAATTAAACGCACCTAAATGTACATTCTATGGTGACATTTTTTTTGACATTGTGTGAGAATTCAAAAAATGAAGGAACGAAAAAATGTATTTTTAAAAAAAAAAATGTCCAATCATGTGCCGACATGTGACACAATATAAAAAATGACATAAAATAAATCTACATTTAGAATGATTGAAATGAAGTTTCAACAGGTGGTTGTGCATCCGCAGGACCACCTACCACTAGTCTTCGATCGGAAGGGTTTATTGCACAAAAACATCGGGACGCGGGCTCTCGAAAAGGAATATGGGTAGTGCTAGACGTACAGAAATAACTACCAGAAAGTCACCAGATGAGTTGGCAACACCTATTTTTTCCTATAAAATGTCTACATTGCCCTTAATGAAATATATTGCAAAATATGTCTTGTGTCTTTTAGTTATTAGGTTGTTCAGGTTTATATTTTACAATTCTTCCATTTGGATCGTAAGTTCTTAAAATTAATTCTGAAAATCTTATTTCAGTATTTTTTTGTAACCAAATCAAATATTGTTGTTGCTCGAATTGGTGATATCTTAGTTTTTAGAATTTTATCCCACTTTTTGGATTATCTTCTCTTCTAAGTTCTTCAAGAAGTATTCTAATTTTTCTGAATCTTAGCTCATTAGTATTATCTTGAATTCTCCTAAATCTTTCTTCTTTTTTCTTCGTGGTTCATAAATTAAATTAATCAAAACCACTATTTATACGGTAGCTTTTTAACTTTTCAATTTGTTCTAAATATTCTCAATATTTTGATAACTTCTCAAAAGCTCTAGGTTATCTTTTTTGATTATATATCCAGAAACAATTCCTTCTAAAACTTCTTCTTTTATATCTTCGACTTTAGTTATGATATCTTCTATCTTTTTTATTTCTTTATAAATTTCTACATGATCAAACTCTATATTATGTTTACAAGCATAATCTATATCAAAATATATTTTTTCAAGTTTTTCTTAACCAACAGAAAGTATATCTTCAGATTTCTCAACTATACTTAGTAAAAACAAAATATCTTTCTCATCTAAATATAATTTAAGACAATCATCATATGACGTGGATGCTTGTGAAATATTCATAAAGATTAATTAAAGCATAAGCATGTAAAAGCATGAAAATAACTTACAGTAATCAATGGAAATAACTAGCATTTCCCTTCAGCATGTTCTTATAGTTGCTTTGTATGTACTTAATCAATCTCTGAATCAGATGAATATTTAAAATGTTTTGAAATCATTTGGGTCCACAACTGCTTCCGCAAAAAGCTTTTCAATTAAGGTTACATTTCTCACTCTAGAGAACTAGCCGTGTTGCCACAGACACTATCTCACAGTATTCAGAGTCTCTGTTTTCACCTCTATTCAGACTCTTCTCAGAATCAAGTTCTTACTTAGAAAGAAATTTTAAAAGATAAACTCACACACAAAGCACTACAATTTTATTAGAAAACTGTCATTTCCCCTAAAACATTCATCAAAGACGGGTACTTTAGCATAACTAACATCCATTCAAAAACAATATTTTGAAAATCTTTTAAAATCTCTATATGTACTGTCGAGGAATTATGAGAACTTTAACGAAATCCTTTTATGAAAACTTTGTTGAACATAACAAACTTCATCTTAATATTCATAAACTGAAGATAGTACGTGCTTGCATACTTCATTTATATACATTTAATACTCACCTTATGAAGTTTAGAACTCACAAGTGATTATCTTATTACAAACTTTGCTATATCCAGACTATCTAACAATATTTATGAATACAAGTGGTGTATACATATTACAAGAGATTAACTTTCGAGTGGTTCTTCTAAGATTTTCTGATGCCTATCTTTTTCCTCTTGGTTTCCCTTTTATAGAGGTCATTTCTCTTGTGAATCTTATCTTTACAGTTATCTTTCCACTATCATTTTTTGGGTAGTATTATGTGAAAGGAATCTTCTTCACGGGTGTCTACCACTATCTTTTGTTGGGTAACGTTAGTTGGCCTTATCTCTTGAGCTGAATTGTGGCATATCTCCATTACCTTCTGTCTCCTAGTAACCAGTCCTTTAATAAAATGATTTATTAAAGTAGTGATAAAAGGTTACTATCTTAGCTCCATCACTTTTCTATTCTTGAATCAAAGAACTCCGTGGGAAATTCTTTATTGTTAAGGGATGCTTGACTCATATCTTTTACAACGCAGTGCTCAAAATGGTGGTCATTGTAGTCTCAAAGTATCTTGCACAGTTCTTTTGCCATATCTTCTGATCCACTAACTTGATTTGAGATTATAGTGAATAATAGATGGTCAAGAAGACATATATCTTCTTCCTTTGTAGTAATCCTTGCATTGGAATAGATTATATGTTCTTTAGACGGATACATCCATATTTTTTCTTTCTCAGTAATTATATGAGTTACATGTTCAAATATATCTTTATACCATTTAGCTCTCCTGTAGGGTATCATATTTATGATATCTTGGTAGTCATTTTTAACAACATTTTGACTAGTTGGTAAATAATGCTGATTTGTAAATCCCATTTTAATAACATGGAGCAATGACTGTATATATATATGTGTGTGTGTGTGTGTGCGCGCGCGCGCGTGCGTGCGTGCGCCGCCTTCCTAACATCAATCGGGAGCTGAGCTATTTCTCTGAGATCTTTATTACGATATATACAAAGTATATTTCCTAATTCAAAACAATTTCATACCCAGTTGACTGGTGCTCTTAGGTAAAAATTTATCTTGTTGTATTTTTCATAGTGGAGAGTTTTCATCCACTTTCCAATCTCCAAGTACCAATCGGAGAGAATGTTAAAAATAACAATAAAGAATATTACTTCTTCATAATTATCTTTTTTGGGAATCTTTACTCCATGACATATCTTGATAATATCCTTTGGATCAATATTTTCAATACTTAGATTAGGTGAAGTTTGGCTCCATGAAGAGCTACTTTCGCTGTTTTTGATATTTTGAATATCTTCCCTAATGGGGATTTTCATATCTTCTTTACTAGTAATAGGTTTGAGTATTCCCTGTGAAGGGGTTCCTATTACCTTCTTTTCTTTCCTTTTATTCTCAGGAAGAGCGCTAATATTCACTAGTCCCTGTGAAGGGATACTAGTCTTTGTACAAGTAATATCTGCCTCAAGGGCTATATTCATGTTACCTCGAAGGGTATCTTGTATATTTTAAATTTGTGTTTCCAAGTAGAAAACTTTTATCTCAAGTATCTGGACTTTCGTCCTTAATTGTTCTAATTACATCCGTACTAAGATAATCATGAAGAAAATTAGTTTTACCTTTTATATGTTTAACATCAAATTTAAAATAAGAAAACCAAATTTGAATCATGATAATATATCTATTGGCAATAAATGAATCAACATTATTTTTCAAAAATGCTTTAACTTGAGTGTTATCAATTCTTATTAAGAACTTCTTTGGCAATAAATAGTCTTCATATTTTTGTACTCCTCGCTTTACAGCAATGAGTTCTTCCATGTTCATCTCATATCTTGTTTCAACTTCTTTGAATGTTCATGATGTGTAACCTGCAAGTATATCAAGACAAGAACAATTCTTTTCACATTTATATTCTTTATGATTCTTTTTAACCTTTAATACTGCACCCCAATAATTTTCTAAAGTATTAGTTTCAAGGATAAAGAAATCTTCTTCTTATGGAATTACAAGTTTAGGCAAAACCCTTAATTTCTTTTTTACATTTTTTATATTTTCGCAATCTTGTTCTTCCCAAGACCATATTACATTCTTTCTTAATTTAGGAAGAAAATAGTTCTTTAACTCGATACAATCTTCAATAAATCCTTTCACATAATTTAATAGACCAAGAAAATTTTGTAATTGTTTTTTATCTTTATTTTTTTAAGAAATTCTTGAAGTTTTTCACCAATATGATACTGTAGTTGCAATTGTCATTTTTTTATGAATAATCCCAAAAATTCTATCTCTGTTTTATCTATCTCAACTTTCTTCTGAGAAAGTGTAATACTATGTTTTTTCATAACATAACAAAATTTCTTAAAATGTTCAATATGTTTATTTATATAATTTGAATGAATAAGTAAATCATCTACATAAGCAATGTAGAAATGAGTGATTGGCTTGATTACTTCATTCATTCTTATTTGAAATATCTGTCGTGTATTTTTTTTAACCCAAATGACATTACATTCCATTCATATTGTTCTAAAGGACTGGGGGTACTAAATGCAGTTAGTGGTTTACTTTCTTCTGTAAGTACGATTTGCCAAAAACCTGACTTACAATCAAATTTTGAAAATATCTTCTTATTATGTACTTGTTTAATAATGGTATCCTTATTAGACAAGTAATATCCATCAAACTTCGTAATTTCATTTAACTTCTTATAATTTATCACCATCCCGACTTTCCTTTTTTATCTTACTATGTTTTCTAACCATAAAGGCTAGACTGCTATGTGGGCTTTTACTAGGTCTAATCAATTTGGCTTATAGTAGTTCTTTTATCGGATTCTTAAATTCTTTTTGGTCTTCTACACTGTATTTCATTGGTTTAATTCTTACTATAGTGTTTGGATTGATAAGTTCTATCTTTGCCTTTACTTTATCTGTGTTCCATTTTCTAATGAATTTTCAGAATAGGTTTCAGAAATTTCTTTTTTCAGTTTTTCTAACTCATCTTCTGTTGTCATTTTCAAAACTGTAATTGTTTAAAATTTTTCTGTATTCTAACATCCACCACGCTAGGTTGAGAAGCTCTGATGATTAATTTCTTTATATGCTATGCTAACAGCTTTAGTTATTTTTGATGTAAATATCTTGTGTACACAAGGAGTTGTAAACATATATCTGTCAATATATTATGTAAATGGTGCATATTGTAGTAGGAAATTTTGTCCTAATAAAATATCACATCCAATTGTAGTTGATATATATATATATATATATTGTATCAACAAATACTTCTCTAAAAGATATTAGAAAAGGTACTTGCGTAGCATATTTGCTATATATTATCTTGTTTCTAGTTGTTGTTGTAGCAGTGATAACCTTCTTTGGATTATGTTTTTTGTATTTAGATGGTGTAGTACATTTGGTAAGCATACACTTATTGTACTTCCAGTATCTAGATAAGCATAAAATTTAATTCTGCAATAATTTCTTATATTGAGTGTAATTTCAATATATGGACTCATAGGATTAATACTAATTACTCTTTCCATATTAACAACGATTTCATATTTTCATCTATTCTTGACATGATTGGATTATCATCAACTATTATCTTCAAATATCATTGACAAATTTTATAAGGACTAAATTTCTCAAGAAAGTTCATTCCTAATAGTATTGGTGAGCGATTGACTCCATATAATTCATCTGTATATGGAATTATTATTTTTAGTATATTCTTTCTGATCGTCTCCTACAAATATACGAGGGAATTCCACATATTTTCTTATTTCAATATTATTTCCTAAATAATCTTTGAATAGATATAGTTTTGGTAACTCAAAATCTAATAAATGGCTAACAAATTTAGTATTTACATAACTTTTATCTGTTCCAGTATCTATGAAGACTAGAAGATTCTTCTTATATACTTCTTGATTAACATATCTTGTTTTGATATAATATTACAAACTTGATGGTTCAACAATACTTATTTTCTAAATTGGCTTATCTTAGAGCCTTGTCTAGAGGTGAATCTTGTAATAAAATTATTTCATTTTAGACCGACACTATTTCTTCTTATCAATCTCCCTTCAGAATTGATTTATGTTGCTTGTTTATGAAAAACAAGCATTATTTGTTCTAGTATGGTAACTTCACTTTTTTGATATTTTCTAGGAGCTATATATCGAGCTAATTTTTCAAAGTCTTTATGTATGATAATATTATTAGTTATCTTTCTTAGATTGTTGTGATGACTAGTACTAAAAGCAAAAATTGATTTTATGTCAATACTAATAGCCTTACTTTTTCGCAACATCTTCAAATTTCCAATTCTATAATATAAATTGAAACTTTGATCAATATTTTCATCAATTAGTGATACTGCATAGTTTGGTTTAACTGTAAATATTATCTTCTGGTAAATTAGATTTCCTACAATTGTTCCTAATAGAGCATCTATAGGATCTTGTAAGATTATATTGTCCATACAATATATTTCTATTGATATATTCATACTTTTCCTAAAGAATCATTTTACCATGATTTGGATTCCTCATATCTCAATACATTTTAACTTGCTCCTTATGTTTTCTGAAATTTTGGATAACTTTTGTTTTATCCAATCTTTTGTTATTATGGGGACTCTTGCTTTTTCTTTTGTATCTTCTATATTGATAGATATTTCTTTGTAATCCATACTTACAATTGTTTTATTTACTCTTAGCAGTATTCCTAAAAATTCTTGATGAAATACGTCTTTTTCTTGTAAATTTAATATTTTCTTGGTTATCCCTTTGTACTTTATGGCATCAAATGTAATTTCTTGGTTCATATATAGTATCTCATCAGAATCTTCTTCTGATGAGGATGTATCTAATTCATAAATGTTACTTCATTCACTACTTAAATCTCCAAAATATTCAATTGGCTCTATATCACTGTCATCTTGGAATTCTTCATAAATTCTACGAGTTTTTTATATTTTGCTCGTGTTTGAGCCACATTATTTTTTTCATTCTCATTCTTCTACTCATTTTCAACCACACATTTTTCAATAAAATAACATTTTTTATCACATCAATTACTTTTCCTTCATTTTCATCTATATATTCCCCATCATATCAACAGTGAAAATGCATTCTAACTCCCAAATGTGCACGAAACAAGCTCTTCATCTATCTTTCTTTTTAGGACATTGAGGAGCAATGTGTCATTCTTCATTGCAGATGAAATATCCACATTTTTTGACATATTTTGGTTTGGGCTTTCCAGTCCAATTTCTTTTCTTGAAATATTTTTTATACGGTTTAAAACCTCTTTTCCTAAATTTTTTATAGTTTTTGAATTTTCTTTTATGTTTCCTATATGGCTTATATTTCTTTTTGTAACATCCAAATTGTTCAATTTTGCTCACATCTCTGTAGCAACACAAATGATTTTTTCTTATCTTGTATGCTTTCTTACTTTTTAAAGCTTCTTTACACCGGGTGCTTATCATCATTTTTGTAAATTCAATTATACTTCCAAGACTATCTATATTCACACATTCTTCTTCTCCAAGAGGTAATAGTTTTTCATATTCTTTTAGTAACTTAATTCCCTATGGGAATGATAACTTCATAAAATAAGACCTTAGTATTGGTTTATTTTCTTGATAAAAATTCCTTGGTTTAATATATAATATTTCTTCAAATTTACATGTATATCAATTTAATTCACACATATCACATATTCTTAAATTTTCCATTACTATTGTTCTTTCATTATATTCTTCTTGTTTCTTAACTTCTTCATCAACTCTAAATTTACGTCCTAATAATTCTATTCTCGGGGCTCTTTCAAACCTTCTTAATATATCTTTTATATTTTGCTCATTTAAAGTATTCCTATTATCTAATGTTTCAATTGTATTTTCTCCATATTTTATCATTCTTCTTATATTTTTTGGTAGTTTTATTCACCATTCAGATACAATTTCTCTTAATGTATGTTCTATAAACCCGAAGTCTGTATATGTTTCCCATTTGTTAAATTGTATAGTTAAGTCTGTACTTTTCATCCATGTATCAATAGCTTTGTTTTTATCTACGCAGTCAAGATCTAACCATATCCATGTTGTATGGATTTGTTCATTATAAGATTTCATTGGATTTAATTTTTTAAAGATTGTTTTCTTACATTTCCAGTGTATATTTTCTGTATTTTCCTATATTGATTAATATCATCCTTTTTAGGTATTGGTGTACCATAAGGATATTCATATTCTTTTTCATTACTAGATTCTATTTTTATATTATGACTAGATAATGGATTAATATTCATCTTTGTATTTTCCATTTTTTCAGTTAACTCTTCTAATTATTTATTATATTCATTATATTTCTCACCAGTAGATTTTAAGAGTTTTTGTTCCAATTCTTCAACCTCTGTGATCATATATTGTTTTATCTCATGATTTTTTTCTTTATCTTTATTTTTCTTTGTTAACCTGTAATCTTGAGGTAGATTTATTATAATCATATCTTTTCCCTTAAGATTTTTATCTAAAAAAACATTTCCTATTTGTATATTATATTTTAGATTTTCCAATCTTTTGTGTACATCTTCAAAACTTTTATTTGTACTATTTTTAGGTAAATAAGGATAACTTGATTTCTTATGTTTTTCAACTTTTTCCAAAAATTCTTCAATAATATTTTCTTCATATATTATGTTCATCATTATCTCATGTTCGTAACATGACTCTGATACCATTTGGACCCGAGTTACATAGCGGAATTTTTTAAACTTTTGATCCATTTAGTATTTTCGTAGGTATTTAAGAGCACAATAAAATGTATAAAATTGACTATCTTTTGTTAAAGTTTTTTCTTCAATAATTATATCTAATTCATCAATTCTTCTTTCTAGATGAAAAATCTTTCTTTGTATATCTTTTTCAATTTTGATTGCTTGGTTATCTATGTAAGCATCTTTATATTTTAATTTTGGATCTAAATATTCTAAAAAGAATCATTTTAGATCTTGTCTTTGGTAATTTAATACACTCAATGTTGTAAGAGTTAGATCTATATAATCTTGCATAATTTCTGGGGTTAAATTTATGAAAGATTCTTGGTTCATGAATTTTTGAGGACTTAAATGGAGTTTCTATATTCTTATAGTGGCTTTAGTTGCAAATTCTACATGAGGGGGGGTATTTTGGAAAAAATTTCTTTTTGGAATTTTTCTGTAAATGAATAGTTCTGATAAAACAGAATTATTCAAGGAATATTTCAATTTATAGTGTGTCACTCACTTTCATTTTAAAATAATATACTGTTGTTTCAAAAAGTGAAAATGCTTAAAAAGCCAAGAAAAAAAATAAAAAATGGCAATCAAACAGATGCTAAACTTCAATGACAATTAAAAAACATTTTAAAAAGTTCAAGGAAAATTGAGATAGTTAACCCACATCACATTCGTGAACCTTTCTCCAATAAAATATAATCATCATTCCAAAAAAACGGAAAATGAGAAGGAAAACACAGACATAAACCCTCACCATCCCATCTGCAGTCATATACAATCACATTCCAAAAAGACAAGTAGGAAAAGGGCCCCACACTAATTAGTGTGGACGGTAAAATTTACAGTCCACTAAATACGGTAAATGTAGCAGAATTAGCGTCAACGATTAAGCACATGCCTGGTCTCCAATCATGTGTAGTGCTTAATTCTATTAAGCCTTTGTTTGCATCTTGTTTAAAATCTTTTTACAAATCATCAAATCATTTTTTTTTTAATTCAAATTTCATGAAACCCACAAATACTATCACCTATTCACCAATCATTCTATCTATTTTTAATTTAATTAGGAACCCATTTGACAAGATATATAAAAAAATCAAAAATTACTTCTAAGACTAAGAAATTGTTTTTTAACGTGCTTGTATAATTTTCTAGAAATACGCCTCTCTTATTATAAGGAAAGATGACCCAAGAACCACTTCAAAAGGCAAAATAGAAAGTCCTGCCAAACAAACTCAAACTTTGCCACAACTCACAAGGGTGTAGCTAAAACTTGCCAAGACATTTCTCAAGCTAGAAAACGATTACTTTTAAGAGACTCTGCTATCACTCTACTGAACTCGACGGGGCAATGAAATTACAGCAAGGGAGATTCCTCAGCATCATTTCAAGTACGAAAGTGATGAAAAATAAAATAATATATAAAATTCTTTCATCCATCACTTTGTACACAAAACATAATTTAGTGTAGACGTACTTTATCATTATGTCCTTGACCATTAATAGTGAAAACATGAGCTGTGAGCATAATTCGAACGAACAAATACATTACAAGTTTTTACACCCCGACTAGTATATGTATCCCACTCAGTATGCACAATCAAGATTCTGCATGTGTGTAATATATATGCAATCTGAAGAGTTTCCCCGTACCAAAACTTCTGAGATTAACGGAAATACTTAAGTGGACAAACAGAAGGCAGAGAAATTATTTGCCTTTGCCAGAATCATCAGGAAGCTTTAAACCCATTAGTCCTAGTAAATTGGAAGCAGGGCCAGGAAGTCCTTGTTGAGTAGAAAAAGAATCGAGCAAATTTTGCACAAGGTTTATATCTACATCCACTCGAGTGAACTCTGCCATGTCCTCCATGGAATTAGAAGTTCCCTGCAATTTTTTAGATTAATCACAGTCCATATAATTGCGGAAAAAATAGACATCCAAGGACAAAAATTTCATCCAAATCAAACTGGAGAACTTACGAAAAGATAATATTGGAACGCAATCACGAATGAGCATGTTTTGGTGCGTTTGATTGCAAGCATGCAACTTGCATGAAAAGAAAATAATGGTGTGTTTAAATGGCTTTATTTTTCATAAATGTCATTTTTCATGCCCAAGTTCAAGATATTTGATTGACATTTTTTTTCATGAAAAATATTTTCCAAAAATTGGTCATGTGACCATATTTTCCTCGAAAACAAGGAAAACATTTTCTTTGAGGAAGGGTAGGTTTTTATTTTCAAACAATTCACTCTCTTTATCTCTCATGTACCCTCTTCCATCTACCTACTAATAAAAGATGACCAAATATAACACTTCGTATGTTGAAAAATAAACCAATCAAACACATTTAATTAATAACTTCCATGCAAATAAATTATTTCCTTCCATAAAAATGTCATCCTTGCAATCAAATATATTTGATTTGACTTAATTTTCAACCTAAAAAATGTTGTATTTTTCTACCCTGGGAAGTGAGAACTTGTTAGAATAGAGAGTAAAATTGAGTTTTTGAGAAATGTGAATTGTCTAGAAAATGAAAACCTACCCTCATGAAGAAAATATTTTCCTTTTTTGAGAAAAATATAATCACGTGACCAACTTTTGAAAAATATTTTCCATAGAAAAAATGACAATCAAACATTTCAAAAGTAGGAACTTAGTGAAAAATGATATTTTTCATGAAAAAAACAACCTATCAAACACACCCTAAGAGAAAATAAAAAGGCAAAGTTACGTTTTAACTTTCAAGTAATTTTTTTATTTCAAAACGTGTTAGGATAATTTACTCTCTTCTTACTTTAAAACAAGAAAAGGTTACATTTTTAAGTATCTCTCATATTTTTGTCAAAATAAGCACAACTTCTTTCCAACTTTGACCAATTTATTTATTTTAAAACTAACTTATTTACTTATAAGTAAACTCTATAAGCTTATGTCTACATAAAACGTGTGTCGGCTATCTTGCATCTTGTAAAATTCAGCTTGATATATTTGCAAGAGCTCGGTTAAGTGAAGCTAGTTGGTTATAGAAAATCTAAATCTATGTAAAAATTAATGCATCAATTCAACTTTTGACTCTTGTATAATGAATTTAATGACACCAACCTCGTCCTTCTGCACAGACTGTTCATTTGCACGGACAAAAGTCTTCTTGAGCGTGGTGGCTTTCAGTTCCTCATTCAGAGCATCTGAATAGGATTGCATGAAAGTATCTCCTCTTTCTTCATTATCCTCGGAGATCTCACTCTCATCATCAGACTCATCTGCATTTTTGTGTAATACACCAGATCACGGTATTTAGCCGTACTAAAAACACTGATAGACAATTTTCAGCATTTAAATTGCACCCAGTTACATTATAGTGAACCTATGGTAGCATCAAGAAATAGCTTCTCGGACGATTTTAGTGACTTAGAGAAATAAAGATACCGAAAATAAGAGCTGAAGGATTATAGCCACCTTTGCCTCTCCACAAAATCGCTATCTTGTACATTTTAGATTTGACTGCAGGATTCTAATTGGGCTTTCAGTGTGATATCGAGAAGGTAAAAAATACATCCCCAAAAAATAGACACAGAATTTGATAATTCTTTCTTGAAAATCACACACATGATCGAGAAGCCTTACAATTTGAGGCGGAGGCAGAAATTTATCAGCAATGGGAAGTTAGAAACATAAAGTGTGCTTGTCAAAGAAAGTAGAAATATTAAAATTTACCAAAATTTTGCATGGATAGAAACATGGATTATATAGAAAGTGGTCGGGACGGAAGAAACAATTGCAGTAATATAATGATAACGGTATGGTACTTTTTAACAAATAAAAGCAAAAGGTATAGGAAAGTTTATTGTCAACTTTTAGAGCCAGCAAGAAGTAATTGCAAAGACAATCACTAAATCACAATAATTTATATCTATATCAAATATCATTTGGCTCAATATATAAGCAGTAATCCAAAAATTACCAAAATCCATGTCTGATAATGGCTCTTCTTCATGATCAGGATCGCTACCAGTATCTCCTGAACCACGTTGTCTCATTACAGATTCCATATTTTTCACAAATTGATCCACATCAAAATTCACATCTTTCATGTTTCTATCAAAAAGAAGCAAATAAGATTAATGTGCATACAAGACAAATTGTATTCATTGACACAACTCGAAACAGAATTCACATCAAAGATAGGGAGAGCCTGAACAGTTCAAATTTATTAACATATAACACCTCATAATTAGTATATCACTTCAGCTACTAGAGTATCCACAATTATCACACAAGGCAAGAGACATGAATTGCCAAAATAGACGGGTCCAACACTCCACAATGTTCTCTCAGGATGGCATAGCTTTATAAGGGTGACATTCAAACAAGGATTGCAGTGGATACATAGGCAGCTAGAAATGAGAAAAGGCATAGATGCATAGTGATTAAATAGAAATAGAAAAAGAAAAAGCATTGACCAAAGGAAGAGAAAGGAAAAGAGATTCCTGTAGTAGCAGAGAGCAAAATTAGAGCTGCTTAAACACAGAAAATGAGGTAGTGAGAGAGCATTACAAGCGTCAACTGCAAAATCCATGAAACATTGGCCACTCCAATACGAGTGCATCAAAATTATTTAGACCATACTAATTTCCTTCGATCAATAAGAGCCTATTAATCCTTCCCTTTTTGCTTTAATGAAGAGCGATAAGACAAATATAGTAGACACTGCAATAAGTTTGCTGTGAAAGGATATCAACAGGTTATATTCTTACTCAATAATAGCTCATTCCTTTTTCTTAAAAATAATTAAGAAACTAAAAAAGAAATAACAGTCATATCTTCCTCTAGTTGTGACTCAAAACAGATAGAAAATCCGACGAAGATAAATAACTTTTCGTCAAACTCCTTAATATCTTATGGTGATGCATAAAAATAGGTAATATTTTTAAAAGGCATAATCAATGCAGCATATTGGTAGAGACAGGCATTAACCACCCATAACCAGAAAACAAAAAGATTATATTCACAGCAAAGTCTGTTCTCTACGTGCTTACACAAGTTGAACAGAGGGTGTCCAGAGGGGTAACAACTCCTCAAAGCATCATGAGTTTTCACCCATACTACCACATTAAATTAATGACAGAACTATTCAATATGAAAAATAAAATAAGTTAAAATAGGAATATATAACTGTACATCCTTCATTGGTAACAATTGAATGAATGAGAAGTGTAATATCAACATCCTAAGATCATCCATCAGTTTCAATACTCTTATCAATATTTCTCAGGGTCGAGAAAAAAAGGAGTTCTGATTTTCATCTAGTTTGCAAGCTCAAAAATGAAACCTTCCATGACTCGAAAAGAAACTTGAGAGGAAAGGGTACACTAACCGATTTTCCGGAACCTCAGCTCCTTTATAACTCGAAACTTTCTTAACAAATGCTTGCATAGATTTTGCTATATCTCCAAGATCATACTCCTCCAAATCTTTGGTAGAAGCTGAATCCCCATCCTGCTGCTCTTTTGACTTCTGTTTCTTCTTATGCTTCAAATCATAAAGTTCCATCTCCTTTTGTCTCTCCTGAAGAGCAGCATTTAGCTCATCTTCCCCACCATAAAGCCAAGAATCATCATCTGATGGAGGAAGCTTCTGACCCTTGAAATCATCAGCTGAATGAGGAAGAGCAAGAATCTCATCTATATGTCTCACAGGAGAGCTCAGCATTTCACTGTATCAACAGCAGCATGTTACAAAGGCCAAAGATTATTCATGTGTACAACTCGAGGAAAAGGAAAAAGGCACTACCAATAAATAAGCATGAAGGGGCGGGGCATAAAGAAAGTGGTATTCTTAAATAACGAACTAATCTCTATTTTTTCCAGATGTAAAAGCCATAGCTTGCTCATTAGATGGTAACCATAAACAGAGAGCAAGAAGGCAACATTATCGTGCTCCCGAAAACTGCAGAAGAGTCGTTGAATCTTCTAAACAACAATCAATCCTGATATTATATGTGAGTTTAATAGAATTTACGAACATGCACTTCCCCAAATTCAACTGTAGCTGGTTGTATCCCTTACAGGCAAATTGTAATTAGCTTGAAATTAATACTAAACCACATGAAGCCCGTGAGATAAGATATCAAACTATCGCAATTGGAAGAAATGCATATAATACAAACACTGTATACCTTGCCCTAGAATGTAATGAACTGTTCCGATAATACTCCTCAGCTTTCTCCATCAACCTCCTGTACTCCTTTGACCCTGGCAACATCCCCTCAAAATACCCACTCCTCTCCAAGCTCTCTCTAAATGCCTCCCACGTACTCCCCTTTCCTTCCTCTCCGTGCCTCTTCCTCAATTGGTACATCATCTCAAACCCACACACAATCTTCATTCCTAGCTCCGCCTCCATATACTGACCAACATCGCTCCTTGATGCTGGCATCGGATAAATCCTTGGAGCCTGAAACTTCTGCTGCACCAATTGTGCATACATTGCCCTCGACATGCTGACAACTACCTCCACCATCTCCTCCTCTTTCCCTTTCGGCAAAAACCTCTCCATTTTTGCAGCATCCTTCATACTATCAATATCCCTGTCGTAAAAACCCTCCACAGCCAAAGACACAAAACTCGGCTCGTGCTTCAAAGTCCATGCTACAGACACCGGAACCATCACTCTCGCTCTATGCATATTCCTATACGCACGCTCAGGGTATTCACCAATTTTCTTACTCAAATGCGATTGAATTGCTTCCGGAGCTTGCGTATGGTGATCATTACTAATCAAGAATTTAAGGGAGTCCAATAAATCTGGGGTGGTAGGGAAATGAGAGGGAGATAGAATATGCAGCAGACCTCGGCGAATAAATACACGATTAGGGGAGGTGTCGGGGTTCATCCATTTGGGGAGATAAAAAGCGCATTCGATGAGCAAAAATTCTCCATCTGAATCCCAGACACGAATTGAAAGATTGGGGAAACTTCTAGAAATTTGGAACAGTAGGAAGACAACAAACCACTCGTCCTCGAGATTGTCCCCAAAACGGAGGTGGCCGGAGAGGTGGGGAACAGGGTTGAAGGAAGGAGAAAGAGCGAAGGGTTGGTGTTGCCATATGTATGTGGCAGTGTAGGGGGTAAGGTGGTTGAAGATTTGGAGGTGGAGGGATTGAAGTTCTTCTGGGGCAGTGGCAGCGGCGGTGAGGGAGGAATCGGGGAAGATGGAATAGAAAACGGTGTCGTCGGGAGGGCGAGAGTTTTTGAGGGAGAAAATGGATGAAGAGGATGAGGGATTTGGGTTAGCTGGTTCTGCCATGGCTGTGAATGGATTTTCTTTAGTGGAGAATTTTCGAGGGGGTTTTGCCGTTTTGAAGGAAATTGAGGGGACGGTGTCGTTTTATCGTGGCGGGTTAATTTTGTATTGGAATGTTGTAGAGTGGTCTGGAGTCTGTTGTCCGGAGAGGTAAACATCCGATTTACTACATATTATATTCTTCTTCCTAGAACTACAAACGGGGGTGTAGCTCATATGGTAGAGCGCTCGCTTCGCATGCGAGAGGCACGGGGTTCGATTCCCCGCACCTCCAACTATTTTGCTTTTGTTCTATTTCATCTCTCTCTCACACACAGATGCACACACATCAAATTTCTATTAAAAAATGTTGTATCCCTATACAATAAAAGATGCACTTTTGAAAACACTGTTCACAATTTCGTCCGACTAAACGACGTCGTTTTGGCATGAATCACTACAAAAAAAAAAAAAAAAAATTTTGCTCCATTTCTTTTCATTTTGCCCGTTTTCAATCCCTCAATTTCCTCAATCTTCCTTCTCAATCCAGCAATGAAACCGTCGATGAGCTTCAGCTTCTCCTCCAGCCATCATCCATCGGAAACCGCCACCACCGCAAAGCCACCGGCACCGAAAACTGCCCCCAGCGGACTACATTCATCCATCCCCAACCTTACCGCTGCGTGAAAGGCGAGTTCCTAATTATTCCGGCAACGAAGCGAGAGGTGGTGCCTTCGTGTCTCTGCGCGCTGTCCAACCAACTCTCAAGGTTGGTATAATTTTTTCCAGTTTAGGGGTGAGATTTCTAATATTATTATCGGCTTTTCGTGATGTGGGTGGGTTATTTCATTGTAGGACTGACCCGGAGCATGACAAGTTCCTCGAAGCCCTCAAGCTGTGAGTCCAAATTGGAAATTTTAAGTTTTAGAATTCCAAATTGCGAAATTCATTGTTTTGAATAGTAGTTTTCGTTCAGTGAATTGGGGTTTTATTGTCAATTTCAATTGTGATGCCTACTGGTAGTTGGATTGGGTTTTTTTTTTTTTTTTTTAATTGAAAGTTGGTTCTCCTAATGCACCATTGTGCGATTGTAGCCACCCAAAATGAGATGAGTGGAAGGGATTTCACTCTTTTTGTGGGAAAGTTTATATGCTTCCAACTTTGGTGTTGACAGGTATAGCTAAATGGAGGTGTCCCATTAAGTTATAAAATGTGCAAAATGGTGTAATAGATAATCTTGAAAGGATATGAGGCTGTTCTAGGGTACTATGTATATTGTCACCTATATGTAAGTTGTGTTATCTATATTACTTTTCTGGCTTGCAATTTATGGGATTATTCTATGTTTTGATTATACAGCTTTGATCATGATTGGAAAAAAATCGAAGCATTTGTCTGATCAAAGACAGTCATTCAGGTATTATTGTAGATCAATTATTGTTTTAGGTTTTGTAGGGTTGGTTTTCCGGTTAATTATTGCTTTCACATGTAATTTAACTATATTCATTTTAGTTCATCCTAACGATGTTCATATTTATTCAAATTTCCAAAATCACATATGTTTTCACTTTCAGACTTGCAGCTTTTAACCATTGTATATCACCATTTGTTGGTTAATGTAGTAGAAATGATCGAAATGAAACACTTATTAAATGTCACTTTGCATTTACAAACTTACGAAGTTCATCTATTCATAAAAGCATTATATGATCTTGTAAATTTATGCATTACTTTTGATTCTAAACCAAGTACTCCAGTTTTTAAACTTCTTTTCTTGGGTATTTGTTTATCTACATACATCAATATCAGGAAGTCCTTGGTGATCTCTAGAGATGTTGACACTTTTCATTTGCTAGATGATAAAATTGGAAGATTTAAGGAACTAGAGTTTTTTCAGAAAATTCAACGTGAACTTTTTTCCATTTGGTTTAGTTTGTATATCTGGATAACAATAGATATCTTTGCGCACCTGACACTGACTCGCGATTTATGTCGATGTGTTTGCTTTGACATTTTATGGTTGTTCCTCAGGTTTGGGATTGCACAGTCTGCACCTATTGATGAGGAAGCAAAGAAGAAGACTAGAGGTGCTAGGTTTGGATATGTTGCAAAGGCTGATTCGGTTAAGGAAGAGAAAAGAAAGCAAGAGAAATAAGGTTGTTGTTGCCACATATTTATCATCTTTTCCTTGTGTTTTGATAGGGTTTAACATAACACATATGATTGTGTGCAACTATTAGTGTGGGGAATTCTTTATACTACGGCAAAGTAGATTCACAAGACAACTTGTTATTTTAGTTTAGGCCGTGTTTGATATTGTAACTTAGAAAAATCGTTTGCAATTTTCATTTTCTGTTGCTGAAAAATCTTTGCACGTTGTAAATTTTTCTAACCTGTAGTTAATGTCAAACAAAATCTAACTTCATCAATTCAGTTTTTTGTTGTAAAAAATCAGCTAGAATATTTTTTTGTTCTTAATAGAGAACAAATACTACATCTAGATGATGTTTTGTTCAAATTATCGTCTTTTATTAAATAGAAAAGTGAAAACTATATATACACACACAATCGACTTCGAAGAGGCTGATGAGTTGGTCCAAACATTATTTTGTAGGTTTTTACAACCACAATCTGGTTCCCTGTCAAAAGCTAATGTCGAAGAAAACAACGGGTTGGTACTTGGTAAGTTATTTTATATGCATTATATGAAGGAACTAGATATGTATATTCTTCTAACTTTTGGATCCATCTGCATTGGTTATTCTATGTGCATATTTCAGAACATGAGGAAGGAAGAAAGTCCACAAACTGAGGTTGACGATTCTGTGAAGAACATAAAAATGAATCCACCAAGGATGTACTCATTTTGTTTTTTATTTCCTTTTGTTGGCATTATTTATTTAGTTATGGATTATGTTATGATTTTCTTTCATTGTTCCTACTTATTAGTCCTCAACTACTGTAAAAGAAATTTCGAAAAGCTTCATACTTTAAGTTAATATTTAGAAATATTTTTGTGGGAATAAATGATGAACAATTGGTTCTTCTGTTTAAAATGTGATTATATTTGTTGACCAGTTAACAATTGGAAGTTTTCTTTTCTTTTTTCCCATGGAATTTATGAGTTAAGCTTGACAATTTATTGCATAGAGAAAAAGACGACGTCACGGCAAAGAGGGGAAAGCTCCAAAATTCCAGCATAGAGAAGCTAAAGACAGCTTAAAGAAATGGTATTTTTGGCTAAACTTACAAGTTGAACATACTTTTATGTGAATTATTACTCAAAAAATGCTCAAATATGTTACCTTTTAATAATTGAAGAAATTATTTTAGCCATAAGATGGGATTGCTTTCAAGAAGTTCAAAGTTTTGGTATATTAGTTGGTACTTTGATATTATTTTTGTGGTCTTGCAATATCTATGCTATTGATGTATGCCTTCTATATAAGGTGCATAACAACATGTGCAGTGATGTCGTTGTGGTCCATGAGGCCATAGTTAATTCAAACAAGAGGTCACCATTGATCAGGTATGTACATTTATCCAATCTTTCACATGTGATCATTTTTGCTTTGGGTAAAAACTTTTGGGAGTTATCAAACTTTGTGTCAAAGTTATTAGCCTGACAAACGGGAAACATTTATTTTGTCAATTATTGATTTCTGTTCACTATTTGTTAACAGAGTCGGAAGGACTGATTTGATTGAAACGAAAGTATAAATAATAAGGGATGTAGATTTTTGGTGTTATGAAGTATCCAAGCTTGTGGACATTATAAGTTGACTGAATCAATTTTTTTTGACAAGATCAATATCAGGAAGGAAGAAAGTCCCCAAGTTGAGGTTGATAATTCTGTGAAGCGCATAAATGTGAATCCACCGAAGAGGTACTTATTTTGGTTTTTAATTTCTTTTTCTTGACATTATTTATTTAGTTATGGATCTTATTATGATTTTCTTTCATTATTCGTGCTGCAATTTGCATAGTCTGTACCTGTTGTAAGAGAAATTCTTAAAAGCTTCATGCTTTAAGTTGATACTTAGAAATAATAAATGATTACTTTAGGCTCCACTGCATTGCTGACTTGGATATGAGATTAGATTTAGGCTCGTGAGAAGTTCTGGTAAAGTCTTTTTATGACGATTGTGAAATTGTTCCTAGGCTACCTCTTCTGATGATGACTTCCTGGATTAGTGGTAATTCTTGTTTAAATAAAATTTATAGAATGATTTTTATGATGCTCATGACATTGTGATCCTTCATGTCTACTAATTGTAATTAACTCATCACCCTATCTTCAAATCTCACATGTTGCTTTATTTGCTTGATTCATTCATGGCTGCATTGAACATAAGAAAAAGTGATCCAAATTGTTAAGAGGGAAAAAATATACCTCTAAGGAAAGATGGAGATAAAAACGAAAAAAAATTGTTTCTCCATTGCAGAATTAGTAAATCTTCTGAGGTACAAGGAAATCATTGGAAATAAGTAATATATAAACATTGATTTTTCATGATTTTACTTTTTACCATAGATAATGTTATCATTATATTCAGAAACAAACATTACTCTTTCTATCATCATTTTTTTTTATTTTCCATTTCTCTTACCATTTCCTTTTGGGTAATTATTGGGTTTGGATCCAGTTGCATCATTATTATCTTTTAATTCATTTCTTTTGTTATTCAATCAGAGTTACAGAGAAAATGAGAGTTTGAATTTGAAAAGCAATGCTGATAAAACAACTATTGATTTGATGAAACTGTTTCGGCGAGTAATCTTCTCAAGGTATGAACAGTCATCTAAATCCTTTAATTTCCTAGAATGACTAGGAAAACAACCCTCATGATTTTTGCAATTTGCAGAACAAGATTACTATTTTACCTGGCATGCAACTATTTTATTATCCATTATCAGGCTGTCAATTGAATCTTGGAATTGTTATTTTAGACTATGAACAATCATTCTTTGTGACACTATTATTGAGCATCAGACTTTTACACTGAAAGGTTTGAGAGAATCATAATTTCCATATTCATTTTGAAAATGACAAAGACATCTCAAATATAATTCCATAAAATATCAGAAGGTTCTATATGGCCAAAGTTTGGTCTAGCACTGCAAACCAATGAGATAATGCGAAGATGAATTCTTTATGTTTTTAGGCTTAATTTGCACGTTTATATATTAAATATTTTTCTTGCTCCACCTTTCATTTATTTGTTTGTTTTTTGTTTCAATAGTTGGGATTTGATTCCATTCATTTTGCACGGATTGATTATCAAGATAGAGCAAACATGATGCAGATAAATATGTTGAAGTTATATGGCAGGCTTCCGAGAAATTTGGCTTCTCTTCTCAGGTTATGATTTAAATTGGTGGTGTGTACACATTCTTTCTGTTATGAATGGTTTGAAATTTAAGATGGCATCCAACTCATCAAAGGTATTCTTTCTGTTATGTTATGAATGATTTAAATTTGTGCTCTGGTGTTGATTGGAAATTTGTATTAAAGAGTTATTTAAACTTCCAGAGTTCCAAATTAACCAAGTTTGGCATTGTTTAGCTCCATGGCTCTGAAGATCCTAACATGAGTGCCTCAAGAAGTTTGTTAATTGATGTTTTTTCTACTCTGCTACAATGACTTTACATGCCTTTCAGAAAGTGAGGGACCATCACACTACCCAAATTAAGCCCTTGTGTGGTCTCCATTATTTTCAAATATATTTTTCTCTCTTCTTTTTCAACCACATATTCTTGAATAAAATAATATTTTACTCGCAAACCTTAAACTTTTTTTTTTATTTTTTAATCACAGATTCTCCATCAAAATATTATTCCAAAATGTATTTTGTGGATAAAATGGGGCTCAAATATGCACTAAATATTATTTACTAAGTGTTTTACAACTTTGGTTGCGATTTCAAAATGATCACCATTCGCATTGTATTTCTTTCTTATAGTGCCTTTTGATGAACTTTTGTTGATTTCAACGTAATGTAGACATATAACGGTTGTTTTTGCTTGTAATTTAGCTTCTTTATTTTGGTTTTAGGTGGTGGGCTCCTTCAAAGTTTGACCCTAAAAAATCACCCATGCTTTTCTTCGAGAAGGGTATACCTGTGATGCCTCCAGTCCCACCTCATGTTGGTCTGGATATTGTATTATCACACATGATATGGCCCCATTAATATCTCTTGTATTTTCTGGCATAGCTCCTAGCCGGATGATCTGTTAAGAATATTAAGGTTGTTTTCTATTCAGATTTTGCTAAGACTTGTACTTGTTTAATGTATGTCTCTGATCAGAATAGATGCTCAACAATTGCTTTTGTTCTTATTTCCCTTCTGTTTAGTTATATATCTGCACTTTGGAAAGTTAAAATCCATTTACCTAGGTGATATGCTATATTTTCCAAACTAGATATCATTTGTAGAGAAAAAGGCTCGACCAAGTGCAATCTTAATTTTTCGAACACAATCTCCAAGACATTTCAAAGGAGGTGACTGGGACCAAGGTGGTTCCTGTTCTCGTTTACAACCTCTCGCTCCTCAAGAAGTAAGCTCTTAATGCTGTTTTTAAGTTCATGAATTTTTGTGAATGGAAATTTAGAATGCTCTGGATGTACTCGGCTAGATCATGTCGAAACACTCTTGCAGGAGGAGGGAATGAGTTACCCAAGATTCCGGTTGAATGAGCTGTTGTCACATACACATCCTTGTTTATTCCTAGACTAAGAGCCCCATATGCTTTTTGCATTGCCGGCAAAAGATAAGACATTAACTGAGTATCATTGCCACCGAGGACCTCATTTCCAACTGTGATACAAGTGATCTTGGTTTGGAAAAAATACCTTAAAATCACTCCACACTATTAAATACCCAATTAAACTATAGCACGTGCATCGCACGTGCGTACACTAGTTAGTCTTATAAGCACAGGTTGAATTGATGCTGCAATAATAATAAAAAAAATGCTACTTTTTTTACATCACAACGCCAAGGTTATTAAAACTGGCCAAGTCCCTGGTATTAAATCTGACCCGGCCCAACGGTACACATCCGAGTCGATTATGATCTTGTTTGATCTCAGTTATTTTTAAAATACATTTTTTTCTCTCTTATTTTCAATAAAATGATATTACATGTAGATCTAAAAAAATTTCTTATTTTTAACTACACATTCGTCACCAAATCACTATTTTAAAATGTTTTTTTTTTTTTGGCAAAAAATGAGACTCGAACATGCTTTATATGTTATTATTATCAACCGAAAATCGATTATGCCCTTGTTTGGTTTGGATTAAAATTTGATTTTAATCCAAATCAAAGTCAACAATCAATATTAACCACATCTTTCATGGGTCCCACAACTTTTCAACCACACATTTCAAACACTTATCACAATTTACTAAAAATCTAATTTTAATTTCTGTCAAACACCCTCTATATGTTATTATTATTAACCTAAAATAAAAACTTGATAAAAAAAACGGTAGAACCGGCCAATTGAACAATCAAACGTTGAGTCAATTAAATGAGTGGTCCTTGAAATTTATCCTTGGTTATCACTTGCTCACCGAAAATAAAAAGCTTACCAAATGCTCATTGAATTATTCATCAATTTATTCATGAATTATTCTACTTGTACCGAATTGTTTGGCAAATGGAATCCGTTAATATCTCCACGTCAGCAACGTATTGATTTTGTAAAATTTTATGTAAAAAATTTTGTACTATGCACAATCAATATTCACATTGGCGGACCTGCAGTGGGGCCTAGTGGGGCACCTGCCCCACTAGGTTTTGAAATTATTATTATTATTTTTTTTTTTCATGTTTGATATCGATTGAAATCTAAATTTTAATCTAAATCAAAGTTAACAATAAATTTTAATAATATATTTCATAGAATCCATAATTGTTTTAACTTTTATCAAAATTTATTACAAATTTGATTTTAATTTCTACCAAACAGGGGCAAAATCACAATAAATTTGAATTTCGATAACATGCTAATTTTAAAAATTCACTAACGATTGTACGCTAATCAAATCTACAAATTGTTTATGTAATCTCAAAGTTTATTTCGATAACTACATTATGGGTATATCGAATAGTTCAAATAGATATCGAAAATAGTTAAAAATACGTTAAACGTGAGTCTTAAAGAAAAACGTCGAACTCGCATTTTTTTAAAAAAAAAAAATCAATTATTTCATTAACATTTACTATTTTTGTGATACACTTCAATGTAATTTTCATCATTTTATTAGGAAACTTTATATGGAATATGACATCAAAATTTTTCGAAATTTTACATCCGAAAAACCCATATCCCATGTAAATTTTCGAATGCAAAATTACACGGGATATGATTTTTTTTACGTAAATTTTCGAGTGTAAAATTTATCTCAACTTCTTTACAAGTTCGAGTGTGCCCCCCTAACTTTTATCTTCTGTATCCGCCCCTGAATATTCACTGGGATCATCCCAACATTTTGTTTTTTTTAAGTCAGTGCATATAATGGTGGGATTTTCTTAGGTCTTCGAGGATGCTTCCAAGTTAGAGATAGTGATTTCGTTGCCTTCCCCAATCCACGTCTGTAAAATAATGGCGGCACTCCTCTTGGGGAGTTGAATCTGAAAATTATGCTCTTCAAATCATTGTTCCGCCCTCTTATGTCGTAACCTGCGTCTTCTTCATGGATTGTGGTGAAGGGTTCTAGAATTTGATGGGCAACTTGATTTGTTGAAAACAAGAATCAAAATGAACCTTTGTCCTCCCTGTATACATTTCTACACAAACACAAAGATAACATGTTCAGAGCCCAGAAGTATATTCATATATGATTCGTGGGGTGGGGGCTGTATCTAGTGAGAGTGAGGAAGAGGGACCAAGCGACCATTTAGCTGGATTCCTTGGACAACGCTACTGGGTACTGCCATACTGAGTATGTAAATTATTTTACACCTGATTGACACTCAAATCCTGAAAATCTCACTATTTACTTCCTTTAGAACCTTCATTCTCAATTCAACTCAATTTTCGGAAGCTGTACTGAATTCATCCGCCCCCAATAATTCTCTTTCTAATTCCCATATCAAATCCTTTTCATTTGCTATTGAAATTAGGGCCTAATAAAATCCATAAAATATTGCAAAACTTTGAGTGGATCTTGTGGGTTGAATCATTGTCGAGGTTACAGAGATGGGGTCATGGTCATGGCGACACCTGGTTCAGCTTCTAAGTCTGAGGAGGAATGGCGTGATTTGGGAGACGAGGTGATTTGGGGAAGAAACGTTTTCAATTTAACGTTTTTTATTATTTATAAAATACAAATTTTGATGATGTGGCTGCCACGTAGAAATATATTTATCCACTTGTATAGATGGAATTGATTATGGTGATGGATGTGTAAATTAATGAAAATTACTCTTTCAATTAGTATTGAGTAACCATTTAATTTTTGAACAAGCAATAATCATGAATAAAGTTCAGTAGCCACTCATTTAATTAGCACTTAACATGTAGCAATTTTAAGAGCCCATATGAATAAATTAGATACGAATCATGCTACATGTACAACATTGATTGACAACACTAATTGACAATATCCTATTTGACATCATCATATCAATCCATTTAAAAAAAATATTTTCTACATCACATATTAGAATTTTGACAACACATGATTGTCAACCAATGTTGTACACTAAGGGTGTGTCTGATGGGGCTTAAAAGGAGAATTTTAATCAAAAATTTAATCGATACACATTTTCTTCTGATTAATAATGTCAGAATTGCAGGTAAGTGGCAAGACACTTATCAGACGAAAATTCCACAACTGCCCTCAACAACTAAAACTCACCGACGGTCAGAAAATGAAAACAAGGGTAAACTTGGCAAGTGAACTATTGACCCTGCAGTTGTCAGAAAATGAGACAGAATTTTGTTGGAACCAACGATCGGATTTTCGATATTAATTCAAAGGAAATCGTTACCAGCCATTCCCTAAATTTATTCATTAGATACGCCGCTTCTTTAAATAGTTGCAACCCCCTCAACTGGCATTATACACTTCCCATGTGGGATTATTAGATGGTGTTTAATCACCCAGCACAAGAAATCATTTTACAAATTTTTGCCTTATTCTTACAATTTTAATTTGATTATGCCCCCCCCCTCCCCCCCACCCAACCACATCAAATAAATTGTAATCTTCAGGCTAACCTCAATCTTTCAAGTTTTCAATTTTTAATTTTTTTGAATTCCACTTCATTATTAGTAAAATAATGCTAGACACCCTTTTTTAGCCTGTGTTTGGTGACCATGGTTTAAAATACATTTTTCTATCACTTATTATTAACTATACGCTATTCAATAAAATAATATTATATGCAAATCCAAAAACTTTCCTAATTCTTAGCCACATATTCTCCATTAAAATACTATTCCAAAATAAATTTTCATAAAAAACCAATGGAGCTGAAACAAGACTCAAATCAATTTTAATTTTAACAAAACAATTTATTCGAACATGTTTATTGTTAATTTGTGAAACGTCGAGACTAATTATAGGATAATTAATATAATTAACAAACATGAATTTGTATACACTTTGAATTAGTAATATGAAAAGTAAAAAAAAAAAAAAAAATATTATTGTAGTAGCATTTTATTGTTCATGAGTGTATTTATTTATTTTTTGTATCCGATTCGATTCATGTTGAACCTTCTGACCCTTGAACCTTTACCTTTTCGGGTTGATATCTGGATTGGTTTTCAAACCATTGCAAAAAAACTATGGAATTCTGTGAAGAAATTTATGCTTCTCTCACCCTTTTCTGAATAGAGAAATTTTAAATTATCAACTTATATCAATTTTCTTTCAAAAAAAAAATAAAAAATCAACGGCCAAATCTGACCCGTTGGTTAGTAAATGGGTCCAAGCAGGAAGCCTAGCGCGGAAACAACTAGAGTGAAAATTAAAGGGAAAGACGAATTAGCATACCTGTGAACAAGAAAATAATGGTTAATGAAGACAAAAGACGGTATTCATTTTCATTTAACCATTATTACAAACTGCTAAATCATCTAATATAGTGTAAAACAAATAGAGGAGGAAATAAAATAACTGAACAAGAAAATGAAAGCAAAATTATCTGAGAACAAAGTTGGTTACTTGCCTTAAATTTATTGGAAGAATTTGTTCCTGTTATATCAAAAGGCTGTTCTAGCCAACTTCCAAGAGACAGGATAAGAGAACATTATAGGACTATATATCCAAAAGCATAATGATATCTAGCATTAATGGTGTCATAGCACTAGTTTAAGTGGCCACACTTGATACGTTCAATTAAATGAATCATGTGACAATATATTTAATTGAATTTATCATTTAATGTCATGTAATTGCCATCTAGATTGATGCTTAACACTAGTGGTACTGAATAGCATTACGCTATCCAAAAAGATCCACTCTCAGCCATTCAACATGCAACCTAACGAAGAGGGTGGTTTACTGAAGTGGATTCTCTCTTTTGTCGTTGATGCACCCTTCATCGTTCATTCAGGTGCATGCAAGTTTCTCGCTCAATGTACTCTAATGGATATTGTTAGGAACACGAGGCAGGAGAGAGGGCTCCCAAGTTTCTCTCTCAATATACTCTTAATAGATATTGTTAGGAACATGAGGCAGAAGAGAGGGCTCCCTTTAGAGAAGCCCAAACTGAGCACCCATTTTTGAAAAGCCTGCTGGACTTTGTGTCTTCCTTCGAAATTCTATTTTTTTCATGGTAAAGCAAAGGCATTTTCCTTACTCATCCATTGAACTCAGAACATTCACATAGAGGAGTATCAGTATGACTAATGCTCCTCCACTCATGCCCACTGGATCAGTGGGATCCCAATCTCGATTTCTTAGGTATGCTCCCTGTCCAGAGACTGAGCTACTTTTTCTCTTCCACTACACTAAACCAATGAACTTCAACATAGACAACAGATATACATATTAATTCAAATGACCATTTAAAAGAATCCTGTTAAGTATATCCTTACCCTATGCCTATACTTCAATAGGAGGGGTGAACCGAGGCGTAACTACCAATTCGTAGGCCAATCCCAGAAAATTGTATAAAATATTAAGCCCAAGTGCCCTCTTTCGTATCAAGAATACCGTGTTAACATTCTGTGGGTTTGAGGATTCAGCTGGTAACCATTTCTCTTCATGACATCTAACAGCTCAGAGCATTCATCAACAAGTCCCATTTTCAGCACGCCATCAATCAGAAGCTTCCAGGCTACTTCATCAGAATTGTACCTGCAGTGAAGCAGCCTACAGAACGCGGTCTTAGCCTTCTCATCATTTCCTTCATCATAAAACCCACATACAAGAAGTTTCCAAGCCTCTAAATCAGGTAGAAGGCCATTCATGACCATGCCATCAAGTATCTTCATTGCTTCCTCATACAATTTTAACTTGCACGAACATTTTATCAGTGCATTATACATATCTTCATCAGGACACAGTCCTTGTAGTTTCATATGATCGACCAACCTCCAGGCTTCTTCAAGGCGCCCTTCTCGACAGAGTCCAGTGGTGAGTGCATTGTAAGTGCTTATGTCAGGTGAGTAACCATGTTCAACCATTTTCTGAAAGAGTTCAAGAGCAGTATCATATTCCATTATTTTCCAAACATCTGCAATATTGATTGAGCCACTATTGATTTCTGGATCTAGACCTATTCTGTGGCTATGTTCATTCATTCGTTTCTCATCCGAAAGATGTTTAATTAAAACGGAATAGGTATAATGCGATGGTGCACACCCGCCATCAACCATAAATTTCAGTGTGTGAAAAGCACGATCTAAAAATCCTGATCGTCCATAACCATCAATTAAGACTGTGTAAGCCATTAAATCAGGTTGGACTCCTTCCTCTTTCATTTTAGCCATTACATCCTCTGCTTCTTTCAACTTCCTTTGGTTGCAATACGCGTGAAGGAATGAAGTGTAAGTGCAGATATCAGGTTTATATCCCAGAGAAACCATTTGATTCAAAACCCTATAAGCATAGTCATAGGCATATTCTTTTAACATTTGTTCAATGAGAATAGTGTAAGTAACAATTGTGGGTTTCACTCCTCCCTCCAACATCCTTTCCAGAAATTGTGTTGCTTCAGTCAGTTTTTTCTCTTTGCACAGTCCACTAATCAGCACATTGTAGGTGTATGAGTTCGGAATACAACCCTCCGTAAGCATTCTTTCAAACAAAGTTAGGGCAAAATCAACTTTCTCTATGTTGCAATATCCATCAATTAGAGATGTATAAATAACCTCATTTGCCTTTATGCCCTTTTCGGTGAGAGAGTCAAATATCTCATATGCCTTATCAGGCCAGCCTTTTTCGCATAGTGCAGCAATGAGAGCACCATAAGTTAAGTGATCAGGAAGTACACCGTTCTCTTCCATTAATCTGAGCAACCTAAAGCCACTGACTATGTCACCTTCTTTGCATTGCCCATGAACTAATAGGTTGTAAGTGACAATATCTGGAGTCAGCTTCTGCAGAACCATCTTATTAAGAAGTGCCATGGCTTTGTGAACTTTTTTCACCTCACATAATCCTGAAATCAATTCATTATACGTACGCACGTTTGGACTGCAATTATTCAACTCCATCATGTCAAGTATCTCAAAAGCAGCATCAACCATCCCCTTCTTACAATACCCATCGATCAAAGCATTGTAAGTCACTACACTAGGGACCAGCCTGTTACCTAACATAACATCATACAGTCTTCTTGCTTCGTCTAACTTACCAACTTTACACATAGCATCAATCAGTACAGTATAAGTATGAACATTTGGCTCGCAACCTTTCTCCTTCATTTCCTCAAACAAGCTCAACGCCTCCAACCTCCTGTCCAGACCACACAATGCATCAATCAAAATTGTGTATGACTGGACATTTGGGGAACAATTATCCTCTCCCATTTGTAAAAATAACTTCTTCACCTCATCCACCTTTCCTTCTTCACACAATCCGTGC
Source organism: Fraxinus excelsior (assembly GCA_019097785.1). Lineage (NCBI taxonomy): Eukaryota > Viridiplantae > Streptophyta > Magnoliopsida > Lamiales > Oleaceae > Fraxinus > Fraxinus excelsior. The sequence goes on from CM032638.1 coordinate 23,431,064, forward strand.
ATCAAATTATTATAGGAAACCTCATTCCTTTGACAACCCTTTTGTGGCATGGCCAAGAAAATCTTAGTGGCACTATTTACATCCTTTCTCCTGCAATGCCCTAAAATCAATGAAGTGTACGTATGAGTATCTGGCCTCAACCCGGCCTGCAAAATCTTACTAACGTACAACTCGGCCTCAACCAGATTACCTAATTTACAATATGCATTAATCAGTGTATTAAAAGTATAAATATTTGGTGAGACCTTATCATGCAACATCTCTGCATATACACGTTTCATATCATCAATCATTAGAAACCGCGCCAGCAACATCAGAAGTGTATTATAAGACCTAAGGCTAAGCTTAAATCTAAAATCGCTATCACAAATATTCATCTCACGCAACACACTCAACGCCAAAGTCGTATCCTCGGGTGATTTGCAAGATTTAATCATTAAAATCCGAGTTTTTTCCGCAACCCCGAGAAGGTTGTTGGGGATCAAAATGCGTAAAAGGGAAGAATAAGCTTGGACATTGGGTTTAAAAGTAGGGGTACGGGAGAGAAAATTGAAGAAATAGAATGCAATTTGGGGATTGAGATTCGGGTTTTCAGATAGAAAGGAAGAGAAAATAGAAGGGGATATGAAGGGAATTAGCTTCTTTACAGAAGGGTTTTTTTGCCAATTGCGTTGAGAGAGAAGGGAGAGAAGTTGGGCGAAGAGATCAATGGGGACGGAAACGGGCAGGTTGGATTCGGAAATGGGTTCGTGTGCGATGGAAAATATGGACTTACCTAAGACTGATGCTGATAATGAACGGAATGGTAATGGCGGTTTAACGGTGGTGGTCGTTAATCGAATCATTGCCTCCAAGAATCGGACGGCCGAGGACTCCATGCATGGATGTGGAATCTTTGTTTAGGATTTAGGATTTGCGATTCATGGAGCTCGTTGTGAATTACTGAATGCTCAAGATTGGAAATTGGAAATGGGGCTCTTGTAGTGGAACTGTTGTGCACGGAGACAAGGGTAAATAGCCAAAACGTGTGCAAAACGTGTATATCTTTCATTTTTTAACATTTTCATTCGTATCTTCCACCCTGCAAAAGGTCATTTTCAATAATTTTCTAAATAAAATGACAATTCTACTCTCATATTCAAATGAAACAAAGTGATGAATTGGCTACACGTTTAAGATCGTTTGATGTTGAATTTTCAATTCTCCCATGTTGATTAGTAAGTTGGGGCATATTTGAGGCTCTCCATGCGTAAGAACTATATAATCACGAATTAGCTGATTTGAGGTAAGTTGATGAGGACCCATGTGTGCATTTTGTACGCCATGATGGTTAGAAGCTAATGGTGGTAGACTGAGACCGTAGATGTTAGCTCCGACGCCGAAAATTGGAATAGAAGGTGTGTGGCTCGCGACCTTCGAACTGATGTGGTAAGATTTTGATTTAAAATGTTTTGTGATGATATGAGAACATGTAACTGCTTGTCCTGTTGAGTATTAATAGCCTGTGATGAATATTAGTCATGGGTGGTGATGGGTTGGCCGGAATTGGAGGTAATGGTGGTATAAGATTGTAAAGTGGGATGAGGAGATGTTGGTGGTGTTAAGATCTGGTGTTTTATCCGACAGCATAGTGGTTGATTTTTGGGTTGAAGCCTCCACTCCATAGGGTAGAAATTTTCTCCTTTTTTCTACCAAGTTTAGGATTCGTTTGTACTTTTTTTAAAATATTGGGAGTATGGTTGTAATTATTTTTTTTATTTTTCTTTTCTTCTTATTTCATTTGAATATGAGGGTAAAATTATCATTTTATTTGGAAAATTGTTGAAAATAACCTTTTGCGCAAATGCAATGAAATGTGGAAGGTATGGGTGAAAATGTCAAAAAATAAAAGGTAGTGACATTTTGCACAATGACATAAAAGGTGAGGACGTTTTGTGCTATTTACCCTAAAAATAATTAACCCTCCAACATTTGAGTAAATAATTAACACTAGAAAAACGTTTCCATATATAAATCACAGCAAATCCCTTATTTAAGATCTTTTGTGTGAAAGCTCACTATCATTAGATTTTTCGTTAAAAATAGTAAAATATGTTAAAATTAAAAAGTGGTAAGTGTAATTTTAGTATCGAGTATCCAAATTTTTTATTCGTTTACAAACTATACCTAATATTTTTTGTACCATCCACAATCTTAAACAACTTTATTTTCCACCCCTCGACACCTCTGGCACTTTAACCTTTTCCAAAGCCTCCTCAAACTTCCCCAAAACCTGGTACTTTGCAAAAAAATTGGGAAAATGCACGCTGAACTACATATGTATATATGAGAGAATGGGTAATCAAGAAAGGGAATTAGATAAGGATTAATGGAGATTAATGTGGTTTAATTACTTAATTAATAAGATTAATACATGACACCATTCTCAGTTAGTCAAGTGTGTTAGGGAGATGTGCTCTCAAGCCTAGTGAGAAAAAATCCCATTTAGTTGCGCACTTGCTTTGAGATTTCTTGTATTCTAGCTATGATTTCACCGTTTCTTAGGTTTTTTCAAGTCTAAATCTTTATTTTCTGAAGTGCACTGAGATTTAGTGTGTTTGTTGGTGTGTTTATTGGTGAATTTTGAAGATTTAGAAATTGGTGTTCTTTGCCAGTTCGATTCTACAGTTTCAGCTTTGGGTGACACGTCTGGTCTGCAATTCTGGTTTCAGATTGGGTTTGTTGGTCAGTTTGTCATTCCACAGGGGCTGGTTTCGGTTCAGGCGGGCTCATCCCGTTTGGTCTCAAATCAGTTTTTCATTTCTGATTCTGGGATTCTGTGTTCAGCTTCTGTTTTGGTGTTATTCAGTTGTTGTGTTCGCATACAGCTAGTTTGGTGTTCAGCTTCTGGTTCAGCTTCGTGTGGTGTGGGTTGGCCAGATTTCTGCTACTTTTGGTGGTTCCGTCTAGCACATGTCAACTTTCAGTTTGGTTGTTTTTCAGCTTCCAGGAATAAAATGGAGTTTGCGTGTTGTAGCGCCAATTGACTACAACTTGGGGAGGTTTGAGGAGGCGATATCTGTTTTTGAACGGGCAATTGACGTGCCAGAGTTCTCGAGGGGTGGAAAATAAAGTTTTAAAAGTTAGAGCCTGTGAGTGGTATATAAAAAAATTTGGGTATTATTTGAAAAGAATAAAAGTTTGGATACTAAAATTACAATTATTACTTTTTAATTTTGACATTTTTACTATTTTTAATGGAAAATATGACGGTATGAGGGTTTTTTGCACAAAATATTTCAAATAGGAGGATTTTCTGCGATTTTCAACACGTGGAGGGTATATTGCAAATGAAAACGTTTCTATGGAAGTTTTTTTGCTATTAATCTTTTCAATAAATAACAAGATTCATCATTTTGAACCTTTTTCATATGTTTCTCTGCTGACCACTATTTAACTTTTATTTATGGGCAAAATTGTCTATCCACTATAATAGATTCGGCCCCTATTTTAACCACAGATTTTATGAAGTCCATTACTTTTTAATCACACATTTTATTAATTTTTTATCAAAATTTGTTAAAAATACAATTTGAATATCACCAAATAGGGGCTCAATTTTGCTTCCCTCCTAATTTTGGTGTCATAGTGAAAAACTAACAGATATGGTCTATGTTAATAGCTTTCTTTCATTGCATCCATTATAAAAGTGTAACTCCTTTCATGGTCAGTAATTTCTCGATAGTGAATCTATGGAAGAGAGGCTATGTAGATGTGAAAATCGCATGAATATAAAGACTTCACGGATTGATGTGCGAGTCTTTGTTTGTGGGCAACAGGTAGCTCCATCATTGTATGTCCTATTTTGTTCAAAATGTTCCTTAGTGTAGAGTTTGTGTGCCCAACCTATTTGTGACCGGTCTAAACAAGTACGTCTGGGTTGGTGAGGTCGATGGAGGGATTAGAGTCAATGTTAATTGATCACAACTACATGTGAAGGATATGGAAGCAGAGATTCAGAGTTTAGAGAAGCAAATAAATGTTAGAGGTCCGGACAACAGATTCGATGTTGAGAACAAGTTTTTAAGAAAAGAAACGAAGAAAAGGCAAAGATCGAATGGAGAATATCAGTGCACTTTTTTTGGATTGGTCTTATCATGGCATTCTTTGTAGTTTGAGTGTTTGGTTTTAGTTTGTAAATCCATAAATAAAGTTCTCTTTATCAATAGAGTCATATTCACATTTTGATTTTAGTTTGTAGAGGCGAAAATAGAATATAAATTAAGTCCTCTTTGACAGTGGAATCGTGTTTATCTTGCTATTCGTTTTGGATTCTTTCGACTATACAGTGAAGACTTTGAGGATGCACGAGTTGAACGACTGCATAGGACATCACTATTGTAGGGACACCAAAAGAAATTTTGATATATAAGTGTTGATAAGTGTAGTTTATATACTTATTTGTGGCCTTAAATCATGATATTTTATTGTATTTTGGATTAAATTCTACCTAATTTATGTTATATTGTATTTTGTAGGTAAAATTTTATATTTAATGAGGAATTGAAAAATAGAATGCAAAGAAATGAGACTGTAGACAAAGAAATTTCATGTTTCGTCAATTTTTAGTGATGTGTTTCCACTTTTACGCGTTTTTATTTTTACAATATGAATAACTAATTTTTATATTAGGGAAAACAATTTAGTCGACTTGCGATCCTTTAATTTTTATTCAAGATTTCTTAATTAATTAATTTATTTGTTGATTTTATTATGAGTTTAATACATTCAATTACCTGATTAATAATTTGATGATTATGTGAATCTCTTACGAATTGAGAGACGAGTTTGAGATTTAGATCATATAATAAAGTTCGGTAAATTAGTATAACGTGTAGAGATACATACACTAATTATTGCGGTCATAATATGAATTCTTAAAACTAATGTTTTTTTTAAATAAAGTCGATTCACATAGAGATGTAAAATTTAATTAATTAAATAGGCTCAAAGAGAACTCGAGAGGGGCAAATTGAGTACAATAGAAGAATTCGATCGAACACTACGTTAGATTATAAATCTTGACTTAAGAATAAAGGTGATCAATAAATAAAATTGTTATGCCCTAATAATCATCACATATTTGAATTTTCAATTATCCATTGTTGGCAGTCATTTTATATTGTCAATTAGTTAAATGTAGTTAGGAAAAATAATCATAACTATCATAATTAATTACTCACTTTTGTCAAATAAAAGTTAGAAAAATTAGATTAAGTCATGAAGTATAGTTTTCGTGTGAATGATATCCGGACTTAAGGATCCGCTATATTGTTTGTTACGATATCGTACACTTGCAATATAAAAAACGCAACAAGTTTTTGCCCCTATTGTCGATAACTATTTACTTTTAGTCTTAGTTTATTTTATTTTTAACTGTTATTTGATTTGATTTTACTTTCTTTTATTAAAAAAAGGGTTCGTTGTATGCTCCGTACAAAAAGCGACGATCTTAAACCGTTTAACTCGAAAATATAACGTACTTTCAGATGAAAACACAAGGAATAAAAACAAAAAAAAAATCAAATGATTGATGATCAAAATATTCATATTCCTATTCACCTAATTGGACAAGTGGTTGGACAAGTGGCCCCAAGAATGGCGACGCTACCAAATCAGTAGCAGGAGCGAAGGGAAATAAACGAATGAGACTTGCCAGTTTCAATGTTCTTGACGTCCATAGCCACCTGCATGCTCTAGTATTGTGTATCCATATTTCGATGTAAATAATTTTCAGATAAGGGCAGAGTAGATCAATTTGATGAGGAACACTCTCCAATTCTATGGGCTACCTCATGAAAAGCCGAACACACATATCTCTAGATTTCTCAGAAATTGTCAAAATTTCCATACTCCGAGAGTTAATGAATACGCTATTAAGTTGCGATTATTTCCATATACGCTGAGAGATTCTGCATTGGGGTGGTTAGACGTCGAACTTCATAGAAGTATTACTACATGTGAAGAACTGATCAGAAAATTCTACAACAAATTCTTCCCACCGACGAAAGCACCTAAAATCAGATTGGAAATTCAAACTTTCCAACATAAAGATAAAGAGAGTTATTATGAGGCATTGAACAGATTCAAAGACCTAATGCAAAGTGTCCAAATCATGGAATCATAATCAAGTGCAGTACTTCTACACCAGACTCTCACCATTGTCAAAATCTCAGGTGGATTCATTTGCTAGTGAATCAATCATAAGAAAATATGTACAACAACCCATGGATTTACTTGAGTTAATTGTCACTACACATTCAATATTTTCATCAGAAAGAGTGGTACCATCGAGAGCATCTAGGATGTATGAATTAGATAACATATCATCTACCAACATGCAGGTAGAAGCTTTGACAAAGCAGGTAAAGCTATTGGTGAAATTACAAACGAGAAGAGCACGTGCAGTGATAGGTGGTCCATCATGCGAAAATTGTGGAGCTAACCATTTGACAGAAAACTGTATGTCTATGGGTTTTCCTTAGGAAAAAGTCAACTTCATTCAAAATTATTCTCGCAATTTTAACCCATATTCGTAAACATATAACATATGATGGAGACGTCACCCGAATTTCAGATGGTTAGATAATCAATAGGGGAATGGCTCAAATAATGCCCAACAGGATAACAAACCAAGTTTGAGGAAGATGTTTCATCTCTATGTGCAGAAAACAAATAAAGTATTCCAACAAATTGATACTAATTTTCAAGATCGGCAATCATTTATCAAGAAGTTGGAGACACAGATTGGTTAGTTAGTAGTTAGCTCAACAACTTACAGACCGTCCACATGGATCATTGTCAAGCAATACAATGATAAATCCTAAAAAACAAGTGATGACAATAAGAGTAGTGGAAAACGATCTACCTAGGGCTCCTGTAAAAGTTAAGGAATATGTACCTCCACTTTCATTCTCCTTAAAACTTCGAAAGAAGTCAATAGAGAAAAATATTCATGCTATAACTATAGGGATTGGGGTACAATTACTAGAGATTACTATGAAATGACCAGAAAGAAAAGATGACCAAGAAGATGTTGATAAAGCTATAATGGAGGAAAAATCTACATCCGCCTCAATTAAGAATGAAGAAAGTATATAAACATCCACGGCCAAAACACCAAGTCCAGTCAAGGCTTACATGCCTCCCATTCCTTTTCCTCATAGGTTCAAGGAGAACAAACAAGATACAAAATTTGAAAAATTTCTTGATGTTCTCAAGAAACTCCAGATCAATACTTCGTTGATTGATGTGATATTAAAATTTCAGACTGTACAAAATTTTTGAAAGATATGTTGACAAAGGTAAAAAAAAAGCTTTCGGAGTTTGAATTTGACGCATTAACGAAGAAAAGTAGTGCAAGAGTGCAAAAGAAATTGCCTCCCAAGTTGAAAGATCCATGGAGTTTTACTTTGCCTGTTTCAATTAGAAATTCGTGTGCTCTTAATGAATTTTGTGGTACATGTGCTAGTATAAATATAATGTCATATTTTTTTTATAGGAAATTGGGATCGAGTGAAATCAAATCAACATCAATAAAGTTACAACTAGCTGATACAACAATTTCCAAGCCGCGTGGAAAAGTTGAGGATGCGTTCATAAAAGTAGGAAATTTAATATTTTTGGTACTTCATTGTGTTGGCCATACCAGAAGATTGAGACATTTCAATTATATTGGGGCGGCTATTCTTAGCAACATGTCGAACTCTATTAACATGGAGAATGGTGAACTAATATTGAGAGTGAATGACAAACACGAGATATTTAATCTTTATACCCCATTTGAGAAACCTTTCAACAATAATTGTTGTAGAGTTGACGAAGAAGAGCCCCTTGATCAACGAAGCTGTCAGAATAGAAAATCAGATTTCGGTAGACTTCTTGGTAGAGATGAAAATGGAAATATCAAAATTTGAAGAGCAAAAAAATTGTGCATAAATGAAAATTGCACAAAGTACAATAATGACATAACTTGATTCGAGCCACCATGATCAAACATATCACAAAGTCAAACTAATGATGTTAAAGAATCGCTTCTTAAGAGGCAACCCTAGCTTTTTTTTCTTTTTATTTATTCTGTTTTTGAGTTTTATGATAGTTTAATTTATTTTAAGTTTATTTGTGACTCATTATCCATATCATGTTCCCCTTGGCTCTTCGATATATTAATTGGTTTATTAGATGTTAGAGCTAAGTAACACTTGTTCCAATTATTTGATCTTAATGCTTTATTTGATTTTTTAGGAACGTGATGTCGTAAAACATTTAAACCAATATTGACCAAGGAGCCAATAGGAACAATACGAAAGTTAGTCATTGAATTACAAGTCATATTAGATGAGTCTTTTCTTCACTTTCTTCCACACCTTTATATATGCAGATTTAGGATTAAAGACATTGAGGACAATGTTTAGTTTAAGTTTGATGATAGAAAATATGAGTTTTCATTTTTTTTGTGTTTTTATGTGCTTTTATTGCTCTAGTAAACAAATGAGTAAAAAAATATAATAAAAATATTTTCTTTTTGTGTGCTTGTGTGAGTTAGTTGGTCTGGCTGGTAATGACAAATATATTGAATTATGAATTGTGAATAAATTGCTTGCTTAAATTAATTTTTGCTTTTCCATGTGAAATTTGATATATATTGAGCACATGAATTAAGTTAAGCATTGTGTATGAATGAGTTGATTTCAGAATTGAATATGTTGAAATAGTGGACCATAGATGTTAAATCCAAAACCACTAAATTTTACATTTTTGGACCACATTTAGAATAATTTGGGGAGATTTCACTGTTGTAGGAAGATGTTGAGATAAATAGGGATTCCACGTATGAAATTAAAACTTTATGTGAATCGTATAAGGTCAATATGATGCAATTGGGTGAAAATCTCAAATTAGAAATCGTTTTGCTTGAACTAGTGTTAAATGAGAGACATTGCACTAATCAAAGCATACAAAATATTTTATTAGATAATTTCTCTTCGTAGCCTTTATGACTCGAACAATTAAGCATGCAATGGTCTTTAAAACCTGGTACCCTATGGTAATTTGACTTGGGAGTCATCGACAGAAAGTTTGTCACATGGGTCATTTAGAAAGTTTAAAGGAGAGAATGCTTCAAATAAACGAAATATATATATATATATATCAGAAAAATCAGGTCCATGAAATAGAAGACGCACAAAATGCCTTGGTTAAGTCTCAAATACTTGTTTAAGAAAAATTGACTTTTGATAAGATATTGTGAGCCTTATTAAGTCATAGATATTGAAACAATCAAATTTAATGGAGAATCCTTGTTTATTGAAATGTTGAACTGTGATTTGTGAAATTTTGCCAAACTAGAGATATAAAGATAGTAAAAAAATCAACCTTAGTTTACAAACTGAAAAAAGTGAAAATAATAAGTTTGTGAGTGTGTGAATCTTACGAGTGATGAAAGAACATATAACATATTTGATCATTGATGGTCAAGAATTGAAACAACTTATGGATTCATAATGCTATGTTTAATTCTTTATACACACACGTCAATTTTACATTGGAAAAATGGATTTTAATTTTTGTATTGTGATTTTGAATCTATGCATAGATTTGATATTGTGATTTCAATCCCGAGATAAAAGGCCAGGTTAACTAGCTAAATCTTGTTACTTTACTTGATTGACTGATCACCAATTATGTAATCAACATTGCTTGTTTGTGTATTTGATAGGTTTTAATTCTATTTGAGCACAAACAAATATTCAAGTTTAGGGTGTGATAAATGTAGTTTATACACTTATTTGTGGTCCTAAATCATTATATTTTATTATTTTTTGGATAAAATTCTACATAATTTATGTTATATTGTGTTTTGTAGGTAAAACTTTATGTTTAATGAAGAATTAGAGAAAGAAATGCAAAAATGACGAAAAATTGGCAAAATTCAAATATAAAACCTTGGAGAGAAATATTACATTAAATAAGTTCAAGTTAAGCGAGTCTCAATAGATTTGCATTGGAAATTTTAATTGGAGATCCAAATTAAACCTATATATATTTAAACACACACATATAGGAGGAGGGAGATAGAGGACACGCACGATAAACAAGGAAAAAGGGCAATCGAAGAAGGAGAAAAAAAAAAGAGAGAAGGCAGCAAAGGAAAAGTCAAAGCAACAGAAGAAAAAACGGAGAAAGGGAGAAAGAAAAGAAAAGAAGGAAAAAGAAAAAGAAAAGAGACTGCAGACACCAAAAATTTCACGTTTCATCATTTTTTGGTAATATCTTTTCAATTTTGCGCGTTTTTATTTTTGCAATACAAATAACTAATTTTTATATGAGGGAAAACAATTTAGTCGACTTGTAATCTTTTATTTTTTTATTCAAAATTTCTATGATTTAGATATTTATGTGTTGATTTTATTATGAGTTTAATGTAATAAATTACCTGATCAATAATTTGATGATTATGTGAGTCTCTTACGAATTGAGAAGTGAGTTTGAGATTTAGACCATATAATAAAATTCGATAAATTAGTGTAACGTGTAGAGATATATATATTAATTATTGCGGTTATAATATAAATTCTTAAAACTAGTGTTTTGTTTAACTAAAGTTGATTAATATAGAGATATAGAATTTAATTAGTTAAATAGGTTTAATGAGAATTCGATAGAGTTAAATTGAATACAATGTAAGAATTCGATCGAACACTACATTAAGTTATGAATCTTGAATTAAAAATAAAGGTGATCAATAAATAAAATTGTTATGCCCTAATATTCATCCATATTTGAATTTTCAATTATCCATTGTTTTCAATCATTTTACATTTTCAATTAGTTAAAAGTAGTTGAGAAAAATATTTACAACTATCATAATTATTCACTCGCTTTTGTCAAATAGGAGTTAGAAAAATGAGATTAAGTCCTAAAGTATAGTTTTCGTGTGAACGATATCCGGACTCAAGAGTCCACTATATTATTTGTTACGATATCATACACTTGCGATATAAAAAAACGCAACAAGTGTCACCAAAAACTTTATTATCTAATCTAAGCACAAACTTAACATTATTTCATAAATCATGTGATTTGATTGATAATGTTAATTCATCAACTTGAAATGAAAAATTTTCATATATAATTAAAAAAAAAAAAATTATACTGCAAATTTAAAACTATAAAGTTTAATGTGTCGAAAAGGCTCATTTGCCAAAATTCTTAAAATAACGTGCAATTAAATATAAACGATTCTTAAATTAAAATTTTCCAAAATGTGAACATTTTACTTGGTGACCCCATAAACATCACTCACTCAATCTTTCATGCGTCCACACTATTGGATTTAGAGCAAACTGATCATAATATCCAACAGCTCAATGAATTTCTTCAGAATTCATATATCCCATAGGATTTATATATTTGACTAAACGGTTTATCTCGGATGATTTAACATAAAAATTGACCCAAAAGTCTTATAATATTTTATGCCAAAATTTATATGAACATCGAGAAAATAAGAATTTATCACTTTATTCATACCTTAGTTAATACTCAAAGAAATCCGAGAATGCAAATAATGAATATAAAAAGTGGCTATTAAACGGAATATGTTGATTTAACGGAAAAACTAACGGAATTTCTTATTTTTAACGGAAAATCTTTTTTCACCACCCCCTACTTTCAAAATTATAATTAAATAATAATAATAAAAAAAAGTAGCTTTTGATAATTCTTTCAAACTAAAATATCTTGGAGCTAATTTATCCGAATCGATTTTTTCTCGAATCTGATTTATGTATCTAATTACGATTTATCCAACGAGACCAATATTCATATATTTACGATAACTCCATCAATATCTAAATATTTGATACAAATAAAATATAATTTGATAAATGTATCATTTAGTCCCTAACTTTCAAAATATTAAAATATAGACCAATATTCATATATTTACGATAACTCCATCAATATATAAATATTTGACACAAATAAAATATAATTTGATAAATGTATCATTTAGTCCATAACTTTCAAAATATTAAAATATAGTATATAAAAATTGAATTATATTTTATGAAAATTTTCGGGGTATTACATTCTCACCCCCTTAAAATATTTTCGTCCTCGAAAATTTACCCGTCACTTACCAATACTAAGTCTAACACATGATATACATATATTATCGTAATACATATCATACTTTAACGATAAAATGAATTTCATTATTACTTAAAAAAGAGTAAAGACTTAAGCCATGCAAAAAGTTTAAGCCTCCGTTTGTTTCTCATTAAAACCCATAAAAATGAAAAATATGACCGTTATCCATCACATCAATCTATCAATTTTGAATTTATATCTCTTGTATGGGGTCCAATAACGGCTATATTTTTCATTCTCATTCTACATTAATGAGAATCAAATGGAGTTTAAGTAAACTCATCTTCTTACCCCTTAACATACATTGAGTTTTCTGTTTGTGATTTTGGATTGGAAATGATAGAGAGAAGCACTTTATTTAATTATTTATCAATTACATAAACATTATATCATTAATTATTTAATTAACCAAAAAAATTACATCTTTATTAATAACAAATTAATTTTTAAACAAAACTATTAAATATAAACTAAGCAAACGTGCATTGCACGTTGCTTACCATATATATATACACACACATCAACCATTCAAACAAAACGTTAAAACTTCTCATTTCATAATTGTAAAGAACTCAAAATAAATCAATTTATTGCCTCCATCAATCAATCAGTTGTCTATGACTTAAATGTAAAATTCAACATTTAAATTAATTAACTCATTAATGAAATTCAAATTGAAACAATTTCTATTAAATGGGCGATTGTACAAGTTTTTCTAAAATGTTATTTTTATATATTATATATATTAAAAAATATTAAAAATAATTATTTTCTTTCTATTAGAATAACTTAGACATAACAAGTTAAAAATTATTTTTTTCTTGAGTCCAATTTATGTTATTTAACACGAACTACAAATGAGTATAATAATTGATATATTTTATCAACTTTTATGATACTTAAATATTTGACCCAAATCAAATTTACGATAAATTAAAAAATATATATATAAACAAAAGAAATAAATACTTCAGGCAAATAAGTGGGGTTAAATTTATCACTTTAGCTTTTGGACTTTAGTGTGATGACAAGGCTAGACATGAATTATTTTATTTGCTAAACGACCAATATTAAGTTTAGGCCCATATGAGAATATATAGTAGGAAAATTCAGGGTGTTACATCCCTTTTCCCTTAAAATAATTTTGTCATCAAAATTACTTTATTTAATTGAAAAGCTCTAAATGCTTAGCTTTTATTTAATCTTCTTTCTCCTAGGTAACCTTTTCGATTCCATGATTTTTTCGTTGAACCTTAACCAAAGCAACTTCTTTATTTCTTAATGTATGTACTTTCCTTTCAATAATCTTCAAAGGAGTCTCTTCATATGTTAGATCTTTCTTTACTTTCAATGAATTGTGACTTATCACATGTTCAAGATCATAAATATACTTTCTAAGCATTGATATATGAAATACATTATGTACTATCGATAGTCCAGATGACAATGCTAGACGGTACGCTACTTTCCCAATTATGTCTAGAATTTCGAAATGACCAATAAATCGATGTCTCAACTTTCCCTTCTAAACAAATTTAAGAACTCCGTTTATTGGTGCAACTTTGAAAAACACTTTCTCGCCAACTTCAAATTCTATTGGTTTCCTTCGTCGATCTGCATAGTTTTTATGTCTATCTTGTGCTAACTTTATTTTGTTTCTAATTTTATCAATTGCTTGTACTGTCCTTGCAATAATTTCTGGACCTAAAATTTGATTTTTCTGACTTCATCCCAGTGCACTAGAGATCGACACCTTCTACCATAGATGGCTTTATAAGGAGTCATGTCAATAGTATCATTAAAGCTATTATTGTATGCAAACTCTACTAATAATAAATGTGACTCCCAACTACTTCCCAAATCCAAGACACATGCCTAGAGCACATCTTCTAAGATCTGAACGGTTATTTCATACTGTCAATCAAATTGAGGATGATAGGAAGTGTTGAAATTTAACTTTTCCCACATAGCTCCTTGCATGCTATTCCAAAATTTAGAAGTAAACATTGGATCTCGATCTGAGACGATAGATGTAGGAACTCCATGTAGTATAACAATTTTCTTAACATATAATTGAGCAAACTGATCCATACCGTAGTTCATTCTTCCTAGAAGGAAATGAGCTGACTTTGTCAACCTTTTCACAATTACCCAAATGGCATTGTGTCTTTTCATTGACTTTGGAAAACCTATAAAAAATCCACGGCTATGTGCTCACATTTCGACTCAAGAATTTCCAATAGGTTTAATGGCCTGATGGCCTTTGATGTTTTGTTTTAACTTGCTGACATACTATACACTTCTCAACAAAAAGACCAATCTCCATTTTCATATTTCTCCACCAAAATATATCGCGAAAGTCTCGATACATTTTCGTACCACCAGGATGTGCAATGTACAAGTTAGAATGAGGTTCTTCTAATATCTCTTTTCTTATCCCCTCATCCTTTGGTACACATAATCTTTCTTCGAACATCAAAGCATTATCATTTGCTATTGCAAAACCCTTTCTTTTACTTATACCAACTTCTACCTTAATTTTCCTTAAAAATAGGTCATTATCTTGGGCATCCTTGATTCTACCCCTAGGAGTAGGTTGAATATTTAATGCCACAATCCTTACAGTAACACGAGTTGGTAGAATGATAACTTCTAATTTCAATTTCTCAAACTCCTTTACTAACCGCACTTGAGTTGTAGATAAAACTGCCAGTTGTCCCACTGTCTTCCTATTAAGAGCATCTACGACTACATTAGTCTTATTGAGATGGTAATAGATAGTGCATTCATAATCCTTAACTAACTCTAATCACCTTCCCTGACTCATGTTCAACTCCTTTTTAAGTTAAAAAATATTCCAAACTCTTATGAACCATATAAATATTGCACATTCCCTCATAAAGGTAGTGACTCTATATCTTTAGAGGATGCATTACCACCTCCAACTCTAGACCATGCGTAGGGTAGTTTTGCTTATGTTGGTTTAGTTGTCTTGAGGTGTATGTGATCACCTTCCCAAATTGCATCAGTCTACATCCCAAACCCTGTTTGGATGCATCACTGTATATAATGAATCAATCTGAACCCTCTGGTATAGCTAAAACTGGAGTTGTAACCAATTTCTGTTTTAGTTCTTGAAACCCCTCCTCACACTTCTCAATCCATTGAAATTTTACGCCTTTCTTGATTGTTGGGTAATCGGCCCAGCTATTTTGGAGAACCTCTCAATGAATCTCTGATAATAACCGACTAGTCCCAAGAAACTATGAACTTTACCTACATTCGTCGGTCTAGCCCAGTTGGTTACCGTCTCAACTTTAGTAGGGTCTACTTCAATCTTTTCTGTCATAACCAAATGACCCAGGAAAAATATACGATCAAGCCAAAATTCACATTTCTTGAATTGGCATATAATTTCTACCTTCGTAGTGTTTCCAACACTATTTTGAGTTGTTCTTCATGTACACCAAAATTTCATCGATGAAGATAACGATAAATCAATCTAGATACTGATGAAATACTCTATTAATCAAATCCATAAACACTACAAGAACATTTTTTTTAATCCAAATGGTATTATCGTAAACTAATAATGATTATAGCGAGTTCTAAATGTCGTCTTTGAAATATCGGTTGCCCTCACTTTCAACTAATGGTAACTAGACCTCAAATCAATTTCGAAAAATATCGTTGCACCCTTCAACTGATTAAAGGGGCCCTTTATTTCGAGGAAGTGGATACTTTTTTTTATAGTCAACTGATTTAGTTATCTATAATCAATGTACAACCTAATTGAACCATCATTTTTCTTCATAAACAATACTGGTGCACCCTAAGGAGATGTATTTGGTCGGATATAACCTTTATCCAACAATTCCTACAACTGTATCTTTAATTCTTGTAGTTTTTTTGGCGTAATCCTGTATGGAGGTTTAGAAACTAGCACCGCTCCAGGTACAAGGTCAATTGTAAACTCCAATTTCCTATCAGGTGGTGTGCTAGGTAAGTCATCAAGGAATACATCAATGAAATCTCGTATGATCGGCACATTACCAATGCTTAGCTTTGATTGTGAGTTCCGTATATACTCGTTAGAAATCCATGGCAAGATCTTTTATGCCTTCATGACCGACACGAGATGACGTAAAGACTTAACTCGTACAGCAAAAAATCGAAACTCTTCATCTCCAAGCTTTTGAAAAATTACTTCCTTTTTCAAAATATCGAATGGTTGCTTCCCAACTAGTCCATTCCTAGAATAATATCGAAATCTTTCATGTCTGGAAGGTATAGATCAGCTTTAATTGTTTTCCATCTATTTCTAACTTTATTGTCTTAGCGATCTGATTGGTGTTCAAAATTCTACTTGATGGAATGGAAATTTCTAGAACACTATTGAATTTCTCACAAGTAGTATGTGATTTAACAATAAATGCGGTAGAGATAAATGAATGTGTAGCTCCTAAATCTATAAAAACATATGCAGGTGGTTCAAATATTGACATAATACATGTCATTACATTCGGATCCTCTGTTGCATCTTCCCGAGTTAAAGTAAAAACTTTGGCTTTCACTTTCGTTCCTTGCACATAATCTTTCTTAGGTGGGCATGCCTTCCAATCTGGGGCAAAATGGCTTTCCTATCCACATCGATATCATACATTTTTTCCCGAACAAGCACTCTCCTCCATGGGCCTTCTTGCATTTAGAACATCGTGGAGTAACTTTATTTGGTTTGCTTGATGCTGATCCCGATCTTGTATTGGTCTTTTTAAATTGTCTAAATCCTTTCCCTTTATTCGATCCATTCCACTTTCATTTCCCATAAGATTCATTACTTTTCTCAATCATCCGATCCATTTCTAGATGATCAGAAATTGACTGAGCTCGTTGAATCTCTTCACTACAGGTAGTCATATGGTGAGATGCCATGATTCATCCAATCTTTAACATAATCCAACTTCGAACCTCCTAGCCTTTTTTAGCTGAATATCCACAAGATGTGTAGCATACCTAGAAAGTTGTTCAAACTTCATTTCATATTCATCAAGCGACATATTTCCCTATTTCAGTTGTATAAACTCTGTCTCTCTCTGATCCCTCAAGGACTAGGGAAAGTACTTTCTCATCACCTCTTCTTTGAACTGTGCCCAAGTTATAGCACGTTGTTGTACTTCCATTCTGGTGCGCAAAGCAGACTCCCACCAGTGACCTACTGCTCCAACCAGCATAAATTCGGCACATGGTACCTTCTGTACATGAGTGCATGTCATGTGTTTGTAGAACCATTCCAGTCCTCTTAACCACTCCTCGGCTGCCAACAGGTCTGCTTGGCATTAAAAGAAGGAGGTTTGAAATGACGAGACCGCTCCACAATTGAGCCCGTGTTGTTGGCATTTGTTGGTCCATTCTGAGGAGGTATTGGTGATTGATGCCTAATAAGATCATGCACCGCTCTCATTAGATCTCTTAACATAACTACTTACTCTTGTTATTCTGCCATTTCCTTTGAATCAATTTGGTCTTAGAAATATTGGACAACATAATAGCTCAATATGTTCAAAGGGAAATGCGGATCTTATTAATAATACTCCTTGAAATCAGGATATACAATAGTTCGACAAATTTTTAATTTCCAGTAACATAAAGGAGGAAACAAATTATCACTATACAAATGAAATAGAATCTGAAGTTTCTAATTCCTATGAATCCTATGAATCTTCTTTGGTAGAGCTTCATCCTCGGAAGAGTCTCTGCCTCATGCCCGAACTCTATGTCCATCTCAACCAGTGGATCAGATGCATGTTCATGATCATTTTCTAACTCCAACCCAAAGTCATTCTCATGCTTCTATTCAGGATCTTCATCTGGGTCTGAATCAAATTGAGGTTTTGGCTCGGGCTCGGATTCAGGCTCAACCTCATCATCTAGCTCATTTACTATCTCCAGTTGAGGTTCTAAGCTCTCACTCCACCTATCTGGAAGGGTCTAACAATATATGCCAAACTCAATCATGTTTGGGTGCTCTGGAGGGTTACCTTCTAACATCTCATCCCTAACCATAACTCTCATGTCTCTCCATTGCAGTGAAAGTGAGTGTATAAGGTTATTCACGGCCTCAATATGCGTGATCTTCAGTCCTACATCTACAACTACCATACATCTTCCATAGATGTCTTGCACATGTTCGACAAGCGAATGAGTCCGATCAGTCACGTAATTCTAATAGGACTGAATGATGGACATATGGTTCAACGTTGCGCTACAAGCTGTGATCTTTCTAACGGAACGATAAGTTCTAGCTATGTCTGTCACGTGAGTGTCCAATTAAGTTTTATCTTTATTAGTGATATACACTACGCTCTTGGGGTTTTAATATAATGGCTAATCATCATACTTTCATATATATTAAAAAAAATAATAGCATGCATAATATATTTCATTCTAAAGGTTTTTATCATAATCATTACATGAATTCAAACTTAAATGATTCTTAAATCATGCTCGAAAATATTAATGATATTTATAAAAACAGTCTATTCGGAAGAATTTAACATAGAAACCGATCCAAAGGTCTTATAATATTTCATGCCAAAATTTATATAAACATCAAAAAATGAATTTATCACTTGCACAAAGTATTATTACCTTAATTGATACTCAAAGAAATTTGAGAATGCAAATAATGAAATTGTGTAATTTTCTCAATAGTGTACGTGTGAAGTGAAATTGCAAAGAATGAACTGAAATTTTTTAAGTGAATATATATATACATAAACGTAATATCCATCAATCACTCGAACAAAACGCCAAAACGTCTCAAGTCATAACTGTAAAGAACTCAAGGTTAAATAAATCAATTTATTGCATCCATCCATCAATCAAACGTCAATGATTAAATGTAAAATTCAACATTTGAATTAATTAATTAATTAATGAAAATCAAATGTGATTGTACAAGTTTTTTCTAAAATGTTATTTTTATATATTATATATATTAATAAAATATTAATGACAATCATTTTCTTCCTATTGGGGCACTCCAATGGAGACACCAAAACACAAAATTTCACCAAAATTTGGTGCAAATGTGCTCCAATGTGACACCAAATCTTGCATCATTTTGAGAAAAAAGTGCAAAAGTGAATAGTATTGTACCAATTTTGCAACATTTTTTCAAAATGGTGCAAAGTCCAATTTGTACTTTTTTGCATTTGTCAAAAAAATTGTTGAAGTGTATTTATGTCATTCGTGTTATATAATTAATAGGGAAAATTGCAGCACCGGTCCCAAACCTTTCAGTTTGTTGCAGATTACATCCAAACATTTAATTTTTGTGGCCGAAGTCCCAAACCTTTATATGTAATTGCAGCGTCAATCTCAAACTTTTAATTTTTCGGTCAAATCTATATATGTAATTGCAGCGTCGGTCCCAAAACATTAATTTTTGTTGCGGATTACAATAAAACCGTACATTCCGTTCATAAAACCTTTAGTCAACATTGGAACAGTAATTTTGACTCGAAAAAATTGCAGCTCCGGTCCCAAACGTTTCATTTTTGTTGTGGATTACACCCAAACCTTTAATTTTGCGGCCAAAATCCCAAACTTTTATATGTAATTGCAACGTTGGTCAATTTCACACATTTCATCCATAAAAATCGTCAATCAACATTGAAACAATAATTTTGACTCAAATGACAACGTAATTGATGGACAAAATTGTCAAAACAAGTTATCCAAACAAAAATGTTTGTCTTCTTCAAATCTTTCAATCTTTTCATAGCAACAACATTCTCATAATCGATAACAATCCATCTGATTTGTTATAATAATCGAATCGGTAAATTATTTTTATGGCATGTTATTTGTCACTAAAATAAATAAATGAGAAAATAAAAATAAATAAACTGAATTTGGTACTGTAATTTGCACATAACGATGCTTGCACAAAATAAAAAATAAATAATATTTTTTTTCCAGTCTACGGAAAGTTAGACGTGGGCGTCTTTGATACCAAGATGTAACGCCCCAAAATTTATTTTATTTTTTTCTTTTTCTTTTTAAAATAGACTTGAAGTGTCACCAAAACCTTTATTATCTAATATAAGCAGAAAATTAACATTATTTCATAAATCTTGGGATTTGATTGATAATGTTAATTCATCAACTTGAAATGGAAATTTTTCATATATAATTAAAACAACAAAAAAATATGCTACGAATTTAAAACTGTAAAGTTTAACATGTCGAAAAGGCTCAATTGCCAAAACTTCTAAAATAACTTCCAATTAAATATAAACAATTCTTAAATTAGAATTTGCCAAAATCTGAAACATTTTACTTGGCGACTCCATAAGCATCACTCTGACAATCTTCTACGCACCCACACAACATGTTCTAATTCGAAAAGTTATTGTAAGAATGAGTATTAAAAAAAAAAACACTCAGTAAAACTACGTGCATATTCTTATTTAACATGATATAAATATAAAATGACATAATATACCGAAAATCTTAGATTTAGAGTAAACTGGTCGTGATATCCAATAATTCAAGAAATTTCTTAAGAATTCTTATATCCCGTAGGATTTACATATTTGACCAAACAGTCTATTCGGAAGAATTTAAAATAGAAACCGATCCAAATGTCTTATAATATTTCATGCCAAAATTTATATAAACATCAAAAAAAGAATTTATCATTTGCACAAAGTATTATTACCTTAATTGAGACTCAAAGAAATCTGAGAATGCAAATAATGAAATTGTGTAATTTTCTCAATAGTGTACGTGTGAAGTGAAATTGCAAAGAATGAAGTGAGATCTTTTAAGTGAATATATATATATACATAAACGTAATATCCATCAATCACTCAAACAAAACGTCAAAACGTCTCAAGTCATAACGGTAAAGAACTCAAGGTTAAATAAATAAATTTATTGCATCCATCCATCAATCAAACGTCAATGATTAAACGTAAAATTCAACATTTGAATTAGTTAATTAATTAATGAAAATCAAATGTGATTGTACAAGTTTTTTCTAAAATGTTATTTTTATATATTATATATATTAATAAAATATTAATGACAATTATTTTCTTCCTATTGGGGCATCTCCAATGGAGACAACAAAACACCAAATTTCACCAAAATTTGGTGCAAATGTGCTCCAATGTGACACCAAATCTTGCATCATTTTGAGAAAAAAGTGCAAAAGTGAATAGTGTTGTACCAATTTTGCACCATTTTTTTCAAAATGGTGCAAAGTCCAATTTGTCCTTTTTTGCGTTTGTCAAAAAAATTGTTGGAGGGTATTTATGTCATTTGTGTTATATAATTATTAGGGAAAATTGCAACCCCGGTCCCAAACCTTTCAGTTTGTTGTAGATTACACCAAAACCTTTAATTTTTGCGGTCGAAGTCCCAAACCTTTAATTTTTCAGTCGAATCTTTATATGTAATTGCAGCATCGGTCCCAAAACTTTCATTTTTGTTGCGGATTACAGTAAAACCGTTCATTCCATTCATAAAACCGTTAGTCAACATTGGAACAGTAATTTTGACTCGGAAAAATTGCAGCTCCGGTCCCAAACCTTTAATTTTGTGGCCGAAGTCCCAAACCTTTATAAGTAATTGCAACGTTGGTCAATTTCACACATTTCGTCCATAAAATCGTCAATCAACATTGAAACAATAATTTTGACTCAAATGACAACGTGATTGATGGGCAGAATTGTCAAAACAAGATATCCAAACAAAACTGTTTGTCTTCTTCAAATCTTTCAATCTTTTCATAGCAACAACATTCTCATAATCGATAACAATACGATCCGATTTGTTATAATAATCGAATCGGTAAATTATTTTTATGACATGTTATTTGTCACTAAAATAAATAAATGAGAAAATAAAAATAAATAAACTGAATTTGGTACTATAATTTGCACATAATGATGCTTGCACAAAATAAAAAATAAATAATATTTTTTTTTCCAGTCTACGGAAAATTAGACATGGGAGTCTCTGATACCAAGATGTAACGCCCCAAAATTTATTTTATTTTTTTCTTTTTCTTTTTAAAATAGACTTGAAGTGTCACCAAAACCTTTATTATCTAATATAAGCAGAAAATTAACACTATTTCATAAATCTTGGGATTTGATTGATAATGTTAATTCATCAACTTGAAATGAAGATTTTTCATATATAATTAAAACAACAAAAAAATTTACTACAAATTTAAACTGTAAAGTTTAACTTGTCGAAAAGGCTCAATTGCCAAAACTTCTAAAATAACTTGCAATTAAATATAAACAATTCTTAAATTAGAATTTGCCAAAATCTGAACATTTTGCTTGGCGACTCCATAAGCATCACTCAAACAATCTTCTACGCACCCACACAACATGTTCTAATTCGAAAAGTTATTGTAAGAATGAGTATTTAAAAAAAAAAAAACACTTAGTCAAAACTATGTGCATATTCTTATTTAACATGATATGAATATAAAATGACATAATATACCGAAAATCATAGATTTAGAGTAAATTGGTCGTGATATCCAATAATTCAAGAAATTTCTTAAGAATTCTTATATCCCGTAGGATTTACATATTTGACCAAACAGTCTATTCGGAAGAATTTAACATTGAAACTGATCCAAAGGTCTTATAATATTTCATGCCAAAATTTATATAAACATAAAAAAAAGAATTTATCACTTGCACAAAGTATTATTACCTTAATTGATACTCAAAGAAATTTGAGAATGCAAATAATGAAATTGTGTAATTTTCTCAATAGTGTACGTGTGAAGTGAAATTGCAAAGAATGAAGTGAAATTTTTTAAGTGATATATATATATATATACATAAACGTAATATCCATCAATCATTCAAACAAAATGTCAAAGCGTCTCAAGTCATAACGGTAAAGAACTCAAGGTTAAATAAATCAATTTATTGCATCCATCCATCAATCAAACGTCAATGATTAAATGTAAAATTCAACATTTGAATTAGTTAATTAATTAATGAAAATCAAATGTGATTGTACAAGTTTTTTCTAAAATGTTATTTTTATATATTATATATGTTAATAAAATATTAATGACAATCATTTTCTTCCTATTGGGGTATCTCCAATGGAGACACCAAAACACAAAATTTCACCAAAATTTGGTGCAAATGTACTCCAATGTGACACCAAATCTTGCATCATTTTGAGAAAAAAGTGCAAAAGTGAATAGTGTTGTACCAATTTTTCAAAATGGTGCAAAGTCCAATTTGTCCTTTTTTCCATTTGTCAAAAAATTTGTTGGAGGGTATTTATGTCATTTGTGTTATATAATTATTAGGGAAAATTGCAGCCCCGGTCCCAAACCTTTCAGTTTGTTGCAGATTACACCGAAACCTTTAATATTTGCAGCCGAAGTCCCAAATATTTATATGTAATTGCAGCGTCAGTCCCAAACCTTTAATTTTTCTGTCGGATCTTTATATGTAATTGCAGCGTCGGTCCCAAAACTTTCATTTTTGTTGCGGATTACAGTAAAATCGTTCATTCCGTTCATAAAACCGTTAGTCAACATTGGAACAGTAATTTATTTATTTTAGCGACAAATAACATGCCATAAAAATTATTTATCGATTCAATTATTATAACAAATCAAATCGAATTGTTATCGATTATGAGAATGTTGTTGTTGTGAAAAGATTGAAAGATTTGAAGAAGACAAATATTTTTGTTTGGATAGCTTGTTTTGGCAATTTTGCCCATCAATTAAGTTGTCATTTGAGTCAAAATTATTGTTTTAACATTGATTGACGATTTTATGGACGAAATGCGTGAAATGGACCAACATTGCAATTACATATAAAGGTTTGGGACTTCGGTCGCAAAATTAAAGGTTTGGGTGTAATCCGCAACAAAAATGAAAGGTTTGGGATCGAAGCTGCAATTTTTTCGAGTCAAAATTACTGTTCAAACATTGACTAACGGTTTTATTACTTAATGAACGATTTTACTATAATCCGCAACAAAAATGAAAGGTTTAGGACCGACGATGCAATTACATATAAAGATTTGGGACTTCGATCGAAAAATTAAAGGTTTGAGATTGACGCTGCAATTATATATAAAGGTTTGGGACTTCGGCCGCAAAAATTAAAAGTTTGGGTATAATCTATAATAGACTGAAAGGTTTGGGACCGGGGCCGCAATTTATTATTATTATTATTATTATTATTATTATTATTATTATTATTATTATTATTATTTACATTTAAAATAAATTTAAAATGTTAAAAATAATAATTACCGAATTAATTAAAATAAGAATAAAAAAATTTAAAATATAACTAACACGATTTATAGTTAACACGAAATATATTACAACAACCACACACTTATATTAATTTAGTTTTATTTAAATAAAACGATACATAAAAACAATTTCATAACATGATTATCAAGGATGAACGTAATGCTGAGCGCCATTTCGAGAATAGATGGAAGTGCCAAGTCCGGAATTGGTTGAAGACGAAAATCATCGTTTTCAAGAATTCATTGCTCGTCATAGACAAATCAAGGATAAAGAGGCTCACATTGCAATTCGAAATGCATTAATCGATCATATGTGAGAAGAACATACGAATTTCGAGAATTAAATTGCAATGATATTTCGAATTAATCTTTTTTTATTTTTGAAGTGATTCTACTAATTGCACTATGTTTTAATAATATATTTATTAATGAGTTTAATATTTTTCTTAATTTAACGTAATTATTTATTTAATAATTTATGTATTTCTAAAATAAATAAATAAATAAATAATATTTCGAATAAATAAATTACTAAGAATAAAAAAAGAGAAGAAAATGATTAAATATTGTTCATTTGGTGTAATGATTGTAAATGAATTTTAGTTTGATACAAAATTTGGTGCAAAATTTGTTGTAAAATTGTGCAAATTTTGGTGCAGCAGTGGAGATGATCCTAGAATAACTTGGACATAACAAGTTAAAAATTACTTTTTCTTGAATCTAATATGAGATTGTAAATAATGAAGTTGTGTGATTTTCTTAAAAGTGTACGTGTGAAGTGAAATTGCAAAGAATGAAGTGGTGTAAATTTTTAAAGTGAAAATTTTATCCTAATTATATATACGTAAACGTAATATCCATCAACCACTCAAAAGAAAATGTCAAAACGTCTCAAGTTATAATTGTAAAGAACTCGTTATAAAAATCAATTTATTGCCTCCATCAATCAATCAAACAACAATGATTTAAATGTAAAATTCAACATCTGAATTAATTAATGAAATTCAAACGTGATTGTACCGTTTTTCTAAAATGTTATTTTTATATATTATATATATTAGCAAAATATCAAAGATAATCATTTTCGTTTTATTAGAATAAGTTGGACATAACAAGTTAAAAAATACTTTTTATTGAGTCTAATTTATGTTATTTAACACGAGTTACAAAATGAGTATAATATTTGACCCAAATCAAATTTACGATACATTTAAAATATATGCACAAAAGAAATAAATCCTCCATGCAAATAAGTGGGTTGAGCTTACCACTTTTACTTTTGAACTTTAGTGTGATGACAAGGCTAGACACGGACTATTTCATTTGCTAAATGACTAATATTAAGTTTATGCCCTTATGAGATTAATAAGAAAATTCTGGGTGTTATGATTACTCTTTCCTTGTACCTATTTCACTGTAAGGAGGTTGATTCACTGGTACGACTTTTGTAACTTCATGGCATGTCCATGGATTGGCTAGTTCCTATTTTGAAGACTATAATTTCACAATGGTTGCAGTTTCTACTCAAGAAAATGAAAATACTAATAAAAAAATGAATTCTTTGGAATAATTTTATAATTCTATTTATCATTATAGTAATAGAACATCGGTAATGTGGTAGCCTATGTGAAATAATGAAATTGGACCTATGTATATATAGGTGGCAAACGAGCTAAGCCAGCGAGCCGAGCAGGTCAACTCATTAGCCGAGCCTGCTCGTGGGTAGCGAGCCACGAACCCCATGAGCAGGCTCCTCGGCTTGCCGGAATTTTTTCCTTCTAAAAACGCTTATCTTACCTTAAAAAAATAATTTTTTTTGGGGCGAGCTCAGGCACGAGCCGAGCTCGCCCAAGGCCAACGAGCTGAGCACCCGCTTGGCTCGTTGGACGAGGAGCCACGAGCTCGGCTCCTTGGGTGGCGAGCCGAGCTTGCCCGAGTATAGGCCGAGCCGGCTCGGCTAAACCCATTGAGTAGTTGTCACATCACGAATGTTCTAACATCATGATGATAAATAATATTACTTGAAGGAAAAATTTAACTTCAACCACACATAGTACATACAATTTTATAGTTTCCACATAAAATTGAAGAAACTAAAAAATTATAATTTTTTAGGCATTTTGAATTATGGGATTCAAAGAAAGACCTTTTTAATGATTGTAAGATTAAATTTCAAGAAACACAATATAGTTTGACAACTACATTAGTTAAACACAATATATATGATATTTTAAAATATTGATTACATGAAAATGTCAATATTTTAAAATATCACACAGAGCATGACTATATTTGTTGGGTTGATTGACTTTTAGAGTGAGAATGTGCGTGCAAATATACTCAAAGGTCAGGACAATGTACAAGCATGAAGGTTGGGGATGTATGCACTAATAGAATGAAATGTTGATGCAACACGGGCTAAAAGTTGGGGTGTAATATACCAAATCTATTTGGAAAAAAATTCAAGAATCAAATGGCAATATGCTTCATTTCCTTTACACAATATGTGCAAATTCAATACGTTAAATAAACTTCAATTTAGTACAGAATCACCAAAACATACAAAACAACTTTTGTCACGAAATTGTATATCATAACTATTAGGTTTTTAGTTTTACTAGCAATTTTTTAGACAAAAAGATTATTATAAAAGAGTTATAAAAG
Source organism: Fraxinus excelsior (assembly GCA_019097785.1). Lineage (NCBI taxonomy): Eukaryota > Viridiplantae > Streptophyta > Magnoliopsida > Lamiales > Oleaceae > Fraxinus > Fraxinus excelsior. Next base: position 23,458,250 of record CM032638.1, read on the forward strand.
TCAATGAGTTTTTTGGGGGTGTTGTATAGATGAATTAGGAGTCTTTAGGTTCGAGAATGGAATATGGAGAAAGAAACGTCGAATTTATGCTAATCTACCACCAAGCTGATGTTCGAGCATCCAAAACATAATCATTGTCGCCTGCCTATCGCTAGCCTACACTCGAGCGACTGTATTTTTCAAGAAACTCTACTTCGAGATTTTCAAGAGTTCTATCTATCGTATACTACTCAATACCTCCATATTATAAATATCCAAGCCCTACTTTGTGAAAAGAGTGGTTGATCATTAGTTTCTACTATCATAACATTATTTGGAGACCAACCAACAATCCAGCATCTTAAGATCAATCAACCACAAATTGGGAAAAATATCAAATTCAAATAATACAAAACACTCACTTCCTAAATATAATTAGGAAGGTATTTTCTCAATGGGAAATGATGGTTGTGCACCATGTTTTACATCCCTTTCAATAGAGGGGCCTGCTTCAAAAGGCGGGTCTCCCTAATTGTAAGGGGGTTGTCAAACTTGGTGTACACTTTGAGTGTACGTCAAGTTTGATCATTTCTCAATAGCTTTTAGAGGTTGCTCAAAATTGAGTAAGGTTGGACCAGAAGCACATGAAGAGTACAAGAACAACATGTGCTGATGATTCATAGGAGATAGACAATTTGAAAAGATCGGGAGTAGGTATGAGTGAATCACGTTCTAACGGGTTTTGGAGATTATAGGAATTAGATCAGCGAGTTTAGTGGATTTTCTAGGTTGGATCATATTGTAAATTCTTATTGTCTATATTGGAAGTTACTGGCTTGGTCCCGGAGTTTTACCTAGTTAAGGGTTTTTCTGTCAACAAATCTTGTATTATTTACTACTTTATTTATTATTGTGGCAATTGGACATATGATAATTTGACTAGATTGGCTACACATCTAAAATAATTGAAAAGTAAATTGTTTCTTTTAATTGGTAATTATAATTATGCTTTATTCACCTATTCACCACCTCTAGGCGATTTTAGGGTCGAACTCGTAACTTTCATGTGGTATTAGAGCCTAAATTCTATTATTGACACTAGTCTTCTAAATGAGTAATTCATTGTCTGTCCCATTATATTTTGATGGCAGTAACTACTCCTATTAGAAATTTAGAATGAGAGCCTTTCTGAAATCAACGAATGAGCGTATTTGGTTGAGCATAGTGATTGATTGGTCCAAGCTGTTAAAATCCTAGGAGATGCGATAGAAAACTGTGAGGGGAAAAGTTGGCATAAACTCACCTAAAGTGGATAGTACGTAAACTAACAACTTGGATATAGAGACTGGAGTGGTTACAAAAAAATAATTGGTATCAAGATTCAACTTAAGTTTTTCATTAGGTAAAGGTCTTGAGCTTGAATCTTGGGGAATGCGATAGAAAGTTGTAAGGGCTAAGTGGACATATGTCTACCCAAAGCGAACAATACGTAAGCTAAAGGCTTAAGTATAGAGACTTGGGTTGTTACAGTTGGATTGCCCCTTCTAGCACCGTTAATGATGTTGTCATCCCCATTCCTATAGCTAATTGGTTGAAAACTAATTTATATGAGTATAATTGGGACAGTAAGGCTTTACATACTTTATTTATGGATGTGTCACCGTAAAAAATTAGGCGTGTGTCTATTTGTGAGGTTGTTAAAGAGGTTTAGGATATTTTACAAATCACACATGGGGAAATTTAGGCTGTTAAAAATTCTAATTTACATATGTTGACTACTAGATTTGAAGAGATTATGATGAAGGATAATAAAACCTTCGATGACTTCTGTGCGAGATTGATTGACATAGTTAATTCTAGTTTCAACATAGGTGATAGAATTTCCTAACCTAAGATTGTTTAAAAAATTCTTAGATCCTTACCTGAGAGATTTAGGCCTAAAATCAAGGCTATAGAGGATATTAAGGACATGGATGCTATTAAGGTTGAAGAATGGGTTGGATCTCTCCAGACTTATGAACTAACAATTAGTAAACCTAAGAAAGAAAAGTCTTTGGCCTTGAACACTATTAGGGATGATTATCATGATTCTTTTGACATGAAATCTCTTAATGATTAGAAAATAGCCTACTTTGTTAAGAATTTTCAAAAAATGTTTAGAAATAAGAAGAATGCTAAAGAGAGACATAGAGGAGACCCAAGTGAGTCTAGAAAGAAATCTAACATTGTGAGATGTCATACGTGTTAAGGTTTTAGCCACTATAGAAGTGAGTGTCCTTATGGTAAGAGAAATCAGGGTAAAGCTATTAATGTAACTCTCACTGATGACAAGTCTAGCTCAGATAATCAAAGTGAGAGGTCTACTCCTGAGGAGACTGGGAAGTTTATATCCTTCACTGCTAGGACTAAAAGTGAATCTAATAAAGACAGAGAAGGTTGAGGAAGTACATAGTGGTGAGCACTCTGATGAAGATTCTAAAGATGAGGAAGAGATTCGTAAAGCTTTTCAACAATTATTTGAAGAGAGTCTTAAGATTAAAAATGTGAATAAAGTTGTGCTTAAGAAGGTCAATGAACTTGAGATAGTTAAAGAGAAACTTGACCTTTAGGAGTCTATATTGTGCCTCAATAAATTAGACAATGTGAATCAATCCTAGAGTCTAAGATTAAGAACGTTACAGGTGAACTTGAGAAGTCCTTTAGGAGAGTTAGTGAGCTGATGATTGAGAATGGTAAACTAGAAATCCAGGTTAATAACCTTCTGAGCAAATTTGAATATTCCAAGTCTCAACTTCTTGCTTTTTCTAGTTGTTCTGAAAACCTTAATAATATTTTAAAGATGAACACGCTTTCTGGTAACAAGAGTAGTCTAGGCTATGATAATTCTAATCCTTATGATACTAGCACTTTCAAAACCACATTCGTCCCTGCTACTAATAAGACTCAGAGAGTCCCATTGGACAACTTAGGATGTTTCCAAATATAAATCAATTTCAGGAACTACGTAGATTTGGTTATAGGTTTATCTTTACTTGTTTCAATTATGGTGAGTTAGGACATATAAGGCTTATGTGTCATAAATTTCTGAATAGAAATTAGAAATTAGAATTTAACTAGAGTTAGAAATCAAGATTTTGATGACCGGGTTGACTTTCTCACTAATCAAGTGAGTCATTTGACCAAGTTAATGACACAATTGACTCGAAATAAGTCTTCCACTAGATAATTCTGGGTTAAAAAGAGTGATATGAAATTTATCACAGTACTCTTAAATGTAAGAGTGTTTGCATACCTAAGTGATTAAGTGTTTGTGATACATGTTTGTGCTTTTAATGATGATCCATTCATTATTGCATACATCTCATTTTTGTTTTTCTTTTTAGGTATTTTGATATTTTTTAAATAAAAATTGGAAAATAAAAAAAGAGGGAATTTGTTTTTACACTACAACATGATATATGATTTGTTTAAACATGTGTGTTATGACCAAGTATGAGTTTAATTGATGTACGGTAGAATATTTTCATTACTTTGTTTAGGTTTATGTGAAGTACTTAGTATATGTTTTTTCATGTACCATCTGCACTGCACACACCATGATTTTATAAGTGAGTCTTGACTGCATGCATGAGATTTAAGATGGTCTTCATCTGTTGTTAAGGCAACTTTAAACATGGATTGACGTTAATTTAGTATATCTAAATATATCTCCTTCAAAGGAAAAAAAGTGTTTCATCTTATACTCTTCTTCGAAACCTATTTGACTCGAGCAATTAAGTTAGAGGGGTTTCTCATAACTTGATGTCCTATGGTTAACTGACTTGGAGTCATCGACTCAAAACTCGTTATATGGGTTATCTTAGTCGATTAATGGAGAAGATTCTACACATTAGATGTAAAAAAAAAACTGAAAAGAAAAATGATGAGTTTAAAAAGAAAAATATAAATTATGTTAAAATATGTATATGCTCAACGTCAAGGGAGAAAAGAATAATATACATGAAAATGAGCTTCATTTGTTGGTCCTAATATACATTCTTGGTTTGACTTTCATTGGGAATAAACTTATTTAATAGTGATACTTATCATGTTATTTCTAACAGATTTAAGGTTTGAAGTGTTGCTCACAAGGAATTAGTGGCACTTTACACACATGAATCACTTATACAATTTACTCCATTTAGACTTGAATTGAGTGTGTGGGGAAGTTTACTAATCATTAATTATGCTTGTGCATGCTATCAATTGCATCTAGTTCTCTTCATCATTTGCAAAAGGAGGAGAGATTGGCATTTTAGTCTAATTTAACTGCATTTTAAGGAGAGTTTGTCGTAAAGGGTAGATGATATTATTGCACGATAGTATTAGGAGAGACGATCATTTTGAATGCTTAGTTTTTTTTAAGTTTTTATGTTTTGTGATATTAATGTTTTAGTTGGTATTTTGATTAATATTAGTATTACTTCTCAATCTAGCTAGCCTTTTATGTTAGTGTGTTTCGATTGCTATATTCCCCGTTTCATGTAATTTTACACTTGGTATTTAAGTTATTGATTTCAGAAAATAGGTTTAACAAGGAATGCAAACACAAACTTTTAGTTTGAGTTTGGGTAGATTAATTTTGTTTTTACTTCCTTAACTTATATTGTATATTTTTGTCACATAATACCAAATGGGGAGATTATTAGATTTTTAGCTGTATTGACAATTCTTTAAACAAAATGATTATTATAAAATAGTTGTAAAAGTCAAAAAGTCTTTTGAGGTGTTGTATAGATGAACTATGAGTCTTTGGGTTCGAGTATGGAACATAGAGAAAGAGTCGCCAGATTCAAGTTAGTCTATCGTCATGCTGATGCTCGATTGTCCAAAATAGAATCACTGTCGCTCGAATGTTGCTCATTGTCGCTAGCCTGGCTCTCGAGCGACGGATTTTTCAAAAAACTCTAGTTTGCGATTTTCAAGAGTTATATCTATTTTATACTACCCAACACCTCCATATTATATATACCCATGTTCTACTTCGTGAAAAGAGTGGTTGATCATTCTTTTCTACCTTCATAACGTTCTTTGGAGACCAACCAACAATTCTGCATCATGAGAACAATCAATCACAAATTGAGAAAAATATCAAATTTAAATAATCCAAAACACCCATTTACTAAATATAATCGGGAAGATATTTTTTCAATAGTTTTCAAAGGTAGTTGAAAATTGATGGAGGCTGGATCGGAAGCACATGAAGAGTACAAAAATAAGGTGTTATTGGTGATCCATGGGAGATGGACAATTCCAAAAGATTGGGAGCAGGTGTGAGTGAAACAAATTCCAGCGGGTCTTGGAGACTGCAGGAATTAGATCATTAAGTCTAATGAATTTTCTAGACTGGATCATACTGTAAATTCTTATTGTCTACATTGGAAGTTACGGCTTGATCCCGGAGTTTTTATCCAGTTAAGGATTTTCTCCGTCTACAAATCTTTTGGTATTTACTACTTTATTTATTATTGTGACAATGTAACATATGATAATTTGACTTGATTGACTAAACATCTAGAACAATTAAAAAGTAAATTATTGCTTTTAATTGATAATTTTAATTTCGTGTTATTCACATATTCACTCTCTCTAAGTATTCTAACTATACATGATTCCACCGAGAGTAACAAAAAGTCATTTAAGTACATTTCATTACGTCAATGCAGCCTAAAAAAAAGCATATAAAAAACCACTTAAACTCTTTCGTAAATAAAAAAGATTATATGCCAAAAAACTTAAAAGACAAGTTGATTTAGAATCGTTAGACCATTGAGAGTCGATATTAACCAATTTGGAAATTTTTTTAGTTTATATAATTTTGACTAGATCTAAATGTTGATTAGATTTGGCTATTCATACACACATCAGTCGAACACGGATAAATTATAAAAAATTTAGTAATATTGTCTAGAGGCTTGTTGTAATTTAACTTCACAGTTTTATACATGTGGCAAATACGATAGGTTATCTGACGAAGTGAATCTTTATCGTTCGCATGCTTGAGGTTTAAAATAGTCGTGTTCATAATTTTGCTCAGGACGAGCAAAATGTTAAGTTTAGGAGTGTTTGATAAGTATGTTTTACATATCTATATAATCTTTTAAACTCACATAATATCGATTTATTGGGTAAATTTTTAATCATAATTATGTTATATTGTGTTTGTAGGTAAAACCCCAACTTGGAAGTAAACGAGATCAATTGGAGCTTAATTGAGCAAGAAGGGTCAATTCGGAAGCAATGGGAAGTGGAGGGACTAAAGCCATAATGAAAACTGGAATTGGGGACCAACTTGCATGTACTCAAAACTTGATGAATGACTTGAACGTCTTGAAAAATTTAAGGACCAAAATTCAAGGAAAAAATGGGTGGCCGCCCACTTGATTCTACAATAGTGATTTTTTTTTTTTTTTTTTGAAAAATGTGTTATTAAAAAACTAGAAAGGAGTTTTTATTTTACGTGTAAAATTATTTTATTGTGAGAATATGAAATTGAAAATGAATTTTTTTAAGAATGAGGCTCAAATATCCATGATACAATTTTCTAGGCTTTTAAGGAATGTCCAAGGGAATATATATATATATATATATATATATAAACATCTTCAAGATTTGTTTTCCCGGGGTTTTCATTATCTTCTAATAGATATCAAAAAGTCACATGAGTATTATGAAGCGATTCTTATCAAAATAGGATTTGTGATTATTACTCACACTCCAAATAGCAAAAATTTCAAACATATAGATTTTTCAAAATTTTCTATTCAAAGGGTGTGGTCTCACGACGACTAGGGACTGTACCCTTAGGAATACTAACGAATGAATATTTCAAAAAATGATTCATTCGAGTCAAAATTCAATTATTTGGACTACAAAAAGGCGTGATTCAATGTTTTTTTTTTCTTTAGACCAATAACTCATTCATGGTTTATTCTTTTTCATCAAAATTGCTCGTCAAATTTTCCAAAACAGTTTCAAAATTGGTTCGAATTTTTTGGACTTGTTGAGACAATTTTACCCAGTCTTACTCAACAAGGTTTCGAACACTTCAAACAAGAGGCAAAAACGTTTTTAAGGCCTCAAGAAAATCTTTTGTTCCAAGTTTCTCTCAATCTCAAAGTATCATGAATTTTCTGTTGGGATTTCCATTTAATTCACGGACGACATCCTCCTGAGTTCAAAGAATACAACGTCAAAAAAATTGTTCAACATTTCAAAATTAAATGGTGGTCAAAATTTTATGAAACAAATTGTTGCACAAAAGCAGTTAATTCATGGATTCAAGAATAAAGGAATTTCGGCATTCCAAAATTATCTCAAAAAGAGATTGATAAAAGTCGATTTTCTTACAGAAAAATCAAGATTAATGGCTATGTTGAAATCAATGTTCTACACCAGATAGCAAAAGTCGATTATTACTCACACTCCAAATAGCAAAAATTTCAAACATATAGATTTTTCAAAATTTTCTATTCAAAGGGTGTGGTCTCACGACGACTAGGGACTGTACCCTTAGGAATACTAACGAATGAATATTTCAAAAAATGATTCATTCGAGTCAAAATTCAATTATTTGGACTACAAAAAGGCGTGATTCAATGTTTTTTTTCTTTAGACCAATAACTCATTCATGGTTTATTCTTTTTCATCAAAATTGCTCGTCAAATTTTCCAAAACAGTTTCAAAATTGGTTCGAATTTTTTGGACTTGTTGAGACAATTTTACTCAGTCTTACTCAACAAGGTTTCAAACACTTCAAACAAGAGGCAAAAACGTTTTTAAGGCCTCAAGAAAATCTTTTGTTCCAAGTTTCTCTCAATCTCAAAGTATCATGAATTTTCTGTTGGGATTTCCATTTAATTCATGAACGACATCCTCCTGAGTTCAAAGAATACAACGTCAAAAAAATTGTTCAACATTTCAAAATTAAATGGTGGTCAAAATTTTATGAAACAAATTGTTGCACAAAAGCAGTTAATTCATGGATTCAAGAATAAAGGAATTTCGGCATTCCAAAATTATCTCAAAAAGAGATTGATAAAAGTCGATTTTCTTACAGAAAAATCAAGATTAATGGCTATGTTGAAATCAATGTTCTACACCAGATAGCAAAAGTCGATTATTACTCACACTCCAAATAGCAAAAATTTCAAACATATAGATTTTTCAAAATTTTCTATTCAAAGGGTGTGGTCTCACGACGACTAGGGAATGTACCCTTAGGAATACTAACGAATGAATATTTCAAAAAATGATTCATTCGAGTCAAAATTCAATTATTTGGACTACAAAAAGGCGTGATTCAATGTTTTTTTTCTTTAGACCAATAACTCATTCATGGTTTATTCTTTTTCATCAAAATTGCTCGTCAAATTTTCCAAAATAGTTTCAAAATTGGTTCGAATTTTTTGGACTTGTTGAGACAATTTTACTCAGTCTTACTCAACAAGGTTTCAAACACTTCAAACAAGAGGCAAAAACGTTTTTAAGGCCTCAAGAAAATCTTTTGTTCCAAGTTTCTCTCAATCTCAAAGTATCATGAATTTTCTGTTGGGATTTCCATTTAATTCACGGACGACATCCTCCTGAGTTCAAAGAATACAACGTCAAAAAAATTGTTCAACATTTCAAAATTAAATGGTGGTCAAAATTTTATGAAACAAATTGTTGCACAAAAGCAGTTAATTCATGGATTCAAGAATAAAGGAATTTCGGCATTCCAAAATTATCTCAAAAAGAGATTGATAAAAGTCGATTTTCTTACAGAAAAATCAAGATTAATGGCTATGTTGAAATCAATGTTCTACACCAGATAGCAAAAGTCGATTATTACTCACACTCCAAATAGCAAAAATTTCAAACATATAGATTTTTCAAAATTTTCTATTCAAAGGGTGTGGTCTCACGACGACTAGGGACTGTACCCTTAGGAATACTAACGAATGAATATTTCAAAAAATGATTCATTCGAGTCAAAATTCAATTATTTGGACTACAAAAAGGCGTGATTCAATGTTTTTTTTCTTTAGACCAATAACTCATTCATGGTTTATTCTTTTTCATCAAAATTGCTCGTCAAATTTTCCAAAACAGTTTCAAAATTGGTTCGAATTTTTTGGACTTGTTGAGACAATTTTACTCAGTCTTACTCAACAAGGTTTCAAACACTTCAAACAAGAGGCAAAAACGTTTTTAAGGCCTCAAGAAAATCTTTTGTTCCAAGTTTCTCTCAATCTCAAAGTATCATGAATTTTCTGTTGGGATTTCCATTTAATTCATGAACGACATCCTCCTGAGTTCAAAGAATACAACGTCAAAAAAATTGTTCAACATTTCAAAATTAAATGGTGGTCAAAATTTTATGAAACAAATTGTTGCACAAAAGCAGTTAATTCATGGATTCAAGAATAAAGGAATTTCGGCATTCCAAAATTATCTCAAAAAGAGATTGATAAAAGTCGATTTTCTTACAGAAAAATCAAGATTAATGGCTATGTTGAAATCAATGTTCTACACCAGATAGCAAAAGTCGATTATTACTCACACTCCAAATAGCAAAAATTTCAAACATATAGATTTTTCAAAATTTTCTATTCAAAGGGTGTGGTCTCACGACGACTAGGGACTGTACCCTTAGGAATACTAACGAATGAATATTTCAAAAAATGATTCATTCGAGTCAAAATTCAATTATTTGGACTACAAAAAGGCGTGATTCAATGTTTTTTTTCTTTAGACCAATAACTCATTCATGGTTTATTCTTTTTCATCAAAATTGCTCGTCAAATTTTCCAAAATAGTTTCAAAATTGGTTCGAATTTTTTGGACTTGTTGAGACAATTTTACTCAGTCTTACTCAACAAGGTTTCAAACACTTCAAACAAGAGGCAAAAACGTTTTTAAGGCCTCAAGAAAATCTTTTGTTCCAAGTTTCTCTCAATCTCAAAGTATCATGAATTTTCTGTTGGGATTTCCATTTAATTCACGGACGACATCCTCCTGAGTTCAAAGAATACAACGTCAAAAAAATTGTTCAACATTTCAAAATTAAATGGTGGTCAAAATTTTATGAAACAAATTGTTGCACAAAAGCAGTTAATTCATGGATTCAAGAATAAAGGAATTTCGGCATTCCAAAATTATCTCAAAAAGAGATTGATAAAAGTCGATTTTCTTACAGAAAAATCAAGATTAATGGCTATGTTGAAATCAATGTTCTACACCAGATAGCAAAAGTCGATTATTACTCACACTCCAAATAGCAAAAATTTCAAACATATAGATTTTTCAAAATTTTCTATTCAAAGGGTGTGGTCTCACGACGACTAGGGACTGTACCCTTAGGAATACTAACGAATGAATATTTCAAAAAATGATTCATTCGAGTCAAAATTCAATTATTTGGACTACAAAAAGGCGTGATTCAATGTTTTTTTTCTTTAGACCAATAACTCATTCATGGTTTATTCTTTTTCATCAAAATTGCTCGTCAAATTTTCCAAAACAGTTTCAAAATTGGTTCGAATTTTTTGGACTTGTTGAGACAATTTTACTCAGTCTTACTCAACAAGGTTTCAAACACTTCAAACAAGAGGCAAAAACGTTTTTAAGGCCTCAAGAAAATCTTTTGTTCCAAGTTTCTCTCAATCTCAAAGTATCATGAATTTTCTGTTGGGATTTCCATTTAATTCATGAACGACATCCTCCTGAGTTCAAAGAATACAACGTCAAAAAAATTGTTCAACATTTCAAAATTAAATGGTGGTCAAAATTTTATGAAACAAATTGTTGCACAAAAGCAGTTAATTCATGGATTCAAGAATAAAGGAATTTCGGCATTCCAAAATTATCTCAAAAAGAGATTGATAAAAGTCGATTTTCTTACAGAAAAATCAAGATTAATGGCTATGTTGAAATCAATGTTCTACACCAGAAGAATTTCAAACTATCTGTGACAAAATTGAAGCTCTTGCCGAGGCCGCATCAAAAAGGACAAGTTCAAAAGATTCATCTTCAGAATCAGAAGATTATGAACAAAGTAATGAAGATATGTGCTTTGGTTATAATATTGATGATTTAATAGAAGAAGAAACTCAAAAGAATTCAAAATAACTATATGGACTCAGTTTTCTTGATGAATTAGAATAATACACGGATCATAAATCAAAAGAAATGTTTTTCAAGATGTGCCTGCAAGCAAACAAATTATTCTTGCCAGCCTTGCCGATACTCAAAAGATGATAAAGCAACTTTATTAAAGTCACTTTAATAAAGACGTTAGCTTTTCAAAAAGTCGGGAAGGAAAGGACAATAATTTTCAAGATTCTTCAAACAAGTGGCAAACAAAGACAAAAGCGGTTCAAATCAAGTTACTATTTAAGATACTCCAAATCAATTCAAGATCGTTTCAAGTCCGGATTCTTTAACTATAAATAAGAGAGGATTTCTTGTGTTTTCCTCAAGTGTGAAATAGCGAGAGATATTCTACCTCAAGAAAATTTAAATTACAATCTTATAGTTTTAAATTTTCGCAAGTTTTTCAATATTTGTTCTTTCAAAGTCTTATTATCAATAGACATGTGTTTGGTACACATTAAAATCTTCATTCTCATTTTTTTACTATTTCTCAACCACGCATTATTCAATAAAATAATATTTTTCATCACATCAATAGTTTTTCCTTCTTTTTCAACCACACATTCTCCATCAATCTACTATTCCAAAATTCATTCTTCCAAAATAATGTGGCTCAAACACACCATAATCTTATTTCTTCAATATCATTTTGGGCACTTTCTTCTTATTTTTATAAATACTTCCATCCCTTAACCCTGGGCCTTTCTGGTATCAGAGTCATAAGTGAGTGTTGCAAAAAAAATTATATCAAACTACCGTTGTTACTGTGTTAAGGGTCAAATTGGTGTGTAGCCATGGATATCTGCTGAATAGCAGTTTGGTCAGCACGTGTGTGTCGGGGTAGGCGTTTAGGGTGGTCCCCCATTGTAGGCTTTGGTGAAGCATCGGTCTAGCCTGTAGAATTTTGTCTACAGTGGTAAGATTAATTTTTTCATTCATTACATTCAATTATGTCTTTTATATGAAATTGGTTTATTAAAGGCAGTGTTTCAAAAGAAGGTAGTAGTTCAAAGGTAAGAGTTCTATATATGAGATAAGAAAGTTTGATTTTACTCAAAATTATGTTATTTTAACTTTAGAATGAGATTTTGAAAATGTTCAAAATCCTATTCCAACCACTGTCAGGAGAAATCTTGAACAAATTATTCATTTTCCTGATGGAAGTGTCAAAGTTATTTTTGATAAACCGTTTTCTTCAAATACATTTCAAAGACTTTTATCTTCTAGATCTGATGATAGATCTAAAATGGATTCTTTTCAATCAGGCAATTTTTCAACTTCTTCTATTAAAGGAGTAAATTTTGGTCCAAAAATTTCAAAACCTTTTTATCAAAATGAAACATCTGATAAAGAAGAAGATTCACATCATCCCACTTCTCCTACTTTATCAGATATGGTTCCTCCTTCTCAAACTGAGAGACTTGGTCGTCAATGCAATGTTATTTCCTCAAATATAGATCGAAGAAAAGAATTCAAAACTGATCAAACTACAGAAATAAAAAAATTTAGACATTTAATCAAAAAAAATCTATTACAAAAGAACAAATTGAATCTTTTTGGGAAGAATTTTTTGAGTCCCAAAAAGATATTAGTTTCTTTGAATGGACCTATTTCAAAGTTTTTAAAAAATTCCCAAAAAAGGTCAAAACAAAAACAATTCAAAATACTTCTTCATAAAAAAAGACCTGGAAAACTTCTTCAGGAGAAAATATTCAATATTCTTATCCTCCTATGGAAGAAATAATTATTTCTCATGGAAATACTGAAATTCTTGCATCCCCTTTCAAAAAGACGAAACCTCCCGGTGAATCTTTAGTCAATACTAAAGATATCAAAAATATCCAATCTCAGAAACAATTATACCAATATTGTTCTTCAATCTATGTGTACTCGGCTGAATAGAATTGAAATTGATTCTGAATCTGAGTATCCTCTGAATCATCAAATTCTAAAGGAAAAGGCAAAATAGTTGAAAACCCAATTTCTTCTTTATGCCATTTTCATGAGATTCCTCCAAAAAACTTAAACTCCAAAGAAAATGTTCTCAAAGAGCTTGCTACTCAACTTTCAAAATTAGCTTCTTCTTCAAATAACATCTATACAATTGATGACATTGAAAATCAGCTCATGGAAGAATCTGATCTCCAAGTCAATAGACTTCGTGGACAAAAGGTTCAATATTCAAAAATTCCTGCTTATTATCCAAGTCATACTAGTCCTTATTTACTTTTTGAAGAAAAAGGAACAAAATCAAGTTAAATTTACTGGAAATGCCATTATCGAATGGAATATTGATGGAATATCTGAATATCAAATTATTCAAGTTCTTGAAAAAATGGGCATTTGCCATAATGCCTATGTGATTTATGGTGACAATTCCCATGAGGCTACTAATAAAATTGTTTTAGGGTTTTCTGGTCAACTCGAAAATTGGTGGTTTAATTATCTTACTCTTCAAGATAGAGTTAATGTTGCTAATTCTGTTACCACAAATGGCAAAAATAACTCTTTTCAAACTCTTGTTTATTGTATTATCAAACATTTCATTGGTATACCTACGAATATTCATGAAAATTTCACTCAAGTTCTTATGAATCTCAACTGTCCAACTCTTCAAGATTTCCGTTGGTATAAAGATATGTTTCTCATTCGTGTTTTTTTATGAGGTGATTGTGAACAATCTTATTGGAAATAAAGATTTATTTCTGGACTTCCCATACTTTTATGTGAAAAGGTGCGAAATGCTATCAAAAGAGATCATGATAATACAATAATAATCTTACTTATGGAGAACTAATAAGCTTCTTTAATAGTGAAGGATTGGCTCTCTGTACTGATCTCAAACTCAAAGCCAAATTGAAATCAAGAAGATCTGAAGGTCGTAAAGAACTAGGATCATTCTGTGAACAATATGGATTTGAGAAAATCACTCCGCCTTCAAGATCAAGAAAGAAGAACACTTCTTATTTTAAGAAAAAATCATTTCAAAAATCTTTTGAAAATAAAAAGAATTTTAAAAAATATCCTTCTAACAATTTTTCAAAAAGAAAATTTTCAAAGAAAAGAACTTCAAGTGTTACATGCTGGAAGTGTAATAAATCTGATCATTCTTCAAACAAATGTCCTCTTAAAGGAAAGATTAGCAATCTTCAATGTGATGAAGAACCTAAATTTGAGCTTCTCAATCTTATCAATTCTGAATCTGATTCCGATTCCTCAAATTTGGAAATTGAACAAGTTTATCAAAATCAAGAGGATTCTGATTTTGAAAAAAGTTCAAATTCATCCTCAAACTCTTCTCTAAGTAAAGAAATTTGTGGTTGTAAGATTTTAAATGTTCTTAAAAAAGAAGAACTTATTGAACAAAATCCTGATAAAAAATTAAAAAATAAGTTCAAATCTCTTTTACCGTCATCTTCAACTCATGAGCATTTCATTATTCATGATGTTTTGAACAAATTTCAAAAAGAAAAATCTTCAAAAATTTCTAGTTCCGATTTAAAATCAGAAATTAATACCATGAAATCTCAAATGTCTAATCTTGGAATACAGATGAAAGATGCTAAATTGAACATTGCTCATCTTCATATTAAGGATTTAAAGAAAATTCCATCATCATCTTCATCATTAGATGATGATGATACTTCTAATGCTTATCATTCAAATTCTGATTTAAGATCTCGATGTTCAAAATCCAGTACTAAATCTCAAAAGTCAAAATCATCTTCTCATCGTCTTTTAACTGGGGCTGAAAAGGTCAATGTTATTTAAAAAATTCAACTGCAAAAATGGTATTGTAATATGACTATTATAGTTAACAAAGACTTTAAACTTCACAGTACTAAAGTTTTAATTGATTCTGGTGTTGATCAAAATTGCATTAGGGGATGATTAATCCTTATAAAATACTTTGAAAAAACCACTGAGCGACTCTCTGGTGCTAGTGGCAAAAAATTAAACATTCAATATAAATTTTCAAAAGCACATGTTTGTAATTCAAGTTTCAAAAATATTTTTTATTTAGTAAAAGATTTAAACCAGAAAGTGATTCTTGGCATACCATTTATTGTTCAAATTTATCCTTTTAATGCAGATTCAAAATGATTAACTACAAATATTTTTGGTCAAAAAATTATTTTCAAATCATCATTCTTTTAAAGATGTCAATGCTTTAAAAGATGTTTCTATTTAAAAAATTATTAATAATATTAATTTCAAGAAAAATTATATTCAATTTCTTAAAAAAGAAATTAAATTTCAACGAATTAAAGAAAAACTTCAAGACTCTTCAATTATTCAAAAAATTGGTGATTTTCAAAAGTGTATAGAGAAGGAAATATGTTCAACTATTTTTAAATTATTTCTGTGATAGAAAAAAAAAAACACACACACACACACACACACACATATATATATATATATATATATATATATATATCAACCATGCTACAAGTACATAATTGATTACCGAATTGACAAGTGGCGGCCCTCTATTAGGGGCGCCCCCCCAATAGGGGGTCGCCACTTATCAATTCGATAACAAATTATGTAAAAAAATTATAATTCTATATATATAGCACGTTTGGAAAAGAAAAACATGGAATTGAAGCAAGGGTTTAGAAATTTCTTCAAGAAGGAAATTTATTGATACAAGATTTTTATTTCTCTTTCTTGTTTTCCCTTAAAACCAGATAATTTATTTTATTTCTTTAATTCGTTTTTTTCTTTTATGATGAATAATTAAATTTGTAGTTGGGACAAGTTATGTAACCTAGTTTTGAACTTTTAATTCAATGTCTCAATTTTTGTATTTTTAATTTATTAAAATGTTGATTTTACTTCTGTTAATGCTTGGGAATATTTGATCAATATTTCTATCTTTTGTAAATTGAACAAATCGAAAGGCGAATTATTAATTTAGACCATATAATCAAGGCCAAAAATATACATAATGCGTGACAATGCGTTTCAATCAAGTATCAAACATAAAAAGTATATGCGTGTTTATGAGAAGTATATGCGTAATTATGCGTTTTTCAATTTTTAATATTCAAAACTAATAAACAAATAAAATAATGCATCATTCGAACTTTAGACACACACGCACGCACACACACTCGGAGTTTATATATGTTTTTCATTTTTTTCAGCAATATCATATTGTTCAAATCATAAATACTACAATTACTTGGTAATCAATTCCTACAATTAGATTAGACACGAATGCTAACTTCAAAAAAAATCCTAAATTTTCTCTATCTCCTTTAGCTCCTAGTAAATTGAAGCAAGAATAAAATTTGATAAAAAAATATTAGAACCCTCGAAATTATTAGAACCTAAACATGGACGAGTTTGATAAATATTTTTCCCTAAAATTTAAAACCAAATGAGAAAAAATGACCTTCAAAATTCTAATTATGTGAGCAATTCAAAAATGAAAAATGTACAGTCAAGTTTCTGTAACTCAATGAAGATCTCAGCAATGAAATTAGAGGAGGATTGAAGAAGAATGAGTGTTAAGTTTGGTGCTTAACATTTGGACCCAATGATGCAGCCCAATCATATTACTATTATTCTAGCCCTATGATGAAAACGTATTGCTGAGGAGTCTGGCCCATTTTCAGTGTGCAACCGTACAGCCCAATACACTTAATCTCAATGGTTGAGATCAAATCACGTAGATGTGTTGTGACCTTTGGATGGCCTGACTGATTGTTTATTGGCTTGACTATCTCATTCTCTCATTTCATTCGAGACTCTTATAGGGTTTTCTTATCTTCGCCTCTCTGTGTTATCTCTAAAAGAAAATTCTTGATTTTCGCCTGTAATCTTTTAAGTTTAGATGTTCTTGGCGATCTCTAGTGTAGATTGAGGCTTGGGTTGTGATTTTTGATCTTGTGTGAACTGTAACTCTTGGTTACTCTGTGTAGTCGTGTTTTAAGGTTTCTTTGAGAGACTATTTTTAGGTCTAAGGGCAAATCCTTTGTGGATTTATTGTACTGTAACTCAATCTTGATAATATTTTTGGTTTCTAGTGGATTGGAGCAATAATCACTTCGGTGTATGCTCAACGTGGTGATTAGCCCTAATTGGGTGAACAGTTGGGCCTTAGGGCGAAAAATCTTTGGCATTCTTTCTATTTTGGGCGCCTGTATAATACCAACAGTGGTATTAGAGCATTTCGATCTCCAAAAGTTCTTTGATCTGGCAATTTTTGGGTGTTCTTGGTGAACCTGGCTTAAGATCTAAAGAGATCTTTACTGGAAACTGTCTGATTCTCATTCTTGGCAGAGTTGGAAAAATAGTTCTGGTTTTCACTATTTTACATTTTGAGTCAAAGGCATTGGGTAACGAGTTTCTAACCCTATCTCATATTAGTTTATTTTGAATTGTAAATTTTTCTCGATCTCTTGTTAGAACCCTCCAAGATTTTCCTTTGTCTAGGGCGAAAACCCTAGAATCTGAGAGGACTTGGATTAACGGTTCTTCAAGATTACTTGAAGTTATTACTATTCAATTGCCATCCTTACTGCTGATTGAACAAGATATCATGTTTCTTGTTATTTGCCTATCCGACTTGTTAACTGTGCACATTTGACTGATATAACAATTCTTGCATCATCTATCTCTATCTGTATTTGTTCGTTAGTTTACTGTGCTTTGTCTATGATTACAACTCAGTTGATACTGCATCTGTTTTCACTTCATCACAATTTCATTGTGTGTCTTGCCATAAATGGGTAGTACTAAGGTTGATGTTGAGATTTGGAATGGGAAATGAGATTTTACTTTATAGAGCAGAAAAATGAAAGCCCTATTAATTCATTTTAAATGTGCTAAGGCTCTTGATGAATCTTGGGGGGCAGAAGTTGCTGATAATAAAAGAACTGAACAAATAGAAACTGCATGGAGTACTATCTTTCTGCATTTATCTGATAGTGTTATTAGAGAGGTAGGAGAGACCGAGATTGCAGCTGAAATATGGGCAAAACTTGAATCCCTTTATAAGACTAAGTCTCTTCCCAATAAATGTTACTTGTGGAAACAATTTTTTCAGTTCAAGTTTGATCCTAATTGTGACCCTGAAAATAATCTTGACAGATTCAATAAAC
This sequence comes from Fraxinus excelsior, assembly GCA_019097785.1. NCBI lineage: Eukaryota > Viridiplantae > Streptophyta > Magnoliopsida > Lamiales > Oleaceae > Fraxinus > Fraxinus excelsior. The sequence continues at coordinate 23,476,516 of CM032638.1, forward strand.
TTTCACTTGATCTCACCAATAGTTGTGAAAAACTTTCTGATGATCAACAATCTATAGCCTTATTACCTTCTTTACTTGAAAAGTATAAAGATTTGAAAAAATGCTCTTGAATATGGAGAAATCACTGTCAGTGATGATATTATTGTTTCGTCTTCACAAAATGAGGAACTTGAATTTAAAAGTGATTTAAAAACCTCCTCAGATGGAGTTGGCTACAATGTTAAAGGAAACAATTTTTCAAAGAAAAAAAAATTCAAATAAAGGGTTTGGAAAACATAAAGATTTCTCTAGAAACTTTAACAGTGGCAAATCCAAATTCAATAAGGCAAGAGGAAATAAATGTTACTTTTGTGGAAAAATTGGACATTTTATAAAAAATTGTCACAAAAGAATTGATGAAATGAAAAATGTCCACAATGTTGATGGTGGTGCTGCAATAGCTTATGAAGAAGCTGCAGCCACCAATGGGCAGGTTTATGTAACCTGTCAGTCATCAACTAAAACAAATTTGATTCTTGATTCTGGGTGCACTTTTCCCATGACACCTTATAAAGAATACTTTACTGATTTGATTGAGGTTAGTGGAGGACAAGTAATATTGGGAAATGACTTTTCTTGCAAAATAAAAGGCATTGGTAAAACTGTTTTGAAATTAGAAAATGGGAATGTACTGATTTTGAATAAGACAATATACATTCCTGACCTAAATAGAAATCTTCTCTCTTTAGGAACTCTTGATGATGAAGACTTTAATTCTATGATAAATAAAGGTATTTTAACACTTCAAAAGGATTTTGCAAAACTCATTTAAGTGGAAAAAACCAATGGGATTTATACCATGGAAGCTTCATCTTTTCAAAATAAACCTACTGCTGCTACAGTCTCTCAGTCTAACCAATCAGAACTTTGGCATAAAAGATTTGGACACATTAGTGATAAGAATTTGCACATTCTTAAGAAACATGGTCTTTTGGGGAATAGAAGAATAGAAAAGATATTTTTTTGTGAACATTGCTTATTTGGGAAACAAAAGAAATTACCTTTTGTTTCAGACAGTCACAAGTCTATGTCTATTCTTGATTACTTACATGCTGATTTGTGGGGACCAGCATTTGTGTGTACATATTCTGATTTTAAATACTTCTTGTTGATCGTTGATGATTTTTCAAAGAAAAGTTGGGCTATGCTTTTGAAAAATAAATCTAATACCTTCAGAAATTTTGTAAAATGGAAAACTCTTATTGAAAATCAAGCAAATAAATGTGTTAAAGCTCTTAGAACTGATAATGGCCTTGAATTTTGCAATGAAGAGTTTGATAATTTCTACAAAATAAATGGGATCCTTAGACATAGGACTGTTACCTATACTCCGTAATAGAATGACCTTGCTAAAAGGATGAATATGACTCTACCAGAAAAGGTCAGATGTATGCTGATAAGTTCAGGACTACCAAAGTTGTTTTGGGGGGAAACAGTTAAAACTGCTTTATATCTGATAAATAAATGTCTTACTATATCCTAAAAATTTGATACCCCTGACCATGTTTGGAATGGCAACACTATGGACTATTCAAAATTGAAAGTTTTTGGTTGTGCTGCCTATGTATATCAGAATGAGGGTAAGTTAGAGCTCGGGTCTGTAAAGGGTATTTTCTTAGAATATGGTGAAGGTGTTAAAGGCTTTAAGGTGTGGTTGAGTTCTCTAGGTGGTTACAGAGTCATCATTGGGAGAAATGTTGTCTTCAATGAGTTAGATATGCCCTGTTTTAAAGTAAAAGTACCTGTTGCATCTGAAACTAATCAAAATAAAACTATTTTAGAAACTGAACTTTCTCAGATATATTTACATCCTGGAAATGAGGATCAGTTTGAGGTGGGGCCTGATCAGGCTCTAACTGATGAAAATGAACCCAACATTGAGGCTGAACTCGATGACTTAAACCCAAACCAACCTACAAACCCTTTAGATGATTATAATCTTTCTAGAGATAGAGTCAGAATAGAAGTTAGACCTCCATCCAGGTATAGTGACCCTGAATTTGTTATTGCCTTGAATGTTCAGAATTTTCTTGAAAATGAGCCTAGTACTTATGAAGAGGCCATTGGAAGAAAACGTGTCAGTTTATGGCTTGATGCTATGAAGGATGAAATGTCTTCCCTAATTAAAAACAAAACTTGGTCCTTAGTGGAAAACCTAAAGGGGGAGAAGGTTATTGACTATAAATGGATCTTTAAGGTAAAAGAAGGAAATTCTGAGGGTGAGAATGTAAGATTTAAGGTCAGATTAGTTCCTAAATGCTTTAACTAAAGAGAGGGAATTGATTGAAATTGTTTTTCATGCAGTCAAATACATCTCTATAAGAGTTTTACTTTCTATTTTTTCTCAATTTGACTTTGAACTGGAACAGTTGGATCTAAAAACTGCTTTTCTACATGGAAACCTGGATGAAAAAATCTACATGTCTCAACCAAAAGGGTTTTGAACAGAAAGGTAAAGAAAACCTTGTACGTCTTCTGCAAAAGTCACTCTATGGCTTGAAACAAACCTTAAGACAATGGTACATCAGGTTTGATACTTTTATAAAGGGACTTGATTTTAATAGAAGTGAATATGATCCATGCTTCTATTATAAGGGCAGTGGTGGCCCTGATTCTTGTTATCTTTTGCTCTATATTGATGATATGTTACTTGCTGAGTGTGATTTAACTGAGATTAACATGATAAAGCAAAAATTGAAACGTGAATTTGAAATAAAAGATTTAGGATAAGCTAAAAAGATTCTTAGAATGAAAGTTAGGAGAAATAGGAGTAATCATAATTTGTTTCTCACACAGTAGTCTTATATTTCAAAAAGCTTAAATAAATTTTCTATGGATAATGCAAAGGAAGTCACTTTACCTTTCGGCAGTCACTTCAAATTTTCAACAGAACAATGTCCTAAAACCGAGTTAGAAAAATCTAGGATGATGAAAGTTCCTTATGCCAATGTTGTGCGGTCTGTTATGTATATTATGATTTGCGCCAGACCTGATCTTGCCTTTGCTATTAGTATCTTGAGTAGATACATGAACAATCTAGGTGAATATCATTGGGAAGCTATGAAATGTTGTTCAGATACTTAAAAGGAACATCAAATCTAGGTCTTATGTTTAGTAAGAATAAAACTGGAATTAAACTTAAAGGTTTTGTTGATTCTGACTTTGCTGGTAACAGTGATAATAGAAAATCTACATTTGCATATGTTTTTACTGTAAATGGTACCTGCATTAGTTGGAAATCTCAGCTACAAAAGATTGTAGTTTTATCCTCTACAGAGACTGAATATATTGCAACTACTGATGTTGTGAAGGAATGTATATGGCTGAAAAATTTACTTAATGAAATTGGATTTTCTGAAAATAATACTGTCATATTTTCTGATAGTCAGTCTCCAATACACTTAAGTAGAAATTATGTGTTTCATGATAGGACTAAACATATTGATGTTAAGTTTCATTTCATAAGAGATGTTTTAGAAAAGGAAATCATGAAAATTGATAAAATTTCCACTAAGTATAATCCTGCAGATATGGGTACCAAAATCCTTCCTTTATACAAATTTAGCGATTGTTTGGATATCCTAAATGTTATTACTGACTAGTTTATTTTGCAGGTACAAGAGCAAATGAAACCGAGGTAGGAGTTAACCTCCGATCTACTATGAAACCCAAATTGTCAAGCAAGGTGGAGATTGTTAAGTTTGGTGCTTAACATTTGGACCCAATGATGCAGCCCAATCCTATTACTATTATTCTGGCCCTATGATGAGAACTTATTGCTGAGGAGTCTGGCCCATTTTCAGTGTGCAACCCAGCAGCCCAATACACTTAATCTCAATGGCTGAGATCAAATCACGTGGATGTGTTGTGGCCGTTGGATGGCCCGACTGATTGTATTATTGGCTTGACTCTCTCATTCTCTCATTTCATTCGAGACTCTTCTAGGGTTTTCTTTTCTTCGCCTCTCTGTGTTCTCTCTAAAAGAAAACTCTTGGTTTTCACCTGTTATCTTTTGAGTCTAGATGTTCTTGGTGATCTCTAGTGTAGATTGAGGCTTGTGTTGTGATTTATGTTCTTGTCTGAACTGTAACTCTTGGTTACTTTGTGTAATCGCGTTTTAGGGTTTCTTTGAGAGACTATTTTTGGGTCTAAGGGCAAATCATTTGTGGATTTATTGTATTGTAACTCGATTTTGATAATATTATTGGTTTCTAGTTGATTGGAGTGATAATCACTTAGATGTATGCTCAACGTGGTGATTAGCCCTAATTGGGTGAACATCCGGGCTTTAGGGTGAAAATCCTTGGCGTTCTTTCTATTTTCTGCATTATTATTGTGTTTTGGAGCTTGTATGATACCAACCAGGAGGCTCGGGTTGGGCGTAAATAATTTGCAATTCTACGAAAAATTTGTTTTGATTTTTGATTTTTCTAAATGTGGGGAATTTTGAAAATGCATATGCGATGCATTTCGAAAACGCATCGAGCATATGGGTGCATATTTGAAGCATATGCTCGCATTTTAGAACACTACATGTAGTAAAACCAGAAATTTAATAAAAGATGTAGATACACTTTTAGTATTTTTGCGATTTTAATTTATTCCTATATAATTTAATGTGTTTAGTTAAGACTTATTCATATTCACATAGAATTATAGTGAATTAACTTAGGATGATAATATTGATTTATATTCGAGAGATGCAAATTAATTAAATTTGTGAATTCGACCAAATACGAACTTCGGAATTGAACTTGTTATTAAATTTATTTATCAGATGAAAGTTAAAAAAAAAATTGTCCAACACACAATATAAATTACTTAATTTTGTATAAATTCAGCAAATAGTTTAATTAAATAAATTCTCTTTTTTTTTTTTCAAATCAATAGTTCAAATAAAATTAGAATTGTCAATTTCAATACTTAATAGCATGGTCCTCATACAATCGACTCTTATCATTATATTACTTGTGCGATTCATATGTTTGCAAAATCAAATAACAATAGCTCATGCTCTTCTCTGCCTCTTTAATTCCTTTCTTAGAATATTCAAACATTAAATTGTTTGTGAGAGGGTTGACGACTAATTAGTTACAGTGGTATTAACTATTATTTATGTGAAGTTAAATTTGTATTCGAACTCAAATACCATTGATAAGGTTAACTTAACTTGCCATACAATGATCTTCGAAGTAGAAAGATTTACTTTCGGTGTTAATTAATTGTAGGAACTGTTACTTGGGATACAAAAACTATTACTTTCAAAGTGTCAATTTTATTTGATCAAAAATAAATAAGTAGAATTATGAATTTAATGTTAAATAAATTTTATATTCAATACGTCTTTGTATACCATATTACATAGAAATTTAGCCCGTCTTTGGTGAAGATTAAAATCAGATTTTTAGCAAATTTTAATAAAAACTAATGAAATGTGTTGTTGAAATGTTGCGAGTCCCATAAAATGTGTGATTAAATTTAATTGTTGACCTCGACTTAAATTAAAATCTAAATTTATCAGAAAGGGGCTTAATATTAAAAGAAGTTAAGAAGTAAATTTTTATCCCTATAACTTTTTTTTTTTTAACTTGCAAAATTGTTTTTTATTATTTCTTAGAATATTGCCAAAATAAACGACATACTTATTTTAAACTTTCGTGATTTTATCAATAAAAAAAAATATCTTGACAGTTACATTTTTACATAATTAAATTTGCTTTAAAGTAATTTTTTTACACTTAACAAAACATGCTCTAACGTTAAATAATACTTAGGTCATCTCATTCTAGAATAAAAATGATGTGAGATTTAAGGAAAAATAAGGTTAAATGTACATTTCATGGTTTATATCTGTTTTGACCTCCTTTATGTTTTCAAATAATTATGGCGAAGGAGAACAATTTTTTTTTTTTTTTTTTAAATTGACAAATGGTGTGTCACGATGATGTCAAATATGATATACATGTAGCATGACTGAGGAAGGAATCGATCCATTTGGCCGTACATTATGTACGTCTCTGTGTACCTTAAATTGAACACACGATTTGGAGACTAATTAATAATATTTTTAATTAACAATGAATTTCTGGAAAAAAAAATTAGTAAAAAATAATTTTACACAACTACCTGTCAATGGGGTTTGATTCGTCTCTTTCTATCTTCATCTACATCCACTGTCCATTTATTAGATTTCAATTGAGTGGTCAATAATTATTTTGTTAGCGTTGGAACTATCGTAACATCTGCGAGTGACTCATTCGCCATGATAGATGTGGGTGATACAATGATAATCAAAGTACACAGCCTCTCATGAATCTAATTTTTTTGAAATGAGTTCTTTGTTAAAAAAAAATTTCTTAAAAGTAAGGATATACCATTCTGAGTTTAGAATTATCTAAAAATAATTTGTATTGTCTATGGTAAACAACATAAGAATTAGTAAGAGCACTGATAAATAAATTTTTATAATTTATTGGTTAAGTTTTATTAATTAAATCATAGTAAAAATTCAGCAACAAAATACTTAGATGATCAAGTTTCTTAGCTAGAGAATTTTAGGTCATGTTTAAAAATAACATTGAAAATTTTTCTTGGTGCTGCATAGACATATTGTCCAGAAAATCAGGTGAAGTACCGCAAGCAGAGATAGTCAGAGAGAAAATAAGCTGACTAAGCCGCTTTTAATAACGATCAAACGTATTGATAGTTTCTTTTGTTAACTTTTATGAAATTTTAAATTTTATAAAATTAGAATTGCTTAATTGTCAAGATCTTCCATGTCGAATCATCAAGAAAATTAGTAGTGCAGAATATATATTAATTCTTTGGGAATAATTTTTTATTACTGGATTTTGATTTCGGATCTTGAATCTGAATTATTGGCTATTTTTTATTCTTAAGTTCTTGATTTTGCTTCTTGTTTCATAATCTTGATTGCCTTATTTTTCGATTTAATTGTTTCAATCCTTTTTCTTGATTGTGGATTTTTGATCTTTCTCTTTAATATTTTGCTCTGTATTCTTGTGTAGATGAGATGACTCAAAAAATGAGAAGTTGCATATAAATTGGGGGACCATAACTTTATATATAGTTTCCATATGCATTTGGCCCACGTCAAATACAACTTTAATGGATTCGATCTCTACGCATATAATCCGGCTCACACTTTATTTAAATGTCTTAAACCCAACAATTGAATTCTTTATTAGATCACTTTAATTTGACTCAATTTTAAGACAGTCTTATACACAATTAATTACATATGTAATCCAACATGAAAAATTAATAAACTCAACAATCTCCTACTTGGGTTACATATGTTACCTTATAAATGTGTATAACCTTATGACGTCAAAATATTTGCTATCATAACCAAAAGTATCTCCGAATAATCTCGTCCATTGATTATATCAATATATGATTAAAACGGTCTTTGTTACAAATATCATAACTAAACCTTCAACGGTCATGTGTATCAACACAATCAAATGATATAGATCAAGTGTGGATGTGTAACATAAAAATTACATGTAATGTGATCCAAACATGTCTACTTCCAACTGATCCCACCTTATTTTAAATAAGATTTACCATAAACTTTAATTATAGTGGAATTGAGCCGAATACTTTGTTTCTAAAATAAATTAAATATCTATGAATAAAAATATGTGTCTAAAATATACAATATCCGAATACAAACTCCCACTAAACTAACATATCATCAAAAGATGCAATACCCATGTGAGTATTATGCACATGAAACACATTGAATGGTAGCGATTTAGTGAATAGATTCATGATTATGGAGTTTGTCCTAATATGCTTTATAGAGACCTAATCACTCTGAATTCTTTTCGACAACTAGAAACATAATGTCTATAAATTTTGACATCATCGGGCTCCTATTGGAACACAAAACTGCTATTGTTACAAAATAACTAAAGTGGTCTTTATATATAGCCTAATAACAATATTTTACAATCATATTCTATAATCAAAATCAGAATATTCAATTATCTCCAATTGATCTGATTTTCCTGAATGTGCATGTAATCCTTAGTTTTCTATAGATACCAAATAATCTAATGGTTGCTTTCCATATTTCTATCCCATAGTTACTTAAATATATGCCCAAGATTCCAACAATGAATGTTACATCCGGATGTGTGTAAACCTAAGTATACATTAAATTCCCAACTACTGAAGCACGTGAAATTTTCTATATTTTCCTTTATTTAAATTTATCCTTGAGGTATTAATTAAGATTAAACTGGTCTCCCTTAACAATAGGGGTATCACTTGATTTGCATATCTGCATTCTAAATCTCTTAAGAACTGTATCGATATAATTCTTTTGTGATTAAAAAGTACACCGAGAATGATCCATGTTTAACTATATATTTAATATAAAAGAGGCGTCACCAAGATTTTTCATTTCAAAATTTCATAATTGAAATCTCTTGGCTTCGTGCAAAAGCTTATATCACTGTAGGGAAGCAATATGTCATCACCATACAATACCGAAGAATATGCTTACTCCCACTGGACTAATGATATACACAATCATCAACCGAATTCATCTCAAAACCAAATGATATAATTTGTGATACCATTACATGAAACAAACTTAAGCCCATAGATGAATTTTTTTAATTTGTAAATCATCTGACGTAGTTTAAGATCAAAATGTGTCACAAATGTCATAATTGTCCTAAAAGAGTCTTTCATAGAAATCAGAGGAAAAGTTTATATAATGTCAATGTCTTCCTTTTGAGTAAAGTCATTTGCAACAACGCGAGTCTCATATGTCTCCAAATCACCCTTCGAATCCATCTTGATTTTAAATATCCAATTACAAACAATGGTTTCGCACCTTCAAGCAATAGGATGAGTTCCCAAATTTCATTGTTACTTATGAACTTTATCTCTTTATGCATGACATCAATTCAATCTTTAAAATTATTTATTTGTATGACTTGATAAAAGTTGATTGATCAGTTCTTCTTTCATCAATCCATGTCATCATTATTTTCTTGGAAAAAGTTTATAAAGTCATCCGGAATTATCATGGAATTGTCTTTCTTTTTTTATAGTGGATTTCCTTAATGACATTTGTTCTTGGGGTTGTTGAGTTTATTTTTTTGGAACAATCTCTTGATTGTGTATAGGAGATTTTGTAATATTGTCCTGATTCGAAATTGTTTCTTGAACAAGATCTAGAGCAAGAATTCATCCCTAATCCTTGATATATATATATATATATATATATATATATATATATATATATATATATATATATATATATATCTTCCTCCAGGAGTTTGTCCATGGTCCTAATCATTGTTAATTACAACAAAAGAAATATATACTTTATAATCTTATCCCCCCCATCCCCTCCGCGCAAACTTTACATCATCAAGAAATCAGACATTTTTCGTTTTGAAAATTGATCTAATAGTAGAACTTTCTTAAAAAAAAAACTTGTAACCCCTTAACAATTGTTTTACTTGTAACTTTGTTGAGAATTTAAATTGCAGTCTTTAGTGCTTCTACCTAGAGAGATTCTGATATATTGTGGGACGTAACCACATTTTCTAGGAATTTAGCAAAAGGCACTGGAAATTGTTCTGTCGATCCGTCATATCTGTCATAGTATTATCCACTATGGTAAGATCTGACTTGTTAAATTCTTTTACATAATTATTTTTCAACCTAAGCCTTGTATGTCTTGAATATATTCAGTGTTTGGGATTTCTTTTAGATGAGATATAGGTAGACATAGTGAGAAAAAATTGTCTATGAACATAATAAATTATTGTTGACCATTCCAAGAAGTCGAATTGAATGGTCTACAAATATCCGTATGAATTAGTTCTAAGACATTCGAAATTCTATTGACACATAATCTCCTTATATTTGTTTGTTTTCCCTTAATGTAACTAACATAAAAATTTAAGTCTGAAAAATCAAGGGAATCAAGAATTCATTCCAACTCAAGATTTTTCATTATTTTTTTAGAGATGTTACCTAATCGCTTGTGTTATAACTAAACAAAATTCTCGTTGGTTAATTTATGTTTAATACCATGTGAATTCACATGCAAGGTGTATTTATAAGAGTCAACTACATTAAGCAGATATAGGTTATTGTAACCAGATAAAAAACTGGTGCCCACAATATTTGAACTAAGAAAAGGATCAAACTGGCTATTTCCAATTGAACAAGAATAACAAAATTTATCCAATGTAGAAATAGAAATCAAATTTCGTCTAAAAGACGGTATCGCAAATACCTCTTTCATATTCAAATTAAAACCAATCTTTAATAATAACCAAAAATCCATATAACCTCAAGTTTAACTGATTTGCCATTGTCCCACATAGATGAATCTTTCATCATCAATTGGCTTTGGCTATTCAGGCAACATTGCATAGACACACTTATGTAAGTGGTGGCACCAGAATTTTATCCACTAAGTGTGTCTAGGTATTGAAACTAAATTAACCTCAAAAAATCCAAAGTGAGAAGCGTATTTTTCTTTACACGTCAAGCATGATATTTAGTACATTCTCTCTTTATGTATCCCAAATTTTCATAAAAATAACAGTCAAATTTATCCTTTTCAAGCTTTCTCTGTTTATTTTGAACCGAACCGGATGCAACTCTCTATTTTTTTATAACTTGTCCTTAAAAGTACTTGGCAAGTGAGTAATATTTGTTTTATCAAGCTTTAGCCTTTCTTTTCTTACACTCAATATGGAATGAACTCATTAAGAGTACATTTTCCTTTTTAACAGTTGTAACTAACCTTAAATTAGTCGAATTGTGCAAGAATAGAAATCAAACGATAATCCATCCGCCAATCATCTTGTACCGCCATTGGTGAGTGAAATTAACGCATTAAACAAGTTCCTTCAAACAGTAGTTTTTAGTTTGTTTTTGAGCACTTTTAAGCGTTTTGATGTGTGTGTTCGTGTTGTTTTATAGTTGAACAACTTGGATGAAAATGGAGTGGTGTTGAGCTTGAATCGAAGCTATAATGATAATCATGGAATGAGGTATGACATGGAGATGAAGAAGAGAAGAATGAAATGGAGAGAAGACCAAAAGATAAGTGGAGAAGAAGAACAATGCAGTTAAGGCATAGTGTTAAAACATGAAGAAACCAGAAATTTTCAGAATATCAGAATAGTTGGCGCCAATGCGCCAGCAGAGGAGGAGTCGCAGCGCCAAGGGGCCAACTTTGGGCGTCGCTTCCAGAGTTAAAGAAAAAAACACATTTTTCCCGAGATTCTCGGCCCAACTCATATCCAATTCGTCTTGCAACCTTGGGGGAACATAAATACACACTTTTGAAGACCTAAATGGGGTGGTTGACGGCTAGAGGAAGGCACAAAGATTGAAGACACAATCGGGGAAGAATTCAATGAAAAGAAGGGAAGATTGACACCATTGGAAGAAGAATTCAAGCCGCATCAAATAATTTTTCTAAACTCTTTCTTCTTATCCATGTTATTTACATTTAATTTCTTTATGTCAATTTTCTTCATCATGAACTAAATATTTAGATCTAGGGTTTGATGTAATTATCTTGAGACGTGTTTAATTTCTATGTAATTTAATTCTTTTGGATTTCTCCATTAGTTTATTTATGTTGTGTGTGTTTAATGCATTCAATTAATTGGCCACTAGTTGAATGAATTGTTACATAAGTTTTGGCACTCGAGAGAGGGAAATTTAGACGTGATCAAGGAACAACATAACTTAGATTTCGTAAATTTCGGGAGAGAATACAAGTCTTTGAGGATCACTTGAATTAAGAACCACGTGCTTTAATATCTCTATACATTTAATTCGGAATAGAGATATTGGAATTGAATTATAGAGATAAATTTTATTCGGCACTCGAGAGAGAGAATATAATTATTTTTAGGTTCTTGCCTATAAACTAAGGAAAATCTAAATGAGTTAGAATTATATAGATTGAAAAGCATTGTTGATGGTATGATGAAATCATTCCCTAGGCTTTTACAAATTGATAACTTCCTTAGGATTTGCTTTGTTGATTTGCCAATTTTAGTAAATCTACACTAGATAAAAATCAAAACATTGATTAAAATTTAAACATTTAAATAAAATGGAAACTAAACAATTATGATACTCGGTAGGACTCAAGTATCAATCCATGTGGATTCGACATTTCACTATATTACAAAACTTGAAACCGTACACTTGCGGTAAAATTCACGTTGCATAAAACACATGACAGCCATTATTGCCATCGCCCTCAACCAAATGGGACCCACCGCCTGACCACCATATTTTTTATGTCAAGAAGACTTTCGACACAAGGCACTTCAAACGCGGATGATTTTTTTTAGTCATATCGTAAGGCTAATTAGGGGACCTCCACCACGCTTTCAACTGCGTTCCTCCGATTAAGTTTTGGGCCCTGAGCTCCGATACCACTTGTTGGGAAAATCGCCTCAAATGCAAAAATTGAGATTAATGACACACTTTGAAATATAAAAGATCACAACAATTGAAAACAAGATTAAAGTAGAAGAAGAAGAGAAATTGCAGAGGTAGATGTTTTGTGTGATGGAGAGTTTTGGTTACTGTTTGAGGAAGTTGGTCATTTCGACGCAGACAGAGTCATTTCTCATGTGGAGAAGTTTTGAAGTTGTGTTCGTTGCACCGAGATTTAGGTCAAGGTGGAGATTGTTGGATTTTGTGACCCAAATTAGGTTGGAATTTTTGGGAATATATTTTTCCTTCTTTGCACGCATTTGGAAAAATATTATTTCCTTATTTCACGTGTTTCATTAGAAAAATATTATTTCCTTTATTTCACTTGATTTGTTTTTGTCTTGTTTCCATCTTGGGTTTGAACATCTTCTCTATATATAGTAGACATTTTATTCAGTTTTTTTTTTTTTTTATAAGAAGTCAGTATTGCTAAGTTCTTGTAATTTCTCTCCATATTGTTATTGAATAAACATCGACTCCTCTGCAATTTCTCTTTTTCTTTTACTTTAATCTTGTTTTCAATTGTTGTGATATTTTTCAAAGTGTGTAATTAATCTCAATTCCTGCATTTGAGACGATTTTCCCAACAGATGAGACATCTCCATGTACTCACTTATGTTTTCTTTACTCTTATACTTTAGTGAAACTAAATTCGGTAAAAGCATGCTAGTTTCAGACTTATTGCCTTTTGCAAATCCTTTTTTTCACTTTCATCAAGAAACTACTTGGCAGTAATTACATTATTGAAAACAACGTCCCTGAATGCTGCAGGAATTTCACGTTTCATGATCATAAAATTTATGCGATTTGAACGATCTCACTTATATGAGTCTCATTTTTATTAGCGGGACTTTTATCCGTAAGAGTAGTGGATTGTTCACTCCTAAATGCCGTCAAGAACGATATAAACATTCTTTTTTTCCAACCCTTAAACTTTGGTTTTAGCACGTGAATTAAATTGGTGTTGGCAGATATTGCAAAGTTGATGGATTAACTGAATAGAGAATTTAAACATAATTAACATGTACATATAGGAATCCGTACTAGACAATTAATAATTTCAAATAATGGTGAGCCCCCATCATAAGTAACCGAGTACAACTTTGATATTTAGTCTTTGGATAGAAATATCAACTTGTAAGTGACACTCTTAGTGTAGTAATCAAATATTGACAATAAATTCGATCAAATATCAAGTCTATCTTTGGATTGACCTAACGTTCACATAATGTAAAACTTTATAATTGTCACATATTTATCACCACGGGTCTGTAAACAATTCGGCCAAATATTAACATTCATTTGGGCTGGTCAATACCCACATGAATTATGTACACACAATTTTCCTAATATTCCAAATGAATTAATTTAGGCAAGAGATATTACTTTGGTAACATATTGTTTCAATTAATTTATTTTAGGAAATTAGTGATTCGAATAAATTTTAATTCTGAGATTTGAAAATTGATTGCCATTTAATGGGTGGGACAGTTAGTTGGATAAATCACATGCCAAGATCTTGATTTATGTTAGCCACCCAATTTAATTAAACTTGTTTACAAAACCATAAGTTACACGCAACATGACCCTACATCTTAATTCACAGCGAACAGCTGCCATACGGCCTCAATTCTCGAAACTTGATCAAAATTTTGAGAATTTAGGCTTTGATTCACCTCTCAAAAAATTAGTAAATTAAGTTATAAATTCTAACCCTAATTTTTTTTCTTTATTCTCAATGGTTTAACATGGGTTTGCTTTGATATCACTTGTTAAATTTTATGAAACTTTAAACTTTATAAAACTAGAAAAGTTAATTGCTTAATTGGCAAAATACTTCATGTCAAATCATCAAGAAAATTAATAGTACGGAACATACCTTAATTATTTAAGAATAATTTCTTATTATTGGATTTTGATTCCGAATCTTGAATCTGGATTATTTGCCCTTTTGATTTTTGAGTTATTGATCTTGATTTTGCTTGTTACTCCATAATCTTGATTGTCTTGTTTTTTTTTATTATTATTATTTAATTTCTCCAATCCTTCTTTTTTATTATGGGTTTTGGATCTTTTTCTTCAATATGTTTTCTCTTATACTCTTGTATTGATGAGAAGAAATTGCATATGATTTGGGAACCAAAACCCTATATAGTTTTCAAATGTATTTGACATATCGTCAAATACAACCAAAATGGATCCGGTCCCTACACATAATTCGGCCTACACTTTATTTAAATGTTCTAAACCCAACAATTTAATTCTTTGTTAGATCACTTTAATTGGGCTCAACTTTAAAATAGTTTTATACACAATTAATTACATATGTCGGCCCACGTGACAGATTAGTAAACCCAATATTTTTTTGTGGTAATTACGTAAAACTAGGTATTTAGTTTGATGTTTTTAAAAATCAGGTTTACACTTTATTTAATTAAAAATCAGGTTTTAATTTCACAATTAATATTAATAATGATATTTTAAATTAAATTAATCTATATATCCACCCCCACCCCCAAATTTCCTAAATCTAATCCAAACCCTAAATAATCCATTTCTCTCAACTCTCTCACCTGCACTATCGGCCGTCGCCTCCCTCCCATCCTTATCTTCTCTGTCGGCGTTGCGACGCTGCTGTGAACAGCAGTGCTGCGTCGCGACGCTGCTGTGGGTGTTTGGGTGCCGCTCGACACCTGATTTTATGTAGCCCTAATCGATGATGCCGATTGTGAAAATCGTTGTTGCAACGTTGCTGTGGATGTTTGGGCGCCGCTCGACACCTTATTTTATGTAGCCCTAACCGGTGATGCCGATTGTGAAAATCGATTATGATTCAACAGCTGAGTACAAGTATAGCGGCGTTGGTCTGAACTCAAATAAATCGGATGTGTGTGTGTGTGTGTGTGTGTGTGTTGTGGCGAGGTCACGGTGGTGGATCTATTTATTGGTGGATCTGTTTATTGATGTGGCGGGGTCGACGGTGGTGGTGGGATTTTTGGTGTTGTGGTACAGGTGGCGATGGTGATGGTTATTTTTTGTTATTATTGTGGATGCGGTTGTGGTGGTGTTGTGATTGGGGCGACGATGTTTGTGATGCTATGCAGGCGACAACGGTGGTGGTTGTTGTTGGTGTTGTTGTTGGTGGATGGCGGTGGCGGTAGAGGTGGCTCGAAGAGTCACTCTGACCAACTATTTGGTCGATCTGTGACTAAATATTGGTGACGGATTGAGATCAGAGACGAGTTTTTGAGTGTATGTTACCAACTATATTAGTTATTAAACTGTGACCTTAAAATTCGATAATCTGTGACCAACAAATTTGGAAATATGTGATATCTGTTATCTATAATTTTTTTAACTTGTGACCAATTAAACATTTGTGACCTATAATTTTTTTTATCAGTGACTAATGACGTCAACTGTGACCCAAATATTTTTTTATTTGTGACCTCGAAATAATCTGTGACCAATAATTTGATAAGTTGTGACTGAAAATTAATTTTTATCTAATTAATTAGATATATGTGACCAAATTGTATATAATTGTGACCTTAACAATTGTCGGAATCGGAGCAGTCATCGGAATTAGGCTTCGGCAGAACGGTCACCGGAGTACTCACCGGTCGCCGGAATAGTCGTTGGAGTAGAGTGGCCACCGAACTGTTGCCAGAGCAGTAGGGGGTGGGGTGGGGTGGGGTTAATTATATTATATTACAATTAAATATTTAATTAATTAATAAAACCTTGATTTTTACAATTTTGAAACTTAGCACTTGATTTTTGATTTTGGCAAAAATAATACATGATCCATGAATTTTTCCCATTTTTTTTTCCATGTTTTCGTAACTCAATATGTTGCCGAGAAAAACAACTAAAATAGCCATTTTTTTGGCATGGCAAAACATATTGATAGCTTCTATATTAATTCTTTTCGATAGTTTTAATGTTATTATTATTTTTTCTTTTTTCTCTCGTGTCATTTCACAAGTATATATACTGTCGTGAAAAGTAGTTAAAAAGGCCGTTTTAAGCTTGGCCAAACATATTGATATTTTTATTTTTAAGACTTCTCTCCTTGTCCAGTGCAATTAATTGTACGCAACGTACGTATGATCAAATCATACAACTGCATTTGAGAAATTCTGGGACCAGATGCATGTGTAATTGAGTAATAACCAGTCTCTTCGAATTTATGAAAGGGATCCATCAAATATAGACTAGTAACATCAAATTCAAAGCATTAGGTTAACAGATTTTAAATTGTCATAATCAAATTTGTCTAATTTACGATATTCTTTTTTGTTATTTATAATCTTATTTTTTATCGGAAAATACATTTTAGCTCCTGTTTGGGCCACATTAACGGCCTGTTTGGGTCGAATTAAAATTCGATTTTAGTCTTAGTCAAAGTCAAATAATCAATATTAACCACATCTTTCATGGGTCCCACATCTTTTCAACCACATATTTCAAAAATTCTATCACAATTCAATAAAAATCTAATTTTAATCCACACCAAACACCCTCTAAAATTCTCATTCTCATTATTCTACTCATTTTTAACCGCACATTTTTCAATAAAATAATATTTTTATCACATCAATAACTTTTTTTTTCAACCACACATTCTCTATCATCTACTATTCCAAAATACATTCTTCCAAAATCATATGAATCAAACACACCTTTAGAAAAAAGAATGGCCTACCCTTTATTAGAAGAAATTAATATTGCAAGTTGGTAAACTCTACTTCTTTCGAATTTTCATCTATCTGGTTCTTTAGCCCCTCTTTGGTGCTCATTAAAATCTAGTCAAAGCCAGTAATTCATTTTAATTACATAATTTATGGGTAGGGATGGGGACACGAGAGGAAGGTGACTTCCCCCCTCCCCCACCCCACACACACACACACACACATTCTTTGTAAACTTTTTTTCCATATAGCAGTCCAGTAGAAATAGAAATGTTTCGCCCCTCCTGACTCCGCCCCTATTTATGGGTTTCACAATTATTAAAACACTCATTTCATCAACTTCTATTAAAATTTACTAAAAATCTAATTTTAATCCCCATCAAACATGTGCTTAATTTGTATCGAGTTTAACGACTTCATTTTGAGTATAAAACATTATTTAAAAGTTTTAACAAAAGAATAGGAACACGTTTGAAAAGCGAAGGGGTTGTTCTCTTTGCCCTTTTTTATCCCGTTTTCTGTTTTCGATTTTTCAAAACAGTGAAAACGCGTTTACTTACCTATTCTCGAAAATGAAATTCTGAAAACGAGTTTAAAATTTACAAAAAAAAAACAGAAAACGAGAAAAATGTCGTTTTGGGTGTTTTCAGTTAAAACCAAGCCAAAATTTTCAAAACGCGTTTCGGGTATTTTTAGTTATGCCACCAACAAAAATCACCGCCATCGTCACCTGCACCACACTGTCGTCGTCGTACCGCCAAAGCCACTGTCAGTGACGTCGCGACCCACAGCCACATCAACAGAAGAAAAGCCATCCCCAAAGTCACCACCACAATCACTGCCACACCACGTACACCACCGCCACAGTCACAACCTAGACCACACCACCGTCGCACACCACGCACCCAAAACCACCGTACACCACCGTCACAGCCAGAACTGCGACCTAAAATCGTCGCACACCACGGACCCAAAACCACCATACACTACCGTCACATCCACAACCAACCATCGCATCCCAAAAAAAGAAACGAAGCCGCCGACGATCGCTACTCTTCGCACAACTCCGCCGAAGATCGCACATACAACCACTTGTTGCTCGTCGGCGCCGACAGCATGGGAGGGAGACGACAGAGAGGAAGAGGATGAGAGATAAGAGAGACAGTAAGAACACATTTTCCAATTTTGGGCTTTTGAAAATAATTTTTCAAAATGACAAAAAGAACTTTAACAATTTCAAAATGGACAATAAAACACAAAACCCAAAATGAATTCAAAACTCAAAACTGAGATACGAAGAGAACAGCCCCGAGATTTTGAAGAACATTTATACACATAGCCATTTTTATTTTTATTTTTTTAATAAAAGACCCAATTGACTTGTAGTTTTTACGATTTTGTTGGTATTCAAAATTAGGCTCTACGCATGCTCTGATACCAATTTAAATTTCGTGGTTTACTAACTAAGTTCAACCTTATGTGCGGAAACAAACTAATTAAAGCAACAATTCACTTTTAATTAGGTTCTAGATGGTTAAACAAACAATTCAATTATCATAAATTGAATTACCGCAATTTGTAATAAGAAAGCAGTAAATAACACAAAGTTTGATGATGGAGAAATCCAACTGAATAAAAACACTGGGACCAAGCTAGTTACCTCTACTATAAACAATATAGGTTACAGTTCAATTCCAAACTAGTTACACCAGCTGTTTTAAACCCTGCAACTCCAAGATCTGCTGCTCATTCCAGCCTTACGATCTGCTACCGTAGATAATATCCAGTTACCTCACTAGACCTCTTGATCTACCTCATGTAGCTTCCAAGTTTTGCGTACTTACAGACTCACAATCTTCTCCCAAAAAATATTGTAGCAGTCTCACGATCTTCTACACATGTCTCTTCCAAGTGGATACTCGGGAATTACCTAATTATCTTCTTCTTCCTACGCTTGTAGTCTAACCTCTTTCAACCTCCAGAAACTTCTGAAGTCCAGCTGAAAAAGTACATTATTATGATCAATAAGAAGTAGGTGGTGTTTCGATTTAAAGAATTGATGTTTTTTCCAACAGGTGGTTGTATGATATCAAGAATCAAAAGATAGAATCAATGTAAGAATATCTTGGATCTTCAAAGGATGATAGAAAGAAGTAACATAATGAACAACCACACCAAAATTTGTCCAATGACTTGGGTATGTATAGGAGAGAGGAATTAGGTTGAATGGGCCAAAAAAACTGCTTAAAATCACAAATTAGGGTTTTTCGAAACAACCTGTCGCTCGAGCTTAACCTCGGCGACAGGCGAGCGACGGCCTCTCGCTCGAGCGAAAGCCGGGCGACAAGCGAGCGACAGCCATTCTGTTTTAGTCGCTCGAGTAGTGTCCAGGCGATAGACTAGAGATAATGATGCGCCGTGTTTCTCCTCTTTTCATGCTCGAACCCTAGACCTCAAAACCCAATTTATACAAATTGTACCTTAGGTCCTTAACTTTTACAACACGTTACAAATTAATCTGTTTGTCCACACAATCACCATACTAAAAACCTAATAAACTTCTCATTTGGTATTATGTGACAAAACTATACAATAAGTCAAGGAAACAAAAAAAATCTAAACTACCCAAGTTTCATCGAACCGATGTCTCTTGCATTCCTTGTTAAATCTGTTTCCTGAAATCCACAACTCAGATACCAGTGTAAAAGCACGGGATACATGAAATATAACAATTAAATACATGATATCAAAACTTGCTAGATTGAGACGTAACACTAATGTTAATCCAAACACCAATAAAAACATTAGCATCACAAAAACATCAAAAACTCAAACGGAAATGTATACGATATACAATGCACATTCTCCCCCTTACTGCAAACTCTCAATATTTTTATACAGTAGGCAAATGTATCTATGTCTTTCCCCAATGACCCCCCAGACATATAATGCAAAATGCACAATAGTTTTGCTCCCCATATGTATATTCTCTAAATTCTCTAAATTCGCTTTCCCCCTTTTTGTCACAAATGACGAAGGGATATATAAAAAACTTTAACATATAATCACTCAAAAATGCAGTCGTTAGCATGCATAAGTATAATCAATGTGTAGTAAATCTTTCCACATACTCAGTTCAAGTTAGAGTACATTGTATAAGTGACTCATGTGTGTAAAGTGTCATCAATTCTTTGTAAGTAGGACTCCAAACCTTAATTTTATAAAAAATGACATGCTAGACATCACTACCAATAAGTATATTTCTCTACTTATGAAAGTCAAACCATAAAGCACGGTAAAACCTATACATTAATTCTTATTTTGTATAAATATTTTCTTTTTTCCCCCTGACTCTGAGCATATACAATTTTTCATATTTTTCAATATTTTAAGTTCATAATTATTTTTCACATCTGAAGTGCAGGTTCTTCTTCATTAAGCGACTAAAATGACTCTTATAACGAGCTTTGGACCGGTTAACTCAAGTCAGTTGACCATATGTACCAGATTATGAGAAAATCTCGTATACTTAATTGCTCAAGTCAAATAGGCTTCGAAAAAGAACATAAGATATTGAGCTTTTTATAGCAAATGATGAACTCGAGCTTAGGTCTAATAAATAAGATCAATTCATGTTCAAAGTCACCTTACTAACATGTGACTATCATCCCAAATCTCACACACGTGGTAAAGTCCCACTAACAATATCACAGTGTGTGTATTGCAGATTATACGTGAAGACACATATACTAAATATTACATATCAACCCAAACAAGTAATGGAAACTATGCTACAGCTCATCAATTAGGTTCATACATGATCACAACATGCAAGTTTACGAGAGTCATATATTATGATGTAATAAAGTCATCGTTCAATCATATTTTTTTAATTTTTCAAATTTCCAATATTTTTTAAAATGAATGTGTCACACACAAAACAAAACAAAAATCAAGCACACAAACCAAATTCGCTCATCCATAGATTTTAGGAAAGCTATCAATCAATAAACAATAACGAAAGTTGCAAATCAACACCAGGATGATCATGGAGAAACCCAACTGGGAAAAACTTCTGATGCTTTGCAAACAATCCACTATAAACGATTCAAACAACTTACAGTCTATCAGACTAGACGATCCGTACTATCTGATTTCCCAACTGTACTCCTTACAGCTCTTCCTAGATCCTATGCTCATCTGCCACCAATCTTTAGCTGCTGTTGCCAAAGCTCTCCCTGGAATCTGCTACCCAGCAGCACTCCTAATCTTGTGGAATTGTTTATCTCCCGTGGATCAACGAAGAATACATTGTTCTTCATAGATTGGAACTCCAGTCAACTTCCCTCAATTTTCAGAACTCTGACCAGATGTAGAGGAAAGACAATTTGATATTTGGATTATAAGAACGATATTTTTCTCACCACCAAGAGCTGATATCAATGAATTATGAAGGTTGAAAGATGAATAATAAGAATTCTCCCACATATGAAGTTCTCACAATGTTCAACCTTCAGAAAAAAATAAAACGTTCTGTGACTATTTTGTATTTATAGGTTGGTTAGGAAACGAATGGGTCAGGTAAAAAACCTTTAAATCACGAAATAATTTTTTTCCGGATAACCATGTCGCTTGAGCGAGGGCTAAACGACAGTCGAGTTCGAGCGAAGGAGGGGTGACAATCTAACGAAAATTCGAGCTGTTTTTCTCCTTTTGTCATTCTCAAACCCTAGACCTAATAACCATATTTTCAACTATTTGCACATTACTCCTTGACTTTTTATACAAATTACAATTTGATCCTTTTTATTTACAGAATTGTCAATTACAAAACATCTAAAACCTAACTCGTCTAAAATAAAATATTTAAGCTATTAGATTCTTAAAAAATTCAAACTGCACCACAAGGCACCTACCCTTAAAACACATCCGATGTGCCATAAGGATTTAATGTTGTGGACTATTATTTCATCGTTGTTGTCGATTTGTTTGTCAAAATGTATGTATGGAAGTATTCATAAGAATTATTTAGAATGGCATGACATTTTGTCCTTATTTGACCTCATTTTTAAATTTTAACTATACATTTTTTAAAATAATTTTGGTGAACTCATAACTTATCCCTATTTTTTAATCATACATTTTTTACTAAAATCACTTTCATAAATCTATTCTCATCAAATTTCTACTAAATAAGGGCCTAAAAGTGGAGAAATATGCATTACTTTATAATTTTTGGTGCATGAATGCATTAGTTTATAATTTTTGTGAATGTTTCTACATTTATTTGAGACGTAATTCTTGTGACGCGTAAGATACACTGCTAGCTAGGATTAGTTATGGTAACTAATGGAGTGGTCAAGATAAAATAAAAATGAAAATTGAGATGAGATTTTGTGACCTACATGAAATAATCGTATAAATTGGGTGACTTCCGGTAAAACTTTCCTCTCAATAATCATTGAGGGGGAAATTGCAATGGAGGTTCCAAACCTTTCATTTTATTGCAGATTACGCTCTAACCTTTCATTTTTACAGCCGCAACTCCAAACCTTTATATGTAACTGTAGCCGAGGTCCAAATCACTTATTTTGTCCATAATGCCGTTAGTCAACAATGAAATTGCAATTTTGACTCAAATGGACAAATTAAATGAGTTGCAAAATGGTATATATACAATTCCCATAAACAATTAATAAAAAATGAAAAAAAAAAAAAAAAAAAAAAATCTTCTTTCCAAACCCACCCCACCGGTCCACCCCAACCAAAACCCACTGCCACGCCACCACAATCGTTGCCACCACCTCTCCCTCCATCGCCCATCGCTATCAGCATCGTCTCTTTCTATTTATTTATTTATTTTCCTCATTTTATCTACTTTAAAACCAATAATTTCAAGCCCAAATTCAACTCATTTTTCCAAGAAAGTTAAAGGGTCAGCAGAATCCACAAGAAAGTGCATAAAGTTAGAACTTTACAAAGATCTAAGGTGATTCTTAGTGGAAACAAACCAAATTTTAGTGAAAAACAAAAGTTGAGATTTTTCACCTGAGATCATAATATTAGATGGTACTTGAGCATTTGATATGCTTCCATCCCAACTCACACATACGTTTGGGTAGCAAACCATGAAAACCATCAAGAATTTGTCATTAGCAACAACGGAAAACAGTGAAAGGATTTCAAAAGGACCAGAATTCCTAAATCCACAGAAAGTGCTCACAGATCTATTGTTTTTAAGGTTTTAATGTGCTGGGGTTCATGTGAACCCATCAATAACTATAGCCCATGTGTAAAGATTGCATCGAATCTGACTTTGAACTGAACAAAAAGAATCTTTTTCTCAATTCTTGATATTTCTACTTATTTCACCAGCGACAATTGGCTGGAAAATGATGTTCAAGCTTCTTTCTGCACTACCAACTCACTATTCTCCATCGTCCGTTCGCCTACCATTAATGTCTTTCAGGAAAAACATTCTATTATTTTAAGATTCCTCACTATTGACGTCATTACAAGCATAAAAAAGTCTTAATTTCACCTTTGACTGGAATGACGATGAAGAGAGATGTGGTGATGGCGATGAAAGTGGTAGTGATGGCCGTGGCAATG
Organism: Fraxinus excelsior; assembly: GCA_019097785.1. NCBI lineage: Eukaryota > Viridiplantae > Streptophyta > Magnoliopsida > Lamiales > Oleaceae > Fraxinus > Fraxinus excelsior. The sequence goes on from CM032638.1 coordinate 23,500,389, forward strand.
ACAGTTGTGGTGATGGTCTATTTTGGTTGGGGGTGGGAGTCGGGTGGGGTGATTTGGGGATGGGTTTGGGAAGAAGATGATTTTATTTTTTTTCTTTCATTTTTTGCTTTTTATTTAATTGTTTATTAAATTGTAAATATACTATTTTGTCTTTCATTTAATTGTCCATTTGAGTCAAAATTACAATTTCGCTGTTGACTAACGACATCATGGATGAAATCAGTAATTGAATCTCTGCTGCAGTAAGATATAAATGTTTAGGACTACGACCGCAAAAATAAAAGGTTAGGGTGTAAGCTGCAATAAAATGAAAAGTTTGGGGACCTCCACTGCAATTTTCTTAATCATTGAGATTTGAGACTACTCCAATCTTTGGTAACAATTTTATTACACAATCCAAATTATATCTCCTATTTACAACACAAGTCCTCTTGAATTACAACTTTTGAGGCAACAATCCCAATACTTTGACATAGGACTCAAATTATATCTAGAAGAATAATGCTACTTTGCTAGAATGTAGATGACATATAGAGTGACATAATAGGTGTTTGAAAGATGTGATTGGATGAAAAAAGAAAATTATTATGAGCATATGCATGTAGATATATAAAACTAGGTAGTTAGTGCACTGGAGGATCGATGCATAACAAAATAAATTTTCTTTTGTAACGGACAATGAAAATTGTCGTAAATGATCTTTCGTAACCTTCGCTTATATGTTGCAATTCTCGATGTTATCGTAGAGTAGACATACATGAAAATGGACATTGCTAATAATATAAAATACACGTTGTCTATACCTTCTTGCAAGGTTCAAAGCACGTTGTATTTATTGTTTTTGCAACATTCGAGACTCGTTGTCTTCACTTCTTTTTGCAACGGTCATAAAATGTTTAGGTTTTTGTAATGTTGTTAATTACATGCAGTAAATTCTTGTCATGGTGTTTGGCTAAGTCCGTAGGCCAATCCATGTGAGCGATTATTTGAGAAAAAAATAGAGAGCGTTGAGAGACACTAGACTTAGTTTACTCATCCGTGATTGTCCTTTTAATATCAAATCCTAAGAATCAATATATTGTAAAAGTTCAAATCCATCTAAAAGCTCAAAAGTGCAGTTCGAGTCCAAATTGATGTTTTTAAACTAGCCAACATCTTGTAGAGCATATTAAAACTTCACATCTTTATACTTAAATAAGACAACAATATTAATCAACATATAAAATTTTTGACTACTCCCCTTATTAATAAGTAAGCTACATTTACACTTGTACGAGCAGAGGCGGACCCGGGGGGTATGTGACCCCCCAAATTTTGAGATTTTTTTTTTTTTTAATGTTTGATAAAGTCATGTTTATATCAATTGAGATCTAAATCAAAGTTAACAATTAATTTTAATAACATATTTCATGAAATTCATAACTATTTAACTTTTATCAAAATTTACTAAATATTTGATTTTAATCTCCACCAAATAGGGCAAAATCACAATAAATTTTATTTTTTTTTCTCTTTTCTCTTAGTCTCTTCTACTCTTTTCATCGTGCCTTTTAACAAAATCTTAAACCTTCTAGTTTTTTAAAATTTGTATATAATTTTTTTACAAATTTTCACTTTCCAATCAAATTTTCAAGTAATTAGAACCTAAATTTGTATTTTCTCATATCAAACTATGTATATGGAATGTGTCTGAACTCATTATATCCAATTTGACTTGTATTTCTCAAATTGTGTTTATTTGATTGATTATTAGTATTGAATATCAGTTATATATGTTTCCTTTCAATTACTTGAATTGATTGTTTGTATCAAATACATTATAATATTTTTAAACGTAAATATGCATTTTTTGTGATGAACAAAACATTAATAAAATGACACTTCAAAATCAAATGAATGAAAATGATTAGCAAAATATTAATGAAAAAATGTTTATTTTTAAAATGTAAATATGCATTGTCTCAAGTTAAATATGAATCATTCAAAAGTCAAGAACAAAGTATTCGATTTGTATAGGATTTGATTGTGCTCCTTAACCTAAAATATCTGTATCTACCCCTATGTACAAGCAAAAATGGGATATTCTCGTCTATAAATATAACCCCCAAGAAATCTATCATGGAATTATCGGCAGGGAACTTCAGTTAAAAGTATGGCTTTAGTGCAAATACAGGAAAATCCTCACTGGAAGAAAGTCCTAAGCTATATTGGTCCTGGATTTTTAGTCTCAGTCGCCTATTTGGATCCTGGAAACTGTAAGAATTAAACCTCTCTCTCTCTCTCTCTCTCTCTCTCTCTCTCTCTCTCTCTCTCTCTCTCTCTCTCTCTCACACACACACACACACACTATAACTCTCGCTTAGAGAATGAAACTTTCTTTCTCGCGACGCCCTAAAGCTCCCCGATTCACCCACAATATCTGTGTTCTTTGATTCATTGTGTGTAATATGTACAGTGGGGACGGATTTACAAGCTGGTGCTGACTATAAATACGAGGTGGTGTCTAGCCTCCTGTTCTTGTTATCCTCGTCTATTTCTTCCAGATTTTGATTATAATTCTATGTTTTGGAATACAGTTATTATGGATTGTGCTCTTTGGTCTCAGTTTCGCTCTCATAATTCAATCTCGTTCAGCAAACCTTGGGGTGGCTACAGGTTATTAATTTCTTTTGTTTTTAAATTATCCATGCACCAAAAATAAATAAATAGGTTGAGACATCAATATATCCTTTCATACAACAGTACGAATGACAATTTTTACCAACTCTTGCAAACAGCTGTTGTCTAAATAGGATTTAAATGTACCAATAATCACTATATTTTCCACAATTTTATGATTTTCGCTAAGCCCATGTTTAGTACACATTAAAATTTTTATTCTCATTCTTCTACTCATTTTCAACAACACGTTCTTTAATAAAATAATATTTTCCATCACATCAACAATTTTTCCTTCTTTTTCAATCACAGATTCTCGATCAATTTACTATTTTAAAATACATTCTTCCAAAATAATGTGGCTCAAACACACCCTGAATTCTAAAACATCGATCTTTGACTAGTTAATGAACTTAAAGAACCATTACATCATCGTCAAACGGGGGCCTTACGTGTACAAATTAATTTAAGGAGATTTTGGTATCTTATAGATGTAAAATAATGAATATTAAGAATTTTGACAAATTCAAAAATAATTCAATTATTGAAGTGCACCGTGATCATTTCAAAATAAGAATTTTGACTTGAATTGAAAGGATAGTAATTTCGATATGAATTATTAAAATTAAAAAATTGAAAAATAAAAATAATGAGGCTTAATATTTCAAAGTGAAAATGAAAATATTGTTATTTGTGTTAATATATATATATATATATCTCATTGGATTACCGTATTTTTCATAATATTTTTTATTGATCACATTACTTTCACAACGTTTATGATTAGCTACTAAACTTTTGTGACAATGACTAAAAATAATGGCCCTATGTAAACTACATTTATCAATATATATTATCTACCTCAACAACTCTTTACTTTTTACCATATAATAACAAAGGGATGGATAGTGTCGGTAATGATTGAAAAGTTCATTAGTTTGTCGAATATCATTTATCCTCTGTTTGGTAAGGATTATAGATTTTGATAAAATATGCGGTTGAAAGATTGTGGATTTCATAAAATATGTGGTTTAAAATTAATTATTAATTTTGACTTAAATTAAAATTTAGATTTTAATTTCTACCAAACACTTGAACCAAAGTTGACACCAGAATTAGCAATTTGTAGTACAACCAGCATGCAAGATTTAATATTTCTTGAAATGTTTTGTTATTTGAACGCGGAAATTTTGTCTACAATACCATATTAAGCCCCTGTTTGAAATTCATTTTGAGAAGAATTAAAATTTTGGAATAGTAATTGATATGAGAATGTGTGATGGAAAAGTGATGAAATTTTTTTGATTCGTGTGTAATATTATTTTATTGGGAGATTGTGTGGTTGAAATGAATGATTAAAAGTTTATACTAGTAGGTGTTAAGTACGAGGAACTTTTTTTTTTTTTTTTTTTTTTTGTGTAATTTCTAATGTTATGAATTAATTAATGATGTGGGAAAGCAGGCAAACATCTCTCGCAACACTGCAGGGCAGAATACCATATTCCAATAAATTACTTTCTCTGGATATTGGCCGAGATTGCTGTTATTGCTGCCGACATACCAGAAGGTTTGCCTCTCTCTCTCTCTCTCTCTCTATATATATATGACATACCAGAAGGTTTGCCTCTCTCTCTCTCTATATATATATATATATTGAATGTGCTTGAATATTTTCTATTTTTTGAATTGCAAAGAGAAAGACTTAATTTCTATAAATATAAATAATTATAATATGAAATTTTTTATACTAATTTCATAAATATTTATAACTAACTGTACAAAAATGAAGTTATAGGCACAGCCTTTGCTCTAAACATTCTCTTCAACGTACCCATTTGGTCTGGAGTGTTGCTGGCGGGACTAAACACTCTTCTTCTTCTCGGATTGCAACGATTCGGTGTGAGTAATCGTGCCGCTATATCTTAATCATATTTCAGTACAATGTTTGATGATCATTATTTTGAGAAAATAGAGTTTTGAATAGGGATTATTTGGAGAATCTGTAGGTAAAAAATAGAAAAAAGTTATGAGTTTACATGCAAAATATTTTATTATGTAAATGTGTGATTGAAAATGAACATGAGAATTAAAGAATTTTGAGATAATAGTTGTCAAACATGGGTTAAATTGGACCGGACAAAACAAGTTCGGAAAGAGGAGAAACATATACAAAAAATTTCCTATTATGTCCTAGATATAGGTACCTTCATGTCGTGTATTGTCCTCTCTAGTTCAATATAACCCTAATTATGGTCCGTAGACAAGACGTGAGACGAAAATAGAGACACGAGATAAGAGTTGATCCATTTTGTCCTACTAGTTGAGTCCAATCGAGTATGATTCCTAATATGATTTCTTGTTGGAGTGTGTAGATAAGAAAGTTGGAGATTGCAATTGGAATATTGGTGTTGGTTGTGGGAGGCTGTTTCTTCTCTGTGATGGTACATTCAAACCCTAACATGAAGGAGATTGCAATGGGAATGTTCATCCCCAAATTGAGCAATGCAAGTGCCACAAGAGATGCCATTGCTCTTCTGGGAGCTCTCATCATGCCGTAATTCCTCAAATTATTATTATTATTATTTGAATTTTTTTGAATTATTTATGTGTTCTTGATATATAAGGTTTGCTTGAACTTAGTAAGACAAAAAATATCAGGGAAAACAACTACGTGACTGTTAAAGTGAACTAGTCCGAAAATATAAAAAAAAATACGATGTCCAACAATCAACCGTGGAAAATATTCAAAATTTCAATACAAAAATATAGCGGTCAATAATTTTTCAACATAATATACGATAAATAATATATATATATTCTATCTATTAAATCTTCAGGTTTTTTATTTATTGAGGTAGAAGTGCATTTTATTACCTTTCTACTATATAAAACCTAAGAAATTTAATAAAACTTTTATGATAATTATCAATTATAGCACTCATATATTTTAGAGATAAATAATGTCTTGTCTCTCTCATTTCATCCGACCATCAACGTAACTACGTAAGGGCCTACAATTTGATCCACCAAGGAGACAAGGACCCTGGACCCTACCTAGTTCACTTCAACACTTTTTGAGAGTGGGGCTAGATCTTTCATTGTGAATTTAATAGAGGCCTAACTTATACATATACAGAAATATCCCAAATTTGAGCAAATGAAAATTTTAATATTCCCATTATAATTTTTTTTTTTTCATATTTATTTGTTGGATTAATCTATTTAAATTAAAAGATGTACACCTTTTACGGAAATATACGTGGACTTTTGGGTGAGTTAAAATCTTTTTTAGACCAATTTAAGTTTAAAATATAGCTAAAATGGGTATAATTATATTCAAATGACAATTTAATTTGTTGCGCCACATTTTTAATTGCACTTAAGAATCTCAATCTTTGTTCGGAATATATTTTTGTTCATAAATTTTTTCTGTTGAATTCTTATCTTTATCCTTCTATTAATTAGCACATTTCGTTCTTTCGTCCTGATTATGATTTCGGTCAAAATATTTTGTTTGCATGCTTTGGAATTACAGCGAAAATATACTTCATTTAGATTTAACTGTGAAGAATTTAATTTATGATTACATATTTAAGCGCGAAATTCAAAAAGGGTTAACATACGGATACAAAGAAACATGACTTTGTATGTGTGTTTTAATCCGTCTAACAACGCCGTCCCCACAGTCGTGAGTGACGTCCTTCAAAAAAATTTATGTTCCTTGCCGTCCATAAATGATAGAGCTCTCAATAGAAAAAGAAAAGTCACAAGTTGCTACGCATTTTTGTCCATGGACACCGATGAATGTAAATATTGCAGGCACAACCTGTTTCTTCATTCAGCTTTAGTGACATCCAGAAAAATCCCTCGTTCTGTCGATGGTATAAGGGTAAGTTTCGTGCTGTACAGTCGAGCATAAACATAAATATATACGAACGAGTTTAGGCATTTTTTTTTTGAAATTCCAGAATATAATTCTGTGTCTTGTTTTACAGAGTGCAAGCAGATACTTTTTACTGGAAAGCGGATTAGCTTTGTTCTTTGCATTCCTTATCAATGTGGCTGTCATATCTGTTAGCGGAAGCGTCTGCTCCAATCCCAATATCTCTTCAAGCAACAAATACCAGTGCACCAATATTACTCTCAACTCAGCTGCTTTACTACTCAAGGTATCTCACATCGATTGAATACGAAAAAATAATGGACAATGATAAAGTTGAACTTTTAAGATGGAATCTCAATGCCTCGTATGGTAAGCCCAATCGGATTCTAAGATTGATTTCTAAGGTGCGAACAGGCAGTAGGATTCTAATATTGGTTTCCATAAATGAGTCACAATCTTCTAGGGTATGTTAAGAAAAATTCCACACAAGTTATTAAATAGCAACATAAAATAAATTTTTCGACTATTCTTTTTAATGAGATTGACTTTTTATAATATGAAGCCCTAATTCCCAATGTTTTCTGTGTATGTGCATGTCAAAATGCTAGTAAACATATAAGAGTGCATATATGAAATTGTTCACAGAACAATTAAAGGTGTTGCGTTGGTCGCACCTGTATATGGATTTTTTTTTTTTTTAACTATCTAATCACAGATCGACATGTGTATTCTGTAAAAAAATTCTATGAAAGCCTTTGTATTGAGCTGATTCTAAAAATAAGATAATTTAAAAAAAAAAAAAAAAAATGAATCTTTATACTTTTATATGGCATTTATAAAAGTTAATGAGTTTTATATTATAACAGTAAAGTCCAAGTTCTTCACCATTCATAATAAAAATTTCAGTCTTTCGCAAACTTTTAAATAATGTAATTGATCAATAGTCAAAATTATTCTTCATGCAAAATAATTATATTATTCAATTTTCTTCTCATCAAAGGAATACTTTCGTTTCATTTTATTTACTTCCTAACAAAACCGATACATAACGTCAAATTTATGCAAACAATTTTCATGTAAATTTTTTTAATTAAACTTCAAATCAATCCATTAATAAATATGTAAAGTATTTTCTTTAATACAACTAATCTTGTGTTGCTTGGATTGGGAGTCAGAATGCTCTTGGGAATTGGAGTTCAAAACTGTATGCCATCTCCTTGCTTGCTTCTGGTCAGAGTTCAACTGTGACAGGGACCTACGCTGGCCAATACATTATGCAGGTAAACATTCTTCACATCTGTCGTGTCAGTTAAGTATAGATTTATGTCGAATAAAAAATGAAAATTATAGATCAATTTATAGGATTTGAGCTATCCTTCTTAACAAGATTGACATCGTTAAGATGGAATTCCAAAATTTAATAAGTATCAAGCTCATAAAAGTCAACAGGAAAAAATGTTATATATAAAAAAAAAAAAAAAAAAAAAAAAAAAATTTCAAGATTTTGTTTGTTTAAATGATTTTGTGGGGGTTTTTAGGATAGAATTTCACATCGAATAAAAGATGAAAACATAAAAAAAAAAAAAAAAAAAAAAAAAAAAATTTTTAAAACAATATTGACATTTTAAGATAGAATCTAAAGTCTTAATATGATATTAGAACCTACTAAGTTTAAATTTCTAAAACAAAAAAAAAAAAAAAAAAAAAAAAAAATTGAGCATACGGATTTCAAGATTGGACTGCTCAAATGATCTTTTCGGGGCACGTTAAGGATTATAATCTTATATCGGGGCATGTTAAGTGATAGAATCCTACATCAAATAAAGATGAAAATAGACCAATTTATAGTGTTTTGCTACTCTTAAAAGGGTTTAGTTTTTTAAGATTGAACCTTAAATCTTAATAGGGTATCAGAACTCGTTAAACTCCAACGAGCAATTCGACCCAATTAAAACTCAAAAAATGAAGCAATTGATTTCAAGATTGGTTTGCTCAAATGAGCCCCCATCTTGTGGGGCATGTTAAGAGATACAATCTCACATCTAATAAAGATAAAAATATAGATCAATTTATAACAGTTTGGACTATTCTTAATGAGGTTGTCTTTTTAATATGGAACCCCAAATCTCAACAGCTGGCATGCTCGGTAGAGAAGATTGAATAGCCAATAGTAAAAATATATACCATAGATTTTTTAACTACTTGTTGCAGGGTTTTCTGGATTTGAAAATGAAGCTCTGGTTGAGAAATTTAGTGACCAGGTGTATAGCCATAGCTCCAAGCTTAATAGCCTGCATTATTGGTGGACCCTCTGCTGCTGCAAGGCTAATTATCATTGCTTCGGTAAATTCTAAATCTTTTTTTGTTATTCTAAACAAGAAAACATGCCAAAAAAAGATCTCACTCTTTTTTTTTTTCCATTTTATAACAGATGATTTTGTCATTTGAACTGCCATTTGCATTGATTCCTCTACTGAAGTTCACAAGCAGCGAAGCCAAGATGGGAGCGCACAAAAGCTCTAAAATGGTAGTGTTATTGAAGATAGAAAATGTAACCTAATGTTCCTAACACATAATTTTCCATGGTATTGTAACAAATTAATGCTGTTTTTCTATATTGTTAACTTAATATAGGTATCTCTGGTCTTGTGGTTCTTGGGAGCTTGCTCTATTGGGATCAACATATATTTCTAGGCTCCACTTTTCTGGGATGGATTACAAGTGATCATATGCCTAAGGCTGCAGCCATAATCGCTTGTGTAGTGATTTCCCCGGTAGTCATACTTTACATTCTGATGTTACTCTACTTGACATTTAAGCCAGAAATTCCCAACATAGATTCCCAGGATTCTGGTATGAGCCAGGATGAATCGCACGAATCAGAAATTACAAGGGAAATGGATTGCTACGGCGTACAGAGAACAGTTGAGATTGAATTGGAAGATATTTGAATGAATGCAAGGTGAGAATTGCTACCAGTGTATGTACGAGCCTAATGCATTAGACCAGTAAATTGTGAAGTAATGAATAAGTCCCTTTTGCAAGGTTTTCCTTGTTGGATTTCTAAACTTGTTCACGCCATAACAGTCAACCAAACTTCCCAACTTTTTTCATATTAAACTACTGCCACCTTTTGGTACACAAAACTTGTGGGTTGAAGATAAAATTTTAGAAAACTGCTTGATGCCAATTCAGAAGTCTAACACCGAACACAAATTAACGAACAACAATAAGTTTTATGGATTATGCAGTGTAACAAACATGGTGCCACTAATTTAGATGATTCACCAAATTAAGATGAAAATTTCAATCTCAGTTTATTTCAATACAAAATAGCTTGGGTAAATCGTACATAAAATGATTCTCAACTCATATTAGACTTGATATACTATAGACTATGGATAAAAAATTATTGATTTTTTTTTTTTTTTTTTTTTTTTTTATTTAAATTTCAGATTCTAGATCAAAGGAAATATATCAAATTTATTAGCATCAAAAACAAAACTAATGACTATTTCATCCAAAAGGGCTTCAATCCTAGCACAAGTCATGTTCTCAGTCTTCAGATTTTCATCAATACAGTTCACAAAATATATTTTCAACAACCAAATAACAACTGTAGGACTACTACCTCTCTTGATCTTTCCTCTGCCATGACTGTGCACAGAATTTTTAATAGTCAAGAATTTTTCCATTTCCATTGCTATTACATTCAGTTGCTGGAACATAGCAGTTATCGAAACACCACACCTTTGCTAAGCTGGGCTCTGGTTTCTGAATCTGATGTTCAAGATTAGTAGACAAGGCGCTGCTTCCGGTATCTGAAGTCCAACTTTTCGTCTGAAGAATTTCGAAAAGCCTTCGATTTTGAAGACTTCAGGTTTTGAAACGAAATGGATTTTGGTTTCTGAATATGATGTTCGTGATTAGCAGACGAGGCACCGCTTTCTGCTGCAGAAACCCAACTTTTCATCCCTGAAGAAATTTGGTCAAAAATCCTGAGGGTGAAACCTCGGTTTAAAAGTCCCATAGTAGCTAGTCTTTGTTCCTGTAACTTTTCAAATGTATGTCTTGATTGAGAGAAATCAGCGACTCAATGGAGGTCGCAAGATCACAATGAAGATTCAGGAATGAAGCCATTTTTCGAACTCCGTTACTGAATTCTGAGGTGCCCTCTCCATGTGAGAGAGAAAAAGGGAAATTGAAGCCCATAAAAGGAGGATTTCCTGGAGGAGGACAAAGATTAAAACGAGGGATTGTTGGAGATTTTCTGTCACTGGTAGAAAATTGAAAAGGAATAATCAATTTTTATATTTTATTCAAATCATTTTCACATAAAAAAAAAACCCTAGTCCATCTCCATATTGAAATCTGAAAAATGAACATAAACATAAAACATACATTAATCCATGATAATATTGATTGTTTAGCCTAATGGATCATATCTTCCGTGAACTTCACTCCAATCTGATTTCTATTGATGGGATGTAGAAATCTTGAAGAACACACTCAATTGGGGACCATAACCCATATATTCATAAGATTATGACCATTCATTATCTTTCATTTGTTTTTAAATCGACCCCTCAACAATTTAAAACAAATTTCCGGTATCTACATTTTGATTCCATGAAAACCTATACCCATTAGTCCAAAATTCATCTTTAGTGGATCACCTTAATTGACTAATATAACTTTAAATAATAACACACAATTTTAATATGTTACATGTGACCAAATACGTCAACATTTTCAACAATCTCCCACTGGGCCATATGTGTAACCTTTCAAATGTGTACAACCTTATGATCTCAAAATTTTTCTATTATTTTTTATTATGGGTATTTCAAATATCTCGTCCATCAATCTATTGATATAGGATCAAAGTGATTTCGTCACATTTAGCGTGACTAAATCCTCAATGGTCACGTACACCGAAATAACCAAATGACATAGATGCAATATTGGGGAGTGTAGTATGGAATTACATGTGTTTATGGTGACCTAAACATTTTTTCCAACTGTCCACCTTTTTTTTAAGTGAGATCAGTACTGAACATAATAACAGAGTGTAAGGAACTGGAAAAGTTATTTATGTTACCGAACAATCTCCAAATACACGATGTGGTCTAAAACATAAAGCAAGTAAAAATACAAACTCCCACTAAACTTGATATCATCATGATATACAACACTCATATGAACAATATGCTCATGAAGACCTTGGGTATCAATCACTTAGTAAGATAATCCACAATCATGGAGTTTGGCCCAATATGCTCTATGAAAATCTGTCCACTCTGTACTCTTTCCTTCACAACCAGGAACTTGATGTTAATGTGTTTTTTGACTTAGATAACTCCTGTTGTTATTTGGAATATAATAGAACTGCTGAGTTATTGTCACAGTATAACTTCAGTGGTCTTTCTACGTCATTCAAAATACGCAGCCCAGTGACAAAATTTCGCAGCTATATTCCATAATTAGATGTCTCATAGCATGCTACAAATTCTGCTGTCACGGTAGAAGAAGCTATAAGTGTCTGCTTAGCACTCCTCCAGGAAATAGCTCCTCCAGCTAACAGATAAATATAGCCTGATGTGGATCTCCTACTGTCTTGGCATCCAACAAAATCAGAATCGGAGTATCATATGATCTCTAACTGATCCGATCTTAGATAGGTGAGCATATAATCATTTGTTCTCTTCAAATACCTCATAACCCTTTTGGCTGCTATCCAATGATCCATTCCAGGGCTACTCAAATTTCTGCCCAGCATTCCAACAATGAATGCTATGTCTGGACGTGTACAAATTTGAGCATACATAAGAGTCCCAACAGCTGACGCATAGGGAATCTTCTGCATTTCCTTAACTTCAAGGTCATTTTGTGGGCATTGTTTGAGACTAAATTTGTCTCCCTTAGCAACATAGGCGTTACCTGATTTACTGTCCTGCATGCCAAACCTCTTAAGTACTTTATCGATATAGCCCTTTTTGTGATAATCCAAGAATACCTCGAGAGCGTTCCCGATATATCTGAATCCCTAATACAAAAAAGGCGTCACCAAGATCTTTCATCTCAAAGTTCCTTGATAGAAATCTCTTGGTTTCGTGCAACATGTCTATATCATTAGTGACAAGCAGTATGTCATCAACATACAAAATCAGGAAAATATGATTACTCCCACTGAACTTGTGATACACACAATCATCAACAGCATTCATCTCGAAACCAGATGGATAATTACTTGATGAAATTTGTGGTACCATTGACGGGAAGCTTGCTTGAGCCCATAAATGAATTTCTTTAATTTGTAAACCATATTCTTTGGGTCTCCTGACACAAAGTTTTCTGGTTGCACCATATAAATCGTCTCATCAATGTCACCATTTAGAAATGTCGTCTTAACATCCATTTGATGTAACTCAAGATCAAAGTACACAACAAATGTCATAATTGTCCTGAAAGAGTCTTTCGTTGAAATTGGAGAGAAAGTCTATTTGTAGTCAATACCTTCCTTTTAGGTAAAGCTTTTAGCTACAAGACGAGTCTTATATCTTTCCACATTACCATTCGAATCTCTTTTGATTTTAAATATCCATTTGCAACAAATGGGATTCGCACCTTCTGGTAATGGGACAAGATCCCAAATTTTATTGTCTTGCATAGACTTATACTCATCATTCATGACATCAATCCACTTTTGAGAGTTTGAACCCTGCATGGCCTGACGGAAGTTGATTAGATCACCTTCCAAATCCATTATTTTCCTCATGTTCATAGAGAAATACTATAAAATCATCTGAAATAGCATTTTTCCTTTCTCTCGTGGATCTTCTTAAAGGTTTTAGTTCTTTTGGTTGTTGAGTTTGAACTTCTGGAATAATTACCTAATTTTGGATGGGAGGTTATTCAACATTGTCTTGTTGAGGTTTTGGATATACTTCTTGATCAATGACAGGTATAGGAATTTGTACATTGTCAAAAGTAATAGTATCCTCAACTTCTTCCTCAAAGACAATGTCTCTAACCTTATTTCTCCCTCCAAACTCAACATCCTCAAAAAATGTTGCAGTTCCCATTTCAAAAATTGACTTAGTTGTGGGATCATAAAATTTATAGCCCCTTGATCGCTCAGAATAACCAATAAAGTAGCTGCTTACTGTTTTGGAGTCCAATTTATTTTCATGTGGCCTATAAGGCCTAGCATCGGCTGGACATCCCCAAATATGAAAATGCTTTAGACTAGACTTTTTACCTATCCAAAGTTCATAAGGAGTTTTGGCAGCAGCCTTAGTTGGTACTATGTTCATAATATAAGATGCAGTCTTTAATGCTTCTTCCTGGAGTGATTTTGGTAAAGTAGAATGACTAATCATACTCCTTACCATATCTTTAAGAGTTATGTTTCGTCTTTCAGCTATACCATTCATGCTAGGCGTTCCTGGCATGGTGTATTGTGGGACGATTCCACATTCCTCTAAGTATTTAGCAAATGGTCCTGGACATTATTCACATGAACCGTCATTTCTGCCGTAGTACTCACCACCACGGTCAGACCTAACGCTTTTTATCCTTTTGTTGAGTTGATTCTCAACCTCAGTTTTAAACACCTTGAACATGTCTAGTGACTCAGACTTTTCATGAATAAAATATAGGTATACATAACGTGAGTAATCGTCTATGAATGATATAAAATATTGTTGACCATTCCAAGAAGCCGTAGGGAATGGTCCACAAATATCCGTGTGTATCAATTCTAAGACATCTGAAGTTCTGTTGTCACCTAATCCTTTTGTTTTGGTCTGTTTTCCCTTGATACATTCAATACATACATCAAAATCTGTGAAGTCAAGGGAATTTAAAATACCATCTGACACAAGCCGTTCAATTCTAGATTTAAAGATGTGACCTAAACGCTTGTGACATAATTGTGCTGAATTTTCTTTATTTAATTTGCGTTTAGCACCACGTGTTTCCATATGCAGGTTTTCATTATGTGATGTAACAGTATCAAGCAAGTATAGGTTATCAAATGCAGATAATAAACCAGTATCAATAATATTAGAATTTAAAAAAAGACTAAACTGATTGTTTCCAAATGAACAACAATAACCAAATTTGTCCAACAAAGAAACAGAGACCAAATTTCATCTAAAAGACGGTACAACTTTAGTGTCTTTCAAATCCAAATAATGACTAGTTCTCAACAATAACCTAAAAATGCCTATTACATCAACTTCCACCGACTTGCCATCACCAACATAGATGTATCTTTCACCAAAAAAAAAATATTCTTTAAATAGACATATTTATTTTAACAGATCCAAAAAATCTCAATTTCAAAAATTCGGATTTTGAAGAAAATCATAGATCCTTATAAGTTCATACTATATCTATGTAATAATATACAAAAAACCATATTATAACATGCTCAAATCTTTAATCATTAACATAATATGTTAGAATTCCATAACATAACATGAAAAATCAAATAACAATATTATAACATGATCAAAATTATAATGACATGCTATAATTCTTGATGTATAACATAAAGATCAAATAATCCATAGAATTCAGAATCTTAAAATTCCAATTTCTTAATACTTCAATTATAGAGGGCTCTGATACCATTTGATAGAAAACTGAAAATGAATAATCAACCCATATATTTTATTCAAATCCTTTTCACATAAAAAAAAACCTTAGATCTATTCTCCATATTGAAATCTGAAAAATGAACATAAACATAAAACATATCTAAATCCATGATAATTTGATTGTTAGCCTGAATGGATCACGATCTTCCAATTTGATTTGTGAGCTTCACTCCAATCTTGATTTCTATTGATGTGGATGTAGAAATCTTGAAGAACACACTCAAATGGGGACCATAACCCATATATTTATAAGATGATGACCATTCATTATCTTTCATTTGTTTTAAATCGGCCCCTCAACAATTTAAAACAAACTTCCGGTCTCTACACTTTAATTTCATGAAACCTACTCCCATTAGTCAAAATTCATCTTTAGTGGATCACTCTAATGACTAATATACTTTAAATAATACCACACACATTTTAATATGTTACATGTGGCCCCAAATATGTCAGAAATTTCCAACAATCAGTACACCTTTTGGTAGTGCAAGAAGTAGTTGATAAAATTCTGAAGGGTAAAATACTTAGACAACGAAAATCAGAGGCTGGTAAGTTCAATATTCTAGCTATATTATATGATCCATTGGAGCAGTGCTGTGAATCTCTCAACGAGAATTCAGTTTCTTGTTTTTCAGGCAGCCTCCATGAGAAAAGCAAACTCGTTAATAACTACTAATAAAAATATAAACTAATATCTAAAGATAAGAGATAGAAATATAGAAAGCTTGGGCTGCCTCCCGAGAAGTGCTTTTTTAATGTCATTAACTTGGCACTGTCAGACTACCTTATGTTGGATCTTCAGGAGGCACTTCCTTTATGTTTTGATACTTTATCCTTGGCTTTAGATTTTTCTTCAATATAGTATGGCAACGAGGATCAGGAGGCGACTTTAACTCTGATATAGCCTTCAAAATCTCTTTTGATTTGATAATGTTGGGAGGTTTCAAAAGTTTTTCAATGTAGTTCTTTCTGTCAGATGGATCAGCTTCTTGAGTTAAGAAGAAATCCACCACTTTTTTGGTCCTTATGTAGCTTTTCGTATTAGTTGTATCAATATTTGAGTAACGGGTTGTCGTGTATTGCTCTAGAGGGTTACTGAACAATTCTCTTTTGAATTTTTTACCCTCAATTGGTCAATTATTGGATTATGTGTCAAATGCTGACTTTTTCTGAGGATTTCTTCGTTTGATAAATGTTGAACATGACTTGCTCTTCATTAACCTGCAACGTCATTTTTCCTCCTTGGACATCAATCAGAACTCTCCTAGTTAGCAAGAAGGTCCGACCAAGAATTAATGGTAATTATTGATATTCTTTCACATCTGAAACCACAAAATCCATCGAGAAGATGAATTTGTCAACTTTAAGCAACACATCTTCAATGATCACTTTGAGATATTTAATGGATTTATCAGTTAGTTGCAAAGTGATGGTAGTCGACTTCACTTCTCCAAGTCCCAATTTCTCAAGGCATTAGATTGATGTTAGTCCTTAGATCTTACGGTGCCTTATCAATGGTAGAGTTGCTAACTATACACGAAATTATAAAGTTGTCTAGGTCCTTCAATTTCTAAGGGAGCTTCTTTTAGAAAATTGAGTTGCACTCTTCTGTCAAGTTTATTGTCTCAAACTCTTGCAGCTTCCTCTTCTTTGATATCACTTCCTTCAGGAACTTAGCATAATTTGGCATTTGTGTCAAGGCATCTGCAAAAAGAATGTTGATGTGGGTTTTCTTGAAGACTTCCAGAAATTTTGTAAATTGTTTATCGAACTTCTTTTTCAAGAACCTTTGTGGATAAAGCAGTTGTTGCTTCAGAATGGGAGGATTATTTAGGAATGTAATTAAGCTGCCGATAGTTATTTTTTGTTGCCTCTACCTCAATTTTTTGCTCTTCAACCAATTTTTCATCATGATCTGAAGCGGGTGTAGGAGCCACAACCTCTTTAGGATTGCTCTCTTCAAGCTCTTTTATGTGATGGCATTGTAATGCTCCTTTAGGCTAATTTCTGTGTCAATAGGGAATTTTTATTTTCTGTTAGGATGCAATTGTAGTTGCGAGTTGACCAATAAGTACTTCTAAATTCTTCATTGTAGCTCCCATGTGGGTCATATAAGTCTTAATATCATCAAGTTTGGACTCATCCTTGTTAGGTCTCGCAATTGTCTCTGAAATAAAGGTTTCCCAACATATCCTTCAGTGATAGATTTGCTTCATAAGCCTGATTATTGAACCCAGGTGGTGGCTGTAGCATGTTCGCATTGTTACCATAAAAAAGGTTCTCGTGATTTTGCAGTCCTGGATGACACTGGTTTTGCTGAGTAGTTTTCTCTCTGATTAAAGTTTTTGCATTTACATACTGGACTTGCTCATTCTCCATTTCAGACTCATTGTATAAAGTAGAAGCAACCATGATAGCATTTGCTTTTCTCCGAGTTCCTTGTAATGTCAATGCAGCTATTTGAATTGCGAAAGAAGACTTTTGAGATGTAAGGGTTGTATTGGGATCCACTTTATAAATACCACTACTTTCTTTACATTTGAACACTCACTTGGCCGTTGATAGTTGTTGGTGGCTATTATATCCAATATTGAATAGGCGGCATCTGCAGTCTTAGACATTAAAGTATCCCCTGCTGCAATATCTACTACCGTCCATGTCTAACCATTCAGCCCATTGTAGAAGATCTCTATCTGCATCCAATTATGATAGCCATGTTGAGGGCATCTTCTATGTAGATCTTTGAATCTCTCCATTCCCTCATAGAATAGTTCAAAGTCTGTTTGTCTGAATTAGCCAATTTCACTCCACAATTGAGTTGCCTTGGAAGGAGTAAAGAATTTGATGAGAAATTTCTGAGATAATCCCTCCCAAGTTGTGATAGATTCATATGGCAATGATTGGAATCATGATATGGCTTTATCCCTAAAGGAGAAGGAAAATAGACAAAGTCTGATGGCTTTTTCACTAATACCGTTCATCTTTACGGTATCACAGATCTCAAGAAAATAACCAAGATGAGTATTTAGATAATCTGTTGGAGGACTCCCGAACTAGTTTTGTTGCACCATGTGAATCATGATGGCTTTAGTTCGAAATTATTTGCACTTATCGTTGGTGTGCAATACCGGAGCAGGTTGTCATTGAGAACTAGTCTGACATAGTCTCTAATGGCCATTTGTTGATTATTTTGAATTGCTATTTGTTTTGCTTGTTCTAACATTGCTTCGAGTTCGTTTCTTCTAACACCCCTTAAAAATCTGAAAGTTCATTCTTCTTTAGGATCAATGGGTTGTAATTTACGATCCTTGATCTTCGTATAAACCTAAAACTAGGGATGGCAAAAAAACCCGCCCCGTCCCGCCCCGAATGGGGCAAAAAAAACCCGTCCCGATGGGTTGGCGGGGTGGGGATTGCCGCCCCGCCTCGAGTCGCGGGGCGGGGAGGGGCGGGGCGAGGGTGCCCCGCCCCGTTTAGTTAAAAAAAAATAATAATAATAATTTGAACGTTGTTTATTTAATTTTGGACATTGTTTGTTTTCATGGTTTGGTTTGGATATTGATGTAATTATTTTAAATATTATTTGCTTTGGATTATAAAATTTTGAATTGTATTTACTTGGAAATTTTTGGTTTAAAAAAAAAAAAAAAAAAAAAACTAAATGGGGCATTAAACGGGGCAAAAATCCGCCCCGCCCCGCCCCGTCAAAGGCAGGGCGGGGCAGGGCAAGGGTGCCCCGCCCCGTTGCCATCATTACCTAAAATAAAGAACAAGTAAACTATGCAAAAGTAAAGAAATCTAAATTAAAACAGAAGTTAGTTAGAAATAATATTAGTAAAAATCAAATAAAATAATCCCTAGCAATGACACCAAAGGCTTGTCACGCGTTTTGTATAACGTAAATATATCGCAAGTGTACGGCTCCAGATTTTGTAATATAAAGATCAAATACGGATATCGAACACATAGGTATTGATATTTAATTCTCACCAAGTACTATAATTGTTTGACTCTTATTTTATCTAGAAAATCTAATTTTAAAATCAAAGTTATTAACTAATCGAATTGTGAATATGGTGATGAATTCAACACACAAATGCAAGTTTTAATAATTTATCAATATAAAAAAGTCTAGGGTTATGATTTCACCTAACTATCAAATATGATTCTCAATTATGTAATTATTAATAATCAATTTTTTCAAACTTATAAGCAAGAACTCTAATTTAATTATACTCCCTCTCTCGAGTGCCGAGTAAAAGTTATTTCTGTATTTCAATTCTAATATCTATATTCCGAATTAAAATCTAGAAATTACCAAGTTCATGATTCATAAATGGAGCATGTTTCAAAGATTTTATATTTTCTCCCGAAACCTAAAAAATGTAGGTTGTGTTATTCTTGTGATTGCGCTTAAATTTCCCTTTCTTGAGCGCTGTAATTGACTAGCAGCTAATCATTTAATTAGTAACCAAATAATTGAAAACATTAAATCAATAACACAAATGGAATTGAAAATTTTCATAGAAATAACTAAAACAAAATCAAATCATATCCTCAAGTTTTGACTTTTAGTTCATGATATGAGATATGAAATTTATACAATTTATAAAGAATAATATAAAGAGAAAAAAGAAAACTATTTTTTTTTTATGGCTGAATCAATCTTTTTTCGCCAAATTGTTTTTGCCTCCTTGATTTATTGAATCAATGGAGGGGCCGTTAAGCTTTTTTAAAATTACAAGCTGATCAAACTTCATTTCTAATCGCAACTTTTATTCTCTTTAACTATGTAGTTTATTTGACGCACCAACTTATATTCCAAACAAGCCGTTGAAGATGAGATGAATGTTAAGTCTCTGATTGGCAGGGATTAAAATCTAAATTTTAATATATGTTAAAGTCAACAGTTAATTTTAACCACATATTTCATCAACTTATCAAAGTGTGCTAAAAATCTAATTTTAATCTCCATCAAACAAAGGTTGAGTTTGTCTCCGAAACTAAAAAGAAGGCACCCCCAAAATAGCTTTTGAAGCTGTCACTAGATGCTATAATCGGTGTTGCAGATGATGTCCGTGGAGTCGCAAGCTTAAAGATTAGAAGCATTAGTACTCCTGAAAATGGAGTTGAGGCAAGAATATAAATCAAAATGGTTGTTATGGTCCTCCATCTAGGAAGAATTTAACTTATAAATAGATAAAAACAATTATGGATAAGTAAATAGTACTTATAGATCAATGAAATAAATATTACAAATGAAGCAACGTAATAAGACTTTATCGACGAATTTCCTCCTGCCAAAGGAAGACCACATTTCCACAAGTAACAATATTTTGCACAAATTCCTATCATTACAAGTCATCAAAGAACCTCGATTTCAGCTTTCATTCCAGTTCATCGTATTTCCCTTAGCCTCCCTTTTTAAACAGTTTTCGAGGGGAAAATAATTTTTGGAATAATGATTTTTTGAAGAATGTTAGATTAAAAAGTGCAAAAAATTTTGAATTTACGTACAAAATATTTTTTTTTTCTTTTGTATGAGCGATTGAAAATGAGTTTGAGAAGAAGGAAAAGAAAAAGAAAAAAAAGTTGCGAAAAAAAAAGGGAGACAAACAAGGGTTAATTTGTTTTGAATTTTTCATAATTAAATTGTAATCACTTTAACTTAGAACCTCCATATATTCTCAAATCATTCTTCACCACTGCCTTCTATATTGAAACTGATAGAATAAAACACCACAGAAGGAAGAATAATCAGCTCAGAAATGGTGAAAATAATCAACCTATAACTCAACATAGGTTCACTCGTGGGATAGGAAAATTCTCAAAAAATCAGAATGGGGGAATTAATCAGCATCGAGCATCATCGCCATATGCTAGGTTAATTTGGTTATCAGAATAAAATTCGTACTCAAAAGAGTAAACAAGCAGAATCTGAAAAACAAATCTGTTCAAATAAATCTCACGGCAACAACCTGGCTCATAGACTGATCTATGGACCATTTTGCAACCATCACAACTATGTGCTTAACCAAATTGGAGACTCGTTAAAATCAGCAGAAAATAAACCAAAACTATTAACTCTCGAGTTTGACAAGAACTTTCTATTTAAACTACATTATATGGAAGAATAGCATGACATGTTCGCTCAGATGCTTGAAGAAAAAAACGATAACATTATAGATTTTGTTAGACCGATAATATAACATGGTATTTCAACGTATAATTTTACTTGAATAAGAATTGTTCCATTGAGCTTAGAACATCACAATTTTTGTAAGTTATGTGATAGTTAAGCATCTTTTATTTTGTAAAATCAGTATGTAATGAATTACCATTTGATATACATATGTGCATACCATCACATGACTGTACTCGGACAAAAACTGAAACTGAAGATGATCCAAGTGATGATGAATACAGTAGATGAATCAACCCATGACTTTTGGTCGCCAACCCTCAATTACATCCTCTGTTTGAGCCCGTGTTTTGATGAAGGAATCCATTGAAAATATAGTCTGCATAAAAGAAAGCCAAACAAAATTAGGAGGCCATGATGGGTACATCCATATCTGAACCAACCTTGTAGAAGAATTGAACTGTCTCGATCTTACAAGAACTCATAGAATGATGTCCAACCCTAGAGATCTCACGTTATTTTGGAAAAGAAATAGTTACTTTAATAGGCAGAAATATGAACTCAAGAAGGAAAGCACTAGTGGAGCAAATTGAAAATAGAAACAATTTATAAAAGAGTTTGATACATTTGCAGTCACTGAACTTTTAACAAAAATTCAAGTTGGACACTGAACTTCATATTGTCTCAAGTTGGTTGCTGAACTTAAGCTTTGTTTCAAGTTGGTCGCTACATCCACTTGCATTAGTGGCTAACGAAAAATGTGACGCAACAATTTCGTGATTTGCCAACTGTCAACTAGACTATTTAAGTTTAGTAACCAACTTGGAAGGAAATGAAGTTCATGACCACCATAAAACTTTGCTGGAAGTTCAGTGACCACTAACCTTTAGAAGTCCCATAGTTACAAGAGCATGATACACATTTTCTACATGGCCTCAATACTAAAGTTATTTGACACAAATGGACAAATTCTAAGTTCCTGTAAGTTCACTGATAGTTTTTGTTTAAAGGTGGTTAAAACTTTGAGTAGGTTTAAAGCACCTAGAGTACAACGCAACTTCTGGATCATTAAGAATTAAGATATAATAATTAACAGTGATTTACAAATTAAAGAGAAAAAGAAAGAAAATGTAGCAGGAATTGTCGGTACATGTGTAGTGGAAAAAAATGTTGAGCAAGAGAATTGGAAAAGCTTGACATATATCCAACCAACCTTCATATATGTCTTTAGATGGGGAAGTGAATCTGGGATTGACCACTTCTTATAGTGCCCCAAAGCGATCTCTAAATGGTATAGCTTCGGCCCAAGCGAAAAGTCAGCAGCAGATACCTTGTCCCCGTTGATGAACAGACCCTTTATAGAGAAAATTCGAAGAAAGAAATACATTAAGAGTGCATTTCATTTTTGGGTATAAGTATCATCTAGTTGCTGATTTTGATTCTCACAAATGTCAAAACAATGTACAGAAAGTAATATGTGAAAGGCAAAGACTTTCAGGGAAAAATAAAAGATTTTTTCGAATAAGCTCTAGCTGGATTTAATGAAGCAGACTAAGTTATTTTTTTCAGAATTTAGGGTAATATTTTCAATTTATAGTTTACCATGCAGCCAAGGACCTAGGTGCTTTAGATCTCCCACTAGATGTAGCCATGAACACAGCAATATGTCAAAAGTGTTTTTAATCTAAATCAGTAGATGAGAAAGTGCTTCCTTTTTTTTTTAAACCTGCATCCAACTTTATATTCAAGTACTCTCAAAGAACTGAAATTAAGACATTGATATGGTTAAATATATGTCAAACGGCTAACATATGCATCGTTTTGTTAACTGTAAATCTGCAAGGAGTATTTGAAGTTTTTTCTTCATATAAAACCAAAAAATTGGCCTTACAAGTGAATCATCAACCTCTACTCATTAACGGAAAGAATATTAAACACCATAAACCCAAATTCGTATAAAGTTAATAACAAGTGGCTCACATTTTCTTCTAGATAATCATCGGAAGTTCTAGGTCAAATTAATCTTATCCCCTTTTTGATGGCCATTATTTGGGAAAAACAATTTTTTGAATAGTGATTTTTAGGATAATGTGTAGTTAAAAAGTAAGGAAGAGTTTTGAATTTACGTGAGGGATATTTTATTGTGTGAATGTATGGTTGATGAGTATGTAAAAAAAGAATTTTCAAATAATAGTTGTCAAACAGGGGCTTAGTCTAAATCAATTAATGAGAGATTATTTTTTTCCCCTCAAACTTGCATTCAACATTATATTCAAGAAATGTTTTGATAAGAACCGACTTTAAGAGGCCTATTTAGTTATAAAAGAAATGGAGAATTTATTGATGGTTATATTTGCAAACTATGCAAGGAGTATTTGAGTTAAGCATCTTCAATCCTTCATAATAAATTATCAACCTTAACTCGATACACAAAAGAAGAACAGATATGTGGCTCACATTTTCTTTAAGATAATCATTGAAAGCTATCAGCTCATCAAGCAAGGCCTGCTCTGTTCCATCGCTGGGGTCTTTGCTCTTTAGAAAACCAATAAACGCGGAGAAAATCTTTGAGCCACTATAAGAGTTCATAAATAGTATCAGAAATAATTTCTCCCCACTAAACACACAATAATCAAACTAGAATAGAAAGCACGGATTACATGTAATCCTAGAGTCTAGAGATACAGCTCAATTCATAGTTGATATGTTCACGGTAACAGAGAGTAGTGTTTAAACTCCCTTGAATAAAAACCTGCTAATTAAGCCCCCGTTTGGCACCCATTTTTTTCTCATTCTCATTCTTTTTCTCTTTCTTCATTTCAACCACATATTCTATCAATAAAATAATATTACACATAAACCTAAAAATTCTCCTTACTTTTTAACCACACATTCTTCCATCAATCACTATTCAAAAACACATTTTTCTACTAAAATGGGTGTCAAACACCCCCTAAGCAGTTTACATGATTGAAAAAAAAAAAAGAGAGAGAGAGAGAAGCAGGATAAAGATTAGCCAACTACAAATTAATAAATATGATGAATTAGTCTTTTCCATTTTGGTGAAATCGGTATAATCCATTTTTCGAAGACAAGAAGAATAATTACAAAAATGTTAAGAGAGAAAATCTAAAAGCACATTTGGTAGTGTTTATAAACAATTTAAATTATAAATAGATAGAAATGAGTGATGGATAAGTTAGTAGTACTTTTGGATCCTATGAAATGAGTAGATAGAAATGGTTTGATCATTTTACCATCTAGCAGCTTGTTATCTTTCTCCTCTCCTTTCACTTTTCCCGTCCCACTACTCGTGTTTCTAAATTATGGACAGATTATACAGTTGATATGTACATCCAAAAAAATTTAGTCCACATGATATTTTTAAGAGTTAAAAAAATCAAGATTTGCATTGCTGCTGATTCTGATGTACTAGAAATTTCAAGGATTTTTCGAAGAGAAAATTGACTCGCCAAAATGCTGCACCTTCCATATATCTAAAAGATCGGGATCGAGTTTCAATTCATTACAGGCCAATCAATAGAGAAACAGTTACTGAGGTAGCTTCCTGTACAATAATAACTACTTTCAGAGACTACGTCTGTCTCGAATTTCGAAAGAGAACCACGAACTATCAACTCGCTCTGTAGAGAGCACACAATCACAAATTGACGTCAATTGGTCCAATTTTCACTAAATAGAAAAAGTGCTTTGATTAGGAGGCTAGATGTGATTTAAACCTACCATTTCTAATGTTCAAAGAGGTCCTAGGAATCATTTAATCTATATAAACCTTCTCTAAATAAGCAAAAACAAAAAATGGATAATGACTAAGTGCTCAAAGTGTTCAAAGAATTCATTAACACGTGAATTTAACACAAACTAAGATAGTATCTATCAATTTCTAAGTGTGTGTTTGATGTAAATTTTTTAAAAATAGATTATGTAAAAAGTGCTTTTTTCTTTGAGATTATGTGGTTAAAAAGTAGGGAAAATTTATGGGTCCACGTGCAAAATTATTTATTAACTATTAAGAGAATGTGTGGTTGAAAATAAATTTTACGTAATCTTTACCAAACTGGGGCTAAGAACCATATTCAATTTCAGTCTAGTTTTTACAACTGGCCTAAAGTTAATTAAACAGAATTGAGACTCAATAACACATGAAGATTCTAATTGCATCTCTGTGAAGTGTTTATCAAAGTTTAAATTTGTAAATATATAAAAATGAGTGACAGAAAAGTGGTTAGTCCTTGTGGATCTCTCGAAATGTGAAGATAAAAAGTAGTTTGAGTGTCTATAAACAATTTATGAACACGAGGCAAACATAGGCTAAACTTTATATATATATATATATATTAATATAAAAGCATACGAAATAAATATTTAACAATAACATACAGACACAAAACTAGACAACCACGCAGTTTTCAGAACCATCCCCAAACTTAGATATTATATTCTCCTCAATGTATTTGTCCAGCCCAATAGCCCATATCAATTAAAAGCAGAAAAACAATGCCCAAGATTACACCCTTCCATCTTGAAGTGAAAAAGAGGCCATTCAGGTTACATCAGCAAAGAAGTGAATGAAATTCAGAAGTTCCTATGTCTCCTAAGATGTTGCCTTCACAACTTGACACTGATATCCATTGATTTCTTGATGTTCCATCTTCTAACCACATCCATTGTTCTCATACTTGTTCGATCATCGACAAAGAATGAAATGGACAGACTAATAATATAGTATAATTCTTTTTTGCTGCTTATCCAAACATACAAGTGTTTCATTATTTAAAAAAATAAAAAATTCTAGTGACTTCTTTATTTGTTGCTTCATTTATCATAGGGCCACAGTTGGTCACTTTTATGGGTTGGGATCAATATGTGGACCTCATTAAAAAAAGTGGTCTTTCTTTTCACACCTCAAAGCAACAGGAAGGTTAATTATCATAACCTAATAATGTAATTCATCATGCTACTAGTAATTATCATGGGCAAAGTCTTTACAAGAATACCCTTTTGCACCATCTCTTGATATCAATCAGTCTCTACTTTGCTAAAGCGGCTATCATATATTCGTCAAAGACTATCTTTTTATGTAGAATCATTTATGACTATCTTAACACCATTTAAATGGCCCAATACTCCAATACCTCAACTCTTTCGAATTCCCCAAAATGTTAAAAAACCATCAATTGTTATACCAGCAACTCTAATTAATCAGCCACTTCTAGTTATTCTTTGCAGTCACAGACAAATGATCCCCCAATAGAGTCTAATCAAATGCAGAAAATGCATGTCTCGGCATTTGATGATCTTTACTACCCTTCAGAACCATTTTGTGGAATCTAAAAAACCAAACAGCTAAACCCAATTGCAAAGCCATTCTTCCAAGTCTTAGACTCTAAACCATTTGATTGCATGGAAAAACTTTTATACAGACCTGAACAGCTGATTAATTTTGTTTTCATTTTCCCAAAAAAGGCAATGTTTAAAATTAGAAACTAGATGCATATATTAACCCACTAATAAAAAATAATCCAAAGTAAGGTTGAATTCCTAATCCATTAGATGTATTTAGAAAGTAGCATAGCTCAATAGTAAAGACAAGAATGACACAGATCTATTAGCAGAGGAACATTCAAAGACAAAGGCACATTCTTTCCAGAAAGACAAAGGCTTTTATTTTACAATGCATTCTTTATTAGATTAAATAAACAAACTTTGCCTGGTGTAAGCTCAAAGATATATCGTACACTGAAGCCTTCTCAGGGGGTGTTGCCAATGGGGGTTCAGGGAACTTCTCTTCCAGTGCCTGAGTGATAACATCTGAATCTGGAATCCACTTCTCATCAAGCTTTAGCAGAGGAACTTTACCTTCTGGACTTACTTTTAAGAACCTAGATTCAATATATGACAGAAACCATAGTAGATAGCATCATATGGATGACAATATCTTCATTCAACAATAAGCCGTGATAATTACCATTCCGGTTTGTTAGCAAAATCAACGAGCTTCAGGTCATATGGGAGGTTCTTTTCCTCCAAAGTTAGCAAAACCCGCTGCGTGAAGGGACCTGAAAACATAGTAAATGCGAAACTCAATTTTGGCAATCCTAAGTTCTTCACATTCTCCTCAAGGCCATTCCTCAAGATAAAGGCTAAAAGTTTTCAGAGTTCATTTAGTTCTAAAGTTTTCACGGCAGATACCAGAACTAACCTTTTAACTACCAGGAAAAAAAATTGGCTAATTTTCAGATCATGCTTTATAAATGTCATTTACCTTTCAATATCAACACTTTTTTTGTGTTCTTTTCTTTTTGAAATTATTAGCAGTGTAGTACTATTATGCACGCTTCAAGTATATGTAGCATAGAAACTGAGCATACAAGACGTAGACACCACATTTCTAATAAAAAGTAGGATACAACACATAGTAGAAGCATTTCATCAAGATATATGTTTATATTAACAAAAATATAAATATCTCAGTATTTGAACTTAACGAAAGCATTTCAGCACCAATTGAACACTGAAAATTAAATTAAAGTTGTTGCAGGCTAGGTATTTTTGTGAACGAATAAGAAAATAACAAATGAAAGAAAATGCGTTGCTAATAATTCGAGAGAACGGCACCTCCCACAACTCAAAAGGTTGAATAATTTTTAATCTGTTCTTTATTTCATGAGCTTAAATACAAAAAAATCCTAAAGTTGGTTTCCTCATAAATAGTACCTAGGCAACTAAATTGGCCACCAACAACAATTTCTGCCCATACCATTAGGAAAGAAACTGGAACAAACATAAACAAAACAAATTGCATCTAATTCGGCAACGTAAGATAAATTACATCTTTAAATAATCAACAAAACATAAAATAATAACATTCTAGCCCCCTTAAAAACACCCTAGTCCTCGATTAAATATACTTAAAAATGCTCCCTTGATCCAACCGAATTTTTCATTTTTGAAGTTGCTATTTGATTGATGAAAGACTCCTCATCATGATACCTAGGCAATTTTTGCCGTGTTTAAAATACACATTTGGTGTGTTTGAGAAAGCTCTAAGAACGTCATCTAGCTCATTAGTTTTGCTCCATGGACTAACATCAGCCGCTATAAAAGCAAAATTCATCCCTTTTCCACCTGTAACGGTTCCTGTCTTCTTGATGACTTATCAGTGTCAATTTTAAAAACAATTTTGTATAACTTGCTCCTGATTTGCAGTTCCTATTACATTGGTTCTCAAGTGTTGACGTATCAACCTTGCCATCTCAACCCAGTGTGAGACAACAATATAGTATTGTTGAACTCTTTGGTCATGAGTTGAAATTGCCACATTGCTACATTGTTGAAACTTGGAAACTTTAAGTTTAAACCTAAATATATAAAATTTTCTTTTACATATCTTATGCCGTGGCCATTTGATGATGAAATAAACTATACATTCCACATTCTTGATATTTCATCAATCTTACAAGAAAGTTTCTTGACAAACTCCATTTTGAGAATTATTGATTCCACAATTTTTGGTAAGCTCTCGGGCAATTACTCCATCTTGGCTCTGATGCCATATGTTACGAGCTCGATATTTTTGTGAGGAAATAAGAAAATAAACATATGAACAAAATAATTTCCTTTTACCTATCTTATGTCTTGGCCACTCGATGATGAATTAAACTATGCATTCCACATTCTTGATATTTCATCAATCTTACAAGAAAGTTTCTTGACAAACTCATTTGTTTAAGAATTATTGATTCCACAATTTTTGGTAAGCTCTCGAGCAATTACTCCATCTTGGCTCTGATGCCATATGTTACGAGCTCGGTATTTTTGTGGGAGAATAAGAAAATAAACATATGAACGAAATAATTTCCTTTTACCTATCTTATGTCTTGGCCACTCGATGATGAATTAAACTATGCATCCCACATTCTTGATATTTCATCAATCTTACAAGAAAGTTTCTTGACAAACTCATTTGTTTAAGAGTTATTGATTCCACAATTTTTGGTAAGCTCTCGAGCAATTACTCCATCTTGGCTCTGATGCCATATGTTACGAGCTCGGTATTTTTGTGGGAGAATAAGAAAATAAACATATGAACGAAATAATTTCCTTTTACCTATCTTATGTCTTGGCCACTCGATGATGAATTAAACTATGCATCCCACATTCTTGATATTTCATCAATCTTACAAGAAAGTTTCTTGACAAACTCATTTGTTTAAGAATTATTGATTCCACAATTTTTGGTAAGCTCTCGGGCAATTACTCCATCTTGGCTCTGATGCCATATGTTACGAGCTCGGTATTTTTGTGAGGGAATAAGAAAATAAACATATGAACGAAATAATTTCCTTTTACCTATCTTATGTCTTGGCCACTCGATAATGAATTAAACTATGCATCCCACATTCTTTATATTTCATCAATCTTACAAGAAAGTTTCTTGACAAACTCATTTGTTTAAGAATTATTGATTCCACAATTTTTGGTAATCTCTCGAGCAATTGCTCCATCTTGGCTCTGCTCTCGGGCAATTACTCCATCTTGGCTCTGATGCCATATGTTACAAGCTCGGTATTTTTGTGAGGGAATAAGAAAATAAACATATGAACGAAATAATTTCCTTTTACCTATCTTATGTCTTGGCCACTCGATGATGAATTAAACTATGCATCCCACATTCTTTATATTTCATCAATCTTACAAGAAAGTTTCTTGACAAACTCATTTGTTTAAGAATTATTGATTCCACAATTTTTGGTAATCTCTCGAGCAATTGCTCCATCTTGGCTCTGCTCTCGGGCAATTACTCCATCTTGGCTCTGATGCCATATGTTACGAGCTCGGTATTTTTGTGAGGGAATAAGAAAATAAACATATGAACGAAATAATTTCCTTTTACCTATCTTATGTCTTGGCCACTCGATGATGAATTAAACTATGCATCCCACATTCTTTATATTTCATCAATCTTACAAGAAAGTTTCTTGACAAACTCATTTGTTTAAGAATTATTGATTCCACAATTTTTGGTAATCTCTCGGGCAATTGCTCCATCTTGGTTGTGATGCCA
Organism: Fraxinus excelsior; assembly: GCA_019097785.1. Lineage (NCBI taxonomy): Eukaryota > Viridiplantae > Streptophyta > Magnoliopsida > Lamiales > Oleaceae > Fraxinus > Fraxinus excelsior. The sequence goes on from CM032638.1 coordinate 23,530,829, forward strand.
TATGTTACAAGCTCAGTATTTTTGTGACAAAATAAGAAAATAAAATTTGAAAGAATACATTGTTATTACTTCGAGGGAATGCTATGACCGAATTAGGTGCAAATTGTTTTGTTTCTATTTGTTCAAATTTATTTCCTAATGATATGGACAAAAAGCATTTTCAGTGGCAATTTAGTTGTTAAATAGTTTCTATTTATTGAAAACCCAATGTCAGAATTTTCTTGTATTTAAGCTCATGTTGCTCATGAAATAAAGAAGGGACTGAAAATAATTCAACCTTTTGAGTTGTTTGGGAGTTTTTACTTTTTAATCCTTAAAGTATTAGCAACTTACTTTCCTTTCCTCTATTATTTTCTTATTCCTTCACAAAAATACCGAGCTCATAACAACAGTATATTGAGCTGTTCACAGGCAGAGCCAAGGGGATCCTGGATGGAGCCCAACCCCAAAGTTTCTACACATTCTTTTTCTATTTATATTTGAAAATAAAACAAAATAAAGAAAAAACCTTTGCTTATGGAATATGAAGTGTTGGTATTCTAATGGTAAGTTTCTATGTTTTACAAGGATACAAGGTTTCAAATCGTCCAGACCACAATCTTACAATTTCCATTTTTTATTTGGAATTTTTTTTTTTTTTTTTTGGCAATTAGTTCACGACCTTTAGGATCACCGGAGAAATTCATTTGTACCTTTAAAATCAAAATTTTCAATCCTCATCCTTAAGTTCCATTTGAATACTTAGCCTTTTTCACATACTTTCATTAACATTAGTGTTAAATTTTCCTCATGTGAGATGCATGGGCTGATTTTTGGACACGAAAAGTTGGCAAGATATACTTGACGCTAAACTTTCAATTAGAAATATTTTACTCATTTTCGATTGTAATATCTTTAGGCCCCGTTCGGTAGGGATTAAAATTGAAAATATGGTCGGTTCCACTTTTCTAATAAAAGTCAACAATAACGACTAGCTTTTCAATTTTAATTTGAATCCTACCGAACGGGCCCTTAGTATTTAACTATTCACAAACTATCATAACACCGTCGACCATTGTTAGGCTCCACATTCCAAATACCCTAGTTCCGCCTGCACCTCAACGCTAAATTCAATGACCAACTGCTAGCACTTTTTGCTACTCCCCTATATAACTTCCTTACTTCGAACAAACATTATTTATTTTAAAACTTACGTTCTTACTTATAAGTGATTTTTTAAGCTTGGCCAAAGCATGCTATTGCATTCCTTTCTTCTATGAACTAAACTTTATTACAGAAAAAAACAAAATCCAAACGAATTCCATGTTTAAACAACATAATTCACTTTCACTCACAGTCGCCGAGCGCGTTGGGCTTGGTGAGGGAAGCCTTAGCACAAACTTCAAGCGGTTCGGACGGTTTTGAACTCATTGTCACGGTCAGGCTTCTCGCTCCATTTCCAATTCCAGGTCGGGTTAACCTAATGGAGGTAGTGAAGAAGGTCCGGGATGAAGAAAGGCAGCTAAGATGTTTGATTGTGGCGGAAAGGCCGGCAGCAGATGGTGTTATTTTGGCGGTCGACATTTGGGGAAGAAGCGGATGGTGGCCTGTGGTTGAGAGCTACAGCACAGTTCATTGTGATTCTAGCGAATACCATGATTTTGTGATGGGAAAGAGCCCAGAGGGCTAAGCGTACGCGTGACATTTTGGTACAGTCATGCTAGTGGACAAATTTCGTTTACATGGGACACAAAATATATTGCTTTGTTTAGTACACATTAAAAAATTTCATTCTTATTTTTTTACTAATTTTTAATTACATATTTTTCAATAAAATAATATTTTCTATCATATCAATAATTTTTCCTTCTTTTTCAATCACACATTCTCCAGCAATCTATTATTATAAAATATATTCTTCCAAAATAATATGATTCAAACACACCATAAATCATTGATTTTAAAAAAAAAAATTTGAAATTAATAATTTAGTGTGTGTTTGTCTTCTATTATTGTAGAATAAATGGAGTAATGAATAATATTTTTGGAGAATGTGTAGTTGAGATTTAAAATAATTTTATTGATTTATATGTAGAATGTCCTATTATGTGAACGTGTGGTGGAGAATCATACTGTAACAAACAATGTTTTGAAATAATAGAAAACAAATCGGGCCTTAGATTTTGCCACACAAATTTTGTCTAGCAATTTCGCCAATCTATTATGCACGAGGAGATCAACCGTTCGGCACAACAAAAATAATAGGGTCACACCACCATTTTTATTGGATAAGTATATTACACCACAAATTTTAGTTACTTTCGTCGCATTGTTATAACACCACAATTATAATTTGTTTTCAATAAAATGTGGGGGGGGGGGGTGTACACCCCTATGTACATAGTGATGTACCGCTACCAAAACCGTTTATAATTAGGGTCCTAACCAAGGGCAAAAAAATTAAATAAAAAAAATTACATTATTGTGGCCAAAAAATCCCCCAAATCCACTCTTCTTCACGAACTTCCCTCATCCACCCGTCGTCTAAATTAGGGATGTCTGTAGTTCGGTTCGGTTCGGTTTCGGTTCTGCTCAATTCTAAAATTTTCGGGTATTTAATAAATAGACCCGTCGGGTCCAAATATAATTATGGAACCGTTCGGGTTCTGTTCCTTTCGATTCCATACCATAATTAAATTTTTTAACATTTACAACAACACTATATAAATATAACTAATGACATTTTATTCGTAACTTTTACAAATTAACGTAGCTCAATTCAAAAATATATAAATAACTAGCTGTCGAATAAGATTAATTCAATGCATACAAATACCAAAAAGTAGATATTATATTAAAATGTCGGTGATCCAAATTAAAAAAATGATGCACAAGGTTTAAAATTATGAAATGATCTGATTTATTTAATTAATTTGTTAATTTATTTAGAAAAAATAAAATTAATTAATTAATTCAATAAAAAATAAAAAAATTTATTTGGTTTCGGTTCTTATTTGATTTTTCGGTTATTGGTCTAGATCTGAGACCCGACACATACTCATCGGTTTTCGATTGGGTACCCATTCGGATATTTAACTTATGAAGAATCGATCGATTCGATTCGATTCGGGTCAGGACTTTTGGACACCCCTAGTTTAAATAAATAAAATTTGAGGAAACTTCAAATATAATCACGTTTAGGGTGTGTTTGAGCCACATTATTTTGGAAGAATGTATTTTGAAATAGTAAATTGATAAAGAATATGTGGTTGAAAAAGAAGGAAAATTTATTGATGTAATGGAAAATATTATTTTATTGAAAAATGTGTGGTTGAAAATGAGTAGAAAAATAAAAATAAAAATTTAAATTTATACCAAATAATGGCTTACTCACTCAAATTGAGAATGGCAAAATGTCAAAGAGAATTCCCTAAACTTTCCAATAGATCTTCATATCCATTTCCTAATTTGAAACTACTTGGCAATGGGGGAGGAAGATGGATGGCACAGTGAAAACCACTCACACCTTCCAATTCAGCAGGTGGGTGAATGATTACGAACCACAGAAAAATCATTAGAGAATCTCAATTAGGAAACGTGTCATTCTTATGCTTAAACTTTCTATTAGTTAATACATTTTGTATTTGATAACATTTTTATGTCTAGAAGTCCTTTGAAATGGCTTAAAACAACTTATTTTCCATCATATTTTAAAAAATGAGTAAATAAAAAATGCAAAAAAAAATATTTTTCTATCATTTCAAAACATGAAAATAAAATATTTTAATATAAATTCTTATGAAAGACGAGACGTACTAATTATTGAAAATAAGAATTCAACGAAAAAAAGGTTAACAAAACAATTGCTAACAATAACCAAATATTAAAATATGGTACATCAAATAAAAATTAAGGTAGTAATATAATCACCCTATAAAGGGTAATTATTGCAAAATCACTTAGGGTCCGTTTGATTGCAATTGTGGAAAATGTGTGGAAAGAAAATAAATTTCAGAGAAAGTAATTGCCTAGAAATTATTTTGCATTGAATTGTTAATTTAATGTGTTTGATTGGTATAATTTTTCACCCGAAAAATTTTTAAATTTTGTGTTCGTTTGATTTTGTTTTACATAGAAATTATCCATTAAAGTGATTTTTTTTCACAATTGCTTATAAAATTTGTTTCCATTGCCAAAAAGAAAAAAAAATCCTAAAAAAATCATTTTTTGAATCGAAGTTTAGTGTTCGTTTGACTTCGTTTTATATGAAATTTGTCCATTAAAATGAATTTTTTTTTACTATTGGTTATGAAATTTATTTTCATTGCAAAAAATAAAATAAAATTGGCCACAACCTAGAATTCATTTTCCCTCCAAATAGGTGAGGAAATGAATTCCACCAAATCAAGTTATTGGTGCACGTGTGAGGTTGAAATGGAAAATATTTTTCATGGCAAAACTTTGCCATCAAACAACCTTCCATGAAAAATGGAGAAAATCAAACACACCCTTACTTTCATTGCTATCATGAAATATTCCTTATTATTTCATTTTGATTAAAAAAAATCTTTACCGTCCAATTCCTTTAGTTTAGAGTTAAATAAGCTAAAGAGGATCGAAATTTGAAAATGAAAAAAAAAATTGCAATTGTGGTTTCAAACCTTTCAATTTATTGCATATTATATCTAAACTTTTTGTGGATGGATAAATTAACGAAATCCGTCCATTCCATCATTAGTTGATCAAGAAAAATATTTTTGACTACTTTTAAAAAAGATAAAATGGTAAATTTATATTTTTTGAACTACAGCCACCCACCCTCACCCTCACCCTCACCCTCAAAACTTCACCATCTTCCCCACCCCAACTAAAAAGGATGCTTCAACCCAAACGTTCAATTCACTCTTTTAATTGTTTTGTTAAAGACGAGCAAACATGAATTGGGGTGCTTTGAGAATTAAAGATGTACTATACAAATTGAACTTTCCTCCTCCAACCACTTCAAAGTTAAAATATCCTACTTTACCCTTCAGTTTAACTCATAATCAATCTCCTCCAAACAGTCCTTAGCCTACAGTGTTAGAGCCATTAAGTTCCAAAAAGAGTTGTGGCATAGGAGATTGTGCCACCAGTCGATAATACTTTGTCAAAAATCCTAACGATGTAAGTACCCATAGACGAAAATGAGTCTTTTTGTGATGCATGGTAGTATGAAAATCCCATTTGCTCCATTTGGGCTCTTCAACATCTCACGTTGATTACATGTTAGATTTGAAGGCAACTTTTCTGTTCAACTAACGATGAAATGGACGAAAATTGGTCATTTATCCTTCTGCTGCAACAAAATTAAAGATTTGAGATTGTGGGTGGCACAAATAAAAAATTTGAATAAATCAATAACAAATTGAAAAGTTTCGGACAATCGCTACAATTTTTCATTGTTTAATTTTTGCCTTTTTTATGCATTTATTGCCTAAACTAAAGGAATTGGACGATAAAGAGTATTCCGCAAGGTTTGGGCAATCTAACGGGTTTTTTCAGTAGAATGAAAATGTGTGGAGGCATTCCACAATACATGCAAAGGTTAGGGGCTTTTATTCAAATTGCCCTTTTACAAAATATGATTTTTATTTGAAATGAAAAGGAAAAAAAAAAAAATCGACCTCTTACTCACTTCCAAATTCGATTCCAATTGTGTTTTATAATTCACCCCCTTTCATATCTGACATTTACGATAGTCATTTTTTCACTTGAGTGATTTGATATAATATGTATATCATGTATGTCGAGCACAACTAAAATTTGGGTTCCTATTTTATAAATTTTCATTTTGCAAAATAGTTACAAAAAGTGTCATTTTGTTTTTTTAAAAAAAAAAATTTACTAATGGACGTTATAAATAGCTAAACACGCGCAAATATTTTTAATTGAAATAAAAAATCACAACCTATGTTTTACTTTACGGATAATTGCAACGGTTGTACAAACTACTAAGCATTTCATTTAGTAGCAGATTTTGTTCAAATCTTTCATTTGTGTCATCCAAGGTACCAAATCTTTCAAAATGTTGCAGTAGAAGTCCAAATGGATAGTTTATGTTAGTTTGATCGTTAATTAACCAAATAATTGATTTTGACAATACTTTTGACTGATTTTAAAAGATTAAAATGGTAATTTTACATTTTTTAATAATAAAATAACCAAAATTAAATAATTAAAATTAAAAACCCCATCACACCTTCATCCTCTCCATCCACCCCACCTCCACCTTCACCTTTTCTTCCAGTGCCAGTTTTGGGGAATAGTTCAACTCTAAAATAGTTGAATCTCTCATACAACACATTTTCACCAGGCTAAATCCCGTCGAAGCTTGGAAATCTCACAAATTTTGAGGTACTATGGTTGATGCAGACTAATCTGGTGGGTGGAATCCCAGAGTTACTGGGTCAACTTCGGATGCTCACTGACTTGGATGTGGCTCTCAACGCATTAACGAGTGGAATCTCGAGTTCACTTACAGAGTTGACAAGCGCGGTACAAATTGAGCTCTACAATAATTCATTTACTAGCGAGCTACCGAGTATTGGATGGTCAAACATGATAGCCTTGAGGCTGCTAGATGCGTCAATGAACAATTTGGGTGGGCTTATCCCGACCGAGCTGTGCAAGTTGCCACTCGAGGTCACTCAACTCGTATGAAAATAGATTCCAAGGTAAATTACCATAAAGTATTGCCAATTCGCCTAATTTATATGAGTTAAGGCTCTTTCAGAACTAGTTAACCGGTAAATTACCCTCAAATTTTGGGAAAAACACTCATCTTTATGATGGATTGATGTTTCAACGAACGGGGTTTCAAGCGAAATGCCTGAGAATTTGTGTTTATAGTGTACTCTTGAAGAGGTTTTAATGATTGAAATTCATTTTCTGGCCAAATTTCGGCGGCTCGAGTTCACTCACAGAGTTGACAAGCGCGGTACAAATTGAGCTCTACAATAATTCATTTACCAGCGAGCTACCGAGTACTGGATGGTCAAACATGACAGCCTTGAGGCTGCTAGATGCGTCAATGAACAATTTGAGTGGGGCTGATCTCGGCCGAGTTGTGCGAGTTGCCACTCGAGGTCACTCAACTTGTATGAGAATATATTCCAAGGTGAATTACCAGAATGCATTGCCAATTCGCCTAATATATATGAGTTAATGCTCTTTCAGAACCAGTTAACTAGTAAATTACCCTCAAATTTTGGGAAAAAAAACTCGTCTTTATGATGGATTGATGTTTCAACGAACGGGGTTTCAGGCGAAATGTCTGAGAATTTGTGTTCAGAGTGTGCTCTTGAAGAGGTTTTAATGATTGAAAATTCGTTTTCTGGCCAAATTCTTGCGGCTCTAGCAAAATGCCATAGTATTGCGTGTAAGGTTTGGGCACAACGGACTTTTCAACAAAGTTCGACTGGTTTTTGGGGTCTTCCTCACGGTGGGGATGGAGTGGGGTGGGTGGCAACGAAGAAGAAGAAGGTAAAATGAGTTTTTAATTTTAAATATTTGAATTTAATTATTTTATTATTAAAAAATATAAAATTACTATTTTAACATTTTAAAATCAGTCAAAATTATTATCAAACTCAATTATTTGGTCAAATAATAAAAATCATCCATTTGGATTTTAGCTGCGATATTTTGAAATGTTTGATACCGTGGATGGTACAAATGAAATGTTTGGCACCGTGAGGGACACAAATAAAAGATTTGGATAAAGTCTGCTACTAAATAAAAGATTTGGTAACGTTGTTGCAACTATCCCTTTTTTTATGTAACATTTTACATACTATTTTCTAATTATCGATTTTTCATTAATTTTTTTTGTGTGAATTTCATAAAATTTATTATCTTATTTTCCTAAGCTCTAACATCAAATTAATAAAAAATAACTTTAGTAAGTCAATGAAATACTAAAAAATAAAAAATACTTTATTTGACTCTTTCCACGTTAAAATATATGAAAATTCTTAGTTGCTATCTTCTAGTTACTATTTTTTGTTCAATGAATAAAGGTTAAAAACGATTACTAAAATAGTCTTCGATTATTTTGTTGTTAAAAAATAATTTCTTTTTCATTTTATGTTAGCGAAATTTTGCAACTTAAATAATTGATAAAAAAAAGTTTAAGGACAAATGCGAAAATGAACAAAAAGTTCAAAACTTTAATAGTAATTTAAATATGATGTGATAACAAAAACTGTGGAGTGAATATAATTATCCTAATAAAATTTATTTACAAACATGCTTTCTTAATTTTTGTGTGTGTATTGAACCAAAATCGAACAATCCTCAAATCTTCCCACTTCAATGTCCCAAACATTTTTCTTCTTTTTACTCTAGCAATAACAATGGAAGAGCCAAAGAATTTGAAAGCGATTGTTAAAATTTGAGGACTCAAGCAAGGTTGATTGATAAGACTTTTTTCACTTATTCATCGGACATTAAAATTGTATCTGAAATTGTTGTATTGTATGTTACAGTTGATCATTTTTTCCCAACTCCACAAATTGATGTGGTACGTAGGCACGAGATAATGGATATTTGCTAATTATACGTCGTTGCATCAAATATACGGGATTGTCTTAGTTTTTTTAAACGAATATTAGCATATGTTTGATAAATATTATTTGAAAACTCTTTTTTTTTCTACATATTCATTTTCAATCATGCATTCACACAATAAAATATTTTGCACATAAACTCAAAACTTTTTTCCTACTTTTTAATCACACATTCTCTTAAAAATCACTTCAAAACATTGTTTTTCTCAAATAATAGGTGTCAAACAGGGGGATGATCCAACTTTGATATAATCCCATTATATATATTACGTGCCTAGTCGATGTAGGTTTTGTTTGTACTTTTCCAACAATCGCCTTTCAAAGGTAAAACATCATCTTGACACCACCCTGAACTAATAATTTCTCCGTCTAGGGATATGGAACCTCAATTTTTAACAAGTAGTATCAAGAGCAAGTGAAAATTTTAGTCATGTAGACGCACAAGCGCTAGTCAAACAATGGCCATGGGCCCGCAACTAAGAGCATTTTTTAGGATGGCTTATTTCATGCTTACAAGCATGAGAGATAAAACAAATGCTTTTAAACCATCTCAAACTAAATCATGATGGTCGAAAATATTGGTTACTGGCTCTCAAATTGACCTAGTAAGACGACGACTCCTAGCATTATGGGAAATATGAATCTTGATAGAGTGTACTAGCCTTCCTATTTTAAAAATACACATATTATTGATTTAGGGAGCTAAGATGACATAGTTTTTATTGGAGGGAAAAACTTTCGAAAAAGTGGCAAAAAAGTCTCCCACCAACTGTATGGACTAAAGTAATTATGTCCCTATTGTCCACTTTAGTATTACCTCTCTAACACAAACCTTTTCAGCTTAGCCAAACACGACGTGCCAAACGAATTATAGAAACATGTTAGATACGAATTCAACGTGATTTTAGACATAATTAAAGATGCATGGAAAAAATTATCAAGAAAGAGAGATAACGTTCAGTTCTTTCTACTTCAAAGTATCAATAAGCGACTAAAAGTAATAATTCTCTCTTATCACTTTACGAACATTTTTGCAAAGTCATGCCAAAACAATATAGGCACAAATCTATAATTTTTTTTACGGAATATCAATAAAAAAATCGGTTTGTAAGTTGTTAACTTGCACCAAATTGACATCAACGTCAAATCGTCACTTAAAACACTATTCTGAATAAATTTGAAATTTCTTATAAATTATTCTCTTGCAGAATGAATTTAAAAAATGAACTATCTTCAATAGCCAATTGTAAGATCTTAAATCAAATATCTTGTGTTCATGTCAAGCAAAAAATTAATCCGAATTTCGACCCAAAAAAAAGTGAAGGGTCAAGAATAACACAATAGTGAAAGCATACTAAATTAATAAATAAAAAGAATTAGGGATAAACGGATCGAATCTTAGTCTAACCTTTCGATTTGGTTCAATTTTGACTGCATAAAACACACGATCATTGGTAGATGACTATCGCTTAAAACTTGCGAAAAAGGTCATATGATACGTATGAACAAACTTCAACATTTTATTTTATCGGGAAATAGAGCTAAAAATATTAAAAGAAAAAATAGGCAGAGTTTATGTTATCGTATTTCTTTAATCAATACAACAATAACACACTAAGCTTCGTCCTTGATAAATTTAAGATTGATCACATGCATTATTTTACAAGATTGTGTTGGATTGCATACATCATTAAGATTGTGACATTCTTAATGAAAATGCACGATAGCATTGAGAAAAAAACAATAATGATATTACACTATTGCTTTCACAAAGTAATTAACATGTCTAAAGGTAGACAAAAACAACAGACACGGCGCCATTATCGCTCTCATTTTCATCATCTATTTTGTGGACTTTTCTTTTGCATTCTTTCCTATATTCACGCCTCAAACAATGCATCTTAAAACCACCCCCCCCCCCCCGGCTCTCCCTCCACATAGACAGCACGAGTGAATTGGTCCATGTTTCTTGAGAACGGAATCAAGTAGGTTTCCGTTGATAGGAGTGGATTAAAAAAAAAAAAAAAAAATCCGTTGAGAATTGTGAGACGAGATCAAAAGAAAAATGCCTCAAAAAATTCATCTTGTTACCGCTATCCTCCACTTTTGTGAGCACGGAGTGGCATGTTCTTTGAGAGTGGAATCAAGTCATTCCATTGAGAATTGTGAGACGAGACCTCTTTATACCCCACCCTTGTTAGGAATATTGGGTCTAACTCCACTTAATAAAATCGACTTCTTAGGGGAGGATTGCCCTCACCTTATTAAGTGGATCATTTATATTTTCCCAATCAATGTGGGATTCTAATACGCCCCCTCACGCACAGCGTGGATCATGCCAAACAGCTGTGAACAAATCGATATTGGGTGGCACCCAACATTGCATAATTGGGCCTAACTCTGATACTATGTTAGGAATATTGGGTCTAACTCCACCTAATAAAACCGGCTTCTTAGGGGAGGATTGCTCTCACCTTATTAAGTGGATCATTTATATTCTCTCAAGCAATGTGGGATTCTAATACGCCCCCTCACGCACAGCGTGGGCCATGCCAAACAACTGTGAACAAATCGATATTGGATGGCACCCAACATTGCATAATTGGGCCTAGCTCTGATACCATGTTAGGAATATTGGGCCTAACTTCACCTAATAAAACCGACTTCTTAGGGGAGGATTGCACTCACCTTATTAAGTGGATCATTTATATTTTCTCAAACAATGTAGGATTCTAATACGCCCCCTCACGCACAGCGTGGACCGTGCCAAATAACTGTGAACAAATCGATATTGGGTGGCACCCAACATTGCATAATTGGGCCTAGCTCTGATACCATGTTAGGAATATTGAGCCTAACTCCACCTAATAAAACCGGCTTCTTAGGTGAGGATTGCCCTCACCTTATTAAATGGATCATTTATATTTTCCCAAACAATGTGGAATGTTAATAACCCTCGCCCAGAGGCCAAGGTCGGACCTACTTGAGGACCAGTGGAGGCCGCCGCCCCCACTCAAATTTTCAAATTTTTTAAGTTTTTTGTCATGAATTTTTTAGGGTTTTCAAATTTTTTTTCCAAGACTTTCTGGTTATGCCCCTACTAAACTTCCTTTTTGGGTCCGCCCCTGCTAGAGGCGAGCACGTTATGAAAGTGTAACAATTGATTTCATTGGCAAAAAGAGGACCAAACTAGAACCGACAAGAAAAAAAAAAAAAACTTACCCCACACATTCTACCCACTCCATTCATCCACCAAAAAATTCCTATAAATTTGCATCCCATTCTCATTCTATATCAACAAACAAGCCCCAGAATTCTGTGTTTTCTGCAGTGTAAATGACTGAGTAATTCAGCGAGTCAAGTCGATTTTTTAGAGAAAAAGAAATGGCAGGTCGTCCGTACAATACAAGCATTTTGTTGGTTATATCAATACTTGTGTTGATTACATTATCCAACGTTGTTGAGGTAAGAAATCTACTTCTCTTCTCTATCAATTTTATTTAGAACTACATTTTGTCGCTATATCTAATATATTTTCTTGGATCTCTTTTGAATCATCGACAGGGATACAGTAGACTTCATCCTCGAGGTATGAGATATACTGCATACAATTAGAAAAATACAATTTTCCTTTAATTTCTTAATATTATCGAGTACTGTCAAACTCGAAAATGATGAAAATATTATTCTAATATTGATGCAGATTGCAATTCGAGATGCACGTATCGTTGCTCAGCAACATCCCATAAGAAGCCATGCATGTTCTTCTGTCAAAAGTGCTGTGCGAAGTGCTTGTGTGTGCCACCAGGCACTTATGGCAATAAACAAACATGCCCTTGTTACAACAATTGGAAGACTAAGGAAGGAGGTCCAAAATGCCCATAAAACAAATTAAAACAAAAACATTTTGTTAATCCATAATCTATATAATCGCTCTATTTTTATTGAAAGGGCAATATACTAATATGCCTTTTTGTTCGATTTGAGGAGAAAAACTCGGCTCGAAATGAAGTTGTAGACGGATATTGAGAAATATGATATTTTTATATGATTTACCATTATGTACAAGTGAATTATCACGTATTTGTAATTTTATTTGCAGTGTGGTTGTATTGTACTTGAAACTGAAACCTACTCTCTCCTCGTTTTTGCTACTCTTGATATGATATGACGAATGCAACTGGTCTTTATTGAACAATCTATTGAATTGGTCGTTGCTCGCTTTTCCGGTCTTTGATGACATTGACTAACAATCGAACTATAATAAATGGTCTTTGAAAAGACAGTGTCATAAGTTTTTAAGAAATTTGGTAGGGAATTCTATCACTTTTTTTGTTGATCAATATTTACAAAATGTTGGATTGATAGCCACGGTTCATTGTTAAAATTATTGCCCGAAACACAACAAAAGAAAAAAATTTGATGAAAAAAGTCTACTAGATGTCTAAGAGTGGACGCAGTTTGGTTCGATCCGATTTTAAAGGGAATCGAATCGAATCGAGTATCAATGGAAATCTCATAAATGGAACCATTGGTTCCATATCCAACTTTAGAACAGAACCAATCAGCTCCTATTTGTCCGATCTGATTTTCTTATTGAAAAAATGATAAAAATAAAAATAAAGTATGAAAGTACCATCAAATTGAGAATAGGCAAAAATAGAGTATAAAATCGCTTTGACTTGTCATTGTTGTAATCTAACAATACAAAAAATCAATTAAATAAGGCAAAAGACAAAAATCGATTCCAAAACTCAAGATCACTTTATAAAAGAGAAAAATAATAAAATAGTCAAATACATCATAAATGGTAAAATTTCAATCGAAAATTAATTGTTAAAAAAAACAGCCAAATTGTATTGAGTAATTCTTAACGATCATGATTCTTGATGGTCAACCACTTCGAAAACAATAAAATATTGAATTAAAAATATATTTTTCCTATCTTGTTGAATTAAATTTAAAACTATGAATTTGTAAAGTTAGATAATTCTAGTGTCTAATGTTCAAAGATGTAATACATCTTGGTGCAACGAAAAAGAAAAATTCTAGAGAATCGAATTCACTGTTAATTCTTAAGGTAGTACCAAGAATCGGATCGAAATTGATCGCTTATCACTGTATGATCCCAAAATCGACTCATTTGGTAGAGAAATCGGAGATGAACCAATCAGTTCATTTGATTCTGGTCCGATTCCACCCGTTCCAACAAAAATTTGCCCACCCCTAATTTGTCAGTTGAATTGAACCGACTCAACATGACAATATTTGGTAATTTGTACGAATTTTTTTTTAAAGAATGCATGATTAAAAGGTAGATAAAAGTTATAGATTTCAATAATAATAATAAATTCAAAAAACCTCTCCCAAACAAGTTAGCGATGATGAATAATAATTAATATGATATCTTTCTCACCTATAACCCATTTATTGTGCAACTAATTATGCAATTATAATAAAAATAATTAATCATAGCATTAATTGAAACTAATTAGGGGGCTGTCTCCAATTGGATTTATAAATTTTAAGGCTAAATATATTCAAGTCGCTATTTTTAATAATTAGATTATATTTTAATTGCATTAAATGTTAATATTCTTTTCACATTATTACATTTATCTCAAACTTTTTTCATCGTCATTATTCTTAAATTACATAAATTATTCTTGATTATTATTTCTTTTCAAAATTTTCTTTAAGATATAGTCTATGTTTGGTAAACATTAAAATTTTCATTTTCATTCTTTTACTCATTTTCAATCACACATTTTTTAATAAAATATTTTTTTCTATCACATCAATAACTTTCTTTCTTTTTCAACCACACATTTTCCATCAATCACTATTCCAGAATATATTTTTCCAAAATAATGTGGGTCAAACACACCTATAGTAAAGAGACTTATTTGTCCATTGTATTTTTAAATAATGAAAATAAATAATAATGTAAAAATGCAATTAAGCATTTGACTTTCATTTTAAAGCATGTTAACAATGCCCTTGTTTGAACCATTTTCCCCATCAAATGTATTATTGAACAGTAATTTGACATAATTTCAACTACACGTTCTTCAATACAATTATATTACATGTAGATCCAAAAAATTTCTTTAATTTTTAATGGTTTAACTACACATTCTCCCTCATAACACTTTACAAAATGCATTTTTTGAAGGAAAAAAAATGAGGCAAAATCAAACTTAATATTCTGAATGAAAACCATATTAAGGAGAAGATTTTTTTATTAAAGAAATGTTAAAAATAAAAATGCGATGAAGAAAATATTAAGGATATAATATAACTGTGATAATGAATAAAAATTAATAATTTTTAATATAATTAAAATAGAGAAAATTACCTAAAACCCTTCTTTTCAAGATTACAATTCAAAAATAAGGGGATAAAGTTTTACAATTCAAAAATCAGGTGATAAATATGATTATTAATTAATATTATAAAACTAAAATTTAATTTATATACATCCCCCAACCCAACCCAACCCTCAACCCCACCGATTTTAAATCCCTAATTCACATTTGAGTCTCTCTCTCTCTCTCTCTCTCTCTCTCATGGTGTTGGTGGTGTGGAAGGGCGGCGGCGCCTTGGTGTTGGTGGCGGCTGGTTGGTCTTGGCGACGGTGACAAAGTAATTTTGGGCAGTTCGCCTCTGTCGTATGTGTTTACGTCTCTCTCTCTCTACTGTGCTTCTCTCTTGCCGTGGTTGTTGTGGCTGGTTTGATTTGGTGGTGGCATCGTGGTGACGGTGACGGAGTGATTTAATTAGATTTAGTGGTGGCGGTAGTAGTGGTGGTCATTTTCGAAAATACTTCGTGTGTGGTTGTCGGGTTGTCACCT
This sequence comes from Fraxinus excelsior, assembly GCA_019097785.1. Classification (NCBI taxonomy): domain Eukaryota; kingdom Viridiplantae; phylum Streptophyta; class Magnoliopsida; order Lamiales; family Oleaceae; genus Fraxinus; species Fraxinus excelsior. Next base: position 23,546,268 of record CM032638.1, read on the forward strand.
CTGTGCCGTGTGTATTTGGTGGTGGTTGTCGCCTCTGTACCGTGTGTGTCGCAGATGCTGCGGAGGTGGTGCTTATTTTCGACCTTATTCTCATGGTGGTGGTGTTTATTTTGGGGTTGTTTCCCTCTGTGTTGAGATCTACTGTGTGCCGCGGCCAGGACCTGCAGCTCCGAGATCTGATGTTAATTTTAGGTGTGTTTTCCGTTGGTGGATGGCGGCTGTGGTGGTGGTGGTGTTTATGGTGATGGTGTTTGGGTAATGGTGACTTTGTTGGATCCAACATTGGCTTAAATAAATGCTGGAGTATTTAGTATGTTCGTTTTACGAAAGAAAGGTTTTGGATACACAATACAGAAAACTTGTATTGAAAAAAAAATTACATGGATGATGGTTGAATCTCGATTGCACCGCTTGCTTCTGATCCAATTTTGAAGTGTCTCCAGTGATTGGCATTTGCTTCAGAATTCATTTCTGAAGCAAATGCCATGTTTTGTTGTTCTTTATGCACTTGGTCTCACAAAATTTTTATTTCTTTTCCTTTTGAATGGTATGTCATGATCAATTGTCACAACCAATTTCGAGTTTAAGCTTGATGTAATGAAACATTTTTTGTTGCATTGTAATCGTCAATTAAATAAAAAATTATTTTTTGTGTCAATTCTTGCATGTCCTACACACCATGGTCGGGCTTGTTGATGGTGCATAAAGAAAAAGTTGTTCTCGACGTTGTTGAGAGTGGTGGTGGTACGATGAAAATCAGTTGTGATCAAGTCCATCTTCATTGTGATTGTTTGTAACTAAATTTATGTTAATTGTGACTGGTTGTGACCAATTTTGTGTTAATTGTGACCGATTATGACTTGATCATATATGGTCACAATTAACACAAACAACTAGTCACAATTAACATAAATTTGGTCATAGTTAGTCACATTGAATACAAACTTAGTCACAAATAGTCACAGACAGTCACACTGAACAGTCGTCGGAACGGCTCCGACGTGGTCGCGAGAGTAGGTCCGGGAGTGGTGTAATTTTCAAATTTGAATTTCTGGAGATTTTTTGTTTGGTTTGGTTTGGTGGGGTGGGGGCCGGGTGGGGGTGGGTGAGATAGAATAATTAATTAATTATATATATATATATATATTTAATTGGAATTAACACCTCAATTTTGAAATAATTTAACACGTTTGTTAGTTTTGAAATATAATTTTAATATGTAGGATTTATATATTATTTCCATTAAAGTATAATACATTTATGATAGCTCTTATACCCTAACCTAGTGAGATACATCCCGCATTTTACTACCTCCACGATGTTCTAGGGATGGGGCAGGGTTCAACCTTTTTAATTAAGCCCAACTGCCCAAAGCATCCTTGAAAACTTATGGGAAAATGTGAATAGTATTCAACTCTAGTTGAGTCCTGTCCGCGTCATCGATTCTTGTGACCCAGTTTTGACCGACCTCTACCCGTACGATCATGAACCTTTCCCAAATCTTAACCGTCCATTGCTTTCCAAAAGAAACCTTTGTTTAATGGTAGAATTATAGTAGAAGTCCCGAATCTATAGGTATTATAGCAAGTTGGGCTCCTATAATTTTTAACAGATTGATTCCAACCTATTAAATTTGTAGCATCTAAACTTATGACGGTTTCATCAATGTTAGTTTTTAAGAATCACATGAACCTCACGTGTTTTCACTTTTTGAAATGTAAAATAGACAACAAATTACTATTATAGAAAAATAAAAAGAGAAGAACGAAGACAAAAGAAAGAAAGACAACTTTCACTATCTATCTTACATTCATACGTCTAAGCCGTAACTCGCTCTAAAGCCCTCACTCTCCTCACTCGAAGCCCCAACGCACTCCTCGTCCACCATGACAGCCATTAATTTTTCACATGTCCACTATGTCATCAACTTTTCTCCACTTTTTTGTCATTTCCTTTGTTTAAATCCTCAATCGACTCACTTACCTCGCATTGGTTTTTCAAATGTTCGACCATGTTATTCTTTTATCCCTAAACGATCATTCTACTACTTATCACGAGTCACACGTGTTGAAGTTTGGGATGAAGTTGAGAGGGATAAATATTTCTTTTAATTGATAATAATACAATAATTTTAACCTTTCTAAAGGCAACATAGATGAAAAATGATTTATAGAATATTCAAACATTGTAACTAAAAAGGTTGAGATCAATTCGTGAAAAAAAAAAGGTTAAAAAATCAACTTACTACAAAATAATCATAGGTTGGGACCTACGTTGCAATTTATTTTTATTTACTATTTTTAACTTCACAACCCAAAACCCTCGTAATAATTTTATCGATAAGTTTTCCACTGTGCCATTTGAACCTCAACCAACAACGCCCACACCACACACCAGTAGTCTCAGAGAAAAGTTTCAATGGCGACTGAAGAGGTCAGCAAAGCTCCAGCACTCCCTCCATATCGACAGGTAAAATTGAAAACTTTTATTACATCTTATGACTTATTTTCCACTTTGCATGTACTTTTACAACTGTACCCAGACTGTACTGTTTTAATTTTATTAAATATTGATTTTTTAATTTTATTTATTTGAAATTTTGAGCTGTTTCTTCCCAGTTCCCCCATCTTTTTTTTTTTTTTTAATGGACGAAAATGAGGCTTTGAGTTTTCAGAGAAACCCTTTTCACTTTCTCTAAATCCCTCGTTTTTCCGTTCTGAGGTTAATGAAAAATTAGCTATATGCACTTTGCTTCAGATTATTTTGTAGAAATTTTAGATCTTCTCGCCGTTAAGATTTCAGCTTTTATTTTTTCAAACACTATTTCACCTCTATGTGACAGCAGTGTTTAGCTATAAGACTAGAAGTTAATCTTTGTTTACAAAAACGTTTAACAAGTTACTCTTTTATTACCAGTAAATTAAGTGATTGTTTGAAGGTATGGTAATGCTATTACTTATTTCTAAGTTAGACCAACATAAAAGTTATTCAGGGTGGGGTTATCCAAACATGTCAAAAGCATTTTCTTAGTCTCACAAGTAGTTTTAGCTTTTCAAAAGCCCTGGGTTACTTATAAGTAAATTTTTTAGGCTTCACAAAACTTGCACTATTTGTTAAAAAGTTTAAGGGTGTGTTTGATAGGCATTATTTTTCCATGGAAAATGGAATTGAAATTTCAATTCTCACTTTTGCCATGTTTGATAGCTAAAATTTTTCATGAAAAATGTTTTCCTCCCACTTGCCACATGTAGAGATGGCAAAAAAAACCCGTTCCGCCCGAGGGTGCCCTGCCCTGAACCCGCCCCGGGAAGTTAAATAAAAAATAAAATAAAATTGAACATTGTTTGTTTTCATTGCTTGGTTTGGATATTGATATAGTTATTTTAAGTATTGTTTGCTTAGGATTATAAAATTTTGAATTTGTATTTAATTGAAAATCTTTTGTTAAAAAAAACAAAATGGGGCAGGAAACGGGGCAAGGCAAGGCTCCGCCCCGCCCCGAACCCACCCCGAACCCACCCCATTGCTATCACTAGCCACATGTCCCTTTTTTCTATGATGGTTTTCTCACCAAAGTGGTGTGAAAATGGTTTTCAGCTTTCTTTCTTTTTAAATTTTTTTTTTCCAATGAAAATAAATTTTATGGATAATTGTAAAAAAAAAAAAAAATCGACAATTTTCATGAAAAATAAAGCTAAACAAATATCAAAAGATTCAAAATTTCAACATTTTTTAGTGGAAAATTATACTAACCAAACATAATTAATTGACAATTCCCACGAAAACAATTCTAGACAATTCAATTCCTTGGAATTCATTTTCTTTCCACCAAAATTCCACTCTTGCAAACAAATGGACCCTTAGCTTCAATTGTCCAGGCAATTGCAATTTTCACCAATGTATGACAACACTGTTCAGACATTTCCAAAGGGAAATTTTTCTCAGAGGTTTTTTTTTTTTTGGCAGATGATTATGGAAGCTTTGGATTCATTGAAACAAAAGGAGGGAGCAAACAAGACATCGATATCGGAGTACATAGAATCCAAGTATGAAGACTTGCCTGCTGCGCATGTAAACTTGTTATCAGGCCATTTGACTGCAATGAAGGACAGTGGGGAGCTTTTATTCATCAAGAACAACTACCTGAAACCGGGAACCGACACCCCATCAAAGCGTGGCCGAGGACGTCCAAGGAAGTATCCAAATTCATTACCTGATCCGAAGAAGCCAAAGCCAGCTGCGGTTGCCCCAGCTGTTTCAAAGACCGGAAGGCCAAGGGGCAGGCCGAGGAAGGTGGAGCCACAGCCTGCACCAGATGGCTTGGAAGGTTAGTTGCGTTGGATATGCAACTGGTGTAGACATTGGTTCTAACTTAAGTTGTTTTTAAGATTTATGTTATTTAGTAGGCGTCTTCCTTTGTGTTTCACCTTTGTATGATGTTAGTTTGAGGACTGTGGCGTAGTTGTACTAGCTTTATGTAGTTTGGGGATTACTTATTTAATGGCTTGTCTTAACATTGATTGATGCTAATCTGGGGTTTGTTACAAGTATTTGTGTGTCTTGACATCATCCTTAGTAAAGTTATTTTGAGTTTTAGCTAAACAATTTGATTTTTAGCCAAATTGCTCGACTGAAAGGACCAAATATAGTTAATTCGTGCACCTTTAAATCTTTGACACTTGCATTAGGTTTCAAGATTAAGTCCTTGTTTGATAGAGGATTAAAATTAGTTTTTTAGTAGATTTTAATAAAAGTTAATGAAATGTGTGGTTGAAAAGTTTGGACAGTTAAAATTAGCCCCCGTTTGATCTACATTATTATTTCATTAAAATGAAAAATATGAACGTTATCGATCACATCAATATTTAAATTCAAATTTTCTATCGTTTGTGTGAGCTCCAATAACAGCTATAATTTTCATTTTCATTCTATAATAATTTGGCTCAAACAGGGCCTTGATTGTTGGTTTTGACTTGAAATTTTAATCCAAACCAAACATGGCTAAATGTGTTTGAATAATAATTTCTTGAATCAATGCTAGTTCAAATTTGGAGATTATGCTAGTCGAGAATTAAGAGTTCAGCAGCAAACTTTACTCACGCGATTTAGGTGTCAACAGAAGGAAGAAGGAAAAATGAGATCTGATAATTGTTTCTTGAAAGAGAAGTGTTGCATTACCAGAAAAAAAATTTCACAGAAATGCAACAGAATACTCACACAATGGTGGAATCCGCACTTTTTTTTCTTCTTTTTAAATACATGTGAGACCCATTGTTTATCTCTATTTTGTTGCATTTTATTCTATACAAATTGATTTCTCCTTCTTGAAAATGTATGAGAATGGCCTTTTTCATTTAAAAATGTAGCATGCTTGAATTAAATTGAAGTTTGTCAAATTTTATATGCAAATTGCAAGATTGCCAACGTTTGTATAACTCTAATTATGAGCTATAGCATTCTTCTTGGCGAAATGATTAAGAGGCCGCGTCTAACTGACTAGACATGTTAGGACAACTTTGGACAAAAAGAATGTATGGGTGAAGCGTCTTTGTGTACTCTTCTTTTTAAATTCTACAATGATGTGATTGTCAAACACATAGGCACACATGGAATCTTGATATGTTATCACGTCTCCATCCCATCTTGTCTAGGTGGAACTTATTGGAATCTTCACATGTTCGAATGATGTTGTCCGGTGGTACAAATTTGTTTCAATCTTGTTACATTGACACCTCCCTTCAGGCAATACTTACTGAATTTACGATGTCACAAATCTCATACTATCTTTCACATCTTACATATTTAATTCAATCATTATAAAATTACCACATTATCTATGTGTCAACCAAGTGATAAAGAAAGATGTAAAAATAGCTTTATCCAATATGTATATGAGCGTTTTTTTTAACTAGTTGGTGAGATTATCGCTTACCAAGACATTGATCGTAGCTGTTCAGAGAGGATAATTAACCACTCTGGGATTGAGACACGGCCTAAACTCCTACCGAAGGTACCAATTTTATAATCCATCGTTTCAAACGAACTTCAACGGAGTTTTACACGTGTAGTATGTAAACCAAACATTAGAACATTACATGCATGTTTATAAACACCTACCAAACATATGTTAAATCAATTGAGTTGCACCATGTACTCTCTATGATTTGGTAAAATTTTATAAAGCTTTTAAGTTTTGCAACTCCCTAAATTTGGAGAATCTTTATCACATCTTTGTTGAACCGTAATGAAGCCGATTTAGTTAATGCTGACCTCTAGAACTATTTGTATTGCTCAGTTGGTCTTTAATGAGGGTTAGTTCTTCTAATGCCAACAATTGTTCTCTAATGTTTAACTTTATTCATTCAAGGAAAGATTGTAGTCACAATGCCAAATCTTTTATTTAATAACAGACTTGATCCAAATCTTTCATTTGTGTTACCCACGGTACCAAACATTTCAAAAATTCTCACCTAAAGTCCAAATGGATGATTTTCGTTAATTTGACAGTTAGTTGACCAAAAGTCCACGGTCTTACCAACTGTTGACTAATGTTTAGAGGTAAATAGGTAAATTTAAATTTTTTTATACAAACTAAAATAATTAAAAAAGATAAACAACAACACATTCACCCAAACCATCTCCTTCTTCCCCATCTCCATACAACCCCCTTCCCTTGTCCCAAAATCGTCGCCACCGCCACCTAGGCCAATTGTCACCACCGCCTCTAATTCACCTAATTTAAACAAAATAAGGAGAAGAAAATAATTTGAGATTCACCCAGCTTCTTCCTCTCTTTCTACCGCCAAATCCATCACTTTTACTAAACAAAGTGTTATTACTTGTTAGATTCTTCTTAGAACAAATCAGCAATTGAATACTCTGTTGTACTTGCAACTTGCAAGATGCAAGTGTTTTGATTAATGAATTATATAAATCTTTTCCAGGCTACAGTTGGATTGGTATCTCCTGTTAGACTATAGTGTGTTAGGAATCTATATTCAAAAATTTTAATGATAATCGCGTGTCAAGGTATTTGCTTCCATATGGGATTTTAAGCCTCGAGATGCTTCCAAGTATAAATTAAAATGCATTGAAGTGTAAATTTATACATAAGCTAATAAATAAATAAATAAATGATAAAGCTATAAAGGTACAATGGTTAAACGAAAAAGAAAAAAACAATGTTAACAAGTTTAAAACATTTAGATCCATATATTTCAAGAATATATGATGCACGTTGCACAAGGAGAATTGTAGGAGAAGGGGAAGGGGGAGAGAGAAGGAAAAATGAGGCAGAAAAGAGAGAAGAAGAATGAGAGAATAGAGAGAAACTGGGGAAAAAAGAAGTCAATTTTTATTCATTCCAGGTTGTCAATTACATTGCATAAGGGGTGATACTAGTGGTACATTGGGGTGTAATGGACACCCCCAATGTACAAGAAGAATAATCATTGCACAAGACCCTTTATATATGGTTTCAAAAGGCCGTATTCTGAGCAAGAAAACGTTATAACATGTAATAAATCAAATATTAATAATGTTTCCAAAAATACGCATTAAAATTGAAAACTAAATAAACATAATATCCCTTCATATTCTCCATCATTTCTCCCCAACTGAGAGAACTCGACTCCGACAAGGTAGACTGGAACTTCATGCTCCAAGGAGGGCAAGCTCTTGTTTTCACCAAATGCCTGTATTAAACTTCGGACAACAACATCTGACTAAGTTCAACCCAAGGTGGACAATCTTTCCTCCTAACCAGGTGTGCCATGGAAGTCCAAAAAATAAAAAAATTGGCCTATGATGCTCGGATTCTGGTGCAGGTGTCGGATATGGGTACATATCTTGGAGACACATCCTTCTCATTTGATACGAGTATGGGGATACGTCTTACAAATTTTTTTTTTAAATGATAAAAAATACCAAAATAACAAAGAGAAAAATAGTTTAATTAAAGCAAATGGCAACAATATTAAAGCAAAATAGCAAATTACCACTATACAAATATTTCATATAATGATAAAATCCAAATCCAAGTAAAATACGATTCAAAATAAAGTTAAACATCCAAAATGTCATAATATGAAAAGCAATAAGTTTTCCAATTGAAATCAGACTAAATAAGCATTCCCAATCAAATTTTACTCCTCTTGTTCATCAAACGTAATTGCGTCCAATTCTAGCTCATTAAAGGATAGTTAAGTCATCTCAATGCTACCCTGGATATACAATTCAATTTGATCCCCACCTACAAAATACATATATATAAATATCAATGTAATAAAATTAGATAGTTAAAGAAAACAAAGAATATAAGAATATAGGTTGCATACAAAAATCCCAATATTTGTTTGCCCCATCTTTGTACTCCTCTTCCTTTTGTGAAAGGAGTCGAAGATTTCAATGAACAAATACCAAGTCTTCGGTCCAACTTGTCGCCAATTTGTTTCTTTTGATACTTTGGATGAGTGAATACATGCTCCAATTTCGCTCACAACAAGAAGAGGATGTCGGTTGGGAGAGCAATTCAATTGCCAAATATTGCAACAAAGTATTGAAGAACCATGATTGGCCACCAAGAGATTGGTTCTTCTTACATTCTTGTCTCAATAACACGGGGTTGATTGAAATACTCCGATCCACTAGAAAAGGACCCAAATTCAATATATACTTTCCTCGAATCAATTGGATTTTCAAACAACCTTTTAAAGCATTTGCTTCTATTCATTGAAACTTCTTGATCCTCATGTGGTGCAATTCTTGGAATTCCGTTACTTCCATCTTGAAGCCAAGCTTCATCGTAATACTTAGGAACCAAAAAGTGTGACATACAATGCAAAGGAGTGTTACTCTTATTCCATCTATTTTCCGAAACTTGATGAATAGAATCAAAAAAATCTGAATGCCCAGAAACTATATCTACCCCTCCGTGCTCAAGTACCATTTTTTTTTTTCACATTTTCAATCATTGTATCCCACATATCATATATTAAATGTAAAACTGGGGAATCGGTATCAGTAACTCGTAACATATTATGAATAGGCTCAGTAAAAGATAAAAAATAATCCAAATTATCCCACCAAACATCATTGACTACACATGTTTTCACTTCTTGCAATTTACCTTCGTTAAGTCCATCCCTATAAATTCTCCAATCCGAATCCATCACCATTTTTTTCAAGTACGGGCCTGATTTCTCTTAATTGTTTACTCATTACAATAGCAAATGCAAATATTGTATCAGGCACCCTCAACAAACCCAACTTAGAATATTTATTGTATATAGATAGTGTCATTACATGATTAACAACAAAATTAAGCATGTTTTGCAAATCACTCACCAAATCAACAATTCATTTGTACAATGTGAAATTTTTCAGAAGGATCACATATACTTTTCAAAGCCAAAATCAAACTATGTACCACAAAAGGAGTCCAAAAGATATGATGATATCTAGTTTCAATGCTTAACCTAGCAGCTTTATAGTTTTCTGCATTGTTTGTTATGATTTGAACAACATTTGTACTTCTAATTTGCTTGATTGCATCAATAAACGTTGTTGCCACGTATTCTCCATCTTTTATATTGCCACTTGCATCAATTGTTTTAATAAACATGGTTACATCTGCAGATAATTCCATTACATTTATAAGAGGTCTCCATTGTTTATTTGACTAGCCATCAAAAACAATAGACACTCCTTTTTTCCTCCATGAATCTTTAATAGTTTGAAGTTTTCTATTGATATGCCCCTTCTCTTGTGCAAGCAATGTTGTATGCAATCGAATATAAGTAGGAGAGGTATAACCAACCAAGTTTCTATTAACCAAAGTTCTACAAAACTATCTAAAGTAAGGAGATTTTGGAAAATTGAACGATAGTGCACTAGCGAAGAACATTCTGGCAACTTCTTTATTAGTCGTGTCCCTTTGTGCCATGTTAAATGTCTTTTCTAGAGATCCATGCTCTCTTCTCTCTTTTTTCCCTTTCAATTGCAGCAAATCAGAACCACTCGTGTTCCCTCCTTATTGATTGATGAATGTCATTTGTTGTAGCTTTACAACACTCATCCCCGTGATTTGGAAGTTTTAGTGTACGATCCAACCACTTTTTTGTTGCAATAGTTGCAACTCTACCTTCGATTTCCGCCTCTGCTCACTGTTGTGGTAAGTATCTTCACACGGTTCCATAGTGGCTTATCATCGAATTGATTTACATGAAGATTTGATGGTCGTTGAGGTGTTTCTAGTGTAGAGTTAGATGGATTCATTTATGAAAATTAGGAGTAGGTGATAAGTGTAGTTTCTACACTTATTCGAAGCCATAAATCATGATATTTTATTGTTTTTGGATAAAATTCTACACAATTTATGTTATATTGCACTTTGTAGGTAAAACCTTATGTTTGATGAAGAATTGAAGAAAATAATGCAAAATAGCGAAAAATGGTAAAATTCAAAGTACGGGGACTAAATTGGCAATGACTGCACAAATAAATTTGTTTCAAGGACTAACTTGCATTACATGAAAGAATTGAAAACTTGAAAGTAAGCATTAATTTAATTTGGCATTGGAATTAATTTGACCTTAATTTGGAGTGTCAATGTGCTTAGACTCCTTAGTTGAAAAGAATAAAAAGAGCTGTGAATTGTAATATCTATACACATTCACGCATAGAAAAGGGGAAAAAAAGGGAGAAACAGAGGAAGAAAAACTGTGGCGCTGAAAGGAAAAGAAAACCAAAGGAAAAATAGAAAAAAAAAACAAAGAGAAGCAGAAAAGCGAGGAAAAGGACGGCAAAGAAAGAAAAAGAAAGGAAAAGAGGAAAAGAAAGGCACATGGAAGAGAGAGAGAGGGCCAGGAAAAAAAAGAAGAAAAGAAGAAAAAAGATAAAGAAAGAAAATAGCAAAAAAGAAAGGAGACGATAGACACGTGCAGTTTCGCGTTTCGTCAATATTTGATGATATTGTTCCACTTTTGCAAGTTTTTATTTTTTACAGTATGAATATAATTAATTTTTATATTAGGGAAAACAATGTAGTTGACTTGTGATCCTTTATTTTTCTTTTAAAAATTTTTGTGATTTTTTTTATATGTGTTGATTTTACTATAAGTTTAATGTATTGAATTACTTGATCACTAATTTGATGATTATGCGAGTCTCTTACCAATCAAGATGTGAGTTAGAGATTTAGACCATATAGTAAAATTCGATAAATTAGTATAACGTGTAGAGATACATATATTAATTATTACGGTCATAATATGAATTCTCAGAACTAGTGTTTCGTTTAACTAAGGTTGATTCACATAGAGATATGAAATTTAATTAGTTAAATATGTTAAATGAGAACTCGAGAGGGGTAAATTGAATACAATAGAATAATTCGATTGAACACTATATTAGGTTATAAATTTTGAATTGAGAATTAAGGTGATCAATAGATGAAATTGTTATGTCCTAATATTTATCACATATTTGAATATTCAATTATCCGTTGTGAGCAATCTTTTTATGTTTTCAATTAATTAAAAGTAATTAGAAAAAATAATCACAACCACCATATTTATTTACTTGCTTTTGTCAAATAGGAGTTGGAAAAAGTAGATTAAATTCTAAAGTATAGTCTTCGTGGGAACGATATCAGGACTTAAAGGTCCACTATACTGTTTATTACGATATTGTACACTTGCGATATAAGAAACGCAACAATTGGAAAGAATCTGGAAGTTTTTACTAAATGTTTGATTGAAGAAAATATATTTATTTTGTACATGAAGATGAATTTGTCATTTATTTAAAGAAGAATTTTTTGGTGCAAATTTTGAAAAGGGAAGCTAAAACGTCTAATTACAATTCTGAGAGTACAAAGAAGTTTCTCTGACTTAGATGTTATTATCTTTGTTGTAACTTTCGCCTTCGAAAATCCGTACCGTATCCTGGATTTTGTAACTCTCTGGGGCACATTGATTGATACATTAAATCGTGAAAGCATATACAATCCTTGAGTTTGGGTGTGTTTGAAAAAATGTAAATACTCGAGAAGGAATAGAAAGTGGCATGTAGAATATGAACTTGTTCAGGTTCATTAGTGTATCTTTGACACGAATCGGAAAAACTCGAACTAATTATCTGAAATGGGGCTTAAAACGTGCATAATACGTTTTCCTAAAAATAGTATTTGTTCTCTCTCGATTTAAGATTGCTTTCGTGTTTACTTAGACAGTAGGTATGACAATTATTCAGTGAGTTTGCATAAAGTCGAAGTGAAAACTAAGAAAATGAACTCAATTTTTTTCGTCGCAATTCAACCCATGCAATTCTCATTATTTGATGTTGCCTGTTGGTCCCTGAATTCCTTCCAAATCCATATTTGAGCCATTAAACTATTTAATAATTTTATTTGAAGAACTTTTCAACATTGTACTCGGTTAATTTTTTGCTATACGATTCTCTAGCTGTCTGCAATTTACGAACTTATTAAGCAGCATGGAAAAATAAGGGACGAGTAGTTTGCGGTATACAATGAAAACACGTTTGGTATACTTTACAAAACCTTAGAATTGATATGATTGTAGTTTTTTTATTCGTAAATAAATTTTTTTTTTTCACTTTACAAAGTAAGCCCCCTCTCCGACCTGCATCCGTCCTGGTTTGTTAGTGTACCGGGAATGACTTGTAAGGGTGGAATAACGAACGTGTATGCTTCTAAGATATATGGACCGTAAGCTTTGGCTCTTCTTCGGCTTCATCTCTTCCTCTTCAGCCATTCACCGTTTCTCTTTTCACTACAATTATAATTTCGAGTAATTATAGTGATACTCGATTCAGAATGATATAGGGTGGAAGTACATATCTAAAGCATGATTCGATCAAATAGGAAATTCTAAAGTACCAAGTCTAGAAGGAGATTACCGTGTAGGGACGGTGTCATTGAAAAATTTGTTATACTACACTGTATAGAGCAAAAAAATAGAGAGTCATGCTACAAGTACATCGGGGTGTACATCACGGTGTACACCCCCCTCACATGGGTAGGGGCTCACTCCAATAAAATATTCGAGTGGACCCTTCCATGTGAGGGGATGTAGGTCTTGATGTACATCTAGCATTTTTCAAAAAGAAATAAATGGACTTGGGGTCGGCCAACCTCTTGCTTGCGAGGTGGTCGGCGCTGGTGATCCCACTCACAAAAGTAAAAGAGTCGAATAACCAATCAGAGCCACTCCTTTACACACGCATGAACACAGCAAACCTAATGAATAAAGGAAAAAGATATTTGTACGTACACCCAAATTGATTTATGTAAGCGAGCCATCTAAGGGGTGTAAACCTTGATCTGCGCTCTTACGCAGCATCTCTCGTGAATAAAAGGCACTACTAGGTCTCCTCTCTCAAAAACTCCTCGGAAACCTCTCTTTCTTCTAACCCTAGGTTTTCCGAAGCCTCCCTTTGTGCAATCAATCAACATTAATAATTTTCTCATCTCTTTCAGATCTCATCCTCGCCACTCCCTTTTCATCTTTATTCTGTAGAAAATTTGGTCGTGGAACATTTCAGATTTGATCCAGGTAGCTGATTTACACGTGCAGATTTTGGTTTTTTGTTGTTGTTGTTGTTTTGTTAATTTTGTTCTGTATAATATCCACATGTTTGTTAGAAATGTTAATTTGGATTTCGATCAAAACGTTCTTTTTTTTAAAAAAAAAAAAAATCACCTAACGTTTCTTTGAAAATCCTGTGAATTGAATTTTTTTTTTTCCGATGGTGATATACTGTGCTGTTTTGTTCTAATATTTTGGCGCAATTTTTGTGGAATGTCGGATCTATTAGTTTCATGTTTGCTTTTGAATAGCATCTTATGCGTGTGTTTGGCTTTTATATATCTGTTTTGTCATCTCTATTTTTGAAAAGTAAATATGTTTTTTCTGTACCTGCGTGTCTGAATTATTTTATCTTGATGTTGATTGATCTGGTTAAGCTGGGGCTGACAATTTTCTTGCCCTACAATTTGGTCATATCTGTGTAGATTGGATCTTAATGGACACCCATAACTTTTTTAAAATAATGAAGCCAATAAAATTAATTGTTTTCCATTATCAAGGCATTTCCAAGTTTGGATCTACATCATATTAATTTATCCCAGTAGTAATTTATTTAGGCCTTGCTAAGTTAGGATCTACCTGAAACTCATTCATCACATCATATTCTCTTAAAATTTGATTTGTTTCTTCAGATAATAAAAAATGTATTAGTTTTCTTCAACAATAATTAGCCATTTTGTGATTATTTAGCTGATTTTGAATTTATTTCTATTATCCCTAAATAATTGTCAATTGTTTTGCAACATTTTGATCTTGATCTTTTAGTTTGCTCTAAAAAATTATTCCTTTTATTATATAAGCTGCCCCGCCTGTTTGACACTGGTACTTATGAGACATGCAATCAATCATTTTTTCTTGCAGATTTGCTTTGTTTAGCAGAGGTTTTTCTGGTTTTCTTAATTAATGGCTTCTATAGATATGACTCTTGATGATGTGATAAAGAGCAGGCGCAATAGTGATAGAGGCAGAGGACGAGGCAGGCCTCGACATGGCAGAGGCTCAGGAGGGTCTTTTAGAGGTGGAAGGACAACTGAAGCTCCTGGCAGAGGTCCACTTGGTATAAATGCTCGATCATCAGCTTACACTATTGCTAAGGCAAGCTCAAAACATTGAAATCTTATGCTTTTCATAGTCAGCCTGCTATCTCTAGTGACTCAAATGAAGGATCCGTAATTTTCCTTTAGAAATTCAAATATGAGAGATTATGTGATACTATTTGGTCCGAGGAGAAGCGTATATTTCTGCAGCCTGGAAAAAAGATGTTTAATCTTAGTTCTTTTATCCTGTGCTCTTCGCAGTTTTGTTCATGTGGTTTTTTGTTCAGGGCTTTGTTGTGGATTCTTATGACAAAAGTAGAAGATCGTTGGTGGCCCATTAAGACACTTTGCTACTTTGCATCTTTTGTTAAGGCCTGCTTTAGTTGAAAACTCGAGAGTGTTCATCATTTTAACATCTGCTAACCTCTTAAGGCTTGAATTTTCTAAGCCATCTATAAGCATTATTTAGCTGCCATTAGTGATTGTTTAGATGGGAAGTTCATGATGGATACATGTGCTTTTATGCTGTGTGGGTTTTTGTTCAAGGGCTTTACTATGGATTCTTTTGACAAAAGTAGAAGATCATCGGTGGCCCATTAAGACATTCAACTTTGCACCTTATGTTGAGGAGCTTCATTAGTCGAAAACTTGAGAGCTTTCACCATTTTAACATCTGCTAACTGCTGAAGGCTTGAATTTTCTAAGCCATCTTTAAACATTATTTAGCTGCCATTATTGATTGTTTAGAGGGGGATTTCATGATGGATACACGTGCTAGTGCTGCTTGCGGAATTTTTTTATTATGGTTACCATTGCGAAATGATGGACTTCCTTTGGGGGCTAGATTTCAGTATCAGTTTATGACCTTTTTGCAAAGGTGCCTTCTCTCGCTGATTTAGAACTGGAGCTCTCGCCTTTTTCATAGCACTTGCTGACATGCAGACGGTTGAATCAGCTAGCTACCCATCACTCTAATTTTACATACCTCAAAATTTTCCGTGGAATTAGATTATATTGTTTGAGCATCTCAATGTGACTTCTTCGTGGAATTTTGCTGATATCTGATTTATCTTGAGGAATGGTAATATATTTTTTTCTTGGTCATATGCTGACATTTACTTTCCCAATCACGGTATATTTCTGGTTTGCATGAATCAGTCGTTCCGCAGAACCAAGAATTTGCCATGGCAGAATGGTCTGTTTGAAGATAGCCTTAAAGCTGCTGGGTTGTCAGGATTAGCAAATGGTACGAAGTTATATGTCTCCAACTTGGACGTTGGAGTAACAAATGAAGATATAAGGGTACTAGCTGAACCATGCTTCTTGACATTTCATTCATGGGTTTCTTTTGAAGATTTGTTGAAAATGGACTTGCGTCACAGGAATTATTTTCAGAGCTTGGAGAGTTGATAAGATATGCAGTTCACTATGACAAGAATGGACGTCCAAGTGTAAGTATCAGGCTTAATGTATTATTTTTGTAAATTGTATATGCTCTCTCGGCTTTTTGGAGTGATACTATTATATATATATTGCTTAAATAGAAAAAGTTCACCTTCCATGGCACGATTAGATATCAAGGTATGCTTGTTCAGGAGTTGATGTAAAAAATGGGTGAGACTGAAAAATGATTAGGTATCAATGTATGCTTGTTCACCTTGCATGGCACTATTCTTTGTCGAACTGGGATATACTCCTTCCAATGAACGATTAGATATCAAGTTATGCTAATTCTGGAGTTGATGTATAAAGTGGGTGAGACTGAAAAATGGTCAGTGCTAAATGCTCTCTTACTCTGAAATTTGACAAAAGTTAGTTGTTACATTGATTGTAGTGGAACTGCTTTTGTCAATTTGATTAAACCGTGGATGTTATGACTAATTTAGGGGGCCATTTCTCAAGCAGGTCTCCCTTGAATTTTGAATTCATGGTTATGGATCTTGTTAATGCTTGTAACTGTGTTGTCTTTTAGAGCCTCTTGACTGGCACTGTATTTGTTTCATATGAAAACATTTCCCTTAGTTGTGCAAGTGCAATGGCTTTGATGAGGGCGTTTCAGGTTTTTAACGTGCTGCATTGCCTATTAGCTTTTTTTTCCCAATTCAGCATTTACGTCACCTGTTGTCTTAATCTTGTGTATCTTGTCTTCTGCATCTAATTTTGAATTTTATCTTGCTTGACAATATTCTTAATGAGTTGTTACATTGTTCCATAACAAATCTATTGTTCAACATTTTATGCTCCTTGTTGCTTGTATTAGATTATTATTGTACTTGTAGATTTCTGCCGGAGTTAATAAATCTATTGTTAATCAGGGTTTGGCTGAAGTGGTTTTTGCTAGGAGAAGTGATGCATTCCAAGCTCTTAAGAGATACAATAATGTCCAACTGGATGGGAAGCCTATGAAGATCGATATAGTTGGTACTAATGCGGAGATACCTGTCTCAGCTCGCGTGAATGTAGTTGGAGGAGCAAATGGGAAAAAGAGAACAGTTGTTTTGATGTATGTGACCATATTACCTTACAATTAATTTATGTTAGTACTTCCTAGGTTTATTCTTTTTGCTCACTTTTTTCTCTTGATGCGGTGTTTACTGCGAGTCTTGAATATCTAAACTAGACTTGTCAACATAGTCACATTATTAACGTACTTTAGGTCACTAGCACGCATTTTAAAACTTTTTATCTCGTCTCACACTAAAATCAGTATGCATTTGATATTTTTATCCAGTCCATCTGTGCATTGATGAGATCTTTTGGCCTCAACCTAAACATAGATGGAGGGTTTTACATGCAATTTTCAATCATACATTCTTTTCGAATTGGGTCAACAACTCTAGTTGGCCAACTTCTGTATTTTGCAAGAGGCGTCATACGCCTGAGGAAACCAGCATTATAATAACTTGAGTAGATGAGTTTTTCTTAGTCATCTTCTCATCTGAATAACCGAGAGTTGAAGTCGAAAACTGAGTTGCTCCCTTTGATTGACTGATGGATGCTCCCTGGAAGAAATGCTTCTCTCTTTAAACCCCGTATAATGATAATAAGTTGTTCAATGAAATCTGAAAAAAAGGTACCCAGATTATTTTTGAATGCAAATTGTATTCCAGATTAGTTCTGTGGTTATGAAATGACAAGCAATTGTATTATTTTAAGTACTAAAAGGTTGCATACTGTATAAGATGTCTATAATTATTCTGTATTGGTAGTGCGTGTATTTATATAGTCATTTTTTTTTACTCCATTTTAACTTGATTGTATTCTTTTGTGTTACACCATGTCCGTTAACTGAAATCAGATCGTGAGGGTGAAATGCCTGACCACACACCGACAGTTTTTGTTGCTGTGGTGTCATAATGCTTCCGACATTGTTTAGCTGATCTGTTGATTTGAGATTTATTTGTATAAAAATCTTGCTGAGATAGGAATTTATGCAATGCTTCTGTTTTTTGACACGTTTTTGCTGGGCAGTTGATTTGAGATTTTTATTTTGTACAACAATCTGTTTGAGATAGGAATTTCTGTGGTTATAATTTAAATTTTATTTGTGTTTGTTAACATTCTTGTAGCAACAGCTGATTGTTCTGGAATATGCTGTCTTGCTTAGTTAAGGAGTGTTGTGCACAATAATTATAGTGGTCCATGTGCAGTTGCATTTTGTTATTTCTGGATGGAATTGATCCTAGTACTATTTAGAAAATCTTTCGGTTAAATTTTGATTTGAATAGTAACACCAGTTCCATCATAAGCTGTCTTATATTTGGTCAATTAACGAGGAGCTAGCAAATTTGCAGGCCTGGACCAGGTCGTTCCAGAGGCGGCTTTAGTTCTGCTAATCGTAATCCTGGGTAAGCTGTCCATTAACATCTACACTTTTGAGGTGGTTTCTGAACTGTCATAGAATTTACATTTGGTCACTCCTTAAGCATGGAACATGATTAGTCTTGTTAATATATGTTGAAATGCTAACGCTTTTGAGATATGAAAATTTACTAGTGTAAATTCTATATGAAGTCATCCTCTCTTCAGCAATGCTGCTTTATGGAGAGGGACAAATTTTCATAATATAATCATTAATCAGAAGCTTGTGCTCCCTTGAAACATGACCGAGTCCGAAAGTTTACTTTCACGGAAGGGACATGGTCCCTAACCTAAAGGAGTAGTTTGGCAATGATTCCCAACAACCAAAACTCTGTTAATTACCATTCGGTCCCTCCTTGATCAATGTTATGATGGGAAAAATCATGAAGTCAATACTATAAACTGTGTCCATGTTCATAAAGTTGGTCATGTCAGTGTGTTCTAGTAGATATTTGGAAAACTTATATCCTCAAGACTGGTGCAATTCTATTGGAAGATTTGGGACTTGCTCCTTTTTATATGTTGGGAACCAACTTGCAATTGAATGATAGCTAGGGGATAAGTGCGAAATTCTGTAGATCTTTCGCTTGTTGCTCTACCTGTGAAACTGAATAATACTGACTTAAGAGTCCAAGTTGTATGGAACTATAGATGCCTTAACCAGCATGCTCTGGTTGCAAGGTTTGCAGTAGCTGTCTCAAAAGTTGGAACGTTGGGTTCTAATAGCATGAAGGTTTCGTTTTTGTGTTGAGGGGTTTTATTTATGGTGCTGGCTGGTAATTTCTTCCTTCAGAACAGTAGCGTGTTTGCAACTGACGGCCGAGTTAAAAACCCTACTCAACTTACCGCGAAGAAACTTCATTTTGTTTTAAAGAAGTCATTCAAGTTAATGTTTTGTTTTAGTTTGGTTATTCAGGTAAAATATGTGGGTTTTTCTAATAGACTATCCGAGTTGGCATCTGACATGGTTTTTAGCTGAGTGACCAAAATGACTCGAAGCGTCCAGTGATCACCTCGGAGTTTGGAATAAAATATAGTCTGTTGACTGACATGAAACTCCTTTTAATGACTAATAGTGTTTTTAACCATTTATTGGCTGCCTAACCTATACTGTTAATCAAGTATTGTTAATATGCGTTGCTATCTCTTTTTGTACAGCCAAAATAGCCGTGGTGGTTTTAGGAATGGACGTGGAGGTGGACGTGGAGGGGGACGTGGACGTGGACGTGGCAGAGGCAGTGCTCGCTGGAGAAAGAAAACTGTAGAAAAATCGTCTGGTGAACTTGATAAGGAGCTTGAGAACTATCATGCTGAATCAATGCAAACATGATTCGACATCTCTAGTCGAAGCAGCTGGAACTATATCTGTACAAAGTTTGAGATGGCAATCTTGTAGTGGTTTTTGTTTATTGGACGCTGACCTGCTTTTGTGTTGCTCTACTTTCTACTTTCTTGTGATGTAAACGACGAGAACTGAAGTCTAATGCTTTATGTTTTCTGGGTGTTTCTATTTTTTCTATTCCTGTGCAGAGCCCCAAATGCACTTTTATTATTTTGTACGTTCAGTGTATATATATGTGCATAATTGTATGTATGCACTCACACCTACCTACCGACACTTGGTGAATGCAGGATCTTGGAGAGCACGCTCTACTTTCTAGTTGTCACTTTGAAATAACAATTAGGAAGGTCGTACAGTTGCAGGAGACCAGTTGTGTCAAAACTCGCAATTTTGACAGTTAAACCTTGCATTGATAGATCTTTGCACAAGAGAACGCAAGACAGAATTTCTAGAAAAATCCACGGGATCTTAGGATCTGAAAAAACTCGAAAACTGAATTTTATTTCGAATTTGGATTTTGGACAGTGAATCCTCCGGCCTAGAAAATTCTATAGGAAGTCCTCTGATCTTGAACTTTTCTATGTAATTTAGTCATCTCTCTTTCCATCCCAACGATTGCTTTACTATTGCTTTCATTATGAAAGGAGGCAACCTCCCCTCTCCGAATACTCTCTCTACGTGATGCTAACCTGCAAATGATGAATGAGTTGTATGTTACGCTGGAAAAGTAATCTCTTATTACATTATCGCGTCTTACAGTTGAACAAACAATATATCACACACCCTAACCTAGCAACTCATGCACAACTAAAGATGCACTAACCTTTTATGTACATAAACAAACAAATAGAGAGAACCAAGAGGAGGGAGGAAGATAATTCTTTAAACCTAATCCTTGGAAAGAAAGAGCAGAAAGAGGGTTTACTCAGTAACAGGTGCATCTGTTTGCAATAGCAATTTTCTTGACTCGTTCCTCTTGAAAAGCTTCTCAACTAATTCATTCCAACTAATTTGAGCATTTTTACAATGCATTCTTTTAGCCACAGAGGAATTTTTTGGGTCATCCTGAAAATGTTCCGCAGTTGAAGATTCTTCTTCAGCGGTGGTTGAAGCATGAGGTATGTTCAAACTGATGGCTCTGTCCAATGCATCTCTGTGTTCTCTTTCGAGCGTTTGCATCCTTGTAAGTTTCTGGACCTTTGGTGGGTTCGTTACGGTCTCCATACTCTGCTCTTTTAGTCTCTACATGAAAATAATTACATACATTCAAAGGTATTCTTTTGAGAGAATTGGAAGGTATAATATGTCTTCTACTTACTTCTAAGGCCTTTTCTGCCTCTCGTTCTATCCAAATAATTGCATGATCTGATGTAGCGTTACACGACAAGACTACATGTTCGAATCTTCCATCTACAGGGATACCGGTTCTGATCTCTGGAGGATACCTCCCACATCTGAGTACCAAACAGAGAATTTCAATATTTACCAAGCACGGACATTGAGGAGAAGTATTTGCCAACACTATAGTTGATTAAAAAAAAAAACTGATGATCAAACAGAAAAAACATGATAGATTCTGAAGGAAACATTGAAAGCAAACTCGATTTTACCTGCAACATTTTCTTTCCACAATGTGATAGATTCGACCTGGTGCATACAGTCTTCTTGGATCTCCGATCATTGTATCTTCAGATATGAAAGTATCCCTCAAGCAGGCAAGAAATAATAGGCAGGGCAAACTGTCCAAAGCATTAACGCCTGGTTTAAACAACGATGATAAAGATTCACTCATTGATATAAAACAAATTAGTTTCGTCTGGCAAAGAGAAATGGCAACTAACCAAAAGATGGATTCAAATATATCTTCCAATGGGGTGGGTGTTCTCGGCAAGAAATCATCCTGGACAAGACAAAATCAAGTTTAAGATGATGTGCGACCGGCACATTTTGACACCTTCGACGTGCTATCAAACAATCACATTAGAGGAAGAAAAACCAGAAATCTCACCTGCAGCACGACAGAGTATATAACATCAGCATACTTGACAGCCAAGTTGAGTGACATACACCGTGCAGGCGCCACTGCGTAGCACCTCACCAAATTCCGAGAAATCCCCCCTAACATATCTGTATGGTTCACCACAATCAAGGTGAGCAATGATGCAACCCCTGCACCCAAAGAATGTCCTGCAAAAACCATCTTATATTCTCTCCCATTCTCTTCCCAAATTCTCCTCAAAAACTCCGACTCGTTATTCAAAATCCATATAGAAGATTTCAACAATCCATGATGAACATATCCCCCATCAAACATCTGCATCCCCAATCGATTATCCAGCAACAATTTGTAATCACTATCTTGAACCAAATTCAATCCCCTAATGGCTAGTACAATTTCTTTGTTATCATGGTCGATGTAGATTAAGTAAGGCGGCGCATGGCCTTGTGTTTGCTCGTAGTCAACGCGCTTGATGGCCCAGTCCGGATTGAGCCGGTAGCCACCGAGCGGGGAGTATAAAGGGTGATGGAGGTCCGGTTCATAGACCGATAAAATAATGCGACAAACTCGTGGTATAGGCTCGAATTCCTCACGCGTGGCGATAGGCCAGTTGGCACTGTCGTCAGAGCCGACGTAGGTGCAACGCTTCCACCCCCAACGCAGGCAGCCTAATATCACCGCCCACTCTACTCCGCAAGAAACTGACATATAATTTTAGAGAAAGATTAATGGATTCGTACAAGTTTGTAAGCTTGGGGCTGATCTATGAATTTACAAAAGGTATAAGGGAGGAAGGGGCGGCGGCGGCGGCAGAGGTGGTGGTGGGGACGGTACGCGTGAAAAGTTATAGGAATTTGCAGTACAATAATTATTCTAACGACATTTCAAATATTATTCAACGTTGGAGTGTGTACATGGCCTATTTGACTTGGAACATTTTTCCTTGTCGTCTAGAAGTTCTATATTACCAGAAACTTCGGGTTGAAGGAAAAGTACCTTAAAAAGTAAAAATAATTCAAGAGCAAAGCTCGGTATTTTGAGCAGATAAAAATTGGGAAAAATGCATGGTTCAGGGATTTACTTTCACAAAATCAAAAATCAGGTCCCAATGTTTAAATTTGCAAAATTCAGGTTTTTCCATGATTTAATTATTTATATTTTACAATTAATCTATTAAATTAAATATTTAATTATAATATAATATAATTGACTCACCCCACCCCACTCCACCCCACCTCCACTACTCCGGCCACCGGCGACTACTCCGATGCCAACGACGACTCCGGCGACTGTTCTCCGGCCACACCTAATTCCGACGACTATTTTCTGGTGACCGTTGGCCGTCGCATAATTCCGGTGACTGCTCCGATTCTAAGGTCACAGATTTTTTGAGGTCACAAATGAAAAAATTTATAGGTCACAGATTTTTAATTGATTATTTTCTTGGTCACATGTCAAAAAAATTATATGTCACATGTCACATATTTTCAAATTTGTGGATCACAGTTCAATAGCTAAGTCACAGACATCAAAAAAATCGATATTGTTCAATAACTAGGTCACAGACAACAACAAAACCCGCAACAGTTCAATAACTAGGTCACAGACACCAAAAAACCCACCACGTGTTCAATAGTATGATCACAAACAAAAAAAAAGAAAACCACCACATTTTAATAGCTCGGTCACAGACCTAAAAAAAAAAATTCATCACGGTCAATATCTAAGTCACAGACACCAAAAAAAGTTAGGTCACAGACAAAAAAAAAAAAAAACCACCGCCAACAGATCCGCCGCCGCCCAAAACATACCACCGTTCACAGATCCGCCACAACACTCATAGATCTACCACCCACACACAAATCCGCCTCCAAACACACAGATATCATCCACCCACAGCACATCCATTCTACCACTCAAAAATAAATAAAAAATTAAAAAAAAAAAAAAAAAACAGGCAACAGCGTCTACCACTCAAAAATTAAAAAAAAATAATAAGAATACAGGCAACAGCGTCAACGCTGCTGCCTGTGCTGTGTCGCACAACACAGGCAGCAGCGACGCTGTTGCGTCGCGCAACAGATCCGGGGGGAGAAAGGGAGGAGAGGAGGGAGAAGGGGTTGCGGCGGCCGGCGGTGGTGGCGGTGGCGACGGGTGAGAGTGGGAGTGGGAGTGGGAGTGGGAGTGTTTTGATTAGGGTTTGAATAAGATATTATATATAAAATAAAGTTGGTGGGGGTAGATATTGAGGTGGGTATATAGATTAATTTAATTTAAAATATTATTATTAATATTAATTGTGAAATTAAAATCTGATTTTTTATTAAATAAAGTAAAAATCTGATTTTTAAAAAGTTAAAACTAAATAGCTGATTTGGTGTAATTTCCTCATAAAAATTTGAACATTGCCCGACTGACTTGGGAGTCAGAAAGCCCCTAAGGTGATTTTAGTGTCACTAAACGTGAATTATTTTACATGATAGTCCTAAATCAATGATGTTTAAAGATTCTCTTGCCATTTGGATTATCGACGATTTTTTTACGTAAGGAGGTAGTTGTAAAATACAATTTCAAAACTAAGAAATTTATTTTAAAATTTCAAAAATTATGTGATAATTAAATTTTATTAATTAAAAAAATTATTATTAATTGAATATATTAAAGTCGCAATATTATACAGTTTATGATCACCGTTACGTATTAAATACAATCACAAGATCATTGACAAATAACAGAATAAGTGAGTTGAATTATCGTCCCACGAAAAATAATGTTATTAACAGTGTACTAGTTATTATCAAATTCGATATGTCGTAACCCAAAAGGGTTTATTTTGATTTTCTATACTAACTCTAACTAAGAAAGCAATTAAAAGTGTTTTATAGATATGAGATGAATGTGTCAGATTTATGAATCCCCCTATTACTGCCATTTCCAATTCTTGACCGGCATAAAGTAGTATTTTTTTTAGTGTTAATGACTATCGATAATCCAATTTTATTCTATATTATTTTTCAATATATATCAAACATACACAATTCGATCATATTTGTAGTTTGAATTTATAGGAAAAATATGCATTAATTCACAGGATTTTATCATCCGCGAGTTAAATATGCAGTATTCTACCTATTGTCAATCAAAGAACTATAAAATGTCAATATTTAATATCTCGAATAAGTATAGAAATTACACTCATCAAACGTCATAGTCACAAATAACAATTTTATAGGTCACAACTTATTTAACGATCATAATTTATCAAATTAATTTGTCGCACATTATTTCTTGATCACAAATTTTATAGATCATAATTTAGTTATCAATCACGAATTATCAAATTAATAGGTCAAGTGTTATTTTTCAATTATAAATTACAAAATTTATATGTCATAACTTATTTCACGGTCACAATTATCAAATTATTTGGTTACAATTTAAAAAAACGTGAGCTGTGATTACAAATTTAGTCGAAATCTCACATTTTTTCATGTCACATATTATTTATTGGTCACAAATTATCTATTTTGTCCATCACATATTATTTATTGGTAATAAATTAGCCAATTTATTGATCATAATTACCTAAATAATTGGTCACACACACTTTTCATCCCACCTCAACATCAATCCAACACCAACCCTAACCAAACTATGTGCCACCTAAAATCGTCGCAACACTACCACCTACACTATCATTGTCATCGACATCAACTTCGCCATCGCTGCTAGCACCATCATTACCTGTATCACCACCATTTGGAAAACACCAACAACCACTAACAAAAACTATCTCAAAACTTTGACAAGACAACGGTGCTTGTAGCTGTAAGTGCCACTGTGGTGATGATAGTTGGTGGTCTTCCAATGGTCTCTCTCTAAGGTGGTAGGTTCCAGTGACAATGGCCGAAGTTGATGGTGATGACCGAATTGTGCGTCGAATTGTGAACTTGGCTACTATATGTGATAGAAGGAGAGAGGGAGGATTTATGGTTTGAGCGTCAAAATGGGTGGAAAGGTGTGGGGTGGGGGTGGATATGCAGAATAATTTAATTTTATAATATTATTATTAATATTTTAAAGTTGAATTATCATATGATTTTTTTTTAAAAAAAAAATAACTTGATTTTTGAATTAAAATGTTAAAAATCATGTGTTGATGTAATTTTCACAATATTAGATATACAGTAATGTTCAATAAATTATGTGGCATTTGTTTGGCCCCATTAAATTTTAATTCATTTCTTTCTTTTATTATCAATCACATTCTCTTAATTAAATAATATTACATGTAAATTCAAAAATTTTATTTACTTTTTAATCATAAAATTTTTAAAAAACACTATTTTAAAATCAATTTTTTCTTTATTTCAAATAATGGAGCTCAAACGCATAATGTGATTGCATGTACGGTACCAAATACCAATAACATTTTAGATAGGAGTATATTTCAATT
This sequence comes from Fraxinus excelsior, assembly GCA_019097785.1. NCBI lineage: Eukaryota > Viridiplantae > Streptophyta > Magnoliopsida > Lamiales > Oleaceae > Fraxinus > Fraxinus excelsior. The sequence goes on from CM032638.1 coordinate 23,572,573, forward strand.
TCCTTTTATCGTACCAATCCTAATTTTCTCTCCGTCTAAAATGCCTCTTGCACCAATATTATTGGGCCGGTCTATTTTATTAGTGTTGCTGCAATTACAGAAAAAAAAAAAAAAAACACACAGAAAGCTTACAGACACATATATGGAGGTTGAACCCCCTTTTTTTTGGACAATATTTAATTCACATGGGATCTACCCCCACTGAGTGTCTGTAAAAAATGTTTCTGGACACATCATTTTCCATTTTATTAAGAGGATGGCCATAATCAAAAGTAATAATTGGGTTGCATAACTTCATTTCTTAATTTTTGAATTTTAGTCCTTTATCTCCATCTAATAAAACACTTTTTGAAAAATAGTTTTTATGATAGGAATGTCAGTAAAAATTGCTAAACCGAAAAATCGAATCGAAATCACTTTTTCAAAATCGTCAACTTGGTGCCATGTAAACCCTTCAACATAGTTTTGAATCGAACCAAACTGTTGAATAACCTCAAAATAAAATTATAACCGTTACATTTATAAACCACTGGCACTTTAGTCATTGGTCACTTACCAGCAATAGCCTCAATATCATAATGCCAATCAATCCATCGAAGTCCAAAAAGCATTAGTTCTCACTCTCTCATAGTAAAGATCGTGAAGATTTTTGTTAAAGCGCATCAAGTTGTATTCTTATTTTATATTTTGACTTTAAATTTGCCCTTTTTTGTCACGAAGATTTAACCACAATATGTTACCCTTTGTGAATTAGCTTTAATAAGTACTATTGGGGTATTTTTCTAAAGTATTAGTTATGCGTACGTTAAAATTGAAAATGACGCAATTTTCAGTTTTTTTTTAAAGAAAAGTATGATAGTTTTCAAAGATAACCTATTCAATAACTAAAATGCCCCGAGATATGTTTGGCTCGTGTTCATAAATTGTTTATAAGCATTTTAGTTAATTTTTATTCATATTTTGAGAGAGTCATCAATACTATTAATTTATCCATTACTTATTTTTATCTATTTTTAATTTAAATCGTTTAAAATACTTTCAAAACATGCCTTGATGTTCAGTAAATTGACCAAAGCTTGGTGTCAAAAATGTGCATGCATGGTTCTCTCTCTCTCTCTCTCTCGTGTAAGTTCAATAATAGCTTGGACACTCACGTCTTTGCCTAATCGATTCTCCCCCGAATCGCTGAAGCAAATTCCAAGCAATTCTTCCCCAAATCAAACACCCAAACCATTTTCATCCAAGGTTGAACCCCAATTCAGCGAACTTTTCCACTCCAAATCTCGTATGAACCTAATTCCTCTACCAAAAACCAATATTTAAATCGAGTCTCGCAAAAAGTGCCAAAATTGCGCCTTGAGTATGAGGAACAAGAATGACCCACAAGACCTAGCTAAAAGATTGGTACTGATAATTCTCGTACCTTTTTTTGGCTCCATTAATGGATAAAATTATCTCTTCATTCGAGTTCCTTGCTTTGGATTTTGGCTTCTAAAATTAAATTGCTGAAATTCTGCTATGGAAAGTTTCAACCATTAATTAATTTGCATAAAGCATGGAGACAGATGGAATCAATTCCAAGTTGTCTAGTTTTAACTCCTACGTAGGATTTTCATGCGTCCATATGGACGGATAAAATTGATATGGGTGATGAAATAGTAACTTTTTTTAAATATGGGTGAGCAATTAGTGAGTGACGTAGGGTAAAGTTCATTGAACATTCATTTAAATATGGTGAGCAATTAGTGACTAACTCGCTCTCTTACATTGACCACATTACATCAAATTGAAGTTTAATGACTTTGTTACAAGTATGGAGAAAACTCAATGACCTCTGATACAATTTACCTAAACCAGTACACATACTTAGCTGTGCAATCTGTTCGCGTGTTCTTTGCTGCTATTATCAATCATAGCCAGACTGAATCTTACTATAACAACGAGGATTGCCTTCATTTTTTGACTCCATATATTAAAATCACCTCTTTCATCAAATCGTGGAACTTCAAATTTAGCCGAAGCCATATGTTTATTAAACGGAGATACACAAATAGGAGTTTAAAAAATTAATGACACAAATAGGGACTCTCAAACAATTTTCAATTACAAAACACAGTAGTACACTTTGTAATACAAGATTTTTCAAGTTTCAATCATAGTCAAGGAACATGCAGAACAAACACAAAAAAAAAAAGACCACAATAACAGAGACTGTAAGTCTATGTCTCGAAGATTTTTCTAGCAAGATCCTTCAGATACACATCTGTATTTGATTTATCTCAGATTCTCAAGACCTCGTGTGAGCTTTTGGATAAAAATTAATCTTGTGGGGTTTAAGTGTATGGTAAAAGGGAAAAATAAAAAAACCCTAATTTTTGGGGAAAAAAAAACTTTACAAAAATTAAAGGATTTCATCGATATTTTTAAGATTTTCTTAAAAGCGGTTCCAAAAATTTTAGATTTGCAACATATCTAACTCTTTCTATAAAGATCTAGGTATCTTGTTCTCAGTTCTTGCTTTGATACCATTGAAAAATGTCTAGATAACACGATATTAAAATAAGATTGCAATAAACACAATCGATCAGAAAATAAAACAGCAGAAAGTAAAAAATTGAACACAATAGAATTATTTTGACCTAAGCTCCGGAGGTTCGGCGACCGTTCTAATGTATCCATCCCTCGTTGAGCATCCAATAAATTGGATATTTGCTCGATTGCACTATATAGCCCAAAAATGGAAACAAAAGTTATAAATTGTATCTTCTAACACGAGAGAAGTACAAAACACTTATCTCTTCAATGCAAATCTACGAAGAATCCCTCAAGAAACTTCAACATGTCTTCTTAAAAACTATCACTATAAGAAACCCCTTATTCTCACAGTAATCACTTAGAAGTATACAGATTTCAGAGGCTAAACATTACAACGATCTCAGTTTCATATGGTTTTTCAAGAGAGAAGAAAACCACATATTAAACCCTAACTCGAAAAGAAAAAGGAAGAAAACTCTCTTAGAAAACCTAGAAGTTAGAAGATGAAACGGTACCCAATGAAATGGTACAGTGCCCGTATATATCTCTCCATCAATAATGCCAAAAAAACAATGACCAAAATAAGAACATGTGTTGCAATCTCATAAAGACGTTCCAGCTTAAAAACGTGTCCCGGCCAAATACAATTTTGGCCAAATTTTGGGAGCACATCACAGATCAGGAGTTCGAGCCTCAACAATCGAGAATTCTCATACCTTTTTTTTTGGCTCCATTAATGGATAAAATTATCTCTTCATTTGAGTTCCCTGCTTTGGATTTTGGGTTCTAAATTATTTGTTTTCCAAAATTGAAGTGTTGAAATTTTGCTATGGAAAGTTTCAACCATTAATTAATTTGCATAAAGCATGGAGACAGATGTAATCAATTCCATGTTGTCTAGTTTTAACTCCGTTAATGTTACGTAGGATTTTCATTCGTCCATATGGACAGATAAAATTGATATGAGTGATGAAAGAGTAACTTCTTTTAAAAAAGGGTGAGCAATTAGTGAGTAACTTAGGGTAAAGTTCATTGAACATTCATTTAATTAACTCGCTATCTAACATTGACCACATTACATCAAATTAAAGTTTAATGACTTCGTTACAAGAATGGAGAAAAATCAGTGACCTCTGATACAATTTACCCAGCCAGTACACATACTCAGCTGTGCAATCTATTTGTGGGTTCTTTGCCGCTATTATCAATCATATTCAGACTGAATCTTACGCAACGACGAGGATTGAGACTGATCATTTATGGTTTTGTTTGAGACTAGTTGATTTTTTTTATTTTTTTTTGACGATAAATGCCCAACTCGAACACATTGAAGCCCTTTTGAGACCACATTTGAGATCGAATCGGACAACTTCCAAATTAGTTTTAACTCGATCACTCTCGTTTTAATTCATTTCGAAGTAGGGCCGAGTTTGACAATTGTACTGAACGTGACATGCAAATATGAAATAACAACTTATGCTTTTGTTTGAGTTCCAATTCTTTTTCAAGACTCCGTTTTTCAAAATATATTTTCAAACACTCATTTTCCAATAAAATAATTTTATACATAAATCGAAATTTTTTTCAGTAAACATGATAAAACTTCACATTGCTGATGTGCCACGTCAACAATGAGAAGTAGCTCATCGGGAGCATGAGGTCAATTTCACCCTAACAAAATGTAGCCACAAGTACAAAATGCACGTGAAAAGTACATAATTATATTTTATTTGGTTACCTCTGTATTGACGACGCTAGACTGACTATGGTCCCTGCAATCTGAATCTGGGACCAATCCATTCAACTATTTCTACGTGCACGTGGACAGCGCATATTATATTTTATTCTCTAATTTTTCATTCAAATTTTACCTAACCATTTGATCATTTTATCGGTAACATTTTTTTGTTTTGTTTTTAATTTAACCAAAATTCTTCAGCATTTCATTAAACATTAATGTCATGTTGTTAGTACGAGAATGAATTGAGCGATCCCTTGTAACATATATAAGTACATTTGATGTGTTTGAACGTTAATATTTGGGAAAATTGACTCTGAATTTCTCAGGCTCACAGTCTAATAATCTCAAACGAGGAATTTGAGAACTTGTGTGCTTATTCATATAAAATCCCTAACTGCTTGAATCGTCATACAAAATACTCATGATTTCACTGTAATCGATAAAATCTGGAGGAAACTGCAAATCCTCAAATGGGCTTGCAATCATGTTTATGTCTTCAGTAATGGTGGATTGCATTGAAGTTTCAGGGTCCACCACCTCGGACGATGGTTCTTGATTTTCCAGCGGTGGCGGCAGTGGGTTGTGGGTCAGGGGATCAATCCCCATTTTCATCAGTTTTTTCTTGATGTGTGTGTTCCATTGATTCTTTATGCAACTATCAGTTCTTCCAGGAAGATGAGAAGCAATCTTGGACCATCTGCACAACATTAGGAATGACTCAAATTATAATTTGTAAACCACAATGACAGTAACAAGTAAAAAAAGGTCAACACAAGTTGACCTTTTAAGAAGATGAAACCTCGAGACTCAATAGTATCAAACAGAAAAGAAAAACTATTAGGTTAGCTGTTGGCGGCTAGCGACGCAAAAACTGCAGTGAGGACTCAGGAGGAAAAATAAAGAAACTACTGAATTATATTTGGTATGTAGGACCAGATAATACTATACAAAATAAGAGACAAGATACCTATTTCCAAGCTTAGCATGAAGATCAATAACAATCTTCACTTCATCTTCAGACAGAAATCCCCTTTTCAAGTCTGGACAAAGATAATTTTTCCATCTCAATCTACAGCTTTTACTACATCTTAACAGTCCTGCCATGTCAGTAAAGCAATATCATTATTGAAATTTGAATTATTGAACACCTAAAAAAGCCAACAATTAAAGACTTTTTTGTAAAAAAAAGTGTAGCCAAGGCTTGTTTCATGCATCAATGAAAAGATTAAGCAAAATCAACCAGGACATGACTTTAACAAATGGTTCTTTCTGTACTAGAAAAGCACAAGACAGGATGGCCACATCCATTTTGCCACTACAGGGTTCCTTGTTATGGAATTAGTATTAAGGCGATCTAATGAATGTATTAAATGCGCAATATACCCTGAAAATTCGAGGTCAAAGAAAATTGCTATGCTGATTGCATTTGGAAATTGTGAATGGACCTGCAAATTTAGGCACATATTTCCAGCAGCATTGCCCATTTTTGAGAATGAAGTTGCTGAGCTTTTTGTCTTCCTCGGCAGTCCATGATCCCTTCTTTGAACCATCTTTCTCAAAGCATTCTTGGCTTCCCATCTTCAATTCAAATTGTATATAAATTAAGTTATCAATCAAAATGGACTTATATAGAAAGAAAAAAGAGAATTTTTTTGAAAAGGAATATAGCAGAAATAGGAGAAACTGGCTAGATTAGCCGTCTACGATCCCATTAGAAAAAGAAAAGAAAAGAAAAATCCTAAATCCTCTTGGAAGAACAAGAGTGCAGAATTCTTAAGTACAATGAACAGAGTTTTAAACTCTTTTTTTTCTCTCTTTAGTTCTCTCCAATACTATTCAAATTTTGTACCCAAGATGTAATAAGTAAGTATTTTTCCTTTAATATAATACCAAATTTTTCGACTATGGACTTCCGCAATTGTTGTGAATAAAGTATGTAACGTGCAAGTGAGCTAGCTATCTCAAACATAGGAAAGAACAACCTTATGCAGATACTCATTAAGACAAATCAAAGGCTAGAGGAAACTGAAATCTTCAAGAATGTAAGAAAATGAAAATAGCGAGCTATCTCAAACATAGGAAAATCGCCTTATTCAGATACTTATTAAGACAAATCAAAGGTTGGAGGAAACTGAAAATCTTCAAGAATGTAAGAAAATGATTGTGATGAAGGAACAAGAATTTTCATGGGGTTCAATTAATAGGACTTCATCTACTCCGAACTCATTGCAAACCTCCATTAATTGGCTTGAAGCCATATTTCTGTCTTCATCTTTTCCCTCTGTAACGGTGGATTGCACTGAAGTCCCAGTGTCTTTGTTTTGATCCACCATTTCTGATGGTGGTTCTTGTTCCGCCTCAGGATTTTGTTTATGTTCTTGTAGCGGAGATGGAGTGGTGGTTGTAGGCGGCAGGGGGTTGCTGGACATAGGATCGATTCCCATGTTCCTCAGCTTTTTCTTGATGCGTGTGTTCCAGTGATTTTTTATATCATTATCAGTTCTTCCAGGGAGATGAGAAGCAATCTTGGACCATCTACAAAACAGCCATTGTCCACTAAAATTGTCAAATTTATGTGGTCCGCAGCACTGAACAACGCTGTTTAGGACAACAAACGATCAATTTACTTCCATTTTCTACTTTCATTCAAGTCTTTGATATGCAAACAACAATGAATTGTACAAAGATAAGACCTGTTTCCAAGCTTAGCATGAAGGTCAATAATTATCTTCTCTTCATCTTCAGATAGAAATCCCCTCTTCAAATCTGGTCTAAGATAATTTGTCCATCTCAATCTGCAGCTTTTTCCACACCTTAATAGTCCTGCAATGTTATCAAACCATATTGATTATATAAATTTGATTTCTTGAAAACAAGAAATAGCCTATAGATTTTCTAGTATCAGAGGATTAGAGACTATTTAACTATATACATGTACACAACTCTCAAGATTCATAAAATCATTTCAGTGCTAAAAAAAGACGAGATTTGACGCCTCTCCTTCTCTCAAACAAAGACTACCAGGCTGTCGTAGATTCAAGACATTCCTTCTCTAATAGCTTAAACTTTTAAATGATGTAGTTTAACACTAGCCCAAAAGGGCATTTTCTAGTTCCACCTCCTCCACCACCACCACCAACAGGACGAAACCGACACAGAGTGATATTGCATAATAGAAATTGTGAGGACCTGCAAGTTTAGGGAGAGCTATCCAGCTACATTGGCCATTTGTGAGAATGAAGTTTTTGAGCTTATTGTCTTCTTCGGCAGTCCATGCTCCCTTCTTTAAGCCTACTTTTTGACAGCATGGTTTCCTTCCCATTCTTGAATTCCAAATTGGGTATATAAAGTGAATCAAGATAAAGATGTTGACGAAGCGAAATGAAGAAAATTCATGGAGAGAGACAGATAGAGAGAGAAGGGGAATACAATGAAGATAAAAATTGCTGCAACCCCAGTGAGTACTCACACATAAACCCACAACCCCGACCCCCAAGAAAAAAAAATAAAAATACATTAGTGTTGTCAAGTTCTTCCATGCCCCTCGTGTTGGTTTTTTTTTAAAATAATTATCATGAACTAGAAAATGTCCTCAAACTGGGCCAAACAGATTAATATGAACGTCTAGCATATATTAGACGAGGAAAAAAGTTAGTGAAACATCTCACCTAAATTGGGTCATAAATATAAGAAATAGTGATACTTCTTGGTTTCTCTATATCTTACTAAATTAAAAAAAAAAAAATCAGAATTTAAACTGACGTCCTCTCATTGATTTCCCTTTATTCTTCCCTAGAGATTAGAATTACTTTAAAAAAGTAAGAGCGTGATTTTTTTGCTATTTTCAGGTCATTTTCAATTTTCAGTTTTCAAAAACACTGAAAATATGTTTGCTTATCAAAGACGAATTTCCAAAAACGAGTTTAAAATTTACAAAAAAAAAAAAAAGGGGTCAAAAAAGTCGTTTTGATTGTTTTCGGTTAAAACCAATCCTAAACTTCATTTTTTTATTTTTGAAAACAATTTTTCTTAATGACAAAAAGAACGTGTTTTTAACAATCTCAAAATAGACACTCAAATCTCAAAATGAATTCAAAATTCAAAACTAAAAAATAAAAAATAAAAAATAAAGCAAGAAGAGAACAACCCCTAAACCAACGATCACAAAAAAATTAAAAGTTCGCGAGTAACATATTGTGTTACTTCAATAAATCTTCTCAAAAGCAAAGATAATTCAAAAGTAAACAATTTTGGTTGAAGCTAGCTGGGAGTTCCCTTCATCACAAAATAAAGTCACTTGCTATTAATTTCAGCCTTTCAATCCGCAGAGAAAGTCCATGCAAGAATATTTTTCCAACATTGCATATTTTCTTTGATCATCTCTTTAAAAGCCTTTTCATGTGTACAATAAATGTGTTTAGTTGAAGGATAAACCTAAAAAATAAAAAATTGGTCAACCCATGAAATTTACGTGGTCAGTACAAAAAATGCCTCTTGAGCTTGTGATGTCTTGTACGATAATTTCGATAATATCAATAAGTTGATGTTTAAAGAAAGAAAGTATATCTTTATTGTAATTTCATTTACTTATTTCATTTTGGTATGATTATGATTACTATACTAGCCAGTACTTATGGATCTTCTATCGAGACATAAATTATCTTACTCTGGCATAAGCATTGTCGATAGACATTCTGAAATAAAAAAAAAAAATATTACTCATTATATATACAGTCATGTTTAGTACTGCAACTTCTCTTCTATCTTAACATAGACAACATTTCGGGTTGATTTCGTGCAACAAGAGTGGGATCTCTCGAGTTGCTTATTTTACATGCAAGTTTGGGTGGACTTAAAAAATAAAAAAGTAAAGTAAAGTTAAGTTAATTGATAGTCATATGCTCTTTTTGCATTTGATCGCATCAAACCTTTTCTATTTTTTATTTTTTTAATATTTTAAATAGGATAATGTTGAGTATAATATCACAACACGCAAATCACGATTTCAAATAAATAAGTTTTTTTTTTTTTTCCACATTTAACATTTCAAATTTTTAAAGACCTAATCATTCAATAATAAAATATGATTACAACGAGTATCTCAACATTTTACACACTTTACTAGATGCTTATTATTATTAGCCCTTGTTTGGTACCATTAAAAAATTGATTAAAATTTAAGTTAAAGTCAACAATTAATTTTAATTACAAGTGAATCGTATCGCGACTAGTAATAAAATAGATATGAGTTCAAGTATTGTTCTCACGAGAACTAAGTACTCAATTAGGTGTACAAATTTTTTTTCAAAGATTAACCCCCGACAAATTTTCATTCATTCTGATAAAAAAAAAAAAAAAAAGCGCCATACAAATGCTACATTGACAACACCTGTACGGCCGTGTGAACAATTCGGCCGGTAACACGTTAGAAATTGTTAAAGTACAACAGAAATGCTAACCCGACTTTGACCGGAGATCACGTACAGGCCCTAGTAAGCTGACTTTTCATGATAATGTCGAATGCTTAAATTTGTCTTCATCTTCCTTTAATACAAACTCAAATTTCAAGGAGGACTAGAGATTCGTTTGCCCCCACCTTCCTTCGTCATTGGTCGTTATATCAAGGACCATACTTCCATGCCAGAAATTTGGTGCCCGGGTCAAACCCGGGCACCCCCCTATTGGTGGGGGGCCTGACGGGGGTGCCCGGGTTTGACCCGGGCACCAAATTTCTGTACAAAGGGCTTTGCCCTTATATCAAAATCACAAGAATAATTTCCTGCGTACAAGGAACTATTCACAGAAACCATACAGATGCTACCAAACGTTGTTATGTAAAAATTATGTCAAAGTTATTCCTGTAGCATAATAGAAATCACAATGTCACTCGTGATATTACAACTTTATTATACCAACTGGATGAAATTCGGCCAGACCTGTAGTCAGTTGAAAAATATGGCCGCATTTTCGTTTCGAATTCAAAATCCCTTGCCAAAATTCAACAATTATGTTTTTCAAACTCCACGAAATGGCAGTGATCACCCACCCGTTCATCACTGTATCGAAGTTGTGTACTGAAAATGGGATTCATGGAGTATATTTATTTTCTTATTGATTTTGTTAAATTGGTTGATTATCTTATTTTATTTACACAAAGGGATAAATACTATTTCATGGGTGTTGATCTCAGAATCTAAATTTGTATACAAGTTAAAATTGCAAAAAAATGAAAGAACACATAGATTTTACGCCCTTTGGGGCCCGGATATTCAGTCAAATGTCTACTCACCTGTTGAGTATCGACAAAGTAAATTATGCTCGAATCCACTAAGAACCACAAAGAACAGTACAGAAATGTGTGAAGAAATCGCAAGTTTTCTTTCATCTTTCTCTCACAAATCCATCTTCTCACAATCTCTAAATTGTACACCAAATACAATCAGAAAATATCGTTAAGATATTACAGAGATCAAAATAGAAAACCACAAGAAAGATGAAGAGATCTAAACACTCAGATAGATAGAACGAAGAAAAGCCTAGAATATGCACCGTATCATATCACCTAGAAGAGTTGAGAAGAAGGCTTATTAAATAACCACCCACAAAATCATCTCATCCAATGGTCTTGAGTATGCCAGGTGTAAGGCCAAGATCAACCAATCCACTAAAGGCAAAAATGCTTTTCCAAAAAAATGTGTTTTATCAAAGTAAAAAATAACTCGGTGGCCAAACACGGCAAAACCTAATTGATAAATGAAGAGGCCCAACACCAGAATAAAGAGACAACCTACAACAATCTTCACCTTGCTGATCTATGCTTGGTGTTCTCTTGTGGATTCAAGACACAATTTAACCTTGTTTCATTTGCTCTAAATTTCCTATAAAAGAAAAAGAGACAATCGGTTTGTATTTAGAAAAAAAAAAAGCAGATTTAGAGTCTTATTAAGTTCATTACCTTCAAGATATGTTCAAATTTTTTAAACAATTTCTGAATTTGTTTAGAGGTAATACATTGGTACCAAGGTCAAAAGGATTAAACTCGGTTGGGATTTTAACCAGATTAATCAAGCCATTTTTTAACTATATTTCTGACAAAGTGAAATTTAATATCAACATATTTAGTCATATCATGATATACAGGATTTCTACCCTAATGGATAACACTTTGATTATCTGTATAGATTCTAACTACTTTATTCATGAAACCAATTTCATTCAAAAGACTCATTAACCACAGTCCCTCTTTAACAGTATCACAAGCTGCAATGTATTCAACTTTTGTGGAGGATAACGCTACAAGCTTTTGCAATTGGGATTTCCAACCCACACAATCATCACAAAGAGTAAAAATATAAAAATATGTTGATCTTCTTTTATCTAAATCACCTACAAAGTCAGAGTCAGTGTACCCTTTCAGGATAACACTTTCATTACATCTTTGAAATTTTAAACTCAATTCAATTGAACCCTTTAGATACATTATCATCCATTTAATAGCTAATCAACGAGTTTCACCTGAATTAGCCATAAATCTACTAATATATTAATACCATGAGCTAAGTCAAGTCTGGTGCAAATAACAAGGTACGTAATAGAGCCAACAACATTTGCATAAGGTATTTTACACATCCTATCATATTCTTCATCAGTTTTAGGAGATTGTTCACTAGAAGTTTGAAATGATTTGCAATAGGCAAAGTCACATATTTACATTCAGTCATAGCAAAAATTTCAAGTATTTTATTTACATAAGAGTTTTGATTCACATACAAAACACAAATTTTTCTATCCCTTCTGATCTACATGCCTAAAATTCTTTTAGCTTGTCCCAAATCTTTCATTTCAAATTAAGCTTTAAGTTTTTCTTTAACAAAATCAATTTTATGGCAAGCAAGAAGCATATTGTCAACATATAATAATAGGTAAACAGATTCAGGTCTTCCTGATCCTTTGAAGAAAAAATAGGAATCAAAATTACTCTTAAGGAAACCCAGAATCTGAATATAGGAGTAGAATTTCTTATACCATTGCCTTGGTGTTTCAAGCCATAAACAGATATCTTTAGAAAATAGGCCTGATCTGATTTTGAGTTAAGTTCAAAACCTTTTGGTTGATACATATAAATGGTTTCTTCAATATTACAATTTAGAAAGACGGTCTTAACATCAAGCTAGTCTAATTCCCAGTTGAAATGAATTGTTAAGGCAAACAGAATTCTGATAGATGTGTACTTTGCAACAGATGAGAAAATTTCATTATAGTTAATACCTCTCTTTGTGTAGAGTCTTTTGTTACAAGTCTGGCCTTATATCTTTTACCCAATGAATTTGGTTCACCCTCTTTAATTTTATAAACCCACTTGCAATCAATTATCTTTTGGTGTTTGGGTTTATCAACAAAAATCCATGTCTTATTTTTAACTAGAGAGTCCATTTCTTCTTGCATGGCTTCCAGCCAAAGTTTGGATTCTTTACTATTAATTGCTTCTTCAAAAGTTGTAGGTTCAAAATTAATAGATTCGAGTTCAGAGTAGTAGGTCACAAATTCATCAATGTTAATTCTAGTAAAGGGAAACTTATTCCTTCTATCCACGTCTCTAGCCAACTGATAATTTTCGAAAGCAATATCCTGAAATTGATCTTCAATATCAAACTCATTTTAAGGTTGATTTATCTTAGATTGGGTAGTCTCCACCTTAATCAAATTATCACGTTCAATAAAATCATATTCTAGATTTTCTAGGACAGTTTCTTTAACTGGAGTAGCTTGATCACTATTTTGATTCGAGGACGTTTTTACAAGGAAAGTGACTTTCATCAAAGACTTCTACTAATAATAACTCTAAACCCATTTTTTCTTTTTACCCAAAGTCTATAACCCTTAGTTTCTTCTCCATAACCCAGAAAAACACATTTTTGATATTTGGGTTCAAGTTTGCCTACATCTTGATGAGAATAGGTAGCCCAACCAAACACCCTAAGTTTAAAATAGTTTGGATACTTTCCAGACCATAAGTGCTTAGGGATTTGGAAATCAATGGCACTTGAAGGAATTCTATTGATAAGATAAGTGGCAGTTTTTAGGGCTTCTCCCCAGAAGATTTTTGGAAGGCTAGAACTCAGTAACATGCATCTCACATTCTCCAATAAAGTTCTATTTATTCTTTCAACAATACCATTTTGCTTAGGAGTGTATGTTACTGTTCTATGCCTTAGAATTTCAAATTCTTTACAAAATGAGTCAAATTCAAAGTTACAGAGTCCCAGACCATTATCTATCCTAAGTGCTTTGACCTTTTATTTGTCTAATTTTCAATCATTAGTTTCCATTGTTTGAAATTTTGAAAAGTATCAAATTTATTTTTCAAAAGAAAAGTCCAAATTTTTCTTGAGAAATCTTCTACTATTAATAAGTAGAATCTGAATCCACTTAAAGTATTCACTAATGCAGGACCCTACACGTCTACATATAAATACTCAAGTATTGAAGTGGATTTATGAATCCCGGATTTGAAAGACAATTTGTTTGTTTTTCAATAACACAATCTTCACAGAATTTTAACCTTTCAATATTATCATTTCCAAAACATTTCATTTTATTTAGAATTATCAATCCCTTTTAACTAATATGACCAAGTCTCCTATGCCAAATTACGGCTTTATCATCATGAGATTTCACAACTGCAGAACTGTTTCCAACTAATGGTTCAGCTTGCAGTGTGAAAATCTCATTGGTTCTAGGAGAAGAAATTATTTCTTTTGAGTTAAAGAATTATTTTGGTAAGCCCTTTATGAATCTTGATTTCATATTCATCATCCAATTGTTCCAAAAAAATCAAGTTTCTTTGAAAATCAGGAACATACATGGTCTGAAACAATTCAAGGGTATGATTGTTTTCTAATAAGAACTTAAGGTTTCAAATAGCTTTTATCTGGCGGGTCATATTATTTCTCATCTGAACTTGACCACCATTCAGATCAATAAAATTAGCGAACCTTTCTCTAATGGGACACATATGGAAAGAACAACCAGAATCAAGAACTCACTCATTTAGGTTTCTTTTAGTTGTAGTAACAAGGACAACTCCATGTATTTCAGACTCATTATTGTAGGCAATATCTGCAGACCCATCCGTGTTCAATTTTCCCTTCACATCAGATATTTTCTTAAAACAATCTTTTATGAGATGTCATGTTTTACCACAATAATAACATTTTCTGGCTTGCAGCTTAGGTTTTGGTTGATTCTTACTCTGATTCTTGAACTTTGGATATTGAGGTTTTCCTTTCTTATGAGAATTAAAATTGCATTGATTCCCCTTTTTGTTTTGATTCACCTCTTCCCTAACACTTAACCTTCTCCAATTTTGGAGTCTTTGAATTCAGTTTTTAATTCAAGTTCTCTATTTCTTAAAGATGATATAACAATATCAACAATAAGATCAGTTCTCCCATACTCTAAGGCATTTCTCAGTTCTCTGTATTTATCACCCAGTGTATTCAGCAGAGCAACAACTTGTTGATCTTTAGATAGTTTTTCATCACAGTCAATCAATTCTTGAACCAGTTTAGTGAATTTATCAATGCTTTCTTGTAAGGATTAAATCTAAAATTGTAGAATTGTCTAAGAAGATAGCATTAATTGGGCATTGTTTTAGTTAGATAGAGAGATTCTAGCTTAGTCCAAAGACCCTATGTATTAGAAGTTTCCCCAACCTTTCTAATAACAGTATCAAATAGATGAAGAAATATTGAACTCCAAGCAATCTCATCTAACTCATGTCTTCTATAAGCACTAAATTCAATACCTCGAGTCCCATCAATAGCAACAACAAATATTCGTTGTAATAACATAACCCTCATTTTCTGACGTCACAGACCAAAATCTCCAGTCCCTCTCCAAATTTCTACTTCAAATTTATATGCAGTAGTCATGATTGCAGATAAACTCACAAACTCAAGTTTATACACCACACAGAGTATAATGGATATAGACAGTGTGAAAGAAAGGTAAAATTCAAATATTACAAAAATTATATCAAGGTAAGCAACTGATCAACAAGTGCGATTTTATCAAGTTAAACCATCAATTTGATAGGTTTAAGGAGTGGTAATCCTTAATTTCCCTACTTCCTCAGATTTTCAGATCCTCGAATAAGATCTTGGACAAAGGAAAGCAGATAAGGATCACTTATCTTAATAACCAAATCAAATATAGATAGAGAACAGTTTAATAGTTGACTAAAAAATAAGAAGGGTACGGAGAATTATACCAAAGCTAAAACCTCAATGTTTTAGAAAAAAAAGTATTGTAAGAGAATACCAGAATCAGTTCAGATATCTAGAATATTGCATAAAGAACCAACAAGTCACATCAACTCGGTGTGACTGGTAGAGAGTCAATAAAACCAACAGGAATCGAGGTAAGTCAGATAAACTCACTATCACTCAGAACGAGTTCTCAAGGGACAACAACTCAGTAGCGAGTAAAAAACCAAAGCACCAAGAACATAATGAGAAATTCAAGATTTTTACAGATTAGTGACAAACTAGTTCATTTTTTACAAAAAAAAAACTATCGATTCAAAAACCTTAATAATCATACACTAAGACATTAAGAAATCTAAAGGGATCCAATCAAGAATAGGATTGAAAGAAAATCGAAACTAAAAACTTCAGAAAACATAATTTGTTTTCAAGAAAAAATCCAAGGGTTTCAAAAAAAGTTCAAATCCAAAAGCCTACTCACTCGTTGAACATCTACAAAGTAGATTATGCTCAAATCCACTAAGAGCCACACAGAACAGTACAAAAATGTGTGAAGAAATCGCAAGTTTTATTTCGCCTTTCTCTCACAAATCCCTCTTTTCACAATCTCTAAATTGTACACCAAATACAATCAAAAAATATCACTAAGATATTACAAAGATCAAAACAGAAAACCACAAGGAAGATGAAGAGATCTAAACACTCAGATAGAGAGAACGAAGTAAACCCTAGAATATGCACAGTATCATATCACCAAGAAGAGTCGAGGAGAAGGCTTATTAAAAAACAGCCCACAAAATCATCTCATCCAATGGTCATGAGTATGCCAGATGTAAGGTCAAGGTCAACCAATCCACTTAAGGCAAAAACACATTTTTTGCACATTTCCAAAAAACGTGTTTTATCAAAGTAAAAAATAAACCGGTGGCCAAACACAACAAAGCCCAATTGATAAATTAAGAGGCACAACACCAGAATAGAGAGGCAGCCCACAACAATGGAGCATTATTTTGTCTATTTTTTCTACAAGTGGTATTAGAGACTGGAGATTATTATTTATTGGGTTATCGAAGGGAAGCAGATTCCTTTTGGATGATAAAATTGAGTTAATCAAATTACTCAATTTGGATACAAAAAGATGTTGGATATGTTATCCTGCAACGATTCATTTCTGCCAATTAAAGGTACAATAAAGCTGAAAAACTTGTGTGAAGAGGAATGGATAAAATTGAAGATGAAAGCTGATGTACGACCATACATCGAGTCGATCACTGTATTTTTCATCATATTGCATAAGAAACCAAGGCAATGTCGATTGGAACATGTTAGAGAACATGTACGAGGAAAATAAATCTATAAAAAGAAAGCAACAATAATTAGAAGACTTGTAAACTTGAAATATATAGAAGGGCACGTAATGATAGAGCATGAAAAATGAATTTTTTGACTTGGTGAATCTTGTCAACTATGAAGATGAACCTCAATGGTAAAATGTGGACGCTTTTACTATTTTTACTAGTCAATTCTTTACCAGATGGTTGAGATAAACAAGGGAAATTGGTCGAACACTTGATTTTTGTAGATCGCTCTATCACACATTTTTTTAAAAAAAATTGGACGTTTTCGTTATAAATTAAAATTTTAAGACTTATGTGCGTTGTTTTCTAAAAGATTTGAAAGTTCCGTCTAGGAGTGTCAATTTTGCTCGTCGACTCACGTGGCCCGTACCTTGGCCTAAGAAAAGCTCGAGCCCGGGCCAGCCCATGTGGCTCAACTCAGAAGCACTTAGCCTTTCTCCTAAGTTGATCCAGCTGATGCGACAGTTCTAGCTCAAGCAAAGGAATTCACTTTCTACAGAACATGAAAGATGCCCCCACACTGTCGAGCAACGAAATTTACACTTGTTCACTAATTATGACGGTTCACCTCTTTAGCAAACAAGCAAGGGATTGATTTGTTGACCTACGATCACCATTGCGCTAACGTCGTTTATGGCACGAGCTGACGATAATCATGCACCCATTGTGTTCGCGTTTCCAAAGGCACCCCTCCCATCTATATATTTTCTTTAGGGGATCGTCATGCACGAGAACAATCATCCTTTTGTTTGGAGGTACGGTAAGACTCGATTATATCCAATGCTTACGCTCCATAAGGTATTTATCTGATATTTAGCTAATGACTTTTTCCGCTTCCTTTCCTTCGTGACTTTCACTTTCTTCAATTGGATGTCTTAGTTCCTTTTGGCCGGCCAGTGTTACGAGCTATTTTCGGCCTGTGACAAGCCATCCCTAAAAATAAAATTCACGTTGCTACATGCTAGCTTTGCAGGAAGCAGCTAGCTGCCTGATATTTAAAAAGAAAAAAAATCTTGAGCCAACTCGAGCTAAAAAAGTCAAAATCATTTTTACTCGAGCTTAGCTCAAACATCAAGTTTCGACTCACAAGTCTGCTCGACTCGGTGTCCTCCTAGTTCAATCGCAAGTTGTCCTAATAAAGTTTACTATTTGAGTATTTTTTTTATTATTATTTATTTTTTTTTATTTTTGTTGTTATACCGTTGCCTGGAAATATGCTAATGGTACCTTTTGCAATGAATGCTACGCCTAGGAATAGAAATCAAAGAAACTAGAAAAAGGAAAAGAAAATCTAATTCAATTCCCTTAATTGTGACGAGTGGAATTTGCCAAAATTAGCAGTATCAAGAAACGTAAATGAAATTCTCATTTCAGTCGGCAGAGTTTTCATGTCCCCCTTCATCTTCTTTGTCTCTATCTGCCGTCTGATCATTCAGGAACCTGCAAAAGCCTGAATGCTCTTTCTTAAAACTTTCATTTTAATTGATTTTTCCACCAAAAATTCTCTCTTTTCTCGGATATGGGTCTGTGGGATTCCTTTCTCAACTGGCTCCGGAGGTATTTTTTTTTAATTCGTTTTTTTTTTCATTTATTATGAGGTTTCTTCGACAAATTTGTATTGGTTCCTTTTTCAATTTTAAACATGTTGTTATGTTTAATGATGTTATGATGTAATAGTTTGTGTTGTATATACTAGTTGTTTGAATTTCTGATAAGCTAGAAGAAAATTCTAGAGAGGAAAAGAAGTTTACTAAGAGGGAATTGGTATTGAGAATTGATTAAATTGGTTGTGTAATAATTAAAAGTGGATTGAAGAGTAGCAACTCAGCTAAAAGTTTTGTACTTTTATCACATTTTTGGTATTTTAGATTAGACCTGCTATAGTATTAATAAGGAAAAAAGAAGAAGTTAAAATCTTCTCCATAGTTACGGTGCAAGACAGCTGCCAAACACGCACTTAAAGGATGAGGAAAGAAATTATGGCTTGGAGGGGTGTTCACCTCGTGAGATAGTGAATTATTGAGTACTGAGGATGTTTTGCTCGTACTTGTGTTTATGTGTAATATTTGAGGTATAAACAGTAGTAGTAGAAAAGGAGATCAGATAACTTCCAACCCTCTGTGTAGAACTTCTCTTAAATAACTGTGTATTCTCATTTGTCTTAAGTAACTAAGCACTCAAACAAGTCTTGGGGATGTGCTGCTGCATTTGCTTTTAAACTATTGTGCCTTTTATCTGGTAAAAGAAATCAGTGCAAGTCAAAGGATGTTAGTCTTCATTTATACCGGTGTTTATTATGCGTACTATAATAAAATATAACACTCTTGATGTGTACATTTCTTTTTTCTGTTTCTTATCTCGTGTTCCCCTCTCAGATTATTCTTCAAACAGGAAATGGAACTTTCCCTCGTTGGTCTTCAGAATGCGGGAAAGACTTCACTTGTTAATGTCATTGCTGTTAGTGAACATCAAACCTTTTCACATTGCTCTGTGTGTGTGGGTGTGATATCTGATTTCACGATACTGATTGATATTGTGTTTCTATCAGACGGGAGGCTATAGTGAAGACATGATTCCAACTGTAGGTATCTTATGGTATGTTTGTTATGGCGGATTAGATAACACTGCATATTACGGAAGAAAAAAAGTTCAAATCTTGTTCATTATACAGTGCAGTCCTATCTAATTCTATGTAACAAACATGCACTGAGTTGACTTTTTATAGATGGAACTGTCTGTATTCTTGCAGTAATTATACCTAACAGAATTTCCATAACAGGTGGGATTTAATATGCGTAAAGTCACAAAAGGCAACGTGACCATAAAACTTTGGGACTTGGGAGGGCAACGGAGATTTCGCTCCATGTGGGAGCGCTACTGTCGTGGTGTCTCAGTTATACTGTAATTTTTATCTCTAAAACTTAATTTGTTGGGTATTATATAGAATATTTGCAGTTGATGATTTAATTCAGTTATAACAAGAATATGTATATCCTGAATAACCTGCTCGAGAGGTATTCTCGAATAGTAGCGGAGGGAGGTAGGGGAAAGTGGGGCCTTGGCGCCACTGAAATTTGAGAGAGAGGGGGGGGGGGGGGGACTTAAATGACATTTTTCTTCTGTTTTTTAAACTTTTGTTTTGATATTATGTTTTATGTTTGAAAAAAAAAAAAATTCGAAGTTAAATTAGGCCCCATTGAATCCGAGTTCTAGCTCTGCCGCTGTTCTGGAATGAGATTTTCCATGTTCATATATGTTAGATGCATGTGTTACAGCAATGAGAAAACTCTGGCCAATGTTATTACTTTTATGCTTTTTTATTGATGAAAGTTGAAAATAAGTAATTACTTATTTTGACTTTAAGGTAAGAATTACTTTCAAATAAGCAGCTTTTTACTTAAAAGTATAAAAAAATAACATATTAAAACATTTTTGAAAACAGAATGTATTTTAACCTTTTTTAAGCTTGGCGAAATATGCTTCTAGGACATGGTACCTTTTAACTTGTCAGTAAAAAAAATTGTCTAAATATGTCTGCAAACAAGTATTTTTTACTTATTTCTAAGCTTTAACCTATCAACTATCACGCTCTTGGTGAAGTCATATTTTGGGTAATGAGTTCTAAAGAATATGCTCACGTACCTTAATTGATTCTTTTCTTGTTCATGAGGCAGATATGTTGTCGATGCTGCCGATCGAGATAGCATTCCTATTTCTCGAAGTGAATTGCATGATCTGGTGAACAAGCCTACATTAACTGGCATTGCTTTGCTTGTTCTTGGAAACAAAATTGACAAGTCGGAAGCACTTTCAAAGGAAGCCCTGGTGGCTCAACTGTAAGTTAGCACAACACTCGTTACTCGTCTTAGATAATGTCTGGTTAAGCTTAAAAGACTTTATTATAAGTACATAGGCAAGTTTTAAAATAAAATAATTTAATTATTGGCTAAACTTTGAAATGAGTAAGTTACTTATCGTGATGTAAGGGGATGGTTACTTTGTAACATTTTTACTCGAGGATGGAGAAAAGTAATGTATCCAAACATGTTTAGAAACAAAAACCCTGGGTAACTTCTACTTATTTATAAGCTTACCAAACATGCTTAAATCTTCTGTTTTCTCTCTCTTTGAAAATAATTACTTATCATTCCTCATGTTTTTATTTTGTTCAGAGATCTTAGTTCGATAACAGATAGAGAGGTATGCTGCTATATGATCTCGTGCAAGGATTCCGTAAACATAGATGTTGTCATTGATTGGCTTATCAAACACTCAAAAACAACAAAATGATCAAATTTGAGCAAAATACTGGTTCGATATTTCATTAAAGATCTTGAGCTGAGTAGGATGGGAGGGTTCATCTGTTTTCGTGGAATTTGCTTGCCGCTGTTTTACTGCTGCTTTTCCATGCAATTTTCTGTGTAGTATCTTTATAGTCAAGTTCATTGTTAGTCTGGTTTTCGTCTATCCATGGTTTTATCATTTATGGCCTTTTTCCTGAGTTGAATATGTTTGCTACAGTAGAGGGTCTATAAGATGAGTTGTTCAAGTCCATTGTTAGATTAACTTAATGAGCAATTTCTTATAGAATTAAGCTAGATTGCCAGAACTATTCATTTGCCAGAAGTTTAACAGACCCTCACATGGGTGGACCCTACGTGAATAAAAAATGAAAAAAAAAAAAAAAAAAACCACCCCCCCACCTTGTGAGCGTCGGTAAATGTTTTGTATGTTTTTTTCTGTAATTCTAACATGGTTGTTTCTCATATGGCTTTAAAGAAAGTCGTATTTCAAAGATTTTGCTCGTGAATGAAATAGTGTAAGCCAGCCCTACCGGGGGAAATCTGCATATTATGTTCTCTCATTCTAGTCAAAACCTGAGAAAGATGTTGGAAGAAGAGATTTGAAGGAACCATCTTTGAATTCGACTCGCACACTTCATCTCACCCACCGGGGGGGGGGGGGGGGGGGGGGGGGTCACTTCAACTAGTGACAGAATACCAAGAGCCATTACTCCTAACTCTTAAACCGCAATTCTTGAAAGCAATTAATCAAATTTAAACTTCTAATTCAAGTTTTAACAAAGATAAAAATAAACTTACGATTATGCCCTAAGTTAAGAAAGAAAAACAATTATGCAAGAACATAATTCCAAAACCAACGTCGTTGTTGATCAACTTTTGAATAAAAAAGGACTGAAAACCATTAGAATTTGAGCAATGCCATCATTAAGCGCACATATATCAGTAATTAATTACTTCAAATGCACTCGAAGAATGAAAGAAACCCCCCACCCACAAAAACAAGAAAAATAACCCGAATGTCCCGAGGCATAGCTCAATTGTGCAAATGACAGGGGTAAAGTAATCTCAGTTGAGCAGGCAGCCGCAGTGTCAGAAACAATTTAACATTTATTGACGTCGTATTCTTGACTCAAATTTTAATATTACTTATTTATAAAAATTTCACGTGTTCTCATATATGCATGTCGAATTGTATTTGCTACCATTTTCAGCTCTCGCATATACTATATATGAAAAGATCAATGAACTTTATAGTTGGCGATAAGCTTTCTTGTTTAGAATAAAGAACAATCAAGCTGTTTTAAGGGTCCATAAATTCATTAACAAAACTAAAGTTTGGAGAGTTTGCTAATTGCATGTGGCTTGAAGTTTATGGTGTCACAGATTAAAGTTGGTCTACTTGAGAAAAAAAAAATATAAAAAAAACATTGTAAGCAACACACTGAGAAGACACCTCAACAAAACCGTTAAATTTACTTAAAAGAGTGATCTAACCAAAACAACTTTGTTCAATTTTGTTTTGAGATTCACACCGTAATGAATTTTGTCCTTAGGAAAGCAAATCGGAGTGAGAAACTTCCAATTCAGTTCTTGACCATTTAATTATTACTGAATTAAGTCAAATATTGAAAGGACCAAACCGAATAACCTCACATGGAATTGATTAAGTTGGTATAACATATTAATCAATTCCCTGTCACACACACAGAGAGTAGAGAGAGAAAGAGCGACTAATAACAACATTGTTTGAACAAATTAAGGTTGCATCATAAGCAAAAGCTTAAGTTGGAAGAAAAACGAGTAATTACACAGTTCATTCCGACAATCAAAATAATGATATTTAAATCCCAAAATGAAAAATAAACTAGTCGCTATTGGAAGATTTAAGGAACGAAAAAAAGAAATGCACAGTTGATTCTCAATCAAACAACTTTTCAAGAATGAACAAACAATTATTTTTTTCTTCTAGGGTGGTGGTGCACCTGAATCAGCGACATCGACAATGTCACCGCTCGAATCCCGTAAGCTCGATCGACAGAGCTCTTCCATTTTGTGAGTCACCTCGGCCATTGTAGGGCGTTTATCGGGGTACTGAGCCGTGCAGTCAACTGCAAGTTGTAAAAGCTGAACCATATCTTCCTCGACATTTTCATATCGAAGGAGTTCGAGGTCAAATACTTCGGCAGACCACTCTTCTCGGACAACAGACTGAACCCATCTCGGGAGATCGACCCCTTCCTCGTTCATTAAGGTATGTGTGGGAGCCTTACCTGTCAGCAATTCCAGTAGCAATACTCCAAAACTGTATACATCCGCTTTCTGGGACACTTTGCGAGGATCTGTTACCTCTGGTGCTCGGTAACCAGCAACGCGGTTTGGAGTGGATGTTGGGGCTGCTAGCTGAGCAAGCCCAAAGTCAGAAACACGAGCTTCGTAAGATTTCGTAAGGAGAATGTTCGACGATTTAATGCTGCCATGGGAAATTGTTGAGCCTTGCGAATGAAGGTATGAAATTCCACGGGCAGCACCCAGCGCAATCGAAGCCCTCGACTCCCAATTTAAGGGCGTCCTACTAGCTCCTTTATTTCCTGCAATAAAATACAAAAAGAAAAAAGAAATCGGATAAATGAAACCGACGAGGTGAATACATGCCAATTTACTTGATAAAATTTGGCTTATGGCATATAAGAAAATGCAATTTCTCCAATGGAAAAGATGAATATATCACCAAATGATGACTGATCATACACTCTGTAGGCTTGTAGCTAATGTAAGAAAAATGCTTACAGTAGTGTGTTCACAAGAAGGTCCTAGCATAGGTGGCTAAATAAGGACAGAGATAAACGATATTTGGTCAGAGAAAAATCTCCATAATCGATAATTTAGCTGCTCAACCGGCTCTACTTGTGTTTTAATACCTAATTTTGGCATATCAATGGCAACTAATAATCACAATAAATTGATTGCAGCATGTACATTGCGATAAACAACCCCACCACCACCGTTACACCAGCCTCTCTCCATCCCGTAAGAAATAAAGTAAAAGAAAAGCAACAAACATGTTTGATCTAACAGGCCATTTGCAGTTCTTACAGTGACAATTTGCTCTGCAGTGAAAGACCGTCAATCTGAGAAATCAGTAATGCAAACAATGCAGCACAGAACATTAAGCAACCAAAACCACCATCAACATTACCCCAAACAATCCAATAATAAAACGTTATGAAAGAGAATTACAGCGAAATCCAGACAAATCGATAGTTCATAGTGTTCTCACCATGTAAAAGTGCAGACAAGCTCCCCATTGGCAAGTAATCATAGACAAGAAGCTTCTCATCACTGTGAAAGTGATAAGCTATCAAAGGAACCAAATTCTCATGATTAATTCTCCCAACCTCCTCCATCTTCTGCCCAAACTCCTTCTCCCCCAAATTCACATCCCTCAGTCTCTTCACCACCACAGCCAAGCCCGTTTCCAACACTGCCTTGTAAGCAGTTCCAAACGTCCCCTTACCCAACACCTCAGCCGAAGCCTTCAATAGATCATCCAAATCAAACTTCAAATCCTTTGTCCCCACAAACACCAACCCCTTTTTCCCACCACCAACCACATTAGCTTCTCCTCTGTCCTTCTCCTTCGCCCCCACTGCAGCTGGGAAATTACTGGCAGGCGCATCCGTGCCCTCATCCTCCACCGTTTTCTCACGATGAACCCCGACCCCGTACCCCTCAAACCCTGTCATATCCTTCGATCCAGCTCCCTTCCCACCCAATTTCCTACACAAACAGAAAATAAGCAATAAAATCAAGAAAAGACCGAGCACTGCACCAATTACTATACCAGCAATCGCGCCAACGGAGAGTTTCTTCTTATGCTTTTCACTACCACAAGAATTGTCAAGTGGACTACCACAGAGTGCATTACCAAGAAATGAACTGTTGGACTTCCCGGAAACCCCTTTAGGAATCTCGCCAGTGAGGTTATTATTTGAGACATTGAATTGAACTAAACTGGGTAAATTCAGGTCAGGAATGGACCCGGATAAATGATTTTCTTGCAAGTATAGCGTGCCTAAACGGATCAACTTGTTGAAGGAAGGTGAAATTGGGCCAGAAAAATTATTTTCTGCTAGATTTACGCGGACAAGGGATGTAATAGTAAACAAAGTATCCGGGATTTGCCCACTGAAAAAATTGTGCTGCAGATAAAGATTTCGAAGAAGCGAAAGCGAAGTGAAAAGGTCCGCTGGAAGTGGGCCGGAAAGTGCATTATACCGGAGACTGAGCGTCGTGAGATTAGTCAAATTCGAGATAGTATTGGGCGGGAGCATGCCGGAAAGGCCCATTCCTGGAAAGTGAAGCCCAGTGACTGAAGAGTTGTCAGGCGAGCAAATGACGCCAGGCCAAGTACATGGGGTGGTGCTGGACAGGTTCCAAAGAAGGACACGACCGCCCACGGCGGAACGGAGGGCTAAGAGGGCGGAGCGGTCGGAAGTAATGTCCGGGGTGATGGTGGGGAGGAGGGAGAGGAGGAGGAAGACGGCGGCGGTTGTTAGGAGGAGGAGATTGAATTGCCTCATTTTGCAATGAGGGGGAAAAGATGGGATTGGAAGCCAACAAAAATTTGGAAAATGTCGGATTTGAGAGTCGAGGAAGTTAAGGAGTGAGATTCATGTAAGTTGGGTTCTCGGTCATTTTCTTCTTGTCTGTTTCACCGTGATTTGAGAGAAAAGGGAATACAGAAAGTCTGGAGTCTGGACTGTGTGAGAGAGAGAGGGCTACAAAGTTGTGACATGTATGTGAGAGAGAATTAAAATACAATAGAGAAGTACAAACTATTACTTTTTTAATAAATGTCAACTTTAGTCCTCGACCTATTATAAAAATATCGATTTGATCTTCAAAGTTTAAGAAGAGCAAATGAATTCTTAACTTTTAAGTTTTAATTATAATTGCCCAACTAGTCCAACAAAAATAAAGCATTCAAATCTCTCTAGTGTAGCCATGCTATTGCCATAAAAATCTAATATTTAATAGATCATATGCAAGTTGGTCAGCAAAATCTAACTTCATATATATGTAAAAGAGTTCATTTAACAGATATTTTGACAGCTTCAATTGTTGATTACAAATTTTCTAACTATGTTGAAAGGTTAGAAAACATACTTGCAGTTTAAGCAATAGATTGGGGATTCTTTCTTATTTCCATCTTTTATTGATTCCACTTCTAGTTTGGCTGAGATGGAATAATATTTTTTAGGGGTCAAAATGAAATAACGAAATAAAAGTGGGGACATTAAAATAAAATGCAATTATATAAATTTTTTTATTTGATTCTTGTAAGTTTATGTTCATGTTTGGTAAGAAAATAATATCCTAAAATGGAGATTAACTTAAATTTTTATTAATTATACGCTTTTAATTCTGATTAAATACCTTCTTATAAATAATTTGTAATTAAAAGCAAAGTTATAGCACACGTGGACTATTCATCATTAACGATTTTATCATTAGCAATCCACCAATAATTTTTTAAGGACATACACCTCCTTTTAAGTGTAATTGAAGTATTCACATTTCTTTTTTTTTGATAACCCAGTATCCCAGCTTCGCCGGACTATATCTGGACCACCAGCCTCCGGCCCCTCATTGACTGGTGGATGGTAAACCGCGGGATATGCCCAAGTTGGTCAGGGTGGCAGCGCGCCTTTTAACTCCAGCTCCCAGAGGGACCCTCCTCCATGCCGCTTACATCACTCTTACATCACCAATAAATTGGCTGCTCCAGCTGCTCCTGGCAGGATTCGAACTCCCCACGCCCAGGTTGTAAGCCCAGCAACGCTCCTTCCTTCACATTTCTTGATTAAGTAGTCCTATGTACCAACTATACAAATAATTATAGGGATGACAAAAAAATATATTTAACCTGATACCCGTAGGGCCTCGTTCAGAATGGGACAATGATTACATGCCTAACCTGATAAACGGGTCGGGGATGAAACGAGGGTTATTGCCTTGAAGCGGGTATGGGGGGGGGGGGGGGGTTACGGGGAACATAGCAAATTTAATTTCAAATTTAAGCATTTTATCAAACAAAAATAATAGATTTATTATCATTTTTAAAGAGAATATAATTTGTTTTTAATAAATTGGTAAAAAAATAATAATATTTACTAACTAAAGACATAAAAAAGTAAAGTAAAAAATAAATAGAGCGATAAATAGGATAGAAGACATGCCTTGCCCCACCCCAATCCCGTCATGTCCCACTTTATCCAGGTATGAGGATGGGGTAAAATAGCAAAAATATCCGACGGGAAGGGGTGAGAATGGCCCGTCGGCCGTCACATACTCGTCTCGTTGCCATCCCTAAATAATTATCACCTGTAGTCCATGGTTGAGCCCCATTATTGTTAAAATTTATTTTTTTAATACTCATTTTTAACCACATACTTTCATAAAATAATTTTACATGTAAATTCAAAGAAATTTCTTCTTTTTCAACTATACATTCTTCAACTTTTCACTATTTGGAAATGCAATTTCTTGGCTTTATTTTTTCTAAAAGGAGGGGGGGGGGCGGGGGGGGGGGGGGGGGGGGGTGCGGCGGCGGGGGGGGGGGGGGGGGGGGGCCTATCACCATCATTTTAAGCAAGTACAGCCTATACCTACTTTTGCTCTAGCAAAGAAGTCACTTTGGTGACTTAAATGTAAAGCTACCTAAATTTTATAGATTCTTTTCTTGGATATATAAAATGACCATAGAGAAAAGTAAAATCTTTAAAATGAAATATTGTGTTTAACATGCCATAGTAAAAGTAGGTCAGAATTGTCCTTCTCCAAAAACTTATCATTAGATTAAAATTTAATCAGAAATTAATTAAAATATTTAAATGATACAGGATTGAATGAGTTTGCAAAGCTGGATTTTAAATATTTATTTAGTCCAAATTGTGTAATGTTTGTCTGTCAAATATGTGATATCCTAAGCTAGTAGGAACCACCACATTTATTGAGATTCATGGGGTTATTCATTAGCATGGGAGGATGGGCCATATGAATAACCTATTTTTCTTTTTTCTTTCGACAATAATAGTACGCTTTAAAAACATTTACCTCTTTGCATTTGCTGTCTTATATTCTCATTTGGTAATGACAACCAAAATTGCCTTTGCCTTTT
Source organism: Fraxinus excelsior (assembly GCA_019097785.1). NCBI lineage: Eukaryota > Viridiplantae > Streptophyta > Magnoliopsida > Lamiales > Oleaceae > Fraxinus > Fraxinus excelsior. The sequence continues at coordinate 23,600,958 of CM032638.1, forward strand.
GCTCTCAATCATTATCATATAATTTGAAATATCATGTATTTGCAATTGAAGTGAAAACAACAACAAAGTACAAAGATTGTGTTCAAATTGAAAGGAAATGAAATTGAGTATCAACTCAAAGGGTGGGTCTAAATTGGATTCTAGAACTCAAGCTAATGAAAGTGAAAGTACAAGAATAACTAATCAATAGGTGGTGAGTTGATTTTTAAAACTTTTTCTAAAATAAATTCAAGTCTTGAACAATATACTAGCAATTATAACAATTCATCAAACATGCACAAGTACAAAGATACTTAAGCACGAGCAATTTGAGCAACATAAAGATGGTAAGTAAAAGGGATAGAGGATGTAAACAATATAATTGTGGAAATTTGATCCAAAACAATGATCTACGTCCTCCGTTACTAAGCTCTTCGGCACGAGCAAGACTTTTTCACCATATTGATTGACTTACGGTGCAATCCAACCCTTTACAATGTTTCCGGTGACTTACAAACAAGGAGTATCGATCCTTATACAATGTTGAGCTTTACGGGACCTCAACACGACCCACACTATTGAGCTTTACGGGACCACAATATGACACACACGGTGACTTACAATAAGAAATATTGATCCTTATACAATATTGATCTTTAAGGGACTTCAACACGACTCGCACTTTATCAAAGTGATTTTACAATAAAATTTCTCTCTTGATAAATAATACAAACAAATTAAGTACTAAAAGATGTTAACATTTCAATGAATAGTAATAAATGATAGCTCAAGTGTTAGTTAAAAAATTAGATTCAATCAATCACAAATGTTTCAATGAGAAGATGAAGAGATATATACAATGTAGATTCAAAAATCTTCTCAAGAAATATCTCTCTTTTAATGGATACTTGTAATAAATTAAGAACTAAGAGAGAAATGAGAAACGTTAATAAATACGATGATTTTAGAAATTTAGTTCAATCAATCAAAGTCAATATGAAGAAGAAGAAGAAGAAGAAAAGTTTATGCAATGTAAGTGCAAGATTTTTCTTCAAAAATATATCTCTCTTTCAATAAATAATTTGTGATAAATTAAGTACTAAAAAAAAATTAGAAATTTTGATAAATATGATGTTTACAAGTTTGATTCGATCAAAGTTTCAATATGAAATAGAAAAAGTTTATGCAATATAAGTATAAATATTTTCTTCAAAAATTTATCATTTTTTAAAATTGATATAGATAAATTAAGCACAAAGAGAAATGATGAATTTTGATAATGAAATAATACAAAAAGTTTGATTCAACAATCAAAGTTTTTGTTATGAAAAAATAAATAAATGTAAAAATGTAAGCTTAAGGAGGTTTTTTCAAATGTGTTTCTCAAGAAAGCATTCTTATGGTTGTTATGATAAATGCAAAGTGATGTGGTATTTATAGCAATCAAAACGCAATAAATTTTGTCAAATCGAATGACCAGATCAATCGCCAATTTTGGATGACCAATAAAACCGTTTGTACAGAACGATCAAATTTTGGACCGTTGGAGACGTCTAGTCGATCGCCGCGCCGATGGTCAATCGGTGACCGTTGACATTTTTTTTAGATATGATCTAAGTTCAAGTATCATTTTTGAAAAATTTATTTTACTTTTGATCAAAAATATTTTTGAAGAGTTATTTTATACAAGTAATATGAAATTAACTCTTCAAAAATATTTTATGCAAGAAATATGAAATTAACTATTCCTGCACAAAATGATTTTTGAACTATTGTCATTCATTACTAAAGATCAAACTGTTATACATTTACATATGATCTCGAAAGCCTAGTCTTCGATCTTGCAATTCATCCTATCGATCATCCGCACTCAGTCACTCTCTCCAATGTAGACTTAGTAATTCTCACTCACGTTGGTTCATTTTCTTTATCTTCACATATTAATCTTCATCTCGTTCTCTAAGTTCCCAATTTTCAGTACAATCTTTTATCTGTTTCACAACTTACTCGATCATTACAATGTTTTTCTCTTTTTTCCCCTTCTTTTTGTGTTTTTCAGGACATCAATACGAAGAAGCCGATTGAAGCGGGTGAAGTCCGCCACGGTCTCTATTTCTTTACTGCAGTCTCCAATTTAGGTCATCCGTCTTTTCATACTCCAAATAAGTCTTTAAATATTTTTCATTCCATGCAATCTTTTGATGTTTGTACTCAAGGCAAATTGTCGCGTCTAAAATTTCATTATCCTATCAATAAAAGTACTTTTGCTTTTTAATCGCATATTTTGTAATATATGGGAAGGCTTTCCTACTGCCGTTTTATTTGGTACACGTTATTTCTTAACAATCGTCGATGACTATTCTCGCTACACTTGGACTTATTTAATGAAATTAAAATCGAATACCTTCACATGTTTCAGCCATTTTTTTGCTCATATCCCAACTCAATTTAATTTTATGATCAAATATGTGCGCACTAACAATGGCCAAGAGTTTTTGTCCCATAATCTCCAAGCAATTTTCAACAATAATAGGATTCTCCATGAATGTACTTTTGTCGAAACACCTCAACAAAATGGTGTTACCGAACGCTAGCATTGTCATTTACTCGACATCGCCCCCTACCTTCGCTTCCAAGCCCACCTTCCCCTCAAATTTTGGGGCAACCATCTCTTTACTGTCACATATCTGATAAATAGAACGCCTATCGCTAATTTAATGCACAAGACACCCTATGAACTACTCCATCAATATTTAGCATAAATCCCATATTATTCTAGATAGACGCCCAGTCAATAGGGGGGCTCATGTGGCCTTGGACGAATAGTAAACCCTTCTCTACCAAGAAATTTGTACCAAGGTCCCTAAAGGTTGACACTGGGATCAGAGTTGAGTCCCATTCTTATTTTCTATCAATCACATCTGCGACAATTGGTGTCACGGGCCCATGAGTCACAGACTTTCAAGCCATATGATTTGGGTAATGAATCAAATATTTATGACTTGGGTACAAGTCCAAGCCCATCTAAAATCTACACCAGTCAAAATGAAAAATTGGCGCAAAATGTTTTTATCATTTGCTTTTGTTGCACAAATCGTTCATTCATTACTACTACAAAATGTAACGTCCATAACGCATACATATATGGCCTCTTCACTCGATAAAGTTGGACGCTTCCACTTGGCGGGCTCCATTACTTATCTATAATACTTTCTAAAATGATTAAGTTATTTCAAATTATTTATATCAAGCATTCTAAATAATTTTAAAATTATTGGTATATTTGAAAATAGAACTAAGATGCAATATAAATACAAGAAGTTGGGCCAGTAATCCCCTAACGGGGTATGAACACCTCCCTTCTACGCTTCGTGGATCCTTTGCCACCAAATTCCCTAAAAGACGAATTTGATTTGCCAACTTTGGTAAGTTGGACTTTTGATAAACATGTGCTCACAAATTTTCGTTTATTCTCTTGTGGGCTGGCTCGAGACCGCTTAGCTCAGATAGATTTGATTTGAATGAATCAAATTTAGTCCATAAAATGAGAGCTTTTTTTTATCTTCGTAGAAGAAAAAAGGAAGACGAATTTGATAAGATCGGTACGGAAAGAGCAATATATTTGAAAATAGGACTAAGATGCAATAAAAGTACTTTTAATTATTAAATTCCTCGTTTTGGTTAAAAATATTTTTTTTATAGTGTGGAGGTTTTGAAAAGGACTCGAATTTCAAAATGGTTAATTTTAATCGGTAACGCAGGCTTAGATATGAATAAATTGAGAATCAAAGAAGCGAGAAAATGTTCCAGTCTTAACGACGTCACTCCTACTTATGAATGAACAAAAAAATCTGCGAATTTCGCACGTATGCTTCTGTCTCAACCGGTAATGGAAAGCTATATGATATCTTCAATGAATGGGCTTACAAAATTTTGGCAGTCCCATCGAGTGGCACAATTTCTGGTCCCTCACCATGCTATATGACATCTTCAATGAATGGCCAAAATTTTGGCAGTCCCATCGAGTGGGTTTTTCGTTCTAAGAATAGACGAAGTCGGACTATTCAACCTTATCCCTTTCTCTAGGGCCATGCTTTTAAAAATGCATGTTCTCCATAGACAAATGAGCGTGAGATTCAATACGACGTAGCGACATACAAGTAGTTGAGTTCATTTTGATCGATAATGAGTTGAGTTAGGGATGACAATAAATGGAGCTGAAATCGGCTCAAGTCCACAAACAATGCTCGAGCTACCCTTTTGACTTGCATGGACAAGAGTCGACCACGAGGTCACAAGCAGAGTGAGCTTGACTTAGCTCAATACGAGCTCAAGCAAAGACGAGACAAGCCAACGAGCGGGTCGACTCCTTTGCCACCCCCTAAGTTGAGTCGATTAGAAATTGGATTAAATCTTTAAGTTTGTATAGGCAGGCGTTATGTTTGAGATTCTAAATTATATGGCAACTTACATGAAGAAAAACTCAGATGACCAACTTAACATAATGGAAGAAGACAAATATGTGAGAGGTTTGGATGTTGTGTTGTCTAACTCGACGACCATACAAGTCATTTTTATTTTTATTTTTTAGTGGATAGGAAACGAGAGGTACAAATTCTTGAACTCGAATTTGAAATGATGGTTTTGGTTTCCTTTGTGCAATATTTTTTTTTTTTTTTTTTAATTGCTTAAACTCTCGAGTCTTTTTTCACACGAGATGAGAAAGTATGAAGGTCGAATTCTTTCTAGCTCCATTTTCTACTTTTATAGTCGATAAACTTGCAATATCAAACACTTCTAGAGGGATGTTAGGTATCCACAATGTGAAGATTTGGGGCATCCTATGCATAACTCGATCGAAACCAATAACAATTAAACTCAAAAGAGATACACGTCGTATTTCAATCGTTTAGTAGACTTTAAAGTCATTGATCGAACAAAGCCAAATTTTGGAAAGACGCATTTGACTTCTTGTGAACCTCTTGCAAAAACAATAAATACAAACCACACTCATTTTATCACTAAATTGGCTATTTTACGAAGCGACATTTCATTCCTTGTCATCCATACCTAAACTATTCATTAAGAAGGGTCGAATTTATTTCCAAAAGATATTATATAATCAATGTTTAAAATTCGATCTATGTATTGACGCGGAAAGATGGACGAGCAAAGGTACTAATTTATAAACTTAATTTTTATTCACACATTTTGTGAAATTTAAAAGTATTAAATACTTATTTCTATTTATTTATCATTTAAATCGACTATAATTTATTTCCAAATAGCACGATATGCGTCACGGTTCTATATTCCTCGACAAATTCATCTCTTTTGTTAAATGCAATCGGAAAACTCGATGATTGGGCTTCGTTTCAGTGTTGTAAGAGCGATTTTTTTAATTTATATTGGATCGATTTTAAGGTCGATTCTCAAATATAATTTTTTAACCTATAAATATAAGAAAAAATTGACAGGATTGATTAAGCGGATTTGAAGCGAGGGATAATTAAGTATAATAATTAAGCATTGACTAAAGTAATGTATTTAAATTAATGTCAATCAAGCAGGCTTAACCCTTCACGTTCGATGTAGTTTTTGTCCCTGTTAGGTGACCTTTTTGGATCTGAATGTCCAATTTTTTATAATTTTTAATTTTTTAATTTTGTTGAAAAAGTCATAGTAATTAACTAATTAATTTTAAATTTTCTGACATGCAAATTGTGTAGTAATTAACTAATTAATGAGAGATATGAACAATAACATGCGTTTATATTTATTGTATTTAATTTAGATTCGAGAATATTCAACTATTTAATTTATTATTTTTCCTCTTATTTTAAATAAGAATTTATCTACTTGTACATAATTTTTTGTACATCAAGGTATCCACCCTCTCACATGAGGGTGGGACCCACTTGAATAAAAAATATTATCTCCAAGTGGGCCCCACCCCCATGTGAGGGGGTGGACACCTTGATGTACACAACATTATGTACAAGTAGCAAGGCTCTTTTAATAATTATATAGAGAGGAGAGATTATAGAATTATAGCAACTAAACATATTAAAATGTTTCGAAATTGGCCTTAGGTTTGAGAAAATTAAAACATAGATCAAACCCCTTCGAAATGGTTTGGTTCGGTTCAAAACCAGAACATTGACGAATCCACGTGGATTCAAACCAGTAATTTCGTAAAAGTGATTTCGATTCGATTTTACCATTTTACGTTTTCGTTGTTCAACTCTAGTTTCTATCTCCAATTCTTATTCATACTCTCGTATAGTCGTGAAAAAAAAATCGAGCATATTAATTAACCAGCAATCACTAATCTTTCATTTTAGAAGTCAAACTTTATTTTCAATGAACACTTTCAATTCATCCATCATTCATTTCTATATAAATCATTAAATTGTCATTACAAAATGGAAAACCATTACTCAAAGTCATTGGTCCATCCTACTATTCCAACAGAAGTTTCTTGGAAGAAAATCATACTTTGACTCTCATTATTTCATCAAATCTAAGGCAGTGGATTTTATAAAATTGATAAAAAAATATATAATAAAAAATTAATAAAAATTGTGAGGTCAATGAAATTGTGTGATTAAAAATGAGCTTGATAAAAAAAAAAAAAAAACAACTTTTAAAAAATAAGGTCAAACTGGAGCTTAATTTGTCTATTCAGATTTTATTTAAATTAAAAAGAGAAAAGAGAAAATTATTATGGCCCGCCTACCATCCAATGATGGGAATCATAAGAATTCAATCTAAAGCAAAAATAAAAATTACTTTTTTCCATTAAAAAAACTTATTCAATTACCACTCAGGTTATTTTAAATTTTCTATTTTCACTCGCACATAACAAAGTACATTATTAATTAATTATATTCATGAATCTGTCGATTAAAAAAAACGCGTAAATTATAATATATGAGAACATATTTAGCCTCTATATGAAGTCATTTTTTTTTAAACGAGTTTTTGAATAATAAATTATTGGAGAATGTATTTTTAAAAAGTTAAAAGAAAAAAATTTACGGTAAAAAAACTATTTTATTGAAAGAATGTATCATTAAAAATGTGTAAGAAAAAAAATAAAAAAATTGGTTGTCAAACGGGAGCTTACTATCCGAAAAGTTATTAAAATATAACCCACAAAAAAAAAAAAAAAAAAAAAGGTCTGCCCTCATCTAGAAAATTGATTTTGCAATGGGAACCGTGAATTCCGATAGTCCAAATGTGTCACGGCAACTTTTTATGGACTTTAAAGCGCTCTTTGTGACTGATCGCAAGGTGATGCCTTGAAACCTAGCATGGCACGGGGATGTCATGGCACTAGGTGGGGAAAATGAAGTAGACCTATGGTTGACTAGGTCTAGGCATCAAGGGTATATGGCGATACCGGTGTCACCTAAAATGGTGAAGAGATGACTCATGTCCATGAGAGAAAGTTCGTGTCCAAGTGGTATCAGAGCGGGTCCGTTCAAACATGCAGTATTGTTATGGGACAAAGTCGTGTGTTCTTGCGGAGAAAATATTGTCATGGCGGATTCACAAGACAAACTGTTGAGATCAAGGAAAAGGGGTCGCGGTGATGCCCAAATTGAAGCAAAGAAGACACAGAGCAAAAATTGATGATCGGGTCAAAATCTCATGAATCATTGTTCAAGGATTCCGAAAATGGGAACATTGATGTTCAATAATTCGACAAGCGTAGTGACGCTATGACCAAAGGAGTTGGCCATGCGAGGAACCCAAGTCGTGGTGCTAGGGGTGAAGTTTGGTTTCGAACATCCGGAGGAGTCATCCAGCCGAGGAACTACAACAGTGTTGCTGAGGGTGAAGGATTGGTGTCGAGCGACCGGGGGAGTCGTCCAGCCGAGGAACTACAGCAGTGTTGCTGAGGGTGAAGGTTGGCATCGAACGTGGCATACAAAAGGTTGCAACGGGAAGAGGTGCATGGAGCGATTTTTTTAATTTATATTGCATCGATTTTAAGATCGATTCTCAAATATAATTTTTTAACCTATAAATATAAGAAAAAATTGACAGGATTGATTAAGCGGATGTGAAGCGAGGGATAATTAAGTATAATAATTAAGCATTGACTAAAGTAATGTATTTAAATTAATGTCAATCAAGCAGGCTTAACCTTTCACGTTCGATATAGTTTATGTCCCTGTTAGGTGACCTTTTTGGATCTGAATGTCCAATTTTTTTTTTAATTTTGTTGAAAAAGTCATAGTAATTAACTAATTAATTTTAAATTTTCTGACATGCAAATTGTGTAGTAATTAACTAATTAATGAGAGATATGAACAATAACATGCGTTTATATTTATTGTATTTAATTTAGATTCTAGGGTTTGATTGTTTCATATAGAGAATATTCAACTATTTAATTTATTATTTTTCCTCTTATTTTAATAATTATATAGAGAGGAGAGATTCGCGTACATTTGCTGTTAGAGTTTGAGAGGGGGAAATAACCTAGGAGTTATAGAATTATAGCAACTAAACATATTAAAATGTTTCGAAATTGGCCTTAGGTTTAAAGTTGGAATGGGTAATTGTTTAATTGGGTATCGCATTTTATAGGATTAGGTCTAATATAAATGTATCTTTTTAATTGGGATGTATTTTTTCATTGGACTGGATAAAATTTAAAAATAAATTATTTTCAAGTTTAATTTTGTAAGCTGCTTGAAACGGTTTGAGAAAATTAAAACCTAAATCAAACCCCTTCAAAGTGGTTCGATTCGGTTCAAAACCAGAACATTGACGAATCCACGTGGATTCAAACCAGTAATTTCGTAAAAGTGATTTCGATTCGATTTTACGATTTGACGTTTTCGTTGTTCAACCCTAGTTTCTATATCCAATTCTTATTCATACTCTCGTATAGTCGTGAAAAAAAAATCGAGCATATTAATTAACCAACAATCACTAATCTTTCATTTTAGAAGTCAAACTTTATTTTCAATGAACACTTTCAATTCATCCATCATTCATTTCTATATAAATCATTAAATTGTCATTACAAAATGGAAAACCATTACTCAAAGTCATTGGTCCATCCTACTATTCCAACAGAAGTTTCTTGGAAGAAAATCATACTTTGACTCTCATTATTTCATCAAATCTAAGGCCCTGGATTTTATAAAATTGACAAAAACATATAATAAAAAATTAATAAAAAATGTGATCTCAATGAAATTGTGTGATTAAAAATGAGCTTAAAAAAAAAACGACTTTTAAAAAATAAGGTCAAACTGGAGCTTAATTTGTCTATTCAGATTTTATTTAAATAAATAAAAAAAAAAGATAGAGAAAATTATTATGGCCCGCGGCGCCCGCCTACCATCCGATGATAGGAATCATAAGAATTCAATCTAAAGCAAAAATAAAAATTACTTTTTTCCATTAAATTATTAAAATCAAGTTAACTTTATCTTTAGATGAAAAAAACTTATCCAATTACAACTCGGGTTATTTTAAATTTTCTATTTTCACTCGCACATAACAAAGTACATTATTAATTAATTATATTCATGAATCTGTCAATTCAAAAAAAAAAAAAAAAAACGCGTAAATTATAATTTATGAGAAAATATTTAGCCTCTATTTGAAGTCATTTTTTTTTTAAACGAGTTTTTGAATAATAAATTATTGGAGAATGTATTTTTAAAAAGTTAAAAGAAAAAAATTTACGTAAAAAAATATTTTATTGAAAGAATGTATCATTAAAAATGTGTAAGAAAAAAAATAAAAGAATTGGTTGTCAAACGAGAGCTTACTATCCGAAAAGTTATTAAAATATAACCCACAAATAAAAAGTCTGCCCTCATCTAGAAAATTGATTTTGCAATGGCAACCGCGAATTCCGATAGTCCAGATGTCACGTCAACTTTCTATGGATTTAAAGCGCAGCGTGAAGTCTGACCGTTTATTAGGCGTGGATAAAATAATCAAATCAAATTATATCGAACCAGAATCAAATCAAATTGAGTGATTCAATTCTGTTTGATTTTACAAATAATAATAATAATTCTAATTCTTAGAACTGGGTAATTTTAGAACCAAAAATCAAACTTAATATGGAGAGTGGAGACCATAATTCATTTTTCATTTTCTCTCATTTTTAATTTATACGCTGATTCTCAAGTGGAGACCAATAATTATCACTTGCCGTCTATCGTCACATGAATTTCTGAAATTGAAACATTAACTTTCGGTTCTTCTTTTTCAAATTTTGTTTCTTTTTTTTTTTTTTAATCAGTAATTAAACTAGAATCAAATCAAACCATAACCGAATGGTTCAATTCCAGTATGGTTTTCTATCTTAAAAAAATAAAAATTATTTGATTCCATTACCGAAAAAATATTAGTTCATGGTTCAATTCGATTTTTTTGGAGTCAGAATCAAATGGAATCATGTCAACCCCTAATACTCATCCGCATATAATTAAGAAGAAAATAGTAAAATTGGCGATGCAAGTTCTACCATGTAAGAGACCAATTGCGTAAAATCTGGAGATTGTAAAGTATTTTTCCTCGCGACACATGAGGTGCGTTTCTTCAATTGCCAAACTAAGCTGACGTGAAAATAATTGGGTTAAATTAATCAATGACCACCGACTTTATACTTAGCTCATTATGACAACTCAATTTGATTTTGTTTCACTATGACTACTCAACTTTATATTTAGTATCACCATAGCCACCCAATTTAATTTTATTTCATAAGGCCACCCAATTTCATATAACGTTTAACCATGACCACCTAATTTCATATAACATTTCACAATGTCCATCAAATTTATTTTCACTAATTTTAAAAAAAGGGTAAAAATGTAACACACACACATATATAAACATTTATTTTAAAATAATTTTTTATTTTATTTTATTTTTTAACGAACCTTTTTTTAAAATAAGTTTTATTTTATTTTATTTTTGTAAGTAACATATTTTTTAAATTAGTTTTTATTTTAAATTTATTATATATATAATGTAAATTTGTCGTTTTACTTATTTTAAAATTAATGAAAATTGTGGAAAGAAGTTGAGTGATCATGGTGACACTAAATATAAAGTTGAACGACCGTGGTAAAACAAACTCAAATTGGGTGGTCATATTGACATTAAGTATGAAGTTGGATGGTCATTGATGAATTTAATCCGAAAATAATTACTTGGACTAAAATATTTTTAAAAAAGGCAGGAAAAGTTTTATTTATTTTTATTTTTATTTTTTTAGAAGAGAAACTTTGTCAATAAAAACTTAATTTTGAAGTTTATATGCATTCGTATATAGATATGGTGTTAACTTCATTGTACCTAAATTGTATACTTTTCCTTGTTTCTCTTAGGACAAAGAAAAAAAAAAAAAAATTGGAGAAAGAAAATGATTGTCACGATGAATTATTCCTACGTGGGGTACCAAATCCTTGGAGGTGTGCGATGATGTCAAGGAGGGAAGATTCAAAGTATATGCAAAGAATATAGCTTTTGGTCCTGATTTCCACTTTCACCGTTTCCTTCTTGTTAAATGGTCATTTTCCTTGAATCCGTGTTCATTAAACTAGAGAAACAATAAAAATTGGATACAAGAGTCAAATAAAAACCAGTCAAACTTAAAACATTTACAAAAAGTGAGTCGGAGTCGATGAGTCAATTTATTCCGTTCACAAGGAATAAAATGTTACCAACCTCACGATACAGACTTTGATTTTCTTCGATAACTTTCCTAGTGCCACGGACATGTCAATCACGAGCAGGGGCGGACACAAGGAGTGCCCTGAGTCACGTGACCCCAACTTTTGGGCCAACTCTTTTTTTCAAATTCTTTGTTTTTGTCTCAATTTTAAAAGTCACTGCGGAATATCAAATGAAGTCGAAATATTGCATTTTTATCATATTTCGAAGTGTTCACTACCTAGTTCTATATGTCATCAACGGCGTGCGAAATAATCAACCGTAACAAATGTTACGGCTTCTCAAAGTAGGCCGTTTCAAACTAGTATTTTGAAAATTTTCTTAACAGGTTAATTTTAAAAAAATTCGACGATCGTATTCTATATCATAAGCGTATCTAATGATCTAAAAGACACCGAAAATAGTTAAAGATACGTCAAATATGAGTCTTAAAAGAAAATTTAACTCGTCTTTTCTTAAAAAAATTCAATTATTTCATTAGCGTCGATTATTTTTTCGCGACAAATTTCTTAATATAATTTACATAAAAAAAATTCGGAATTTTATATTCGAAAGAGTCATACCACGTGTACATTTTTGGATGTAAATTTACATGATGTATGATTTTTTTTTTTAGGTAAAATCTCGAATGTAAAATTCCTTACAACTTTTTTGAAAGTTTATTTCTGCCCCTAACTCAAAATCTTTGCGTCCGTCCCCGATCACGAGTTTGTAAACACTATTCATCCACATGTCAATCTCTTGCCCATTGACCAAGCAATAATGTTATTTGTACAATTATGAATGACAATTTTGTTGATAAATTGTGTTGACAAAAAAATATTCATTGCAAAAATAATTTTTATTAAAATTATTCAATGATAAAATGTTAAATAAAATTGTCGTCCATAATTATACGTCAACCATAATTCTTGACCTTGGGTGAGCGGTTTGCCCCCACCCGACTCATTTCCAGAGTCCAGACTGTAAATTGCTCGTACGCCGTGGATGAATTACCACTATCCTATCAGGGTAAGTTGGAGTAGGTTTTGATGTTGACTTTTGAGCACATCGGTTGACTTGTCAACCATAACCCTTGTGAGGTTCTATACATTTTCCCATAAATATCCCCACAGTTTCACACTTCTTTTTCATTATTTTAAGGAAAATAATAGTGAACACGATTCATGCTACTTTCATAATTGAGTAATGTTATTCAGTTTCAGTGTGTTTACAAATACAATATAAATGGTTCTAAATAATAGGTTAAATGAAATGTGAAATTAAATGACTTATTTAATTTCACTTATCATTTAATGTCACATTACCGCTATCTAGACTGTGTTTGTAAACATATTGGGGATGAATAATATTACTCTTAAAGATTATAAACAATTTATTATTTAGCCTCTGTTTGAGTCACATTATTTTTTTCATTCTCATTTTTCTGCTATTTTCAATCACATATTTTTCATCACATCAATAATTTTTCATTTTTTTTTGCAACCACATATCCCCCATCACATCAAAAAAATAATGCATTATTGACTACATACCGTGCACCATACATGTTGTTAGCCTTGTTTGAATCTCATTTTTTTTTTATTATTAAAATGAATTATTGAACGGTTATTTGACTCAATTTCAATCATATATTTTTTTTATAAAATAATATCACACAAAAATTCAAAAAAAAAAAATTAAAAAAAAAAAAAGAGAGAGGGGGGGGGGGGGTGTGGGGGGTTCAAACAAGAACTTACAAAAAAATAAATAAATCAATAAATCATTATAAAGCACTATACTTGATTAGACAAAAAATTAATTGAAATGAGAAAGCCACCTTGACCTGTAAACAATTGAGGTGATGGTCTAATGCCTCATATTTTTATTTTATGCTTCTAATTTGATGAAATTTATTCCCAAATAGTTCTATTTTCGGAATATTCAAGTGGTAATTAAAACACTTATTTTCATAAATTTAATTTACGTAACATAATTTTTGTCTTGAAAATAAAATAAAATTCAAGATTGAAAATGATTTTTTTATGGGTTAAAATTCTATGGATGTATCTGAATAAATTCAATGTATTGATAAACTCACTTTTCCAAATAAAAAGTAAAAGAGATAAAAGTTCAAAATATTATATCTATAACTAACTAACAGTTCAAAAAATAATTCGAAATTACTGTCGAAATTTTAGTTTGTGATAATAAAAATAAATACTCTCTTAAACTTAATTTATCGACGAAAATTTCTTCTATAAATAATTTAATAAAAATATAAAATAAAGTGCTGCTGTTAGAAAATTATATCAATAATGAAATGACAATTGAGAAGAAAAAAAAAACATATTCCACATTTGCATTTATAAATAGAAAAAAATATATATATCTAAATTATCAAAGAAATATTCAGTAGCATTTTAGAAATAATCCTCCTCTTTTTTTTTTTTTTTGGCAATAACATCAACTATATATTCACGTTCAGCAATTGTAGCACCATTAATGATTGTCAACGACATTGTAGTCTCAATCTTCGACAGAAGTGCATCGATGATAAATATTATATCAATGTTGACGATTTCGATAAATATTAATTTTTCAAATCACATACAATAATACGGTCGACAATCATCGAGTTTTAGTATGTGTATATAATAATACCGTCGACAACCAACGAAATTTTAATATGTGATTATTTGCTCCATTTAATACTTTTCTTTTTTAAAAGTCGAATTATGTTATTTGTCATTACCATCATCATTTTATGGGACAACACAATCGCATTAATAAATTCAATTAAATACAGGGACATATGACCCATGTTATTTGGCATGTCATTTAATGTCGTAAACATTAATGATGATAAATAACATTACCCTAATTCTTTTTGTTAAAATCACGAATTTGTTCGAATTGCATCTAATAACTTGTATATTGAATAACCGAGTTTTAAATTAATCACTTTTCATCATTAAAATCGAAACTATGTTACAATTTTAACGAGGAAAATTTGCAGAGCGGTCCCAAACCTTTAGATTTTTACAAATTTTACTTTAACCTTTAATTTGTACCACCAAGGCCTCAACGCTCCCTATCCCCCGCCTACGACTACAAAACTCCGTCATTACTGACCATCGCCAAAGAATTTGGGAGGTAGGGGTAGGTGAATTTATTTTATTTTTTATTATTTTTTATTTTTTAATTATTAATATGTGATTGACAAAAATGCCCAGTTTAAATTAATTAAAATATTCAAAAAAAAATTCATTTTCAGGTCTACTCACTGTTTCTATAATTTTGGACTCTTAGTGCTAATTTTTCAAAGATTTGGGATTGCTGATGTCACAGATTGAAGGATAAAGTAAAGTTTGTAAAAAATTCAAATATTTGGGATCGCTATTGCAATTTTCCATTTTAACAATAATAAAAATAAAATTATCTTCAGAATAATTTCAAATTTAATTAAAAAAAAAAAGAAAAGAAAATTAACTTTATTATTTTATCTCATTAAACTTTATTAACATGTCCACCTACCATTTTTCATTACTTTTTCTCATTAAACTTTTAATCAACATGTCCACCTACCATTTTCCTATTCTAATGAACACTCACCTGTGGGGGTAGGTGGTGTTGGTAATATACGTTACGGATGACAGTGGGTTGTACTATAATTATATTATACGTAGATCATAATTTACAAATTAATTTATCAATAGATAATTTTGCCAGATTTGATTAGGATAAAATCTCACTAAAAAAACTCTACAATAAATATTTAGTAGATTTTGATATAAGTAGATGAAATGTGTGGATGAAAAGTTATGAAACCCATAAATATGTGATTGAAATGAATTGTTAACTTTAACGTAGAGTAAATCTTAATCGGTAACAAAGATGGGCTAGTATTCCACTTATCATTTAACGTCTTGCCGCCATCTAGATTGGGGTTGCAAACCCAGTGGAGCTATTTAACATTACTCGGTTTGCAACCCCAATTTAAGTGATTTTGAATGATAGGTCAAATGAAATGTTAAATTAAATAAGTTATTTGATTCCACTTATCATTTAATACCACATTGTTGTCATCTAGACTGAGGTTACAACCTCAATCTAGGTGGCTCTAGATGATACGTCAAATTAAATAAGTAATTTGACTGCACTTATCATTTTAGTCGCATTGCTGCCATCTAGACTGAAATTAAATAAATCATTTGATTTCACTTATCATTTAGGGTCTGTTTGATTGTAAAGGTGAAAAATAGGTGAAAAGAAAATGTTTTACATGGAATTAATTTGCCTAAAATTATTTTACTGGGAATTATAATTAATTGTGTTTGATTGGTATAATTTTTTATGGAAAATATTGAAAGTTTGGTGTCCGTTTGACTTCTTTTTTATGTAAATTGTTCATTAAAGTGATAATTTTTCTACCATTGGGTCTAGAATTTGTTCCAATTGCAAAAAAAAAAAAAATATTGAAAAAAATTATTATACCGAATATCATTCGTTTCTTTATTTTGCATGGAATTGTCAATAAAAGTGATAAAAAAAAATTTACTATTGTATCTAGACTTTTTTCTAATTGCAAAAAAAAAAAAAAAAAAAAAAAAACCTGGGAATTTTTTTTCCACCAAAATATAAAGAATTCATTTTCCTCAAAAATGTGGAAAAAAAATTTCGGGAAAATTTTGCGTATGAAACACTACAAAATTTGAAAAATGGAAAAAAAAAAATCCATTTTCCATTGGAAATATGGTGAATCGAAAGGAGCCTTAATGCCACATTACCGTCATTTAGACTGGAGTTACAAACCCATTTGATTCCACTAATCCTTTATTAATGCCACATTACCGTCATTTAGATTGGAATTACAAATTCAGTGGAGCTAAATATCATTACTCATTTTGAATGAACAAGCAGCCCACTTGCATTCAATTTCTGTATTTCCCTTGTTTTTTAATTAATAAAAAACTGTAATTATTCAGTTCAATTTTCCATTATTATAATAAAATTATATGTATTAAAATAATTATGTATTTTTCAAACCTTGAAACCTTCGCTATAAGAACACAACCATATCTCCTTTATAATCTTGTTAGAGAGAAATAGAGAGATACAGAGAGACTTGGAAAAATGGCACTACTTACAGACCTCATCAACCTTAACCTCTCTGACAGCACAAAGAAGGTGATAGCTGAGTACATATGGTGAGTTTGCTTTCACTTCATTAACGGGTTGTGTTGCTCTGGTTTTACTGTACATGTACTCTGTTTCATGAGATTTTTTTTCTTCTTTTATTAACTTCAAACTTTTGTTTATTTTTTTCCTTTCTTTCTGGGACTTTTACTTAGTTGATGTTCTTAGGTTTTTATTTACTAAGTTTTTTGTCTTTTTTTTTTTTTTTTTTTGGAATCACCATGAATTGTCTCTGTTTTTCGATCCCCTGTTTCTTGATGTTGTGATCTAGTAATGTTTGAAAAATCGGCCTGATTTTGATTATGTTTTCTATTTTATCATTTATGAATCTTTGTTTGAGAGATTTTAACAGATTTTTTTGGAGTTTGTGGACCATTTATTCTACTCTTTTAACTTTTATAATCTTTGTTTCATGTTATTTACATTGGATTCACTTGTTGAAACTTTGTACTTTGTACTTTGTTTTCCGTTTTTATATTTAGAATCTGCCAAGTGGTTGAGACAAACAGATCTGATCTGATGTATACAAGATCTTTGTTTTCCTATTTTATTTTTGTAATAATTCCTTTATCCTTTCAATAATTCATTTAAGGTTTCAGATTATAATTGTTAGAATATTATCATGTTTTTGTATTGTATAATACAAATAATTGATTCTATGTTGGTGTATTAATGGGGATTCTTGTTAGTCTGATTCCTTATATTTGTGTGAATATAATTAACAGGATTGGTGGATCTGGTATGGATTTAAGAAGCAAAGCAAGGGTAATTAATTTTTCTTTCAAAAATAATTTATTTCTGTGTACGCAGTTAAGACTATATGTGCAAACGAGTTCCATGATTGCTGACAAACACCTTTTGTTTTTTAACAGACTCTTTCCGGGCCAGTCGACCATCCCTCAAAGCTTCCAAAGTGGAACTATGATGGATCGAGCACAGGCCAGGCTCCTGGAGAAGACAGTGAAGTCATCGTATAGTAAGTTTTTTTTTTTCTGATTCAATCTTGTTACATAATCTTGACATTAGATTTAGCCTATGTTTGGTATAGCTTAAAAGTTATTAAAAATTTAAGTCAAAGGCAACAAATTAACTTTGACAGCACATTCCATGGGACCCACGACAGCACATTTTAATCAAGTTTATCAAAATCTACAAAAAAAAAAATCTGATATTTAGCAAAACCAAATGGGGCTTAATATGATTTTGGGGAAAATATGTGGGTTTTAACTTTTTACTTGTTCTATTACTGAATGAAACAGTCCTCAAGCAATTTTCAAAGATCCATTCCGCAGGGGAAATAATATATTGGTAAGTTGCTTCTTACTATCATCGGTTATTTATTTATTATGTCGGTTTTTAATTTACTTATATGTTTTAAATCATGCCTAACTTGATAATTTCTCTCGATTAGGTCATGTGCGATGCTTACACTCCGGCTGGTGAGCCTATTCCAACGAACAAGCGGCACAGTGCGGCCAAGATTTTTAGCCATCCCGATGTTGATGCTGAAGAACCATGGTATTAACTATTGAGAATTTAAATTTGATTGGATATTATTCAAATTTCTTTACATTTCCGGACCTTCTTGTGTATTGAAATTTTATTTTTTGCATTTAAGGTACGGTATTGAGCAAGAGTACACCCTTTTGCAAAAGGACGTTAAGTGGCCCATTGGATGGCCCCAGGGAGGTTATCCCGGACCTCAGGTATGCAGAACTGTATAGGACTAACTGTATGGAGAGCAAAATATTGGCCTTTTATTATCTTTCTTAACGGCGTCGAGTTCCATCCAAATAAGCCACCAGTGTCGTGTATATCCTATATAATGGCAGACTCTTCTTTCACTTATAGGGCCCTTACTACTGTGGAATTGGAGCTGACAAAGCTTTCGGACGTGACATTGTGGACGCACATTACAAGGCATGTCTTTATGCAGGAATTAACATAAGTGGCATCAATGGAGAAGTGATGCCCGGTCAGGTAAAATTTACCTTCCTTGAACATTTTCTGACTAGCTACTTATTCGGCCCTTTTCCCTTAATCTTAATTTGAAATTGCTATTGTGGTTCTCCTCTTATGCAGTGGGAGTTCCAAGTTGGACCTTCTGTTGGCATCGCAGCTGGTGACGAGCTGTGGGTAGCTCGTTACATCCTGGAGGTATTCTGGCATACATTGCTGTAAACATCACTAGTTTTTCCGTAATTATTCATGAGCAAGGTTGTCTTAAACTATTTAGTCGCTGATTAACAGAGGATCACCGAGATTGCTGGGGTGGTAGTATCATTTGATCCCAAGCCAATCCAGGTAAAATTTTCATTCGATGTATTTCTTCTGCTGCACTTGCTAAAAGTTTTTCATACAAGAAACTAGTATCATTGTGATATTTTGTTCATTACCAGGGTGACTGGAATGGAGCCGGTGCCCACACAAATTACAGGTATTTTTTTTAACTTGTATATGATATGGGGATTGCATTTTTATTGGGACCTGGTCTGATCTCTTGGCAATTTTATTCATTTAGCACCAAGTCTACGAGGAAAGAAGGCGGCTTTGAAGTCATCAAGAAGGCTATTGAAAAGCTTGGACATAGGCACAAGGAGCATATTGCTGCATATGGCGAAGGCAATGAACGCCGTCTCACTGGAAAACATGAAACTGCTGATATCAACACATTCAAATGGGTAAATTACTACTTTCTCTCTTCAAATGTGCTATGTGAAAAAACTAGTTACTTAAAAGCAGCTTTTACATTTCTAAAGCTTAGCCACATTTTACGTTCTCGTTACTTTGAAATGTGGGATGCTTACAAACACAAAGCTTAAGAGCATTTTTGGCTAATTTAAGTTGAAAGTAACTTTAACGAGTCTTGTTCATTACAAATTTGAAGTTGTATATATGAATTCTTGTACTCCACATCTCTCGAATCATAATGTGTGATTTTTCAGAATTGTGAATTGACCATGTTATTTTCACACGGTTTTTCGACAGGGGGTTGCGGACCGTGGTGCATCCGTCCGTGTTGGTCGGGACACCGAGAAAGATGGTAAGGGATACTTCGAGGATAGGAGGCCTGCTTCTAACATGGACCCATACACTGTCACCTCAATGATTGCAGAGACGACTATCCTCGGGAAGCAGTGACCTGTTGGAAGTCAGATATTATAAAGAGAATTGTATTACAAAACAACCGTTTCATCTGTTTTCTGTAGGGCAAGATATAGGGCAGATTATCTTGCTATCATTCACTATTCTCCATTGCTATTTGCATTTGTATTGCAGTCTGCAAGATTTGAGTTCATTGCTCCTTTGAATTCTACATGTTTAATTACATATTAATAACAATATGAAGTGTTGGCTTTTGATGTTTGCAACTGAAATAATATCTAGTTCCTGGTTGGCTTTCAATGGAAATTTTTTTAAGGCCAATTTTGTCAACAATGCAGAAAATTTTGAAAATATCATTGGAGTGCATGTACGCCAACAATTATCAATGACAATATCGTCGATAATGTTATTAATCAGGATGATAATGTAATTAATCGGCGAGATGATTCAATAGTTAGCGAAAGCCGTTATATAAAATTGTTCTATTACTTTATTTATCGATTAAATTTTATCAATAAAATATTATTAAATTACACATTTTTAATATTACTAACTAAAATAACCGTTCCTAATCTTAAATTATTTTTAATTACAGACATAATTTTCACTGCAGGAAAATTGAGCATTTATGACGGCAATTTGCTACTGTAAAAGGTATATACAACGTTTTTCATGATTTTCCTAACGTTGACAATGATATAGTAGTAAAATTTTACGTGGATTGAAAATTATTGCTCTCCCAAAAAATTCATACTTTTGTCCAAATTTGAAAATAGGAAAGATAACGCGTTTTCACTGTTTCAAAAGTAACATAGGTTGCAATCGAGTTCCAAATACTTCAAAGTATCTTCTAAAATGGTTTGTACTGATCATCTTCAATCCATGAAAATTCATACTCAATGTGAAACCCAAAAAAAAGAACTCGATCAACGATGGAATAGGGGGACTTTCGAACTGGTCAGGGCTCCAACCCATTAAAACTTTTCCTTTAGATTTTTTTTATTTGTTAAAAAAAAAAAAAATCTAATTTGATTTTTCTTTTTAATATATTAGTCAAGTTTAATTTTTTTTTTATAACTGAATCGTGATTCGACCCTAAACTCGATAGATAAATTCAAAATTTAAACAAATAACCCTCATATTCATGATATGTGAAATGGCAAAAGTATATAGAGATGAAAGCAATACAAATTAATAATTGAAATAAGAGATTATAGTTTATAAGCAATAAAATAATATACAATAAAGTTAAACAAAGTTCAGGTTTCTTAAACTTATAGCTAGTTTTATTTTATTTTCCTGAGACATTTGTTCACGTTTTTACTTTGTAGCTAAGTAAACCTCACTTATAAGTAAAGTTTTATAGAAGTTAGGTTTAACTTACAAATGAAAAGCAATTTATTTTGAGGATCAAAAGTTATCGCAAAATAAGTAACTATTTATTTTTTCGTTTTCTCTGTGTATCATGAAATCACTTGTTATAAGTACGTTTGGTTAGTCTTAAAAAATGTACTTATAAGTAATTTTTTTTTTTCTTTTTCAGATTTTCCACGTTAACTTACTTATCCTACGGCAAAGAGAATTATTTACAAATAAATAACTTGTTAACCTAAATTAAGAAAAAAAAGAAAAAAAAAAAAGTAACGTCTAGATATGAATGGAAAACGAAAAAGTAACTTCTACTTTAATTAAGCTTGGCCAAACATGCTTGTCCTTTACCAATTATAGCCAGTTTTAGTTATGTCAAGAATCAGGTGATACCCAAGTTTATATTCCTACTGATTTTTGGCAAATCAACTTTAACCCCAAATCACTCAATCCCTGTGTACGTATACAAGCTGAAATCGTGAATGGAATTGTGCAATAATTGTTTTGGACATCGTTCTTTGTGATTCGCCTCGTAGATCGGCCGGAGAATCACCGGAAACAGTAACCTTGGAGGGAAAATTCAGGTTTTTTTTCTCTCCTCCTATTTTTCATTTTTTTTTTCCACATTGTTCAATGGCTGCTAGTAACTCTCCACCTTTCGCTGGTCACATTTATTTCCTTTCACCGTGTATTCGCCCGCTATTTCTTTATAACTCTGTTTTGGCCTTTCTCCGGACAATTAGTGTTATTGCTTTGCCCTAATCGCTGAAAAATAAACCCTGTTTCTATCCTATCTGACACGCTATTTTCCACGCTATTCTGTAATTACTGTATATGAATTATGTATTTTCACTAATTATGATTTCAATAACCTGTGAAATAGTTTTGTGAACTGCCCCTTTAGTAACTATGATATTGTAATGGTTTGAGTTGTTTATGAATTAAAATTAAGTTTAACAGATGAATTCTCAAGGAAATCCTAAAATTCCTACAAAGGAAGAGATAAGAACGAGGCTCTAATCAATGAGAGGTGCTGTGCACGGTGACAGGATTTTGCTAAACTGCAGTTTGTTGAATTGTCTGAAGAAGAAATTTCTTACGGAAATTGACCTTGAACCTACTCAGCGAAGGATGACTGGGATAAGTTAGTTAGGATATTTAAGATCATGACAGGATAGTACTATAACAAGAAACAAATGAGAACCATGAAGAGAGAATTGTTACAGAACAACCCTTTTATCTGCTTACTGTAGGGTGCTTTGTCTTGTTTTCATTTGGTGTTATATATCACTATTAGCCTTGAATCTTATATATCATTATTAGCCTCAAATCTCTGTCTGCGAGGTTGAGTTTATTGCTGTTTGTATTTTGCACCTGTTCAGACATAGTTATTGTAACAGTGTGAGGGGTTGGTTTTCAATGTTGGAAAGTGAGGTTTATTATCAAGTGTTTCATGCTTAGGCTCTACGATAATTAATCTTCATTTTCTGCATTTTCTCTGTCAACATTGATTTTATTTCAATGACTTAATAGTAGTACATTCGGATTTTAAAATTAAAAGGAAGACTCCAACTCCATGCATGAGGCTAATTCGTATAATTAGATCCGCTTAGGCATTCGGCAGAACTAAATGAAGAGAATAAAAAAGAAATGGAATGGGCTCATTTCAATTTCAGGATATGCCTCTGTACCTTAATCAATGGGACCCAGTGAAGTGCCATCTCACATTGCCTTATGTTATGGTTAAACATACAATGACTGGCAATGGAGTCTTGAAAGGCCTCAGCAGTCGGGCTGTGAACCATAGTCTATCGGCGTAGAGAAGTCACTCCTGAACAAGATTTTAAATCAAGAGACTTTTACTGCTTTTCGAAGGCATACTTGGTTGAAAAGAACTAGGAAGATGATGAAATTGAGAGGGTTCAGACAGAGCCTCCATTTCTGCTCCTTTTTGTACTGTATAATCCTTCTATTCATAGGATTATTTTTAACGAGAAGAATTATATAATGGACTGCTACATATCTATAGTAAAAAGATCGTCATCTAGGGATGACAAAAAAACTCGGGGGCTTGGGCTCGGCCCGGAAAAAGCCCAAGCTAGGCCGAGCTCCATGTTGGAGCGCCGGCTCAAGGCCTGCCAGGCTCGTCACCGGCCCGTGACTGAGTAATAATTTTTTTTTTTTTTTTTAAAGTTTAAATGTATTTTGTTGTATATATTAATATTTAACTATTATTTATAACATACATACATTGCACAAATTTTAAATACATTATAAAAAATTATAAATTTATAATGAATTTTTAAAAAAAAACACGAGCTGGCTCTGCCCGTTAAGGCTCAAGCCGAAAGTTCAGGCTGAGCCTCATTTTTTTGGCCGAGCTTTTGCTCGGATCGGACCCAAAAATGCTCGGACCTGTTTTGCTCGAGCCGAGCCCGAGCTCTGAGTTTCGGCTCGTTGACATGGCTACCGTCATCTGTTTCTGCTGTTATTACCTTGTAAAGATGATTTCAACTCAACGAACTCGACCATTTGTCAAGTTGGCTGAGCTAACTATTTCACTATTTTGTCAAGTAACTAAGTTTGACGAGGAAGATACGGTTCTCGAAGAAAGTTACATAACGTGTAGTATTCTTCATTTCTGACACTGTCATCTAGTAGCCATTGTCCTCAAATTGAACATCTCTCCAACCAGAATTGCATTTGGTAGCAGAAGTTAGTCAATGTTGTAATGTGTTCAGACTTAAAGGGTCTCATAGGATAATTCATTATAGAGAACAACTTGGCTATTTTTCAAAAAAAAAAAAAAAAAAAAAAAATCTCTCTCTCTCTGTCCCTTTTTAAGAAATTACTTTTTATTATTTGCAAGAAAAATGTAATTTGTAAAGTTAAACAAAGATCATGCTTTTAAAACTATTAAGTAGTTTTATTTTTTATTAGCTTATATTTGGTTATGTTTGACTAACTTTATAACTAAGTAATGCTTGTAAGTAAAGTTTGAAAAGGGGTGTTTTGAGTTGTAACTTGTAAGTAATTTTTTCTTATATATAAATAGAAAAGTTATTTATTAAGAGCATGTTTGGTTGTGCTCAAAAATAGGTCAAACTTACTTTTAAGTTAATTGTTTTGTTAAAAATATTTTTCGAAGTTAAGTTTTTTTGGTATACAAAACTTACCCTTTTAAGCCCAACCAAATGTGCTCTTTGACAGTCGAAAGGGATATTGTCAAAATAAGGAACTTGAATTCCTTGTTAATTTGACAAAATCACAATTCACCTTTATCATTAAGCTAGTTTAATCATGTCAAGAATCAGGTGACGTCTATATTAAGCTGTTCCTATTTATTTTTGGCGACTACTTGATTTGCACCCTAAGCAAATCGATCCCGTTTGTGTATACAAGCTGAAACCCTGAAAATAATTCTTATTTTCAACACTATTCTTTGTGATAGCCGCCGTAGATCTGATGGAATCTCCTGAAAATCCAGGTCTTCTTCTCTATTCATCTCCTTTTCAGTTCTTTTCCATACTTTCACCATTTAGCTGCCATTATTTACTCGAGAGAGGCTACACTTACAGAACTGGCCCCTGCCAGATTACACACATGGGGGGTGGGGGCCACGATTTTTTTAATACATTGGGTGGGGCCCTGCTACAGTGAGGGCCTGTAACGCCCCTGTGAAATTACCCTGTACGCAGGGCTTAATTCTATTTACTCGCCGCGGGCCAGAATTCTTTTGTTTACTCACTTTCCTCCAAATCATCAGCCAGAAGTTTTCCCTTGTCCTTAACTTTGACGGCTGTGTTTTACAACTCTGTCTTGGCCTTTTCACCGGCCAAATACTGTTATTTGCTTTGCCTAATCAATGAACTACCATGCTTTTAGCCTTTCTAATGTGTTGTTTTTCATGCTTTTCAGTAATTACAGTATATGAATTTTTTAATAATTGGGTAATTACAATTTCAAGTTTTCAACAATCTAGAAAATATTTTCATGATTTGCTTTGATGAATATTTTTACGTGTGCTTTTGTATAAAATTCAACAGTTGTTTAACTGAATGTGTATACTTGCAAACCAATTTTGCAGCATATCACAGATAATTGTAATTTGAACAGGACAATCATGATATTGGAATTGTTTGAGTTTTTAATTAATTAGAAAATTAATCTTAACAGATGGATGCTAATGGAACATCTCAAAATCTGAACAAAAACTCTGCAAGGTGGGATGAGTTTGCTAAACTTAAGTTTGTTGAATTGTGTGAAGAAGAGATTTCCAAAGGAAATCGACCTCGAACCTACTTATCAAAGGATGGATGGGATAATTTAGTTAGAAGATTTAAGATCATGACTGGCAGGAGCTATAACAAGAAACAAATGAGAAATCATTGGGATTCAATAAAATTGGAGTGGTGTCTTTTTAAAGATCTGATGCGAGGACAAACTGAAATTGGCTGGGACGAGGCAAGGAAAACAATTGTTGCTGATGACAAGTGGTGGGAAGAAAGGATTCAGGTATTATGTGTGCACGTACATTTTTCATTACATGTTATTTAAGTGTCTGAATTTGATATTTGTGTAAACTCTTTTATATAGGTGAACGAGAAATTCAAAAGATTCAGAAATAGAGATTTATCTTTAATATGTAGATACGACGTCCTATTTTCTGACGTTGTAGATACTGGAGCTAGGCCGCATACACCCAATGGTCAGTTTTATGTAGGGGGACCGAAGAAAGAAGCTGTATATGATGAAGTTGAAGGTAGTGGTAATAATGACGAGTGCTTAAAGTTGATAGTAGCCGGGCAATCAAGGGAAAATCCTGAAAACTACATGCTTCCTGCAGCCGGGCAATCAAGGGAAATTCATGAAAATTGCATGCTTCCAGCAGCTGGGCAGTCGAGGGAAAATCCTGAAAATATCATATTTCCCTTGGCAGGGCAAAATCATGAAAATTGTGTATTTCCCTTGGCAGGGCAATCAAGGGAAAATCGTGAAAATTACATGTTACCATCTTCCTCGTTTGCAAAAAGAAAGTCAAGCATCAGGTCAGAAACAAGGAAATCGACGTCTTCCTCATTACGGGATGATATTGAGAACCTCGCGAATTTGATCTCTGCCAAAATCAGTGGTGCTGGACCCTCCATCGAGGAATGCTTGGGCTTACTACGCAAGATTGATGGAGTTGCTGTTGGAAGTCCAACATATTTCTACGCTTGCAACTTCCTTTGTAACAAAGAAAATAGGGAAATGTTTGTTGCAATTGGAGATGCTACAGCACGATACAATTGGATTATGTATAACTATAGTATCTCGAAATCAAACAATCCAGGGTTGCCATGATCTAGTTCACTGTTAAGTTTTGAATATTTTCAGACATGTTGGATCAATATTTCGATGAATAGTCTATGTAACTTTAACAGATTTGAGACTTATTTATGTTGTATGAATTATGTAAGCTTTCTTGAAATCTATCTCATTACTTTATTTTTTGTTTGTAATAATGTTTAAATTTTGTTCTAAGATAAATAAAATGGAGCGATAAAATGTAAGCACTTGTAGCTTTAATTCAAGAAATGATTATAATATAGTTGGGAGAGAGGCTGCTGTTATAGAAAAAAAATTCTGTAAAAAATAACAAAATACACACGTGGAGGTGGACCCCTTTTTTTGCAATAATATTTTACTCACATGGAGCCACTCCCATGTGAGTATTTTGTCATTTATACAGAAGAAACAGTTCTGTACAAGTGAATAATTCATATAGTCGATGAAAAGACTGACTGACAATTGATAGAAGAAAATTGTACTCAGTATATCGAACAAGTCCAACTCTTTGGACGGATGATTTTCCTAAAAGCAATTATTATCATTGAAAAAAAGTTGTGGTTGAACCAAAAAGAGCATGCTTATGAAGTGGACTAGTTTAACTTACAGCTAATGTGCTTCTTAAGAGTCCATTTTCTAGTGATTGCTATACTTTTTCAAAGTGGAAAAATAGGCTCACAAGTCATTAAAGTATCGTGCACAACTTCACGGGATAGGAACGACAAATTAAATATCGTAGTAATGGTAGAGTCATTGAAAAAGAACGTTTCAACAAAAATTATGTATAGATTGATTATGTTATGATGTGATAATAATTGATTATTTTACTTTCGCTTCGATCAGAATTGATATTGGAAACGTAAGAGGCCAATCCACACACTCCTAACTATTAATCATGCTAATTTAATCTTATGTTTTTATTATTTGTAAGTTATCAATGAATTAGATATTACATCTTAAATAAATAAATAAAAATGTGAGGCTGATACTTCGAAGTATACAGTTCGAGATCACGACGATTGAAAATAAACAAATTAATCTAGATAAATAAATAACTAAGGAATGAGTTTTATAAATATTTTATGATATATTGTATTAATTTTTAGATAGCGAAAAATATTAAATTATGATAATAGAACGAGATTGGTTTCATGAAATTTTAATAGAAGTTAGAAGTTATTAATTAATTATTGAGGTATTTACTTTGAGACTGTATTACAAAATAAACCATTAATTAACTACAGGAATTGGCATTTAATTAAATTAAACTTAGTTTATCAATATAATAGTAAATTAATTTGGTTTTCAAGAAACACGACATAGATAACAATTTTTGTCAGTATATATCTACTGGGTGTAAGCAACGTGCAATGCACGTTTACTTAGTTTATATTTAATAGTTTTGTTTAAGAAATAATTTGTTATTAATAAAGATGTAATTTTTTTGGTTAATTAAATAATTAATGATGTAATGTTTATGTAATTGATAAATAATTAAATAAAATGCTTTTCTCTGTCATTTCCAACTCAAAATCACAAACAGAAAACTCAAAGTATGTTAAGGGGTAAGAAGATGAGTTTACTCAGTCTCCATTTGATTCTCATTAATGTAAAATGAGAATGAAAAATATAGCCGTTATTGGACCCCACACAAGAGATAGAAATTCAAAATTGATAGATTGATGTGATGGATAACGGTCATATTTATGAGTTTTTAATGAGAAATAAACAGAGGCTTAAACTTTTTGCATGACTAAAGTCTTTACTCTTTTTTAAGTAATAATACAATTCATTTTATCGCTAAAGTATGATATGTATTACGATAATATATGTATATCATGTGTTAGACTTAGTATTGGTAAGTGACGGGTAAATTTTCGAGAACGAAAATATTTTAAGGGGGTGAGAATGTAATACCCCAAAAATTTTCATAAAATATAATTCAATTTTTATATACTATATTTTAATATTTTGAAAGTTAGGGACTAAATGATACATTTATCAAATTATATTTTATTTGTGTCAAATATTTAGATATTGATAGAGTTATTGTAAATATATGAATATTGGTCTCGTTGGATAAATCGTAATTAGATACATAAATCAAATTCGAGAAAAAGTCGATTGGGATAAATTAGCTCCAAGATATTTTAGTTTGAAAGAATTATCAAAAGCTAATTTATTATTATTATTTAATTATAATTTTGAAAGTAGGGGTGGTGAAAAAATATTTTCCATTAAAAACAAAAAATTCCGTTAGTTTTTCCGTTAAATCAAGAAATTCCGTTAGTTTTTCCGTTAAACCAACAAATTCCATTAAATAGGCACTTTTTATATATAGAAAGATTAAATATTACAAACATAAGCCTATAATATCGATATATAAATTTTCATATAAAGTATATTTTGAAATTAAAATCGAATATTAAAAATATTTTATAAAAATGATTATTTTGGGAATGTGTAGTTAAAAAATAAGAAAAATTATAGATTCCCGTTTGAGAAAATATGATTGAAAACGAATTTGAAAAAATAATTAATTAAAAAAAATCACTAGCTTAATGTCAATGTCACTAGTGAGAAGTTTCAAAATAAGGATAAAAAAAGATAGAACAATTCAACCAAATAGTTTAATCTCAAAACCTTGTAATATACATAATTGGTGGCAAAATTTGACATGGCACGCGTACGGTGCCAATGAATATATACATATTTGCTTAGTATATATCTATTGCATTAAATGGCATTCATATTGTCCATTTATACTAATTTGCTACAATCAGCTGCACCAAATCCGACTTTTCGACCAACAAGATCAAATTCTACCCATCGATTTTGTTGATGATAATTGCCAAAAATGTTACTTGAAGTATCAAGCAGTGATGACCGTCCGATCCCTATGCAGTAGACCCCACCTCCAACGTCATCCAAAACCCTCTCCTTATTTATCAAAATATCTATGCCATTTTCAAATTGAAAAACCATGTTGCCTATCAACCTTCCGATCTCAATAGGGTTTCCGTCAAAGCACATATCCAATGATCCTCCATGCACGTACCCTTTCTTTAGTCGTCGGCCTGTCACCCTCACAACTTCTTCTCTTACCTGTTAAGGTAGAATCACACATCGTTTAAATTCAAAAAGAATATTTAACTAATAAATGATTGAGGTAATCTTCCTAACAAAGTTGAAGTTTTAAGTAGAAACTTATAAATAATACGATATATAAGGGTCCATGAACCTCGACCGTACGGTCAAATTTCAATATTGACATTTTAAGCGAGCTACCATCGTGAAAGTATGTTTAAGGGTAAAATTCTAGTACCCTATAAATTTGAAAAAAAAAAAAAATAATTAACATACAATAGCTTTTACCTTAGAGTATGCTTCATCCACTAAAAAAGTGTATTGGGTGCCAGAGTCAATCATCGTCTGGCCTGAACCGCCAGAATCCGGCCGGAAAACTGATACAGGTATGTTCAGTTTCTTTCCGCCGATCATTATCCCCGTCATGGGAAGAGTGTAGGCCAAAGGATCGAAATTTGGCATGCTTTGAATTTGAGGAAAAGACAGAAGATTGACATACTTAAATGAATGTGAATTTGGATTCTGTCCAAGGTAAAATGTTCCAGTCGGTGTAATCCTCGGAGTTCCTTGTCGGAGTGGCACGCAGTAAGAGAATTTTGAGATTTTAGCTTGGGAGGGAAACGATAGCCGCCCAAGATTCATTCCCAGAATACCCTGAGCCTCGCTGGAGCTGGTGGCGCAACCAACCACCAAGGGAGGGGTAATTTGGGAAGGTGACAATGTGAATTTGTCTGTGACAAGATTACCCTCAGCTAAAGTCCCATCAGCATAGAAGTAAGAGTAGTGGCATAAATTGTTCACGCAAGAAGTTGGGAGGGTAAAATCGCGATTTCGTGGCATGCAAAGTGGGCTGTTGCATGGGAGGTTAGAGAAAGAAGAAGAGAGAGAAGGATCAAACGACACCGTTGGAGGCTTTCTTGGTAACTTTCTTTGGCATTGAATCCATGAAAGTTGGCTGCCTGTGTCCAACACCATTGGTAGAGTCTGTGGTGGGGTCCCAATTGGGAGAGAAACGATCAGAGCTATTGAGTACCTGAATGATGATTTGTACTTGATCAACGGTGATGATGGGACAGCACCCTTTGATCTTTGATGGCCATGTCCTTTTGGTGATGACACAAGAGAAGAAGATTGAATCTCTCCTTGGGAAAAAGAAGTGTTGTGTGAGAGAGGGACGGAGGAGAGAGAAAAGGAGAGAGAAACCGAGTAGTTTTCACCCGTCGTGTTCTTCAGCGTCGTGTTTCTTGTTTCTATTTCTGTACAACCCAGATCGAAAAAACTCAAAAACACCAGACATAAAAGAAAGAGAGAATTGTAGGACGCCATGAAAGAGTTGTGCGCACACACACACAATCAAGGGGAGAGAGAGAGAGGCCCTGGGGTTGGAGAGTGGAGAAGGTGTGTTGGGGTGACTCTGGTTAGGGGTGGTTGGTATTTTATACAGCCAAAAAAAATTGGGGATTTCTTACATTCTTATGATTGAGTGGTGTTTTGTAAGGTTTCGACAGTTAAGGATACATCGACAAATGTTGTAAAGTGTCTTGTACTGGTACAGCATGTTTGTCTTATAAGCTAAGACATAAAATATGTTAAGATAATATATATATATTTTTATTCATTTTTTTGGGTTATGAGTGAGTAGGAATCACCATCAAAATAAATAATTTAACGTAATATGAAATTCGATACGTAAATCTGCCAAGATTTTGCATGACAATTACAAAAGAAAATACCATATTTCTATGGCTTTAGGAAAGATAGTATTACACAATCAACTATCGAAAGCTTCAAAAATTAGTATATAGCTAAAAAATATGTAGTTAATTTCATAACTGTCACATATGTCGTAATATATTATTTTTTATCACGCAATGTGAATCAACTATCAAAAGCTTCAAAAATTAGTATATAGCTAAAAAAAATGTGTAGTTAATTTCATAACTGTTACGTATGTCGTAATATATTATTTTTTATCACGTAATGTGATAAAAAGTCTATTTTATACACTTATTCGAATTTTAAAATATTGACATTTCGTAATTCTTTTAATAGAGTTATAGCATAATTTATTATATAACGTGTTATTAGGTGAAACTCAATGAATGGAAGTGAAATTGAAAGAAAGAAACGAAAAATGACAAGATCCGAAAGTTATGAAAGATGCACAAGAGTTATGGAAACTTGAAAGCTGTGTGAAAAACCTAAATCGTCCACTTATAGGCCAAAAATTATAAAATGTGAGGGGAATAATGAAAATTAAAAAATGAAATTTTGAAGTTTGAATCTCAAGCAACAATGGTTGCCAAAGGTTCATGGAGTGATTAGATGGTAGCGATAGATCTATAGCTTTGAATTGCTGCAAAGCAGCAATATTATAAAAATGGCCGGTCACGAGCTAACCTTGTGAACAAAAAAACTCGATTTGACTCTTTCCATGACTCACCTCGAAGGCGAGTTCACAAGTGACTCGCCTTATTTGATATCCCTAAGTGAAGCTTACATTGTTGTTCATGAAAATATATTTTGGATTAAAATTACCGCAAATGTACGGTTCATTAATAAGTAATAAAGTTGATTTATTGAGTCCGAGTATCGTCCCACGAAGATTGATTAATTCAATTCCTATTACCATGATCTTAATCGAAACAATAAAATTAAAGCGTTGTTGTAATGAAATTATAATTAAATTAATATAATTATGCAATGATGAATGATTTGACTATGCTGAATGCAAATAGTGTTGAATGTAATTTGAAATTTTCGAATGTATGATTAATGTACTTTGATCATGTATCCCTAAACAATAATCTTCTTAAGCCTAGTTTTACACTTTGATACACGATTGAAATATTGACGAATCAATACTCATAATTTATTTAACCGTCTCTCTTGAGTAAAGTCAAACATATTCTCATATGTGACCCAACTATATCGCTGTGACGGATACGAACATATAAGAATGTATAAGTTTTTGTGAATACTTAAAGATTAACATAGCGCATATCGATATATTTATATCCCATATCGAATCCTTTGATGATTTGTATCCAGTCGAACTTATTTTCATTCTTTTGAATGCATGAAATAGATTACCACACTCACACAATTAACGACACAATAATTGTGGAGAAAATAAATTTGTATAAACCATTCAAATAGTCAAAACGTGTTTTTATTGTCAAGAATATAAAACTAAGAAATAAAAATCATATTACACAGTTCATCATTCTCTAATATAGAATAAACCTAGCATAGCATGATGAAAAAAAGAAAATCAGAAAAACAATTAAGAAAGACATCACCAATTGAATTCTTGACTTTAATCTTCGCTTTGTGGTATTGTTCTTCGCGTTATTGCTCTTTTTCTCCTCTCAAAACTCTTATGCATATGTTTTTTAGGTCAAAAGAAGTTCTCCCCCCGTGTTACGGTCGAGTTTTGGTATATAGGACGCTTAAAATCTTGTTACCAAAGTAGATTTTTAATTGAAAAAGGAAACAAAATTCGCCAAACGTTTGTACTATGTGGCTGCATAGTACATTTATAAGTGGTCGCATAGAAGGACGTCTTACCATCAATTTTGGCCTTAGAATGCATGATGCGGTTGTGTTAAATTAGACCTATGCTGTCGTATATGTATACGTTTTTTCTACTGGACAATATTCAATATTTTAGTTATATCTTTCTATCCCGATATCCGATTGAGGTGATTCAAAATGTTTTGAAAAGATAACTCAAATGGATACAAATTTTTTATGTCAAAAATGGGTTTCAAATTGAGACTGAAAACCCGAAGCATAACTTTTTCGCCGGGAGTTTGATATGTGAGAGTACTTGGACTATATTTCATCCATTTGGTTTTTTTTTCTCATCCAATTGATGTCTAACACTCTCAAATTTTCATCGTGAGATTCGACGTAACTTTTGAATATTTGCATTTCAGTCTCCGAACATTATATTTGATACAGTTGAGCTATTTTCGCTATTTTTGTATTCTTTTCTCACATTCTCCATCTAACATTGAGTTTTACCTACAAAATGAAATATAACATAAGTTATGCAGTATTTTATTCAAAGAATAGTAAAATATAATCATTTATGACATCAAATAAGTATAGAAACTACACTTATCAATTGTAAAAAAAGGATCGCAAATCCCATGTCTGAAGCAACCTAATCATTTAAAAAAAGCAAAGCACAAATAAAATAGCGAAGTACTTATCTAGTAATTACTCCGACTTTTATGAAAGTAGTAGGAAGCTGTATGAAAAAACATCAATACTAAAAGAAAATTATATTGGAGGCCCTCCTATGTGTTAGGATTGGTTATACACGACAAAGATGACAAGATATGTTGATTTTAAAAAAAAAAATCTTGTCATTGAGAGGCAACAAATGATTGTACTATAATTAAGTAGATGGAAGTAATTAAACTCCAGTGATCATCTTTATTATTATTAAATTCTTTTATATTTTAACTAAAACCACATCTTATTTTAAACTATGTGGGTGTTTGATGGGATTAAAATTAGATTTTTAGTAGATTGTAATAGAAGTTTTTGAAACATACGTTTGAAAAGCTGTGAGACTCATGAAAGATACGATTATATTGATTGTTTGACTTTGATTTTCGCTTCGTGGTATTGTTTTTCGCGTTATTGCTCATTTTCTCCTCTCAAAACCCTTATGAATATGTTTTTTTACGTCAAAAGGAGGTCTCCCTCGTGTTGTGGTTGAGTTTGGTTTATATAGGATGACTAAAATCTTGTTACCAAAGTAGAGTTTCAATTGAAAAATGAAACTAAATCTCGCCAAAAGTTTGTACTATACGGCCATATAGTACACTTATAAGCGGTCCCATAGAAGGACATCCAACCATCAATTTTGGCTCGGAATGCAGGATGAGGTTGCATCAAATTAGACCTATTCGATCACATAGGTATACTTTTTTTCTTCATTGGACAATTTTTAGTAACTTGGTCATATCTTTTTCTTCTGATATCCAATTGAGGTGATTCAAAATGCGTTAGAAAGATAACCCAAATGGCTACAAATATTACCGAATTATAATCTTTCCAATTTGAATTTACGCAGTTCAACCCTATCAATACCTAGAGAGGGTGAATATGTATTTTATGCGGAATTAAAATTATTAATTACTTAGCAACAAGTCACCAATTAATTATCTCTAGATGGTTAGTCAATCAAGACAATTTAATTCTACGTTTAAATATTGTAGTTCATATAATCATTAAGTAAAACAGTAAAAACACAAGAATGATCACGGAGAAATTTCAACTGGGTAAAAACTCTGGGCACTTTGCCAGTCAACAATCCACTGTATACGATTAGTGACTTACAGTCCACCGGACTAGACGACGACATGTACTAACTAATCTCCTGACTAGAATTTCGACATCTCTCCTAAATTATGTGCTCCTGCACCAATTTCAGCTGCAGTTTCCAAAGCTCTCCTAGATTCTTCCCTCCTGCAGCAATTCCTAGTTTTGTGGAATCGTTTATCTCATGTAGAACCCGAAGAAAATCCCGTTCTTCACCAACTGGAACTTCAATTACCTTTATCAATCTTCAGCAAGTCTAACAGATGTGTGAAGTAGTGGTTTGATATTTCGATTATGAATCTGATATTTTTCGCCATCAAGAACAGTATATCAAAGAAACATGAATGTTGAAAGCTTCAAAGATGAAGAGAATACGAAAGCACAATGTTTGCTCAATGTTCAACCTTAAGAAAACTCGTTCTGTAACTTTAGAATATTTATAGGTAGGGTATAAAAAAGAAGGGCCAGGAAAAAAGTCTTTAAAACGCGAAATAAAATATTCTTGTATAACCATGTCGCTCGAGCGAGGAACCTTGATAGTCAAGTGACAGTGTGTCGCTCGAGCGAAGGAGGGGCGACGGTCTAACGACGATATTTCTACTTTTGTAGCTCGAGCCAACCAGCAGTCCAGCGAAAATCTACGTATTTTTCCTCATTGTTCGAAACTCGAAACCCTAGACCTAATAACCAACTATTAACATATTGCACATTACTCCTTGAACTTTTACAACATATCAATTTAAGTCCTTTTGTTCACAGAATTTGTCAATTATAGAATCAACTAAAACCTAACACAATTCGGACATTTTCTATGCCAAAAATGGGTCTCAAACTGAAACTGAAAATTCGAAGCATAACTTTTTTGGTTGGAAGTTGATGTGATAGTACTTGGACTATATTCATCCATTTGACTTCTTTCCTCATCCAATTGATGCCTAACACTCTCAAATTTTTATCGTGATGTTCGATGTAACTTTTGAGTATTTGTATTTCAGTCCCCGAACTTTGTATTTGATACAATTGAGCTATCTTTGCATTTTTTTCCTCCAATTCTTCTAATAACATCGAGTTTTACCTACAAAATGAAAATATTACACAAGTTATGTAGTATTTTATTCAAATAACAGTAAAATATCATCATTTAAGATTTCGAATAGGAGTAGAACTACACTTACCAATTGTAAAAAAAGGATCCCGTGTCCAAGGCAACCTAATCATTTAAAAAAAGCAAAGCACAAATAAAATAGTGAAGTACTTATCTAATAATCACTCTAACTTTTATGAAAGTAGCAAGACGTTGTATGAAAAAACCTCGATACTAAAAGAAAATTATATTGGAGGCCCTCCTACGTGTTAGGATTGGTTAGACCCGACAAAGATGACAAGATATGTTGATTTACAATATGTTGAATTTTTTTTTTTTAAATCTTGTCATTGAGAGACAACAAATGATTGTACTATAATTAAGTAGATGGAAGTAATTAAACTCCATTGATCATCTTTATTATTATTAAATTCTTTTATACTCTAAAACCATATCTTAATTTTAAATTATGTAGGTTTTTTGTGGGAAAAAATTAGATTTTTAGTAGATTATGATAAAAGTTTTTGAAATGTGTGGTTGAAAAGCTATGGAACCCAAGAAATATGCGATTCACATATTGATTATCTGACTTTGATTTAAATTAAAATTTGATTTTAATCCGAAACAACGTCTCTATTAAATTCTCAACAATAGTAAAAAATAAAAATATAAAATTGAACCTACCCTTAATATTAACAAGTGAGTTAATTTCGCAAACGGTCACTGAAATTTAAAACTTACACTAACGGTCACTGAAGTATCATGCGCTTTAACAAACGGTAACTGAAGGACCATTAAGAATTTAATTCAAACTTAAAGGAATAAAACATTTGAACATATAACATTAAGGACCTCAAGTGCAAAAATCATCAAAACCCTCCCCAAAACCATTTTCAGCTACTATTTTGGGACGAAATTCCACGACTTTTCGACCACCAAAACCATAGGAACAACACACCACCTTGAAGCCCTCGCCACCCTCTATGCAACCCACCCAAGAATATCCCATAACTCCGGTGGATTTGGCTTGAATTTTGTCCTAAAGTGATCGCTCGTACAGCACAAAACTGCTAGCCGCCACTTTGGGACCAATTTCCACCATTTTTCGGCCACCAAAACTACCGGACCAACAAACCACTTGAAGCCATTGCTTCTCTATATGAAACCCACCCAAGAATAACCCCTAACTCCGACAGATTTGATTGAAATTTCGTCCCAAAGTGGGATGCTCACACAACACAAAACTGCCGACCGTCACTTTGGGATGAAATTCCACCATTTTCCGGCCACCAAAACCACCAGGACAACACACCACCTTGAAGCCCTTGCTCCCCTCTACGCAAACCACCAAAGAATAGCTCATAGGGATGTCAACGAGTTGAGCCGAAAAAAATAGCCCGGGCTTGGCTCGAGCTTTTTTGTTCCGAGCTTTTTTTGGCCCGAGCCAAGCCCGGTAAAAAAAATAAGGCTCGACCCGAGCTTTTGGTCTGAGCCTTAGAGGCCGAGCCGAGCCGAGCCTGGGCCGACTCGAATTTTTTATTTTTTTTATGGCAAATTTATATTTTTTACTAAAAAAATTTAAAATTTGTATGATTTATACGTATTATAAATTAAAGCTCGAGCTTTTTTTGTGCCGAGCTTTTTTTGGCCCAAGCCGAGCCGAGCCGAGCAAAGCCTGGCCAAAAAAATGAGGCTCGGCCCGAGCCTTGACTCGTTGTAATCGAGCCCGAGCCAGGTCAGCTCGAGCTTTTTCCAAGCCGAGCCCGAGAGCTTTTTTGCCATCCCTAATAGCTCATAACTCCGGCGGATTTGATCGAAATTTCGTCCCAAAATGGCCCATTCGCACAACACAAAACTTCCAGCATCCCACTTTGGGACAAAATTCTTGCCAAATTCGCCGATGTTATGGGCTATTCTTGGGTAGGTTGAGTAGAGTGCAGCGATGACTTCAAGGTGATATGTTGGTCCTGTGGTTTTGGTGGTCGAAAAGTGGTGGAATTTTGTTCCGAAGTGGCGACTGACAGTTTTGTGTTGTACGAGCGACCCACTTTGGGACGAAATTCCGACCAAATCCGTAGGAGTTAGGGGCTATTCTTGGGTGGGTTGCATAGAAGGCAACGGGAGTTTCAAGGCGATATGTTGGTCTTATGGTTTTAGTGGCCGAAAAGTGATGAAATTTTGTCCCAAAGTGGTGGCTAAAAATGGTTTTGGGAAGGGATTTTGATAATTTTTGCACTTTAGGTCCTCAAGATTATATGTTCACGTGTTTTATTCTTTTAAGTTTGAATTAAAAATAATGGTCTTTTAGTGACCATTTGTGAGTGACACTTAGTGCAAATTTAAAACTTCAACGATCGTTCTGTGACTGACAATAGGCCATTGACAGGTCCATAAGCAAAATTCGGTCTACCATCGACCTCCCTCCCTCCCAAGCAGAACCCAAGACCAAAACATTAGCAAACGCGGTCGCGCTGCGCAGCTGTTCTTGAATTTGTGAATCTCCGATTCTCCAGAAAATTTCCTCTTCTTGTTTTCGGAAGAATCGAAAACATGGTTTGGGGTCTATTTCCGGTCGACCCACTTCCAGGTAATCACTTAAAACAACCTTTACGATTAATTCCATCATTAGTAGTTGCACATAGTAAAACGCACAAGAAAACTCATTGTTATTCGCCTGGGAATTTGAACAAACACCTTGTAGTCGTTGAAGCAGAACTTTGCAGTATTTGAATCCACTCCAATGGACGCAAAGTTTTTATATATGCACTAATGACTAATGCATTCTTCTGTTACACTTTACGAAAAGAAAAGACTGACGTGTAAGAAGCGAAAAAGAGGCTTTTTTTTCCAGTAAGTTTGGCTAATCTTGAAAATTATACTTACTAGTAAGTGTAGCTATAAGTAAATATGTTAGAATAATTAATTTTTTTATCGATCCAAATTCGAATTAAGTTGCTTGTTTTGATAATGTGAGGCATATTTTTGAATTACGTATATTTTTTACTTAGAAGTTAGAAAAAGTAACTTATCCAAACATTTAGGAACAAAGTAACTTTTTACGTATTTTTAAGGTTAGCCGAACGTGCTGTTTGCGACTCCACTGATTTTTTTTTTTACACTGGGTTACTTGGAGTGGTGTTAATTTTAGAGTAGCAACGTTTGAGGAATTAATTATGCCTCATTATCACAAAAAAACGACTTGCTAAATGGATATGCCTAGCTATGCATTGAAATGATAAATGATAATTCTATGCTCATAAGAGAAGGTCTTCACTGACTTAATTAGGTTTCCAGTAGAAGGAAATGGTGGGTGAGCGGAGCACACAGATGATTTATGAATTGTTTGCAAGCATTTTGTTACTTATTTTTTTTACCTAAAGCCTATTGGACAGGGTGATGAAAAATAAAAAGTGAAATGTTTTCTGCTTTTGCAATATGAAACAAGAGAAGGGTTGCTTCTCAAGCACAAACTAGTGGACTGTGAAGAGTAGTTGAATTTGACATAAAAAGATTGTGGGTTATCGGCACACATACTTGCCTCTTGCATTATGTGTACACTAATTTGAAACCGTTTCTCATCAATTCTAAATACTGAGTTTAGTCATATTTAAAGATGGGACAATGGGGATAATTAATGGTGGGGGGTTTATAATTGATCACTTATGCAGGCTATTTTGAGCCAAATATCTCATATGGTATACAACCACATCTGTGGAACTTGTTTGATCTCATTCTCTATAGCCTTTTGAAGTTTCCTCTTTTTCCGTGCACGGAAATCTACGTTCCATCCATTTGTTTTGAAATGACATCAACCCATATCGTAGTAGAGCTATGGTCTTATCATATCAGTTATGGTTCTTGCTAATCTTGCAAATTTTTCAGAAATTTATTATGTTTGTAAATTATGTGGAAACTTGATTCTACTCCTATCAGTTATGTGCTATTCAGGTCTCTCTCTCTCTCTTTGAAGGACATCTTTTATACATCAAGTTGTTTTACGTGACAGGTGAAGATAAATATTATTTTTTCAGCCAGGGAACATACAAAGTGGGTAGAAAAGGTATTCTATTGCTTATACCATTTCTATTGGTAATTCCTTTCATTTTCCTGTCAATCAGATCGTAATGTGTCTACAAGGCGATTATTGCATTTAATGTCCTGACATTCCTTAATTGTTGGCAGCAATTTTACTCTTCTAGTTCATGATTTTGCATGATGTTTTGATTTTGAGGTGTGCCCAATTTGGTTGATCTTGATCTTAGGACCATTTTATCAATTTTGAGGAATTATACATGGGGCAAAGAAATTTTGTTGAATAAAAAGAACTTCTATTATCTACAATTTTAAGTAAGAAAGAGAATTTAAGTTGTTCACATAGTAAAATGAATTTTAAAAATCTTTATGTAAAAGGTTGTTTTCACAATTTACCTTTCATAATGCAACAAAACTATTATTAGACTAATTATGCTTTATGGTACTGATTGTTTGGCAGTTAAAGGACAAAATAGACGTAAGATCAAAGTAATGGAGTTGATGATGCCAAGATGGATGTGTGACCACACTAGAATATATAAAAGAAGTGGTAGTTAGAGTATGTATTACATAGGCCTGAAGAAGTTCTGGTAAGAGCGATTACATCGTAGTACAACAGGTTCTAGAAGAGAGAAGTAGAGAAAAAGTAAAATGGCTTGATGTGATTGCAAGGGATTTGATTTCATTAGATCATTTGTTAAATTCATATGGCTAGTCATGGTTGCATGTAATTTGATATTATTTTAATCTTTCAGTAGATGTAGGGATGTCCTAAATGTAGTGCGCGAAAGGATTTATGCTGATGGCCTAAACTTCTTGTCTTTTCTATTAATGATTGAAAACCTGGAAAGTCAATCCTTAGGAGGGCTATGTGGGTTGTTGCTGTTTACTTTGAGATGGCTTTTGCAATGAAATCATAAAATTTTGTAGTATTTTAAGCATTTGATTCACTGTGGTGAAAATGGAAAGGAACAAGTCACAGCTTACAACATTTCATAATGTTGTACGACTCAGCAATTCGCGAGGGTTTTAGGTTAGGCTTACTTGTGTGTCTGATGGAACAACTCATATTTCAGGTTCCACATCCTTCAAACTTGCTAGTTAATAATAATTTTTTTCCAAACTTCTACTCTGAAGTTCAATTTCTATGTTTATTGATGAAATGGAAAGAACCATAATCATATAAATGGCAAGTAATCATAGAGTGCCAATAATGAAAATTTTCATGGAGTTTTCCCATCATATATTCTGGTTGTCATTGGTATTCTTTCAATAGTTATGTGAAATGACATCGTAAAGAGGCCAATTTTTTTTCAGAACAACCATATTAAACAAATCAAGGCATTGAGTTTAACTGTGTTGTTTTCCAATGTTTTGATGTTTGTGTGGTCAGCGCTTTACACAACACATTGAGGACGCTTTACACTAAAATTGATGTAGAATCCAGAAGTTCCTTTTTAAGATTTTGACTATACTGTGCTGTTGCCATGAAGCAGGAACTTCTCAAAGTTTAATGTTTCTCTATATATTCCTGAGATATATGTTTTACTTATCAATAACAATCCTCTTGGCAATGTAGTCCATGCATATATGGTTTGGTTTTGCAGCTTTTATTGTTATGTCAAAGATATGCCAATATTCATGGAGTAGGGTTTGCAGCTCTTGCTGATATGAAACCACACAAATTCAATTTTTCCTAATATTTGATTCATTTTGTAGGTTGTGATATAATTGTAAACAAAGATAAAGGAGTTTCAAGGATCCATGCAGAAATTATCATAGATGAAATGATATCTGTAGATCTTTCACACAAGAAATCTTCAAATAATTCCTCTAAAGTCAGGATCCGAGACTGCTCTAAGTATGGAACATTCATCAACAAGAATATGGGTTCAAAGGAAAAAGTTCACGAGTTTCCACATAAAGAAACCATACTGAAGGATGGAGACATGGTATCTTTTGGAACTGGTAACGCAACATACAGGTAATGTAGACGGAATTTTTTTGTCCTTTCAGATGTTTGGATTCCCTGGTTGAGTATTCATTTTACTCTTCATAAAATATATTTTACAATTTTTTTTTTTAATCTTATATGGTTTTAGAATTCTTGTTCTTACTATTGCGGCGTGATTAATGATTTTGAAAAAATAACGAAACAACATTATAATCGAGAATATGGGTCATCTATCTGCCAGGTTTTGTTTTGTTCCCTTCATATTTTTCATGTGCTCATCTAAGCGTACAGAAGTGAATCAACTGCAAGACAAGATATCTTCAATTGGTTAGTGATTTTTCATATTATTTTGAGGTTTGATGAGAAGTTTGCTTTTTTTTTTTTTTCCTTCAAGCATTCTAGTGTAGCCCTTACAATTGCATCATCCTTACTTTTGACCATTCAAAGACAAAGCAAACAAGAATAAATCACCTCAATGATCATATTAGTCTTATTCACACTCAATTTATATACATTTTTAAATATAATTTTGCAAAGTTCTGAACATGCATGCTTCCATTTCCATCCAATTATATGTCTTACTAAGGGTTTGTTATATGTGGAATTCATCTATTGAACAATTTAATTTTT
Organism: Fraxinus excelsior; assembly: GCA_019097785.1. Classification (NCBI taxonomy): domain Eukaryota; kingdom Viridiplantae; phylum Streptophyta; class Magnoliopsida; order Lamiales; family Oleaceae; genus Fraxinus; species Fraxinus excelsior. The sequence continues at coordinate 23,643,764 of CM032638.1, forward strand.
TATCCACTTTGATAAGAAAGTTCAAGAGGTGTACAAAATATTGAAATTGATATGGTTCGAATGTTTTCATGTGAGGAATTTCGGAAGAACAAAATAAGCATCAATTGTGCGTCAGAAAAATGAAAGAATAACAACAAATGCAAAAAGAGGTACAAAATACAACAAGAAGCTGAGCTTTTGTATTGAATGCAAACAATAAGCTAGTAAAATGTGAAAAGTTGAAATTCTGGTCAAAAGTGTGTTTTTTTTTTTAAATATTTGCCTGAATTTTTTTCTCCATCTGGTTCTTCATGCATCTTGCAAGTGTCCCAAGGTCACAGTTCAAAGTATCTGCAAATTACACTCTTTTGACGATTCCAAATAATTAATATGTATGCCCATGTAGGTGCTAGTTTGACTCATACGTGGACATTGCAGTGTACATATGTTCTTGTTGATGACTTCAGTTCTATTACTTGTGAGGCCACTGATTCTATAATGGCTAAAGTACCGCTGGTCCGATGTGATTGGGTTGAGGTATCTTCACACCCATTATCTGCAATTCATTAAGTTATTTCTTAGCCATCCTAAAGAGTGTTAAAGCTAAAATTTTACATTGTCAATGCTGTATTGTGCAGCTGTACATAGAAGACAAAAAAATATGTATTGTGATGCTTTAGAGTTAATTTTTTTGTTTGCCTACTGTCAGTACTGCAATAGAGTATCTCTTGGGTCTTGTTAATTTTACCATGTAAGAATAAGGGCAAGATTGTAAATACGAGGAATGTCTACCAATTCATCTAACATCTTAAGCTTTTTGAGAGTATCTATATGGGTTTATTTAAATCCTGTGCTCCTTTCATGTGTAGGCTGGATTTTTTTTTTTTTAAAAGCCTAATGTGCACTTTTTTTTATAAATGGGAGGCAGCATGACTCGAACCCAGTGCACGTCTTTTGTATGGCTTTGCTACCATATTAACCTTCATCTAACAGCTTAAGTTGTTAAAGAGGGGCTACATGTATTTATCTAGATCTTCTTTTTCACCAATGATAATATTCTATTTCGACAATTTGAGAACATGCATTCAGGGCATGCTACTAGGACTATGAACATGATATTCAACTAATCTGTAGACTATGATATTCAGTTTATTGCAGGAAAAGGTATATGCACTGAAGTTCCAAGCTCCGCCTCGTAAGTATTGTAGTAAATCACGTCATTTGTTGGACTACTTGTTTTATGCACAGTACTGGAAATATACTTTTTCATGGTGATTAGCAAAGGAAAGTCTTTTTTCTCAGTTATGCTCCAACTTTGATGTTGGAAGGGCTGTCAGTCAAAGTCACAGATCCTCAATCTCGAGAACATTGTTTGAGAGGATATACTTTTTTGTTGGAACCATTACACAAGGTGATGCTTTTGAGCTCTTTAAAAATTTCATGCTTTCAGCTTTCAATTTCTTTCATGTTTTTGTCGTCTTCAGAAAAAATATGGGGACGTTTGTTAATATATTGGTATTCATTACATGTGTGTTTACACACACATGGATATGTACACATGCCTGCTTGCATGATTTGAGAAAACTACAATATGGATGAACCTGTACATTCGTCTACATATATATAGGTGAGCAAGTATAGTGGTCTAATATAAAGACTTATAATTGCTTTTATATTCGGTAAAAGAATCTATTCACAGTTACGACGTATAAGGGGCGTTCTGGAATGTTTTCGAAACTATTTTCTGAAACTCGTTTTAAGGGAAGTTTCTGAGATGTGTTTTGCCGATTTTGGTCAGGTGGACCCTCATCGTAATAGCAGAGTATGCTCATGAATGTTATATTTTTAGATTCGTCTTTAGTGTTACTTTCGTTACTCTTCTTTAAAAACAATGATGAAAAATATGTGACATGTTTTGTTTTCTGCATAATTTCTTTCCTTTTGTTGTTTTGACACTATTTGGATATGCAAAAATAATTCCTCTTTTTATTTTCCTACATGCCCACACGCTTATATCAGATAACAATTCGTTTTTACCATGAAACGAAGCAAAGTATGTTCTTTGGAATCTTGCTATAATTATATCTTTATTATACACATTTTACTTGCTTCTGGTTTATACTGTAATTTCTGCTGCTTAACACAATTTTTACATAAATTTTGATGAGTATTTCAATGCTTCATGCTGTTTTTTGAATTTTTTTTTTCCACAGTATAAATATCAGGACAAGTTGCCTTTATTATTGGATGTTGGTGGTGCAAAAGTTATTTATGTAGAAGCTTTAGAGCCAGAGAGCCAAGTAAGTGAGTTGTAGTTCCCTTTTTGTCCTTTATCTTCCATGATTGAAACTTCTTCAGCAGAATCAAATCCATTACAGAATAATGCACACGACATGTACATACTTTCATATACGTGTAAACTGTTCTCAGTTTTTTGATAAATTAATAAGTTGATCACATTTTCCAATTGCACCTGAACTTGCATAACCGACACTGAAGCAATGAAGAGTTTGAAAGTTAATTGAAAACCTAGTTCTTTCTCTAATTCTTTTCATTAATCTCTCTCTCTATCTCTCTGTGCTTACATCCAAAGTCATTTTTGCTGATAATTAACACTTTTGCTATTCGAAATTGACAACCTCCAAAATCTCCATGTTACCTATGACAAATACAAACTCTTTAGTGGGCATTCATTGGCTCTGGAACTGTTAAGATGCGATGACTGGTTATCACCAAGTTGGTACAAAAAACATAGTGGACACTTGAATAACTTGTGGTGACTCTTTTGTCTCCACTATCTAGGATGTACTTGCAGACAATTCCTTACTCAACCAAGCACTAATATTTTCTTTCTTAGAAACAGAGGCATCAAGTATGTTGAAATAAACCGCTTTTCCATCGTTTAAAGAAATCTTAACTAAATCGTTTTAACATGTGGTATGGGTGTGTGCTCCACAGCTTTATGATTTGCTGGGGTATTGGATTGGTTAGAAGTGAAATATGGAATGGGGGCAGCATGGAAGGAAGGACAGAATCCAGCAGTGGAGAGGGAGGTGTGTCATCAAGCACTATAGAGTTACAGATGGGTTGGGTAGCGGCATTTGTGTGAGGGAAGCAATGCTAGGGGTATGGGAACGATTGTTTATACAGTATATGACATCCATTACCCTTAAAAAAGCTGAAAAAGTTTGGTATTTACTGTTCGCAAGAATTGGGAAGCATATTAGTTTACTTTAATGTGGAGTAACTTAAGGAGCTGCATATATCTCTTATCAATTGCCTAGGTTGTTATGGTTAATGTATTGTACGGTTGTAATTAATAACAAATATTGACATCTTATCAAAGTTATATATTGTTTAGAAACTTTTCTTGTTATTTATTTTACTTGATGTGCTCTTTGTAGGGCTTAGAAGGTGGAAACGACCACGTAGTGAGTGTAATCCCAACTGGATTGCCAAGTAGCACTGACTGTTGTCGTAAATTTAGTTCTCTGCCAAAGGTGAATGAGATGGATTTGATTTCAGCTGTTTTATCTGGACAACTGGATGATTCTATGATTGTATCAGCACCTGGTAAGATTGTGCACTATTACTAATCAACCCTGATTTTTCATTTCCTTAGTAAAATGTAATTATTTCACACTTGAGGGGTGCAATGCATGTACAATATGATAGACAAAGTATACATGTCAACCGTATTAAAATCACTAGTGCCACTGACTATCCTAATGATTTGTATTGTCAGAATCCAGCAACGTCATTAAATTTTAGCCGTGTAGATTAGGTTCTTCTAGCAATTGAGGCAGTTCTAAGCACATAGGAGTTACGCTAAGCTGGTTTTGCTTCAACATTCCTCCCTTCCCCTAATAGGCCTGTTGGCCTATTAGAACCCACGACCTTTCTCTTGTTGTGACTATTGGGATTGTCGACAACCAACACTCCTATTATGTTCTACACGAATATACTATTCCAGCTTATAAAAGAACCAATATCATTGCAAGAGATTGACTAATTAGTGATCTGCAGGATTATAACTACTTGCAGAAAAACAGGGCCTTGGTAGAGCTGTTTGGCATACTATATCAACTTTTCATACATCCATGGTCATATTCTCTTGCAATTTCATGTTATGCAAGATTCACTTTTTAGATCCCCCTTTCTTAGGAAGATCATCTGGGATCTTAATACAATTGCCACTTTTAATAGCTCAGAAATTGGTCATGAGGAGATAACAATTGATCTTGAAAATCCCCTGTTGATTTACAGAGGCGCTTCAGGTCTTCGAATAGCAGAGGGACATAATCTAGTTCTGATTTAAGAGTCAGCCAGATGAGTTCTTTTGAGTTGGTTCAAGCGACAGTTTGGTTATTGAAGAATCGGAAAAATAAAATAAAAGGGTAGTAGATTGCTTTCGGTAGGCTGCAGAAACAAGAAGAATAAATGCTTGCTTATATTTGCACCTGGACAAATTTCCTCAAGCATTATTGTGCTATGAGACATCCTGAATAACAAGTCTAATTCTGCAATGTGTAATCTGCTCTCTTGCTTGAAGAGGATTTCAGCCTGTCCTCAAGTAGCTAGGAACTTGTGAATTTTTCACAGGTGAAAAGGAGAGAGCCAACACAATAGTTTCTGAATTTAATGGTTTTTATTGGTTGTCTTTATATTGCTATACAAAAATGTCAGGTGATAAGTTCAAAATGTTCCAATGATTTTGCGGTGTGAATATATCCATCTGGATGTTTATAAGATATGCTCAGTATTGGGAAATAGCAAATCTTCATTTAGTAATGTATCATACATGTGGGATTTTGCAGTGCTGGTCACATCTTCGTGCTCCACCGACGAAACTGTTGTAGCAGATTCTGATGTCGACATGGAAACTGCCACATCGATTCGTGCATCAGCTGCAGTTTGTGCAATGGAGTCTGCTGAACGTGAAAGCAAACAAGAGAGAAATATCCACAAGGCTGAATCTGCTGAAAATTATTGCAGAGCAGAAAGTGTCGTCAACGTTATAGATTCTATTGATCAGGACAATAAAGGGGATACAGTTATGAGCGCAATCAAAACCATTAAATGTGATAGCCAAGGATTTATACCTTCTAATCGTGCTGCTCTTGAGCCCAATAGCATTAATTGCACTGACAATAAAATGTCAAGAAAAGATAGTATTGACATATCTGAAAGTGGGAAGCTGGATATTATATACAGCCAAGACCTAATAGTGAGAGATTCTAAGTTACCAGCTCCAGGCCATTCTTCAACAAGTAGTGCGGTCACAAATTTCAAACTCTTCAGGAAGGTAACTGACTCCTAATTGTAAAATTCTTGTAACGAAGACTTAGGTTGGATATATGAGCTTCATATGTCCTCTGATTATTCTAAACCACTTGATTTCTTCTATTCATGTTTTCTACTGTATGCTATGTTGGTTGTTTCTAATTTTACAAACTCATCACTCATTGCACCCACACTCTCAAGTCAAGCAAAAAAGCTTATAGATGTTCTGTTCCCTAACTTTCAACAGGATTTGTCAGTTAATAACGAGGGAAAACCTTTTCCCTTTTACTTATGTGAAGATAAGAACTGTTTTTATTGCTTGTTTGTTTTTTTTTTTTTTTTCAGTTCCTGGTCTTCACATCTCTTGGCTTACGTGCAATTACGGTTGTTTGTTTAAAATCCATGATATTGCGCTAAAATCATCTCTTTTGATTCATTGTTTTGTATATTAATTAATTGATTCTTTATTCATGATGTGGTGACATCATGGCATATATATAGATGAAGACTCCATCAGGCAATAGCTTCCACAACCTTATCCCATTTTCGAAGTATCCATACGAGTATGATCCACTTCTCTGTTCTTATTGTTGGTTCTGCTTGCTTTCTCTAATTCAAGTTGACATTTTGACTCATATTGTATTTTCCTTAGAGAATCTGACTACGGAAATGAGGATGTTGCTGAATCTGTAAAGGAGGAGAAAAAGCGGAAACAAATGGAAGCTATAGCAGAGGACTTGTTCAATACAGAGAAGGTGCATAAGTAACTTATAATATGCTCTAAAATTTTATGCAGATTTATGTGAAAAAATTCACCAAATGTAGTTGTATGATCCAGGGGAGACGACGTGCTGCTGGTCCTCTATATGGAATTTTTGCTCGTCGCTAATTGAGGGTTTGTCTATAAATTCTTTCCCTCACATCTTTGAATTATTGCATTTTGTTGTCTTAAAATTTGCAATCCATGTCAGAGGTTGGTGTATTTTATTATACTGAAAAAGTTTCTCTTTATACTTCCTAAAAGGGTTTAAATACCTGTAGTAGACCTGTTTATCGAATAACTTTGTTTTGAAATTATCTGAGTTGATAATTATGTCCTACATGTTAAGGCAGACACATAAGATTTAATGATTTTGTAACCCTGTATCTGTCCATTTTAGCAGTAGTTGTTGGTTTGAGAGTGATCCTTTTGTTCTTGAGCATAAACGTGTACATATTTCTTTTTACCACAACGACTTGCATTGTGATCATAAAGTCAAAGCCTTCTAAGAAGTATGTGTGTAACTTTCATTAGACTCACGCTGCACCAAATATCCTCCTCGTAGTCGTATGCCCTACAGAAAATAAAAGAGGTAATATGATACCTTGTTAGGTAAGGTTGAGGATGTGGTTCAACAGGAAGCTGGGTAAATTCTGACTTTCTGAGACGACATTCACACAACTACCACCATCAACAATGAGGTTGTGTGCTAGTGGCATCTGAAAAATATATGTTCCTGCTCTTTCTTTCTTTGCTTTTGAAATTGTGCCAAGAACGGAGAATAAAGAAGTGTCCACTTCATCTTCTTCCAAATATTCAGGATTGTATTCTTCTGAATCAAAGGAGTTGGAAGTTGTCCTCATCTTTATCCCCTTCTGAATCTCCTTCATGCTTTACCCTAATATGTAAATTCTTCTTTGGACGATGGAGTGGCATGTGGCATCTGTCCACACTTAAAGCAAGTAATTTTCTTACTTTAGTACTCACCATTTTAGAGGAAAGCAACCTAAATCCTACAGGATGTTTAAATTCCTGAGCTGGTGTTGCCTGTGCACTGGACTTTGGGCAATGCTCATCGTAGACATCAAATCAGCTACTGGAACCCCAACACTTTGACTTCCTTTAGATCTAGACCATCCTTTTGACCTAAGAAGATGCCGACACACGGTTTTTTGAAAAAAGTTCATACACAATACATCGCCGACACGTTGATTAAAATATTATATTTTTTAACTTTTTTTAATTTTGATAGTCTAAAGTAAATGATTCTTGAAATGCGGGTTGATGAAGTTGAAAAAGAAGAAAGAACAAAGAAAAACTTGAAGTGGATGTTTTGAATTTCTCTTGCAATTTTCATGGGCTGCTATGAGGAAGAAAGGGATTTAACTTCTTTTGTAAGTTTGATTTTTTATTGGGGGGTAAAATGGTAAGGTAAAAAATTTAATTCACATAAAATTTTACGTTGCTTTGTTAAAGGATAAATTTGAATTGAAAATTCCACTCTTCTTTTGTTTACTTTAGTTTTCTTCCTCAACAGTAACGTCTTTTCATTTCCTCTTTTCTTCCTCAGTCTTCACAATCATATTTCCTCTTCATTGTCACCGTCTGCATTTCTTCCACCCATATGTTTTTCTTACTGTTTTCTTCCAGCCATCTGCATTTCTTCGTCTCTGACACTCCTCAAGGAACTCCGGCATGCGTCGGTGATGTGTCGGAAACGTACCGGCATGTCCAATACCGATACATCGACGCCGGCAGCGTGTTCATGCTTCTGAGCTTTTGACTATCTTTTAAGAAAATATTAAGATTGGAATGGTAAACTTACTAAATACTGCAGTCTTGTTTATTCTTGATATCAACTCCTTTTATTTCTTTAATTAACCTTTAATGACACTGATTTCCACCGGACATTCAAATTGGGAGTGATGGAATATATGTATTATGGAATCTTAACAAAGATAAGGTGTGGAACTCTCATATTTGAGATAACTGCTTTTTCTGTAACTGAAGAAATTAGATAGAATGGAGCCAACTGCCTAGGGGCCCTTGTGCTACTAGTCCAGGGAGGAATTATTAACTTTTGGGGTGGAGGTTATCAAATTTATCATGTTTGATGTGGAAGGTGGATGGAAGTTTAACTTTTTCGATCATTATATGGTGATGGAATGGGATTTTGGAAGGGAAATTTGAGCAACTTTCAGGTTTTCCCATGAGGACCATAGGGTAAATGCTCATGAACAGTGGAGAGGTGACAATGAATAGTTCAGAACGGCTGCACAGGACTCATCTTACAAAACTCCAGGAGTTGTTCTTGAAGTCGCTGGTTTTAACTACACAGGGTTCTGAGGAGGACAGACTGGTGTGGGAGGACTGCATAAGTTTTTTTTTAACTGTTAAAGTCCTTTAATACCTTTCTATTGAGAGGTCCTCAATTAGGTTTTCTTTTTACTGATAACTCTTTTTAACTCTTTGCTCGTGGAAGGTCCTCATTTACCTCTCCATGGAATGTTGTGTTTTATAGAGCACCCAAGGAGAGTGGCTTCTTTGTATGCCTGCTGACATTAAAGCTGCTCTTCTCACCTTTCCTGATTTAAGGAGCCCAAGACTAGAGCATGTCATGAAAGCAGCACACTGGGTGTGTGTGCTTCGACCATGTCTCTGGGGTACAGTTAAATGTTCCTCGATAGTAAGCAATACAATTTCATATCTACCATCATACACCGGTATCAGTATAAGACTGGGTCTAAAAAAGGGCTCCAACTGAAGGTGTCTTAAGATTCGGAGTTTATATGAATGGTTTTGCACTGTAGATTGGCCTCTCTTGATCGTTATTAACTTAGAAGGATGAACATGATCTATTTTATTTTCGTCCTTGCACAGCATAAATCTAATAAAATCGTAATTTTCATTATCTTCTTAACTTTATTAGAGTTGGCAGTAATAGTTTTGATTGAAGTTCGTCCTTGTGATTACCGATGCATTTATTACACGTTTCTCAAGGAGTTCGTTACTTCTACAGGTTTTTAAGATTTGGAAATAGACATTGCAGGATGGAATGAAGTTGAGCATTTTGTTGTTACTTATATTAAGCAACCTTGTTTCTGATGTATTCAAATTGTCACAACATATTCTTGGAATGTAACCTCACCCTTGATGTAGATATATGGCTCTTATTCTTCTTAATTCAGTGGCAAATGTTGATAAAATTGCTGGATGCAAAATTTTGACTCAAAATTGTGCTCATTTGGTACTTCAAGTACCTGTTTCTTTTCATTGCTTTATCCTATTATGGATTCTCTAACCCAACCTACAAGAAGAAGAAATTATTCTAAGATTATTCAAACTACTATGTTTGCAATCTTAAAGTATCTTATAATTTATTAAAATAAACGATTTCGAAGTGGTCTTTATATTAAGCCCCTGTAAGAGCTTTAATTTTTTTTTTTCCCTCTAAATTCATTTTCAATTATTATTTCGATAAAGTATTTTTACACGCAAACAAATTTTTCTACTTTATAATTACACATTCTTCCAAAAAAAATAATAATCATTTTTTACAAAATTTATTTTAAATAAGATGAGCAAAAGCAGGATAAATTATTTTTCGTCGTCGCTATTTACTTTAACTATTCGTGTTTTCTAATTAATTTCACTATTCACAGCTTGCCACGACTATTGTACAGAGAGAAAAATAGTGAAGACCAAGGTGGATGCATATTTTGAAGTGCTTGTACTCATTTAAAGATTTAAATTTGTTAGGGACGTAAATAATTTTTATTAGTTATATTTATATTGTCAACATTTTATTCACAGGACAATATTTACTCTGAAAATCACGACACGTGATTTTAAATACTCGTAAATAAATGGTAGGTGAACTTAAACTATAAACATTTGAGATAATATATGGAATAATTTATCTCACTGCTCGACATTGATTACGAGACACTAGAACTTGGTATAGAGAAGTAGTGCACCACGATAACCTAACTATTTGTTGAAGATGCCGGTGGCGTATTCCTTCGTCCCTGTCTCGAACACTATTCATTTAACCAAATTACTCGAATGCTCTCATCTTGTTGAACTTAAAATCTTGAATTCCCATAGGTAAGTTTCCTCTTACGAGGGAAAACCGGGCAAGTATTATCCTCCTTAGCTTGCTAGATTGCTTTCTTCAATACACCCAACAGTTTCATTAAATCCATCCTATACTAAGGTTGATAAATATACCATCACAAACAACAAACTTGAGCTGATAAAAATTCAAACTTTTTTCCAGATATCAGTTTTCCCACGTTCGTTAACTGAAAGTAGAAAACACAAACTATAGAACAGGGGTTGCAAAATCAAAGCAAGAATTTTCAGATCCTTACGAAAGGTACATGCTAGTTACAAAACGCAGAACTCCATTCACATCATCTATTTCTCAGAATGTTTCACAACTATTCCTAACAACCCCCTGCATTTCGGGTGTGTTTTCTAGCTTCCAACCTAAGCAATCTTTAGACACTGTCATGTTACAAATCAATGTATAACTGGCTTCAGAGGATGAGCTCTCAGTTGTGACAAGTCCAAGCTTGCATCTAGCTCTTCGTCTAGTTCTCCAACAATGCTTCTGCAAGGTTTAAGGTAAGAAACAATCATATGCTGGCATGCAAAAACTTATATTTATTGGTCAAACACAGCTTATAACGTAAATGATATGCGGATGGCAAAGAAAAAGTAGTACATGTTGTCGCCCCTTATGATGTAGAGGCCGAGCACAAGTTGCTGTACACCTTCCTACAGATCAGAACAGGGGTCCGGAATTACAAGAAAATCAATTCTATGGAACATCATCTCTGTGTTAATATTGAACTAAAATACATATAGGAACATAAAATTTATAACAAGAAATGATGAAAATTGATTATATTTAACTTGGAGGTACATACAACACAACTACAAAAGCAGGGGGTAGCAATTAATAAATTCCACCCATTCTCACGACCCGTGAAGCACGGACAATCATACCCAGGTGGCACGTTTGCGTCCAACATGTATGCTCAGACGCAGCACACGATGTGCTCTAATTTTTATAAGTCATGTAAAATTTTCCACATTGAACACTTCCCCAAGGTATGTCCTATACATATTCTATGTTTAAAATTTCTGACCTGTGGCACGTTTCCTCAAACGTCAAAGGACAGGACAAGCCTAATTTTCTAAATTTTGGAATACAGGATAACTTGCTAGAATAAAGCTATCTTAAAGATAGGATGGATATATTTTATTCACTGAAGTCTTTTCCTTCAGCAAAATCTATATCGAGAGCAGTTTAGAAACAAAAGTAACAAAATACATGTTTGATGCTTGTAAGAGAGTAGGAGCAGACCTTCGTGGAATACACCCGTTCATGAGACTCGTCAAGAATTATATTAGTAGCTTGATCAAAACCTTTCAGAATTCCCTGCAAGAAGAAATGGTTATTTAGCAAAAGAAAGAATCAACTACGAAATATTCTATTATTACAGCTCAAAACCTAAACTCACCACTATATTTCGCCCGTCATTTGTGATCACTGAAATTGTTTCTGAGATTCACGAGGAATCAAAATTAATAGCACACACAAAGAGATGTTAGGGGGAAGCAAATTAATTCTCAAGAATATTTGGAAATTCAATTGGGAAAAGAGAGAGGACATAGATTGTGGATACGGTAATGCTTATAAACTACATGAAAGGTGGAGTATATCTTAGTTCTCTGCAGTTTTAAAATAAGGTACACACCTAGTTGGGCTCAGACCAAGCCAGTAATTTAATAAGAGGGGAGATATAATTGTTGTGGCCTACCTTATCCGAGGCAGGAGGGAAGGGGGATTTCGCAGTGGGAAAAGCCTGAGATAGCAATGCCTCGTGGAGGTAATTGCTTTTACATCAATCAATCAAAGACATGGTATCACATGGAATTCACTCACTGCTATTTATAGAGTTTGACCGAAGAAATAAAATATCTTAAATAGTTCAGCTTTGCTGGTCATTAATCAAAGACTATACTGTTTTAAGATGCCATTCTTAACACAGTTTGCCAGCAGGAAGTCATGACAAAGAAACTATTTCAGGCTCTCAAGACAAGAACTCTTCAAAATCACCATTTAATTCAGGGGGAGGGGGCGCAGTACTAAACATTACTCCATTCACGTAGTAGATTAGCACTAGAGTATCCAGTTTATAAACACTGGTAATTCCTAAAAAGAACACGCAAATGCAATAACATCATATATCAGTCGTGGATCAGTATAGGTTTAAGATTGCATACGGTCAACAAGATTCTCAAGTCCAAGCCCACTAGACATCTTCTGATCTCCAATACAAATAGGCAAGATATTTAAGTCTGATGCTTGGACCTTTGCGAAGCCTGCTTCAATGAAAATCAAACTAGTTATTAGTTAATTCGCATTTCTGAAAAGCTGAACCAGTCCAAAAGATAAAACTCAGTGAAAGAAAAAGAAAATGTCTCAAATTAGAGCACCTAATAAAAAAGAAAGAAAGAAAGAAAACTAATTAGAACTTAAGAGGTAAATAACCTTTTTATTTTGCTTTAGAGGCAACATGTAGTGACCTTGAAGAAGTGGATGATATGGACCACAGGAAATTGGAATCAAGAAATGACATATTAATTATAGTGATGAAATAAAATAAGTCAACTGGAAAAGAGTTCCCTTCATGACTTATTTTTATATCATAGCAGTGTTCTTTGTGCCCTTTGCCTTTAATAATCCATAAATAATTAGTGGTATAATTGCATGTCAAGTACTTCGACAGATGGGGCTTCCATCAGTTTCAATGGGGTTCACTGGTCATAAATCAACTTCCAGAAGTTCGAATCAAGGTCCAACAAGAACCACGAGTATGTAGTAATCACACATCTTTAATTAAAAGTTAAAACGGCTTAGAAGCTTGTTATTTTCTCACCTTTCCTTGACATTTTTGTTTTATTAGCCCCAAAATCTCATAACAAATCTCCAACAATTATGAATAGTTGAAGACAAAATCCACCACATCCACACCCACATGTGCAGCAATAGAAATAGTACTTCTGGACTGGCAGCATTAGGTCATAAATAGGTATGCGGCTAAAAGTCATTAAGAGGGTAATTATCCAAACAATATTTTCAAAATGGTAGAAAGAATTTGACTGAAGGGCTCAAGCACAGTCATGGGAGATCACACACAGTTAGGGCGTTATTATTTATAAAATTGTTTGCAAGGTTTAAAACTTAAAAGATAATTCCATATTGAGAATGGAAAAATGCAAATAAAAAGTAAATGATACTATTATGTCTATAACCTAAATTGTATCATCGAGTAAAAAAAAAATGCTCGGTTTCAATAAAACTTCAACAAAACCACAGAAAATGTTTACCAAATTCAGGGTTTTAAAAGTTAAGAAACATACTTCCTACTGGTGTTCGATTTTCTGGAACTTCATCAAATACTACATTGATCTGTAAAACCACAAGACCTTTAGCTTATGAAAATTTTGTAATTCTTACACGTCCAAACCTAAATTTAGAAATGAACGCCCTTAAGGGAAACCTAAAGGGAAAATTTTAACAAATAAACAATACTTTCCCATACCTAGAGAAGGGAAAAATCCACCAATGGAAGAAATAGAATCACTTGTACGCTCTGATGGTTCCAAATCAAGGTCTGAATGGAACCAGGAGCATGCAATAGCAACACGGCTGTTTGACTAAAAGTTGAAATATAGTTTAGAAGTTTGTTATTATGTTATCTTTCTCTTAACGTTTTTCCTTTACTAGTCCCAAAATATCATTATAAAGTATGCACAGCACGTATTACTTTCACAGATCTATTCCCAGAGCCCTAGAATTCCACGTGAAGAAAAAGCCCAAAAATATCATGAACTATACTTATTCACGGCCCCATGCATTTTCTTTTCTCCCTTTATTCTGTCCAGCGTCAAATTCCATCAATCTCCCTCTAATCTTCAGACACTGTATTCTAATACTTATCTCCAGATGATCGCAATGAAAATAATAGCATTTTAAACATCATTACATATCAAACTCTGCTCTCGCTCACAAAAGCAATAAGTCAATAGAAAAACTTACGTCTAAGGGAAAATTTGCCTATTCTATTAACGTTCATATTTAATATACTAAATTATAATTCCTTACATTTTTAACAGACATAGAAAATGAATTAGTTTGAATTACAGTGTGAAGGGAAACACGGGCAAAAGCAATTTCCTTGTTACTTAGTCCCACCACTAGGTTTATGAATCGAAGTTCAGAAATAGTTGCGAGAAACTAAAATTCTTACAACCATTCACCTATAATACAAAATATCCAAAAAAAGGTCTCCAGAATAGTTGAACACAGAGCCCCTCCACAAACAGACATGCAAAAGAAACATATCAAAAGAAATAAGATTTCTGGACTGGCAGCATTAGGGCATTCGTAGTCATACAGCTAAAGGCGATTAAGAGCGTATCAAAAATAAAATCCGAAATAGGAAAAATGATTACACTGCAGGATTGAGATACTCGTAAAATCGAACAATATCTTTTTTTTTTTTTTTTCAATTCTCCTCTAAAACCTAATTTGTATAATCAAATAAAATAAAAAAGCAGAGTTTCAGTACAATCTGAAAAAACAAAACAATATATCTCCTTCATACCTAGAGCGAAGAAACAAAAATCCGCCGGGAGAAGAAGTGCGAACTTGTACCGTACAATAAAACTGGTTCGTGCACTGAGAAACCTGGACTGAACCAGTTGCTACGAAGTGAGCAATAAAATGGAAGAAAGAAGAGGACTGGATCACACTTGTCATAGGCCCAGTTCTATGGAAGTCTTGGCCCATAGGAACCATTGTCAAGGCCCAAGGTTCAGTGTCATTTTGTAAACTTCACTTTTAGCATTACTTTTCATGCTTAAAAGTAGGGGTGGGCAAAAACCCGCCGAACCCGATCAACCCGCCCGACCCAACCCAACCCAACCGGGTTGGGTCGGTTTTTTCCATTTTTTTCTTGGGTTGGGTTGGTTTGCAAGGTTAAGTTGGTCGGGTTGGGTCGGGTTGTGGGTTAACCCATCCAACCCGACAAAAACCACCCAACCCGACCGGCTAATTAAAAAACTAAAAAACGTTACCAAACTAAAATAGAATAAAAGTGAGAGACCCGGTAAAAAAAAAAAAAAGTGAGACAAAAAAAAAATTCTAACATATCTTCCATCATTTCTCTCACGCGGCGGGCGTCGTCTCACCAAATCATCAACATTGGCTATGATTTTGGATGATATCTCTCTTCCAATACATCTCTCTTTAACCCAATATATTAATGTTGTTTTAAATTTAGTACTTTGGTGACTTTAATATTTGTTGATAGGTCGTCTCAACTCCCAACATAACCCGACAAACCCAACCCAACCCGACCGACATTTGATTGGGTTGGGTTGGGTTGGGTTTCAATCTTTACATGGGTTGGGTTGGGTTGAATTTATACCAAACCGACCATGTTGGGTTGGGTATGGGTTGGGGGAAAAACCGACCCAACCCAACCCACGCCCACCCCTACTTAAAAGTTCCACACTCCCCAAACTAGATTTTTACCCATCTGTGTAGAGATAATATTTAGCCCATATTTGATAAAAATTAAAATTCAGATTTTAATCTAAAGCAAAGTCAATAATTAATTTTAACTATATTTTTATATGATCCATAACTTTTTAATCACACGTCCCATCAACTCGTATTAAAATCTACTAAAAATCAAATTTGAATCCACAACTAACTAGGATTTAACAATTTATTTATAGAAATAAGAATTTTAAATTACTTTTCTTGTGGGTAGTTTAGATATTTTTCAAATTTTTTAAATTTTGCGACTAAGATCAAAGATACTGAGGATTGAGATACCTTGTTCAATCGAATAATGTCTTCTTCTTTTCTAGACCTGATATCAATATTCTTATTTTAATTTCCTTTATTGAGAAATCCTCTTGCCTTTAAACCTGTGCAATGCTTGCATAAGTGAAATTCAAAGCCACTCAATTGGCAAGGGGAAAAAAAATAAACTAATTAACCAACATTCCTGAAGTATTGAACTGCAGCAAAGATTGGTATGTGACCAACCCAAAAAACAAACTTCTTCTCTATCAAACAATGTTCCAAATGTACCATTAAACTTCCCAGTTAACAAGAATAGAACTGGTGAAAGAAACATCCTACGAATGAGTAGAGTTGCAAATATCTACAACTCTACGTCTTGAAGCAGTGGCTCTAGGTGTCTTGTGTAGGTATCTTAATCCAACTCTGCCACGTTCGATTCCAGTATATTAGTGACCTAACTCAGATATGGCGTGCCTCTGATTAGCCAGTGGACTCCGATTATTCTGCCTGCTACGTGACAGTAAAGAGGTCGAACGATCAGTTGAATCAACCGAATTAGGCTCCCACGAAGAAGAAAGCCAGTGTTCCTGACTGCCCACAAAGCTGTTGCTGCCTGATGATTCTTGCTCTTCCAAGTCCTCATCCCCTGGAACCATACCCCTCCTTACAGTTACATATTTGTGAAAGCTTGGCTGTATCAAATCATCATTAGCCACCACCTCAGATTTCATGATGGGGTCCCTTTTGGTCTCTAATCTTGTCTTCTCATCACTCCGAACCAATTGCTCAGCAGTAAGGTTTCGCATTCTCTCCTCTGAGGAAGTACCGAACAAATTGGAACCAGTACTCGAGTTGAGGTCAGCAACTGCTTCAAGAATAGAGCAGGCTTTAGTAACACTAGGTGGGAGAGTAAAGGCAGAGCCGGAGGTCGGGGCATTCTTTTGGTGGAAGCTTTGGATATCTTCAAGCAATAGTGAAGTGTAGGATGGAGTAGGGTTTAGTGGAGTTTCAGGTTTGTTGTCTAGGTCTTGGGATAGTCTAAAGGATCTGCTTCTCATTATTTTCTGAGGTTTAAGGTTTTCAGGCGCCGAAGTTACCTTATTTAGTGCAAAATTGCCTGCAACTCCTTGTAGTCCCTTACTCTCTTCTGCAATCAACTGAGACTGCTCCTTGGCTTTGCAATTCACTAAATCGTGATATATTTTATTGCTGCTCAGTTTGTGATCAGCTCTTGTATTTTCTGCATTTGCCCTCTCTGTGGGAACCTAAAAACATCAAGTTACTAATTGGTGAGATATATGCAAGAACTCTGCAATTTGAAGTCATTATAAATGACACGAACAACTTCGAAGCATAAAAAATTGCTTAGTTCTAAACACCACTTTGATAATGTACCTACGAAACTGTATCTCGGAATATAGAGTTGTATGGATCAATATTTACTGAAACTTTGAATCCTCTCACTTAAATCTCAACATATCATGGCAATGGATTACGGTTCAATGAAGCCTCCATTTATGCCAGAAGACGCCTTGCATTTGAGAAACAGAGTTTATTGTCTTCTATCATTCATTTCGTTCAAAATCCAATTTTTTGACACGTTTATACTATTAAAGTTCAAGACTCTCCAATTTCATATAAAAGGGCACAATGCATTCGTGCTGCCATTTCAGAAAGATGGTTTTTGAAGTGCGATAGTAGAAGAAAGATCCAGTGTTCCTCAATTTCATAGAATAACTCATAAGTAAAAGAAGTTGCAACTAAACATTTCTCGAGTCCTTTCTGTAAAAAAAAAATTTAAGATTAGTTCCCTCTATCAACTTAAAACTCCTACGCCAGGTGTTTCAACTACCATTATCACAGTCAAATCTCTAAAGTTCAAGTCTTCCCTCCACTCAATTATGGAAAGCTATGCACGTGTTAGACTTTTCATAAATACAGAATCCACCTAAAGGAAGCGTGTTATTTAACCAAGTCAATTTGCATATATCTGGCCGCTTAAACTTATTAATGCGGTGGTTCAAAACTAGCTAATAGAGGTGCTATAATATGAATTAGTATCAAACCATTTCCTTTGAACATGATAGTTGATTCTGTGTAAGATACTTCAGATTATAAATATGCATACCTGTGACAGAATGTTGTCGACAGATTTAACACCTGCAGGCAAAGGCTTCTGTTCCATTACAATGTTGGTATCAATCTCACTGAGGGGGTTTCTTCTACAAGGAGATTGTTCTGCCTTTCTTGAATTGCTTCGGCTAAGGGACACTGGCTGGTTTTGACTGGAATTATCATTCGACCCCTTGACATTAGCCCGTGCAGGGGATTGATTGCGAGGTGAAGCAGCACTCCTCGAACCCACAGCCAAATCCCCACCAGCAGTTCTCTTTACTTGGGTCCTTTTAATAGCTGTGGTCGAATTAGGTTCCAAGCCACCTCCACCACCGGCGGGACCGGCATTATTACTCTTATCCATAGCCAAAGACGACACAGTGGCAGGCACGGAGACCATCTTTCCCGGCCTACAACTGCTATTATTGGAAGTTGCAGCCGAATTAGCACCAGTAGAGGCAGTAACTGGAGATTCAGATCTTCTACCAGGAGATCTGCTTACCCTCCTTCCACCTCCACTGCCTCCTCTTTCTCTGCTGCCGGAGCGCTGCTGCACGGCCTGGTCTCTTTCTCGACTCGGGGTCCTCCTCCGCCCCTGAGAAGTGGAGCCACCAGTTCTTGGCTGGCGCTGGCTTTGTCTGTGGCGGTGCTCTTTCCCCCTCATCACACCATCATTGTCTCCAGCAACATTTTCTCCATCGGCATTTTGGCCCCCGCTACCATTTTCATTATCAAAATCAAAACTCCTTTTTGAGCCAGAGTACTTTCTTCCCCTTTGAAGATTACCAGAATTTTCTGACGACACAACGGAACCTGAAATCCCAACCTTTCCGGTGGATGAACTCCGGCTAAGCCTTCCACGTTGTATCAAAATAGCATCCACCTCTTCTTTAGTACAACTTGATGTCCTCACCGGAGTTGCCATTGTAACACCTTTCCCATTTCCTAAATCGCCATTTATTTCATTAACCGGACTCGAATTTTTACCCATTTCAACCATATCCGTGGCCTTTTGTGCTTCATTCTTCTCCTCTTCAGACCGCCTTTCGACTTCATGGCTCTTCCGGTGTTTCATAACAAAAACCTCTTTCTTCACAATTTCTTCTTCTGCCTTCTTTTTCTCCGATTGGGTATTGGATACAATCTGTTCTTGTGGCTTTAAAATTGGACCGGGAGAAGAAGAGCACGTGCTTTTCTTGCTTATACAACTACCCATTTTCCCTCACAGCGAACTGAAAAGCCAATAATCAAAGGAACAAAAAAAGTAGAACGAGAGAAAAGACGAATGATATTGTAGAGAGAGAGAGATGGGGAACACTGTTCAAGAACAAGAAACCAATAATTTGAATGAAAAAAAAAAAAATGTAACTTTTTGAACAGGGTGGGGTTAGAGAGAGCAAATTCAAATTTTGACTAAGGGGCGGGCAATGAATATAGCCGTTCAAAGATTTTGAGAAAAAGGCAAAAGGGGATATAGTGACCACAGAGAAATGGAATAGAATCTTGGTCTCCCTTTGAATTTGTCAGAATGTTGGTTTATTAGACGAGCAACTCGACGTTTGCCCTTTGACAGTCCATTAGACAAATAAAACTTTGTTTGGGTCACATTATTTTTTCATTTTCATTCTATTATTAATTTTCAATCACACATTCTTCAATTCAATAATATTTTTCATCACATCAATAATTTTTTTTTCTATCACATATTCCTCATCACATAAAAAAAAATACATCCTTGAAAAAAAATGTGCACCAAACAGGGACAAAGTTGAAAGAACAGCTTTATATGAGATTTTTTTCGGAAATAGTAAATCACTATATTACAAAAATAGATTTACCGTAGAGGTTATAAAAATATGTTTTATGGCGTGAGACAAGATTTGTTGATTATAGTAACAATAATTTTCTTTGAGATCTACATCAACTTTATTCTCTAGCAAAAGTGTCATAACCCCTTGTTTGATGGCCATTATAAAGAGAAATTGAAAAAATAAAAATGATATTTAGAATAGTGATTTTTTAAAAATGTGTGATTAAAAAATAGAGAAAATATTTGAATTTACAAGCAAAATATTTTATTGTGTGAATACGTGGTTGAAAATAAGTATAAGAAATGAATAATTTCAATTTAAAGAGAGTCAAATAGATAATATGAAAATTTCGACGATTCAAAAATAAAATCGTCATGCCCAAAATAAGGATGATCATTCATCGGCGCTTTAAGTAACTAAAAATGGAGTTTCATAACAAAAATGGGGACTACTTAAGAGATTATTTTTACTTTTTTTTTTTTAGATGATTGGGTACACTGCAAATTTGAACATTTTTTATCCAATTTTTCAAAGTTGATATATATGAATAAAAATATATTTTCATATTGACATACAATTTTTGAGACGTTCATTGAATTGCAAAGAATTTTTCATAACTCTTCGGTTATTATAGTATGAATTTGGATGCTTTTATAAAAAGAACGATGTTGCACGTACAGAAAATGCAGCCACATAATTCATACAGAAAAGGCATGATAGGGAGGGTGGTTTTTTTTTCAATATTTTACTCAAATGGGACCCACCTCATGTGAGTTTTTTGTATGAATTCTATTGGTGGAATTCTATACGTGCAGCATTCTTGATTTAGAAAGAAATATAAATGGGAAGAGAGTACAATTATAAAATTTATGGTTTCTTACAATAATATCAATGTAATACATTGGTTTCCTTTTTAAAATTTCAGAGGACCAAAAAGGGCCGGGGGGGTGGGGGGGGGGGGGGCTGTTTTTGAAGATTTTGTTAAGTCAAAAATAAAGGGAAAAAAATCGTGAACGGCAGGATTCGAACCTGCGCGGGCAGAGCCCACATGATTTCTAGTCATGCCCGATAACCACTCCGGCACGTCCACTTTATGAGAGATGGTTACTACTGAATATTATAACAATTTTATTAGTGCCTTGTAATTTGCTTTTCAAATCAAACAAAAATTTAGCCAATATTTGATACACATTAAAATTTTCATTCTTATTATTCAACTCATTTTCAACCACATATTTTTCAATAAAATAATATTTTTCATCACATCAATAACTTTTTCTTCTTTTTCAACCACACATTCTCCATCGATCTATTATTCCAGAATACGTTCTTCCAAAATAATGTGACTCAAACATACCCTTAACTACATTTTCATCACTGCTACCTACCAATTATTAGCTCACATTTCGTGAGACCCATTTCATTCACTCTTCATTATAATTTTTCCCAAACAAGTTTTAGCTCTTTTTTGCCATCAAATCTTTGGGATTTTAAGTACAAAAAATCTACTTTTTTCGACAAAAATGTTAGTTTATTTTTCTTTATTTTTTCGTGGGGGTGGGGGTGGGGGAGCCTAAAATGCTTAAACTTCCATTGCAAATTAAAAACAAAAAGATTTTAAGCATGTCTACTTTAAAATGAGTAAAATGATTGCTAATCATGGGTGCAGAATTGGATTTAACAACTTTCATCTACACAACCAGTCATTCAGATCAAGATTAAAACTGACAGCCTTTTCGCTTTTGCTTAAACTAAGCTAATTCAAATGCATTTTCCATCACACCCTATTTTCCTCCACTCTTTGTGGACTTGACGCCGTTCCTGTTTTCCATGAACGAAAACATAATTATTATAAAGTAAACAATTTGCAAACAAAAGAAGTTTCTGCATAGAATAATTTTGTTCGTAAGATTTCACCTAGTAACTTGTCCTTGACGTTCCCGGTCTTTCTCCCAAACTCACTGCTGCCAGTCGAGTTACTAACTTATCCGTTGGATCGGTGACAGAACGAGCATTTTTAATATTTGTATTCACCGGCCATGACATAGGAAGTATCATTTCCCTGCAGCCAATGACGAAGCGATAAGTGGCTTCTTATTTTAGCATGTCAACCAACTTAAATAAGTTTCTGTAGAAGAATTCAAAACAAGAGTGAGAAGTCACATACCCTTCAATGCGCTGGTACAAGCAAAGGCTCATATAATTAACTGTAAAGTTCCCAAAGACTGCATTGAGTTTCTTGGCCAATGTAGATATCTTGAAATGTGGCAAAATGTCCAAAATTTTGATCGCTTGAATCTTGTTTTCATTTTCACGGACAATTTCTATCGTCCAAATCAATTTCAATAACGAATTGACATCGTATATTTCCAACAATTCAGAAGAAGCACCGTCAAGTTTGCTAAGAATGTTATGTTTAAGCGGCTGACGCCGGCCACTTGAAATCTTCTCGAGAAGAGAAAGGACTTCTTTACGGACTTTTATGTCTTGAATCTTAGACATGGATTTCAAAAATTCGTCGCAGAAACAAACCTATCAATCTCACAAAACATGCCTTTAGTATATCTCTTATCATAGGCAAAGTAATCAGCAAATTTTCAGGTTAAAAGATGAATAAAGTGTACCTTCCACCTTGCAGTTTTGAAGGCTAAGGAGTTCGTGTTAAATAGCAAACTAAACTGATTGAGCTCAAGCAAGGCACTAGTAATTGCTCGAGCCATATTTTTGTCATCAAAAGCGTTAAAGAAAAAACCCCGATTCTTGGAATCTATAACTATTTTTTCCCAAATGGAGCCACTATTTAGTAATGTTGCGCTATTGCCCAATATCCAAAGACAGTACCTGCAGAAAAATCCCTTTTTTTTTTCATTCATTAAAGTATATATCGAATTGTTTGAGAATCAAGTACGAGAAGGTAACAGTGATAGGACACGAGACATATAACATGAACTATCACGTATAGAGTACCTTGCTCGAGTCAGAGCCACATTTGTTCTTTGGCAATTAGAAAGAAAACCAACTGATCCATTCCCGTTGCATCTAACGGTAGAGAATATTATCACGTCTTCTTCACCACCTTGAAAACCGTCAACAGAGCGAACATTTACTGAAAAATCTTTGTCTGCATCATTACTATATTTCTTTCCCAGTACCTGCTGAATTGCAAAAACCTGTGCTTTGTATGGTGATAAGCAACCGACACGGACCTTATGCTTCGAGGTAACGGATTCTTTGAAAAAAGTATCAATTGTTAGAACATGAATACAGATACTTCAGAAACAACTAACAAAAACTTAAAATTGATTCTACAATAGGTATTACAAAGAATTTCAACAATATGTAGAGAACTTAATGAGTAGACACAACTACCTTTATAAAGGTTGGATACAATCTCAGCAACAATAGAGACCTCAACCATATTTTTCAGACTATGCCTCTCATCAAATTGTTCTTTCCCACTGGTCACATCAATGAACGAGTAGGAGCCAAAGATGTCTCCTTTGAGGAAGCGCCTTACATAGGCTTGTTCCCTGACATTTGGACCGTCCCTAATCTTTTTTCCATAGAACTCTGTATTCGGGAATAAGCTTATTGAGGGATGCATTCTATACTGAACATCAAGAAGGTGTCTGCTATGTCCTAATATCACAAGCCTTTCAAATAAACTCCTCCCAAAATCAGCTTTCTCACATATCTAGCAATACCAAACAGGATTCATCAAGTCTACTATATTATCCTGTCTAGTTCTATATTATAATGCGTACCAAACCTACTACACAAAGAATAATGTATGAAATAAAAATGATAAAGATACCTTGCTTTGAACCATGGCTGGAAGTTGTTTCTCGTCTCCAACAAGTATAGCATGGCGAAGACCAGGGAGTTGTAAGGGAATTGCAGATTCACATTCTTTTAACTGCGCAGCTTCATCAATGATCAATAATTCAAGTGGTGTCATTTCTTCGCATTTCATCTTCGCTGAACTTGAAGCAGTACAAAATATCAAGCAAGCATGTTTAAGACACAAATTTCTAACATCTATTTCGGTAACTTCTTTTGTGTTAATGAATTGAGGGAGAGAGAATATGTCGCTAAGGAATTTCAGTACTTCAAGGCACTCTAATCTGATCTTACATAAGGGGTTGAAGTTTTTTCCTGTTTCTTCTGTTCCTTTTAGGACTCCCCGTAAATCTTCATTTGCAACATAAACATTATGGATCAAAGTTCTCATAGCTTTGATCATGTCAAGAGCTCTAACCATGTTCTTTACTACTTCCAGATTAAGAAAAGAAGTAGGCAAATGAGTGTACAAGCTTGTCGTATGAAGAATTAGCTGTCTACATATTGAATTAAATGTCTCTTTCATATATTCCTCAAATGTCCATGGAATATCACCTTTTTTGCTTGCTTTCTCTTTGTTTTTCTCATTCTTATTTTTTCTTTGATCACACTTCAATTGACTTCTTTTTCGGAAAGGCTCTCGTGGCTTCAATTTTCTCTTCTTCATTCTGATGGTATGGACAATTTCCTTCATATATTCCTTCCTTAATATTTCTTTGAAGTTTCCATTGTCCATCTCTGTCTCTGTCTCTGTCTCCGTCTCTTGACTACCACTTGGATTCCCTCTACTAAACCGTTCCTTTTCATTCTTATTCACAGTATCACAATCATCACCATCAGCTTTTTCCTGCTTTTCAATTTCTCTTGACAAGTATTGTTGATACAGTTTTTCGGGATCTTCAAGCAAGTCTGTCATTGATTTTATACGACCTCTCCACCCAGTCAAAGGTGCAAAACACTTGAGAAGTACAGATATACGGTAATCTAGAAATACATCATATAGACCTTCATCAACATTCATTCGTTCCTCGTTACCAAATAAAACTACATCTCCCAGTCCATACGTGTCGTATAACAATGTACCACTCAGTAAACTAAGGAATTTTTTTGTAACTCCCAAGACAGCAATATTAGTTGGAGCACAAGTCAATGTTCTGCAATTCCTTTTTAACAAGGCAAATAATAGCGATGCAACTGTTCTTGTTTTTCCAGTTCCCGGGGGACCCCATATAAGCTCTAAGTTATTTTGATGACGACATTCTTTTGTAATAATGCAACTTAAAATAGCAGCTTCTTGTGAGTCATCCATTCCAAAATGGCCAATGTCTTCCCTTAATCTTGATAAATGAATATTCCTAGTTTGCTCATCGAAACAAAGCGTACAATTTACTTCTTCCTGCATAAAGTAGAAGAGTGCACTGAGAATTTAATGATTTGATAAAGATTATCAAAAATGCTCTAATAAATAATATGATCGGTGTATGTCTGATACTTAGTACTAGACACAAATTAAGGATATATTTTTCTTCTGTATTATTGTCCAGTACTATCGTACCAAACATGCAAACACGTCATCAAGGCATAGAGATAAACTTCAGTAGATCGTACAGCTGGATTGATTCCCAGCAATGAATTAAAGATCTTCATATTTTCCCCGGACAATTCCGGATGCAATGCATTCCATATGCGCATGTTTGTAGTCAAGTTTGTAAGATGAACAGCGAAAAGTTTGACCTCTTTCTTGTCAAACGTTAGAGGATTCGAAGATAGTATTGGAATAGGAATAATTTCCCTTGAATCGTCATCCTCCATGCCTTGAACTATAGCAATAGTATAACGTCTTTTAGGCCTGTCCAAGTCGTCAATACATTTGGGTTTTACATCTGTCAAAGCAATTAAATCTCCGTTCTCAGGTTCATATATTTCATGACTGTCTTCCTTATTGTCTGATTTGAATCTTTCCAAGAACATGGTATACAACAAATTCTTTGGAGGCCTGAAATCTACTTTTTTTTCCACATAAAATATTTCCCTCACAGGTGCATGATACACAGATGTAAATTTCGAACGTAGATCAGCATGTGTTTCTTCAATAAGTGGATAGATGAATGACTTGAAGTAGTTCTGTGGTGAGGAGAACGTCTCAGGAATTCTCTCAACCTGTAAAGATTCAAATTCTTTGGAGACCTCCATGGGGAAAAATATAACAACAGCAATCATTTTGCACTATCAATCAAATTCTTGAATTGTTTTGAGCTGGGAAAAAGCATAAGATAAATTTGAAACAAACTTGTAAGTTGATTGAAACTTCCCTAAAATAATTTTTTTTTCTCGTGTGGACTGGTGTACTCAACCATATATGTTATAAGGGATCAAGAAATCGAAAAACAAACGTACCTGATTCCTGTAAAGATCCTTGTTCATCACATCGTTTAGAGACCAAGAAAATATCAAATCGACCAATCCATGAATTTTAGCTTTTTTATTCTCCTTGTCCACATTGCTCGTCATCTTTTCTTCACTAAACAATCAAATGTCACAAAACTCTTATAATTCTTAAATTTATATCATGAAGGAACCCCTCAAGGCTGGAGTGGTGAAGTAGGGTTACTTCATTTTTAAGCAATCTTAAGAAAGTTTGAATAAAAGAAACTAATACCCAACAAATTAAAAGAAGAAACAACAAAATCTGTACGGAACCAGTTAAAGATGTTCATGAAAAGAAAAAGGAGTAAATTAGTGATGAGGTAAAGCAAAAGAAGTATGCATGGTGGTTGACGACGAGTCAATTAATAAAAAGCAAATGCAAATGCCTTCCAGAATGAAAGGGAATCTACTTACAGTTCCCGTTCATGTGGCCTCAAAAGTCTGTCAGATGCTCTCTCTCTCTCTAGAAAAACTTGAGTAGATGATGTCAAAGTCAATCAGTATGCAAGGGAGAAGAGAGCTAGTTAGATGGAGAATGAAGCTCAACGTACATCTGATCTCAGACGTTTCGATTTCCAAATGCTTGAATTTCAACTTTCTATCTGGGTTTCACTAATTTTTTGGCACTGCTTTCCTTACTTGAAAGTTGAAATGGAGAAAAAAAAATTTAATAATATAAGAAAGTTGTAGTTTGAACATGCTTAAAAGTACCTTAAAAAGTTGTTATTGTTTTTACGCGAATAGAAAAAAGTATTTACTGCTATGTATTATCAATGTGTTTTCTGCAAAAATAGAAACGAATCGATTTTAAGGTTTTATAAAATTGATTCACACCGATAATTTGAAAATATTTAGTTACCGTTTGTTTCTCATTTTTCATCTATAAAAATGAAAAATATGATCGTTATCCATCACATCAAGTCATCAATTTTGAATTTCTATCTCTTGAGTTTGGCTCAATAACGACTATATTTTTCATTCTCATTCTACGAGAATGAGAATCAAACGGAGGCTTAGCATCTATTTGTCCTCCATTTCTAAATTCTCATTTTACATCAAAACTTTTTCAATTATTCATTGAGATTATGTGATTATTGTATTCTGTTTGCAAGCTCGAAGTAGTGCCATAACTCTCTGGAACAGAATGCACACTCTTTGATAAAGTTACTCAAAAATTTACTTTACTTTTAGAATAAATAATATAAGTATTGTCCTCGTCCCCCTCTATAACTCTCCGAAACAGAGTGATTATTCGATGAAAAAGTTACTTATTTTAAAATAAAAAATATAACTTCTTTATTATTTTAAGTAAATATTTTTCTTAGTCAGATATGCAATATCTTTGAGTAGCTTTTGAAGGCAGAGTACTTGAAAACAAGTTCATGTGAATCGGACAAAAACACACAGTTCATTCCATTGATTCTCCAACTTAATAGAGCGTCGTGTTAAAATTATAAGTTGATAAAAATTATCGATGAATAAGTGAATAATAATTATGGATTCTATTTAATGATAATTCATATTCGACTTTAAAAAGTAACTTTTTACAACTTTTTAAGAGAATATATTGAAAAAAAAAGCTAAATATTGTACCTGGTATTTTCACGTTCCATTTTGGAGGAACTTAGCGAAAATTGCACAATTGGTCCTCAATGTTGTCATCAATCGTTAAAAATGAACAAATTTAGTTAACATCCTTTTAATATAATTGCATACTTAGTGCTTATGTGATAGATAGAAATCATAAATCCTACCTGACCCTCGCATGTCTAAATGATTCACTAAGTGCTTGTTTCGTAAAGTTTTTGTTTGCTAAAAAATTAATCAAATTTTATTTTTGATAATTTTATTGAACTCATAGCTTTTATCCACTTTTTCACTGCAACATTTCATGAAATTCATAAACTTTTAGCAACATTATACAGCCCCTGGTTTTCTACCTAGACGGATATCCAAAAAAATTGTGAGATGTGTTTTCATGAGTTCCATGAGGCGATTGGACAATTTTTTGTTCATTGAAGACTATCGACTTTACAATTACATGAAAAGATATACATTAAGCCTTTTAGCAAGATTTATTCTTTTGCTTCTATTTCTTATAGAATGGTTTTTTGATGATCATGTTCTTTTAAAACTTCTTCTAGTCGGACATTATATTTTTATAATTAGGGCACGTTCAATAGGGATTAAAATCAAATTAAAATTAAAAAATTAGTCATTATTGTTGACTTTTATTAAACGAGTGGGACCCAATAACGACCATAATTGTAATTTTAATTAGATTTTAATCCGTACCGAATGATGCCTTAGATGACCAGAAGTACATTTAACCCGTCTTGTAATTAATAAATACACACACACACACATCAACATTCAACAATTAAAAGTAGACACTCAAATTTGCAATATTTTAATTTAGTGTAACACCTTTT
The DNA here is from genome assembly GCA_019097785.1 of Fraxinus excelsior. NCBI lineage: Eukaryota > Viridiplantae > Streptophyta > Magnoliopsida > Lamiales > Oleaceae > Fraxinus > Fraxinus excelsior. Next base: position 23,672,306 of record CM032638.1, read on the forward strand.
AATTTTGTGACTTTGTCATTCTAGTCCAAACAACAATAATTTAATCACACAAACATCCCGCATTGAAACATGTGGTGGTGGTGATTCAAAGGCTGGCGAGATGGACTATTTGATTTTGGTCGGTAAGAAAAGTCCCTCGCTAACAATTTCGAAAACGACGTAGTATATCAAACCTTTATTTGCCCCTGTCCCCCAATTTTATCTGTTGAAATTCCCCTACCAATTCTTAAACAAATTCTTCTATCTATTTTCTTCCCTCAAATCCTCATCTTTTCAATCATAAGATTTCTTTATTTTCCATGGCTAATATGGGTCACAACAACCTCAATGCAAAACTTGTAAGTCCTAATTTTCAATTAATCAACTTCAATTTTTGGGGTTATCTGGATTTTGTGCATAAATGGGTTAATTAATTTCTCAGGTATTGCTAGGGGATATGGGCGCCGGTAAATCCAGCCTTGTTATACGCTTTGTCAAGGGCCAATTCCTCGAATTCCAAGTAATAATTTCCTATTTTTGTTTTCTTTTATCAAAATTGACTTTCTGGGTGGACTTAACTCTCAATGGTTGATAATCAACAATTTATTATAGCTAATGATAATCAAAGTATTAACACTGATTGATCATGTAGGAATCGACGATCGGAGCCGCTTTTTTTTCTCAGACAGTGGCGGTCAATAATTCGACGGTGAAGTTCGAGATCTGGGACACAGCCGGACAGGAAAGGTACCATAGCTTGGCTCCCATGTACTACAGAGGCGCTGCAGCTGCAATCATCGTTTATGACATCACTAGCACGGTATCCATTTAATTTAATTCGTTTGTGTATGAATATAATTAATTTAATCAATTGTGGAAGTTGTATTGGATGTGTACTATTGAACTTATACTATGGCCTGCTTTGTTTTTGTGGGAGTTATTTTTTATGTACAATACCTATGATTGAATTTGGTTTATAGGTAGTTCTCTTGAAACGTGTGTAAAAGTCTCGTGGTAGTTTTTTCATGTACGGGGATAACTGGAATGGGAGCTGCTTGGACTTTCTTATATTAGTCTTGAATGAAGGTTGTAGTAGTAATCTAATTTTTTTAGGTTTCTAATATGTTCTTGGATGCTGTCAAAAAAAAAAAAAAAAAAGGAGCATGTTTTTGAGCCATATGGTGAATGAAGGTTGTACATTTGTGTAATTGTGAAATGATTTAATTTTTTGTTCTGATTGGCCTTGCATGGCTAAGAAGTGGGTGCTAGAATTTTGTTTGTATAGTTTAGATTATTTAATTTCTTGTTCTGTTTTATGAATCAGGATTCATTTGCTCGGGCTAAGAAGTGGGTGCAAGAACTCCTAAAGCAAGGTGCTTTAATAAGAAAACAATAATTGTTTTATGAATTCAATGTACAGCTCTTATCATCCCAATAATTAAAAGGAAAATTATGTCATACAATATTTTTAAAGAATGAATGAGTGAAAGGAAGAAATAATGTCCCTTAATAATTAATATATATATTTTTTATATTACTTTTAATATATGGTCCAAATTAGGCGTGTATGCTTTTGATTTCATTACTTTTATCCAGATAATCATTTGCAGTAAATGTCTTAGTTGCGCATCAATTTTTTGGTTGTTACAGGTAATCCTAACATGGTCATGGCACTTGCTGGGAATAAAGCTGATCTTGAAGATAAGAGGAAAGTGACTGCAGAGGTAAGTAGTAGCTATCTTGATTTGTATTGTTACCCATGTTTTCCAAAATAATGTCGATCTCCCCTTTCTGTCCAAATGATGCATTTTCATCCATTTGCTGTGGTTATCTGTTTTGGGAGGGAATTTGCTGCCTCTTTTTTTATTTCCATTTATTTGAATGTAAATTGCTTGAGGTTACACTTAAAACTAAAAAACATATGTATAATGTACTTACCTAATATTGATTTCTCTTTTAAAGAATGCCATTTCAGTTTTATACTCATATTTTTCATGCATCTATGTTTCAGGAAGCACGTTTATATGCAGAGGAAAATGGTCTTTTTTTCGTGGAGACATCAGCTAAAACTGCTATTAATGTTAATGAAATATTCTATGAGATAGGTTTGTTTCTTCTCTTCTCTTCTCTTTGCTTTGTATATTCTAAAATGTTGTACTTAATGGATACCGAACATATCTTTTATCTTCAGTTGAATAATGACCGTGTACCAATGCTATGTTTACTTATTGAATAAACAACAAAAAGTGATGGGTTTCTTTTGTAGTTAGAGATTGGGGGCTTGATGACAACAATTTTCATCGTGTTCAACAAGTCCATAAGAAAAACCAAAAGCTCTTGGTTGTTTGCATTTATCTGTCCTCATAGTCTATGGCTACCCCAGATATAGTGTTCTCCATGAGAATATTTTGAATTTATCTCTTGTTATGGCATCTTGGCTTGACTTGTCTCGACTGATAAGAATCAGAATTCCTTTAGTATTCAGAGTCTTGATTTTAAGCTATGCACAATGTGGGAGCAATATTCCTTCAAACATAATTGCAATCGACTTCTGCACTTTTGAACTCATTGCTTAGAATTTTCATTCTTTCAAATATCCATGGAATGAACTCTAATGGCTAAATTTTCTAGGTCCATAATTTTATTCACACGTCTAATATAATCTTAAGCATCCATCACTCGATATTTATATGTGCAATTCTCTTAGCGTGCTTGCATGTTTATTAAAAGTGCTCATTTTTTTTTGTTATGTAATTGCGTTAAAATTTGTTGTGTGTTTACAGCAAAGAGGCTACCTAGGGCTCAACCTACTCAAAATCCTGCTGGATTGGTTCTAGTTGACAGACCAGTAGAAGGATCTCGAGCTGCATCATCGTGCTGTTCTTAAGTAATACCTTCACTTCAGACATGATCTTAATTCTCTTTATCTTCCCCTCTTCCAAATTTTTGCTTGTTTATGATGCAATTGCAAAAATCTGTTGCAAAAGTAACAAGCAAGAGTGGCTATAATTTAGGGAGAATTTGTATGATGGGATACTGTTGATGGGTATCTTATGCTAGATGAGGTCACTCATCAGTCAATGGAAGAGTCCTCGTAGGGTACACATATAATTGTTTATCTTTATTAGCATTTAATTATTTCTTTAATATCGACACTATCCTTTTTGCTGTATACATCTTACTGAAGTATTTTTATGCCTACTCAAATATACATGTACAAGTTTGATAATGAATGGCATATGCTGAATGTCATAAAAGCACCCAAAATGTGACGTATTCTTAGATGGGAAGGTCAGGTTTAATGTGTTGTGATACAGTCATTGATATCCAATTAGTTTCCATAGCTGTAGTTTTGATTTATGCGTGCTTGGAGTTATGGAAGGAGGAAAATGCATTGCTCATCAGAGAGCCGTTGCTTTCTGCTTTGACTTTTGACTTTCTTTTTGCTTCTTTATAATGGTCCTCATGGGCCTAAAAAGTGGGCCAACCATTGCCCAGACATGTGTTCGGATTTTAATGGGCCAGACAACTGTGGGCATGTTCAACCTGGCCTGTTTTGGCACCATTGTATGTACACATCACACTTCTTCTTTCTTTTTGCAACGCATTTGTGCAATCACCTTGGTTATTATAAATATGTTTCTGGTCCTGATGGTCAGTATCAAATTTAATGTGCTCTATGCTGCAATATTGAGCCGGTTTGTTATCTTCAATGTCATCAAAGAGAAGCTCACCCAGAACTAACAGGTCGTGAGTTGCTGTTTTGCAATGTGTCAAGAGTATCATTCTTTAGTATCTCTGATTTGTTGATCTGCTTGTTCCCCAACCTTGTAAATTGCCCGATGCATTGCAATTGTATTTCAAGTGCCAGCTTATCATTAATTGTGTATCATGACAATGTCATAGGGAGACTATTATGTGTATCATATGTACAAGAATATGGTCGTTTGACCTCAGAAGGTCCCCCCCCCCCCCCCCCCCAAAACAAAATATCTCCCTCAATCTCTCATGCGAACCATTTGTGTTTCATTGATTACAAGCCCCAGGACTCAATGATCTGTTGAGTAAATCTTGTATTACTCGGAGAATCTCCTACAACAAATGCAATATGAAAAATTTCTGCACTCGGGAAATGTGATTTATTTTGTTTTCCCATGGAGTTGAAGTCTTGTGATAACTATCCCTAGTCCCAAGAAACCATGTTCATCTTCTGGTCATTTGTTTGCTTCTTGTGCTTGAGTTGGATTCTGTGCTGACATATAAGTCTCTACTCTCTTGCACGACGAAGCCAGTTGGTCAGAAAATAGCTTAAAGATGTGATGCCTTTTTAAATTTTGGTGAGCAATGTATCTCATGAAAATTGGAATCTACTGATTCATGAACATCTTACTTTGCGGTGCACAGGAACGTTGTTCATTTGTTAAAATGAAATGAGTTTTTTTAGCTTTTCTCTTTGGTAGTATCTATTCATGCACATCCAATACTTTTTCGAGCTTCCTCACAAAATCACGAACCACCAATATGTTTGTGCTGAGCCCACTTCGCGGCGGCACCATCAGTTGAAGCACCAGTGTGTATACGAAAGGGTTGTAGTTTTGAGCTTCTACTTCCAGCCATTGATCGATTAAGGCTTTTTCTTCTGAAGTGTTTCTCAAGAGGTTGATGCCACCATGGGCGTATTTTGCTGCATAGTATCAGATGATAGCCCCGAGATTGTCACAAAATATAAAAATAAAAACACAAAAGTTTCATGTTCAAGTTTGACTGAGCTTAAAAGTCAAAACGTACTCAAACAAGCCACTAATACTTCGAGTGATGCTATTTATATCCAGTGTTCTAAAAAATGGTATGCGTAGTGAGGTGTGAAGGACAAGTTTCGGGCTAGCGAGGCTTAGGCATAAAAAAATGAATAAAAAATTTATTTTATTATTATTTTAAAATTTAATTCAAACTAAAAATCCGTACAAATTATAATACCAAATGCAGGTTTAAGTGTTTAACAAAATAATATATTTTCGAACGATAAACAATATATATTGTATAATAGTACTAATTGAAAACATTTGGAGAGTTTTTAATTGTTATTTAATTAGTAAAAGAAAGGAAAAATGATTAATTAACTTAATAAAATATAAATAACTATTTATGCAATAGTTCAATACTCTACAACCAAATCAAAGGTATAATACACTACTGTCAAATCAAAGGTACAATGCGCTATAATCAAACCAAATGTATAATACTCTACAGCCAAACCAAGAAGATTCTTATTCCTCATCGAAAGTTCACAACAAAATCCTTATAAATGCCCTCTATAAATTAGTGGTTCAATAAGTGTGTACGCAACTTTTTGATCATTTCAATCCAATTGACTAAAATTTGAAAATTTTATTATTATTAAAAAATAATAACAATAATAATTACTAGGAAAATAATAATAACATTGACGATGGTAATGATGTGTGCCTTGAGGTGCATTAAGCTGTCAATGATGTTTTTGCTACTGTTAAATGGACTTATCATTTAGAGTGTGTTTGGTAGAGATTAAAATTGAAAAACTAATCGTTATTATTGACTTTTATTAGACGAGTGAGACCCAATAACAGTTATATTTTCAATTTTAATTGGATTAAAATCTATATCGAATAAGCCCTTAATATCAATGTGACATCACATATACCAGTAATGTCAAACAGCATTATTCTTATCAGGGTGTCTGAAATCCCCACCCTCAATGGCAGGAACTCTCCAATGGGCTGCGTGGCATGCAAAACAATATAAATAATAAAATAAATTGATTTTTGAACAATCAAGAACATAGGACAACCAAAAACGAGAAATTAGTGTTGTAGCTAGTATTCTGTCTGGGGAGTACATTCGTAAGAATGAAACTCAAAGGAATTGACTAGGGTTTGCAACATTGAACCGACTGTTGCTATAGAGAATTTTTTTCCACGCTAGAAAACTGTATCAATATGCAACTCCATTTGTGGTGGTAAATTGGTAATGGTTGAATCGGCTAGCAAACTTGACCTATATTTGGAAAACATTTTAGTCACTTACAATTTACTTCTACTAGTATTCAATCAAATTCAAGTACACATTCAAAATTAATTCTCATTATTATCCACATATTTCATTGTCTCCACCCATTTTTCTAGGCAAAAACATCATTTGAACAAGTGCTATAACATGTCAAATATTTGACAAATGAGTGTTGCACTCACTTTGACGCTCGTCGAATCTTCAATTTAAAAGTAACTCACTATTAAAAGATATCGAAATGAAATGATTATTCTATGTAAAAATGGCTGGCGAAGCTCGAATGCTAAGACAAAAAACCAAGGCTTGACCAAATAGCAAGAGCAATGTGTGCGTGTTGTAGATAGTGTAGATCTTGACCCTCTGTCCAAATAGATCTTGACCCTCTACACATTTGGACATCCGTAAAGCATCTTCAATGCAATTTATGTATGCAATATACATGGAAGGAAAGTTGAAAGACTTATTTATGTGACATTAATGTTAATTAAATAGTCGGTCAAGCCTAAAATTAGTCTCTAGTGAATTCTATCTACAGTTCAATAGTCTTTTATCTATCCTAAAATAAAAATATATAGGGAAAATTGCAGCAGCGGTCCCTAACCTTTGGGGATTTTAGCAGACTTTGCCCTAACATTCGTTTGTGCGAGCCAGGTCCCAAACCTTTGAAAAAATAGCAGCTTGAGTCCAACTTGACGGAAAACGTGAATTCTACCTTCAGTTGACATGAAAAATACAAAAATTGGATATTTTGACCATTTTAATCAAGTGTTTTTCCATCAAGTTGGATTCCAACTGCTAATTTTTCAAATGTTTGGGACATTCGCTAGTACAAACTGAAGGTTAGAGTAAAGTCTACTAAAAAACCAAAGGTTAGGGACCGCTGTTATAATTTTCCCTTTTTTTAAAAATAAGGTTACTTTAGGCTTAGTTCTTGTTTTGATTTCGTTGAAATGTTCTTATAATTTAAGTTAAAAATCAAATATTAAATTTAATCATACATTCAAAACTACTTAATCAAAAGAAAACTAGCACTTAGTTTCTCCTTTAGCAATAATATGATGATGTCATCCCCTAGTAGATAACTTTCCAACATGGTCCCGCCAAAAATGGCTTGTAGGCACCTTTTTTCAAAGTTGACCACTTTGTCAACTTCAATTACCATTTCTCGACAACCCTGATAGATTAATCTCTTGCATTGAAGACCATTTTTTGTCTACTATTAAATTGTATTCACATTTGCATTTCTAGTAAAAACAAAAAAAAAATTGGCCATTTCTTTCTTCTTCAATCCCAGATTTCAAGACAAATGCTTACATTGAAGTAATGTCTAATGTACAAAAATTTGGTCTTGTTTTTTCAACTGTATAATTCAGAGGTTATGAAGCAATATCTACATGTTTCTGTTCATGCCTTGACAAAAGGAGATGAAGTTCTCGATGGAGGAACCAGAGACTTTGCATATGCAATAGGCAAAGCAAGAATCTTCTTTGGTTTGTTTACGTACGCCCTCCTTGTGAAATTGTTGTAGTCATTCACTTCAATTTCATCCAATATTTGACGATATAAAAGCAGCGATGCCCACACCTGCAACAATTGGGACTAGTCATTATAGTCGAAAAAGATTCATACTAGAAACTTGATATAAATTATAGATATTTTAATTTGTTCGTGAAGCACTTGGAAATTTTTTCCCTTGTCAGTTCAAAAGCCCCCGTCTCAATTATGAGAGCAAGCTTACGTAAAACAAAATCTCAAACACGAGCATATGTGGGTCACTCTCAATGTGAGAGATATGACTGCAGTTTTCCACCATGAAGAAGACAGATTATAACAGTGGTCACAAGATATCGATATTTAATGGCTAGTAAACTGCTATGCTCACAAATGAAAACTCATCTTTTGTTTCTATTATCCTCCATTAAGCAGAAGGAAACGATGAAGAGCCGGGATTCGGTTAACAAACTAGGAATCTCAACATTTATGCCCAGGGTGTGAAATATATGAATTTCTATATTCTCATTGATTATAATCATTACTTCAAATGGCAACCAAAATTATACAGTGTGCATTATGGCAATAAATTGATGTTTTACCATGTCATGAAGAGGACGTGCAAATATTTGGAACTTATCGATATCTAATTCCTTTTGGGTGCTCGATTATGTTAAAAAGGACATGCAAATATTTGGAACTTAATTAATGTATATTTATTTGTATCTTCTTTCATCCTCCTAAAAAGGGACTTGTGTCCATAATATGTTTAAAGTAACTAAAGTAGATAACTGCTTACCGGCCATCTGCTAGCTGAGCTGAGCTGTGTGACACCTTTCTCTGCATCATCAAAGAATTTCCTAGCCCTCTTAATTTGCTTTTTCATAAAATTTCTCCATTTATCAGTTACTTTCCCAGCAAAAATGTCATCATCCGAGAGCCCTGCCTGTGCCAATTCATCCTGCGGCAGGTAGATCCTTCCTCTTCTTGCACTGTACCAAAACAAATATATAACAAAATTGGGTTTAATTCTTACGCAACATCCACAAAAAGAAAGCCTAGATGGTACATGACGAGGGGAAGCATGTATAAAAACATAAAAGCACGAAATTCACTAACAACGTTATAGTTCGTGTTGATTCACTAGTTAATGCCACGAAATAGGCATCAAAAACTCGTTAAATCACATAGAATATTGAAAAGTTGATCAGGTAATTGAGAAGACTTACTTTCTTATTCAATAAGCCTCTCTCTCAGCAGACCCTAGAGCCATTATGTAAATCTAGCTAGAAACGAAATTGTAAAAGGGTGCCTTCTTTACAAAATACTACCTATTTTGCTGAACTTCATCAATTTAGACATTTTAAAAATGCTAATAATCTTCGAAATATAGCTGTATACTTACTCTTCTCCAACATCTCTGAGTATGTTCGTCAGCTGATTTGCAATCCCCAATGCCAAAGCAGCATTATAAACACTCTCGGTAGTTGCCTGAGATTCGGGTGCAATGCCCATTACTGGAACACTCATTAATCCGACGGTACCGGCTACATAATAACAATATAGATACAGCTCATCAAAGTTTTTGTATCTTGATTTCCAGAGGTCCGTCCGCATTCCTTCAATCATATCTCTGAATGGCTGGAAAGAGAACACGACGAATCACAATAGAGTCAGTATCATAGAGAGCAATACAACCTATTCTGAAGGTCTAGATGATATATAGGATGGTTAAACGAAGAGAGGTTCCAAGTTTAAAGTCAAAATCAACAAGTTCTTAAAACACGTAATGTTTGTTTGGTAAGGTAGATTACACGGGAATAGACACTATTAAAAGAAAAGAGAAAATCTTATCTACTGTAGTGCATGGTCTACTACTGCATATCTCAAACATGCAGGCAACATTTTAATTGAAGTGACTGGTGCTGGTTCTCAATGATTTGTCAAAAGACTACAAGCAGCTTCATATGAACACAATTTAATGAGATGAATCATGAAAGCACATAATGTTAAAACAATGGGAGAGCATCATATTCTAACCTGAATGTCGACAGGAAACTTGGAAACTGTATCTGATAATGCAGCATCGAGCATGTCAAAAGGACGCCCTCGGAAAACATCTTCCAGCCTTGCCTCCCAACGATCCAATGCTTCAGGCGTTATATGTGATGCATTTGGCCCATCAACAAGCTCGTCCGTTCTCCTGCACCACACTGTTTAAATGGGAAAAAATGGAGTACGTGAGAGGAACTCATCTCTATGAACTGAATCCAATCACTAGTGGTCATGAATAGGCTAATTTTCCCGTATTCCAAAATCTAAAGAAGAGATTAAAGTAACAAAAGAAATGAATAACATCTTTTTCAAATCAAATACATGCAAGTCACAAGCAACCGAATATTAGTAAGTGTTATGACTCAATTATGACTGTTGCAAGAAGAATAATGGTGTTTTTCTTGTCCTGGTTATTATCAACTTGTCCCAAGAATTTCCAGCATATTATTGATTTTGTACTGCTATTGAAGTCAAAATTAGCACTAACTTTTCGAGTTTAAAGGGTAGTAGTCAGCTGGTAAAGTAAAAGAACAAAACAAAGTAAAAACTCTTCTTCGTGGTGGGCCAAGGCTGTTTTATTGGGTGCATAAACTTCAAGTTTCACACAATAAATTTTAAGAATTTATTTTGTGAACGAAAAGAATGAGCATGAAAGCCATCCATGGTTGAAGAGAATCATTCCAAGGGAATAGACCATCCAGAGAAACTTCAACAAATAAGTTTTATAATCAAAAGTAACCACATACTATCATCATAATTCGTAAAACAAAATTGTCATTTTAAAGCATTATTTACAGCCATAAATCAGAGAGTGTTGAAGGTTCCAAAAGTATGATTTCAGAAATATTAACTTACATAATCAAATTCACAGTGACGACATCAGACATGACTTGTGATTGTATTCCCTTTCATTTTGGAATAATTAGGAATGTCAATATAAAATATAATTTCGAAGTACAAAATTCAGCTCGTGATATCATGTGAACAAAGGAAATCAAACACAACCCAACAAAGATTTGATAAAATCTTCCCAAGATAATGAGTAATATATTCATACTTAAAATAGATAAAGAACTCAGTGTTAGTGGAAATCGAACCTTCCAGTTTAATGCAGAATCATTGTTAGTTTAATCTAATTTCTGTATTTTTCAGTTGGGCTTGAGAGGCCATCATATAATCAACATTTGCACCACCAATTTCTTTCCATAATTACACAATTTGAGTTTAGTAAAATGTATCATGAACTTTTCTACCGACAATTAACATATATGCTAATTATCATCCATCGCCCAAAACCTTTTGAACAGAAACAGCAAATTTTTAAGTAGACACAATCTGCTAATTAAAACCAGACTACATATATGCTTTTCACATTAAGCCCCTGTTTGAAGGTCTACTTTTTTTCTTTTTTTTTTTTTTTTTTTGGAAGAATGAGCTTTTGAATGGTAGATTTTAGGAGAATGTGTGGGTTGAAAATGAGTATGAGAAAAAAAGAATTTTTAAAAAATGGATACCAGACAGGGGCTAAAAGTTGTGTATAATGCTATTAGCCATAGACACTCACCATAGATAGCCCAAATAGCTCTTCGCCTCTCGGGAGTCATCAACAAGGTGCCTGAAAAGAATCAAAAAGAGATTAGGATTCCTTTTGCTAATTACATGTTGTAGCTTAAAAGCCTCGAGAAATACCACGACAAAATTCTTGTCAACTAAAGAAACATAGATTAAGAAGGCTAACCCAAGTAAAACGTCTTGGCATACTCTGCGCATACTTCACCACAACGATCATATGCTTCGCTCAACAAGCTAAGGGAACCCGGAACAACAGTATCCGGCTTTACTTCCAAATTGTCATTGGATCTCAACTGCCTCTTAACTAAGGCCGCCTGCTTCAAAACCACATCATAAACCTTCTGTTCCGAGGTTAGCGTAATTTCTCCAGTGGGGCTAGCTACCATACTTGACATGACAGAGAGTTTTCTTCTATTCGCTGAATTCGACTCACCCAAGGAGGAATACCTTGAATCTGCATTAGGATAACTTAAATTCCGGCTATTTTTTCCGCCTCTGCGGAATCTGCCATTGCAAATCAAGTTCCTACCCCGAGAAATGGACCAGGATGAATCTAGATTCCGGTTACCCTCCCGGACTGACTCCAGAAATCCGGTGCTACCGGAAACCTCAGAAGTGGGAGAAACAACCCAAAGCAAAGCAACAGACATGCTGACACTGAACTTTCAGTGGTCTAAACAATGCTAAGATTGTGTCCTCCTTTCTGTTATCTTCTTTACTTGACTTAATAAAAAATTAGCACTTAAGTCTATCCACTTCACTTTTGATGGAAAATAATTTAAAAATCCCACAAAAAAAAAAAAAAAATCAAACCAGCTTCTCCTACTCAAACAGAGATCTTGAACAGCAACTGTACCTTTATATGATTTCTGCAAAATGGAAAAAAAAAAAACCAATTAAACACTGAAAAACACACTGTAATCACTTCACATCCCATTCAAAAAATCAAGGAACTGTTAAAGAAATGTAGCAAAAATAAGATAAGTTGTGGATTAATATTCATCACACTCAAAATTATAATGGGCACTTTTTAAATTTAGTCAACTTCATTATTATAACCCACTTTTCTGCTGTTCATAAAGCTATCTTCAATTAGCATTACCCAATTTCATTTAAAATAACCCAGAGAAATTGAAAGCAACAATTATAATCAAATAATAAAGAAAGAAAGAAACCCAACCTTCCTTATTGATTCCAACCAATAAGAGAAAGCCTGAAGAAACTAACAATGGCCAACTCCGCTCAATAACTTGAAGAAAAACTTCAAAGACCCCCAATCCTCTTACTGCTGCTTTTTTTCTTCCAGCTTAATATTTTCGCTTTTGGGTTTCACAGTCATTTTATATGAGTCGCTTATTTCTTGTGCTCATCTGCTCATAAGAATTGAGTGATTCACATTCTTAGTATTTTTCGGGAATTTCTATCTAGATTGCCAAAAAAATTTGGGTTGTTTAAATTGGTATACTTCCATAAAATGGTCCCACCAATGCCAGTGACATACCGACATGCTCGGTTTATTCGTATGATCCGGGTATCAAATTTCGGCGGATGCCAATGTATGTTGACAATATTCAGAATCTGCTTAAAAATTTTAATTTAATGTGAAGAACATTAAACTAAAAATGCGTTTGATTGGATTGTTTCCAAGTGATTGAAAAGTGTTAATGTGACCATGTTATTTTCAGTCCCGTTTGATCTACATTATTATCTCATTAAAGTGAAAAATATGATCGTTATTCATCACATCAACATTTAAATTCAAATTTTCTATCTCTTGTATAGGTCTCAATAACTGCTATATTTTTCATTCTCATTCTAAAATAATTTGGCTCAAACAGGGCAATGTTGAGAATATATTTTTGCCGTCAATAAATTAAAATTTTTCTTAAGTTGTTACGAGATGTTGCTCAAAATAATTAAAAGGTTTTTTCTATTATATTTTTTTCGAAAGATAATGGTTTGGCCTTCTTTTTATTCATATTTTCTTAATTCATTATTCAATTATGACAAAAATAAGAATATTGTACAGTCTTAGCCCCTTTTTTGATTTAGCTAAAAATCGGGTTTTTAGTATATTTTAATAAAATGTGATGAAGTGTATAGTTAAAAAGTTGATTAAAAAAAATTATGAATCACATGAAATAAATGATTATTAATTTGAACAAAATTAATTTTTAAAAAATGGAATGATAATTCTTGTTCTAAATTAATGATCAATTTACCATAGAAGAACTTTTTTTAATTTCTTTTACTAAAATCGATTATTTTACTTGTAATTTGCATTTTCACAATAGTGTAAATGATTATCGTCTGAATCTTTCTTGTTCTTTTTTATCTCCACCATAAAATAAATATATGGCTCAAAAAATTATTTAATGGCGTGTTTGATTGCATTTATTTTTTTCGGAAAATGTCAATTTTTCATCCAAATTTTTAACATACGTAAACCGCTTAATTATAAGCGTCAATGAATAAAGCGAAGCACCCATGTTACCACTTGCAAATTGAACACTTTTTTTTTCGACAGTTATAAGAATAACCTAACCATATATAGGGCCCGTTCGGTATAGATTAAAATCTGATTAAAATTAAAAAGTTAGTCATTATTGTTGATTTTTAATAGACGGGTGAGATCCAATAACGATCATATTTTCAATTTTAATTAAATTTTAATCTATACCGAACTGGGCCATGTTAAATATCATTCATTTCATATCATTTTTATCGTCTTATTTTCTTTTCTTCAAATTATTGATTACGAGAATTTTGAATTTTCGTGCAGAATATTCTATTGTATTACCGTATTACTGTGTAGATAAAAAAAAAATTGAAAATAAGTGAGAAGGATATAACGGTGACACGTGTACTCATCTATCCAATCAGTGGACGATAACGTTATCAAAACAAAGTGCAAAGACTGGTGAGATTGTAAAGGTGTCATGTTTTTTATTGGTTGAGGGGATTTTGTGATTATGGGCCCCACTTTTCGAAGTGCCTAGTAAAGACTAAAGACTAGTGGCGTCAGTGTGTGTAGACAACGTACAATTAGACTCCTTCTCTGTGTGGTCAAAACCGCTTGTGGTCACGAAATGACGATTCAAAAATGCGCACATTGGCTAACAAAACCCTCGCAACTCTAATCGACCCCCACTAATTGCCCGTTCGACACCATTATTTCATATTAGGAGCGCGTTCGATAGATATTAAAATCGGATTAAAATTGAAAAATTAGTCGTTATTGTTGACTTTTATTAGATGAGTGGAACCCAGTAACGACTATATTTTCAATTTTAGTTGGATTTTAAACTTGGCCAAACATGCTCTAGGAATAATTGTTTTTTTTTATAAAATATGTAATTAAAAAATAATAAATTATAATTTTATGGAGGCCAAACGAGGAGTTAAGTCCCTATTGACTCTCATTAAAACAAAACTAATGATCTTTAAATTAACTTTGCATTTAATGTCATGTAATTGTCATGTAGACGGAGGCTCAACCCCAATGAAGACGGATAGAATTACTCTTTCAAATATACATTTCATACAATAAAATGTTCTATATTTTAACTAGGCATTTTTTAAAAACTCACTATTCAAAACATCATTTTCTCTCAATTTCTCGAACGGGGAGGCTAAATGAATATTGCCCCATAAAACCTTCGAGTAGGTCCCGAAAATCTCCAACTTTTTGCCGTAAAATTGATTTAGTTAGTAGTTAGTACATCTTGTCTGTAATTACGTGTCCTTTGAAATAAAAAATAAATATTTTATCGAACTTATATATTCGTTATATACCCTATCATATAATACAAACGTAATGTTCATCACATCACATCGATAATTTTTCTTTTTTTTTCAATTACACATTCTCCATCAATTTATTATTTCAAAAATACATTCTCTCGAAATAATATGGCTCAAAGTTATTGCGCTTTAATTTATTACATCAATAAAATTACTTGATGAGTCAACATCTATTAAAGCATTCTGTTTGGGCATCGTGACACGTAATTATTAAACCGTTGAGGGAAAAAGGGGAATAAAAGTCTTTTAAGACTTCTTTCATAAAATTTTGAGGAATAGTAATCAGCGTTATTCTAAAAAACACTTCTTAAAATTTAAATAACAAGTTCCATAAAATATATGAAAATTGGGTAATTAGCACATAACGTGTGCACTTTTTAATGTTATTGTGAAAAACGTACATGCCTTCTATTTTTTGACAGTTTCACTCTTATTTTCATATTTTACTGTGCAAAAGGTCATTTCTACTTATTTTCTCAATTAAGAATCATGAAATGACTAATATACCCTTCTATTTAAATATAATAAAAAGAAAAAGAAAAAAATTAATTACAATCACAGTCCCAATTTTTCTAAAAAGCGCAAATAAGTCACTAATAAATTACTAAATGGGTAATTAGTACATAATGTCTATATCTTTCACAATTATTGTGAAAAACGTTTATACCTTTAATTTCCTTGACATTTTCATCTTTAATTACACATTTAATTGTGCAAATCATCATTTTCATCCAATTTTTCAATAAACAACTATGAAATAATGAATATACCATCTTATTTAAATTAAAAAAATATTTTTTTTAATTTATGATTCTTTAATAATTTATTTGTGACTCGTTTGTATTTTTTTTAAAAATTAAAATTTTAAATCATTTATTGGGGACTTGTTTTCATTTTTAAAAAAAATTGGGACTATGTAAGTGTATATTCGTCATTTAACAGTTTTTTATTGAGAAATTGGATGAAAATAAATAGAAATGATGGTTTGCACATTTAAATGTGTAATTAATTGTGAAAATGTCAAAAAATAAAAGGTATAGATATTTTTGCAATAATAGTAAAAGATAAGGACATTATGTTTTAATTACTCTTTTAATAATTTATTTGGGACTCATTTGTGTTTTTCAAAAAAATCTGGGATTATGTTTGCAATTATTTTTTTCTTTTTCTTTTGTTTTATTTAAAGGGAAGTGTATATTTGTCATTTCACAATTTTTAATTGAGAAAATAGATGAAAATGACATTTTACGTAATGAATAGTGAAAATAAGGGTAAAAATACAAAAAATGAAAAATAAGAACGTTTTTTTCAATAACAGTGAAATGTGTGAACGTTATGTGTTAATTACTTATGAAAAAGTGTGTATTCAGCTTAAATTATAATTTAAGCACGGCCAAACATGCACTTAATATTTTGTTGGTATGGATATTCGAGTTCACCTACAAACGTACTAGAAAAATTTGTACATGTTTCGTTTACAGGCTTTTGAGGTCTCTCTGAGTGCCACGTAGCAATTTAAGCACGGCCAAACATGCACCTAATATTTTGTTGGCATGGATATTCGAGTTCACCTACAAACGTACTAGAAAAATTTGTACATGTTTCATTTACAGGCTTTTGAGGTCTCTCTGAGTGCCACGTAGCACACTGCCTTTATGTATTTGGCTTTTTCATGCACTTTTGCATTATGGTCCACAAACAATGTAATAATGGAAGTATATGCATTGTTGATTGCTATAATATGAGCAACGATACATTTATTTTATTTTATTTTTTAAAAAAAATTATAACATACAAAAATAAATTCAGAATTTATTAAATCGCAATTTTTCAATAGTTTTTGATTCATTTATTCTGTATATGTCTATATAGATCAGGATCGTGTTATTTGTACACCGACCCCTCACACCTTGCATCATGTGCAATTAAATATTAATTATTTTGTTGCTTTATTTTAATACCCTAAAATATAGTTATTTTTACTTTCGGTGCTCTCAAGATTTTGATGAAATTCTGAAGTTTGTCATCCTTTCACTTCTAACCAATCGCCACCACTAAACTCAAGAGACTAGAAAGTGCTGAAATTTTAACTCATTCCAAATATTTTATCATTTTTCGAGTGTCAATTCGATACATCATTTTCGTCTCGTGTCCAATGTGTGCTTGACAAACACCAATTCAATCTCAATCGATCGATAGAGGGTTTATTAACGGTAGATAATAAAGTTGAGTCCGTTTCAAATTATATTTTTGTAGGTACTTTATTTTATTTTATTTTATTTTTGTATCCCACGTGACCAAGTATGACCACCCTACACCACCAAATTTCTAGTTTAATTACATCTATAAGGTATATGACATGCACGTGATGAAAACGGTTTCACTTTAGTTGTTAATTGGACATCGATGATATCAATTAGAATGGACCCAACAATCTAGCAACCTCTTCTTGGAATTGGGCTTGGGTTGGGCACGATCCACTAAGCCCATCTTGGTACATTTCCTTCCCTTTGGGATATATGTACTAAAAAACTTTGCCAAATTCCCTCTCACTCATCTCTCGAGTACTCGTTCTTCTATTTCCAACAAATGACTTGATCATTGAAATGTAAATGATTGTATTTTTCTGGGACAATGACATTTGCATCCTAACAATGTGTTGGTAACTCATAAGTGGACGGGAAGTTGACCACAATTTATTGGCCGCTCGATCAGACGGATTTTGGGGTCAACAACTTCAGTTTTCACTCTTAATTTTCTCATGACGTTTAGCAAAATAGCACGCATTAATTTATAACAAATCCCGATGAAACCCATTCAAAAATCGATTAATGTACTCACCATTGATGGTGTCTTCAAATATAAATGGTTTTCCATAAAATCTTCAGTTTACCTTTTTTTTTTCTTTTCAATTAGATTCATGCCCGATTACAATAATTTATTAATTAACATCAAAAATACATGTAGAACTCATGTGATCGTATATCAAATTTGTTCATCATCACATGGCGAGTGAGATACAGATCTCTTCATCATCGACTCAAAATCTCTAGTCGATGTAGACTTTTACAATCTGTTATCCCAAGCTTCTCGAAAAAGATTCATATCGTGATTATCGTCTCGTCTCATCTCCATGTAATCCAAAAATATTATTTGAGTAGTTTCTAACCTCCTACTAAAATCATGGGCTGAAATAGCTGCCACGAGTGCTTGTGTAGTAAGATGATTCAGTGGAGGAGGAAGAAAAGGTTGCACGTTGATATTGGACCAGTATGTTGATAATAGTGCTCGATTGACTCTAATTCGCCAGTCACATGGTCTCCATTGTATCTCGAAAGTTTGGTCTTACTTCAACTGGGCGACTCTTGAACTTGTGGACAATCCTTGTTTACTAGAAACCTAGTGCTAAACAAACCTTTACCCATATTTTTCAAAACAGACCATATATTCTCATCATTCTCCATTCGATCCACTACAATTTCTGAATTACAAACATATGCCATTAAAGCTCCTAGAGTTGCAATTCGGACTCTGAACTTTTTGTTCAGTACATATTGGCCTCTGACCTTTCTATTTCGTGCAAACCGATCCTAAATCTTCCTAAATTGTGCAAACTAGTCCCCAAATTTCCAAATCATTGTGAATATGCCACTATACTTTCTGCTTGTTGCCAATTGGTCCCCTTAAATTTCTTTTTTGTTCAAAACATTACCACGAGTTTTCAAAAAGCACCACATCAATCCCCATAATTTATGTTTGCCTTAGAGTGGTCCTTATAATTCTGTTTGATGTAATTATGTCCCCTAAGTTACCATATTTGTGCAAGGGAAAAAAAATTCATAAGTGAAGCATTAAGTATGCGGCAATTCAATTTTCAGGTTTTAAGTTTCGAGATTTCAAAACTTAAGTATTAATTAATTAATTAAATATATTAAAGTCACAATCATACAATTAATGGTCACATGTACGTACTTATAGGTTACAACATCACATATTATCAAATTAATTGGTTATAGATTATTTCATTGATCACAAATCAAAAAAATTATGAGTCACGATTTATTTGTGGGTCACATATTTTCAAATTAGTTGATCAAAGATTATTTTTTAAGTCATAAATTATCGAATTACCACAACAGGACACAACGCCACTGCCAACAAAAACTACCACAACCAGCACTATTAGATTTCCAACCCCGAATAACCACCACTATAACACTCCATCACAACCACCGCTATCGCGCCATACCCACAACCACTAGCAATCCAACAACCAATCAAATCATCAACAATCAAAACAACCAAAAGAACCAACAAAAAAATTAGTGACTTGTCGCAGTTGCACAACGTTGCTGCAGCAATGGCGCTATGCAGGGCCGTTAGCAGCAGCGCTCACATGCCGCCATCTCCGGCAGTGGGTGGAGCGCCTTTGTGAGGTGATGCTCTGGTAATGAGAGAGAGTGAGAAAAGAAAATGTATGCAGCGACGTTCTTTGACAGTGGGTGCGTCGTCGCTGTGAGTGGCAATCAGTGCGATGCTCTAGAGTGAGAAAGGGTGAGAAGAGAAAGTGTGTACACGATAGCAGTCTCCGACAGTAGGTACATCGCCATCGCATGTATGACGGCGGTCTCCGAGAATGGGTGTGTCGCCGATTAAAGGGGTGTGGATAGGTAAAGATAGTGAGAAGATAGAAGATGGATGGTTAGAGCTAGGGATGTCAACGAGCCGAGCCGAGCCCGAGCTTTTTTTGGCCCGAGCCGAGCCGAGCCCGACCAAAAAAAATGAGGCTTGGCCCGAGCTTTTGACCCGAGCCTTAGCGGGCTGAGCCGAGCCCGAGCCGGCTCGGGTTTTTTTCTTTCTTTTTTTTTTTTTTTTTTTTTTTGCACCTTATTGGCTTATGTCTGATAATATGTTAGATTTATAAATGAGTAACTATCCATTATAACAAAGTAAGAAATCTTTTTAATGATCGATTTAAATTTTCTTACAAATTTTAGTAACCATTAATGAAATCGGCTAAATTTTTAAATGTAATTAAGCAATATATATCACTAATAATTTCACTTAATATAGAATAATAAATTTTTGTGTGAATGAGAAAATGCTTACTTTAAATATTTAGGTACTTAGAGAAAACAATAAAAAACTAATAATATAATAAATATTAAACAAACAAATATCACCCATTTTTCAAAATAATCTATGTGATACATTATGAGATAAATTTGTCACTTATAATTAGTTTATTAGTTTCATGATGAGTGGATTAAGTTGACAATTTTTGATTTTTTTTTTTTTTTGCGGGCCGACCCAAGTCACACGGGCCAGCCCGGCTCGGGCCGAGTACTCAAAATGAGGCTCGGTCCGATCCCGAGCCGGGCCCGGCTCGGGCTTTTTCCGAGCCCGAGCCGTGCGAGCCGCCGAGCTTTTTTGCCATCCCTAGTTAGAGCCAGAATAGAATGAAATGATTTTTAGGATTTGGAATTGAATTGAGTAAACAAATAAATTTTATAGTTGATTTATGAATTGTAATCTTTAAACACCTGTTGGCATGTAAATTTTCACTTTGTGCAATTAAATCTTGGGAAAATTTTATAAAAAAGAGGATTTGTTTCATTTATTTCAAATTTAAGAGATGGTGTTTAAAATTTAAAATTTCAGATTTTTTAACGTTTAAAATCTCAAATCTCAAATTTTCAAATTAATTAATTAAATATATTAAGGTCACAATTTTATATAATTTGGTCACAAATTCTATATAATTGGTTACATATTATTAATTTGTCACAAATCACAAATTTTACATGTCACAAATTATTTTACGGTCACAATTTGTTCATCGGTCACAAATAAAATATTGAAACGTCACAAATTATTTTACAACCACATTTCAAAAATCTTATGTGTCATAATTTGTTCATCGATCACAAAAGAAAATTTATACGTCACAACTTAATCATCGATCATAAATCACAAATATTATAAGTCATAACTTAGTATATAGTCACAAATTGTCGATCATAAATTAACAATTTTTTAGGTCATGCGTTATTTTTATGTCACAATTTATATTTTTTATTGGTCACATATTGTTTATCGGTCACAAATTAATGAATTTAATTGTCACAAATGATCAAATAATTTATGACCACTACCAAAACTCGTAACCACCACCTCGTCACTGCCACCAACATCACGACAAACGAACCCCGTCGTCGAAACCACCACCACCACCACCTCTCAGCAACAAACCATCATCTAAAAATACCAACTTCACCATGACCACCCCTACCCACTGACAACCATTGCACCACCACCACCAATGCCGCATGTATCACCACTACCACATTCTCCTCAAATCCATTACCGTCAACGCCACCACCGCCGCGACCAAAAATAATCACCACCAACAAAGCCGCCGCCACCACTAGATCTAATAAAGTCCCAACAAAATCATCACAACTACTCTTGCCATCACCGCCACCAACCACCATTTTTGAAACATCACCACCACCATTACTACTTTGCACTAGCAACACCACCGCACATACCACCATCGAAAAATCAACAAAATCACTGCCCAAAAATCAACAAAACCATCGTCGAGATCTGAACGCCGCTCACAGCGACGACCTACTCTCGTCAGCCGCTATGCGCGGGAAACTCAATCTCCGTTCAGCGACGAATGTTCACCGTTCACAACAGCTGATCAAGGATGTTTGATTCGCTGGTGTGATCGGCACCCGACGGTAAATAAACGAAGAGAGTGAAAGAAAAAAGAAATAGAAGAAAAAAATGAGTGACCAACACCACCACCACCACCACAAAAACCACCACAAACTCATTACAAAAAAGCCACAAACCACAACTCCATCTTCACCGTCAAGCACAGCGACGCTCAGAATGTCGCGCAGCGACGAGCAGAGCGTACGCTGCTATGCGCAATGCTTTGAGCCCGTCGCTGTGCGCTACGAGATCTGAGTGCCGCCCACGGTGAGGACCAACTCTTGTCAGCCACTTTGCACGACGCTCATATGTCGATTCAGCAGCGATGGATTCATCGTCGCGATTGGCACTCGTCGGTGAAAGAACAAAGAGAAAAAATGAAATAGAAGAAAAAAATGGGTTGGATAGATTCCATAGAGAGTGAAAGAAGGAAGAGGCGGCCGATGCAAGAAAACAAAATGGTGTGAGAAATTGTAGAGAGAGAAATAAGAAATAAGAAAATGAAATGGGTTTGAAATTTAATTTTATACTATTTTATTAATATTGAATTATCTAATTGTTGTATAAACAAACTTTATATCTGATTTTTGAAATGATAATTTAAAAATTCTGGTTCCAAGTAATTTTCTCTTAAATCTTTAAGCTAAGTCACTGCCCAATGGATCATGACCACCCTCCAATTTTCACGAGTCCAAAGAATTGGGTTCACGGCCCAAACTAGTTTCCTCAAGATTTTACCCATTACCAAGAGGCCGCTGCCTCTCTCCATAATTTTGGGGCCAAAATTTTTATTTTGTGAAATTTTGAAAACTGATAATATTTGATGGACAAAAATTACTAATGCTTTAAGGTTTAGCACAAGGGTTCAAGTCCCTAAACAGTTATTTTGTTGTTTTTCTTCATTTTTTGGGAAATCTGCAGAATTAATCCTTACCTTTAGCGCTCCTAACAAATTTGTCCCCTACCCTTTACAATGTACTTTAACCCCCCCAACATTTAGTTCAATTTAATGATCAGTTTAATACAGTCTGATGGATTTAATTTCCTCGAGCGAGATATAAAAGCTTGTTTTTTTAACAAAAAATATGGCAAAATACCATGCTTAAAACCATTTTCAATTTCAAAATTTAAAAGAAAAGCTCTTTCTTGTTTTTTTTTGGAACCGGTCTACTGAGCCTGGCTCAGTGGCTTTTCCCTTTTTTTTTACGCACAAATCAAAGATTGGTTAATTGCATGACTATATTACGAAGAAAGTCGTGCAAAATAATTGAAGACGAAGACTTTGCACCTCATGAATATTTGTTTGTAAAGTGTACCAATATTTTATTTTCATGTTTACATAGATGGGTAATTATAATTTTCATTTATTTTTCAATTTTCGAAAAATCCTTATGAAGAAGAAAATTTTGAATGAGGGCCCACTTTTAGGCTCCGTTTGATATGCAAAAAATTTCATGGACTTTCCAAAATTTTCACCTTTTTGAGAAAAATAAATTCTTGATATTTTGGTGGGTAAATATTTTTCAATTTTTTTTATTTTTTATTTCTGGAAATTGGAACAAATTCTAGATCCAATAGTAGAAAATATTATCACTTTAATGGACAATTTCCATAAAAAAAAAAATAAAGTCAAACGGACTCCAAACTTTCAACATTTTCCATAGAAAATTATATCAATCAAAACACAATTAATTACAATTCCCAGTAAAACAATTTCTAAAAAGATCTTTTCCGTATAAAACATTTTATATCCACCCATTTTCCACCTTGCAATCAAACGGACCTACCCTAACCATTGACTATGGAAGAGAAAGAAATTAAAATCTTATTTACTATTGTGCAATTTTTATTCAATACTACAAACCAAAGACAGTTTCCTTTGAATGTGTAAATTTTACTTGTCGTCGTCTCTTGGAAGGTAATTTTCTTGAAAACGTTTTATATTTAAATTTCAACTGGGGCGATTATACAAATTTCTCATGATTATATATCGATATTTGATAGGTAAGAAATTAAGGTTGTGTTTGATTGCCACAATTTCTCATGGAACTAGGAAAAGAAATTCCATTTTCTTGGTTTTAGCCTATTTGATTGCCACAATTTTCTAGACAACTTTTCCCACTGCACTTTTTTTTTTTTTGGTTTTTGCTTTGCAAGGAAAACAAATTTTATAATCAGTTGTAAAATCTTTTTTACTTTAATGAACAATTTCCATGTAAAACAAAGTCAAATTAACACTAAACTTTGATGAAAAAATTGAAATTTTTAGGAAAAAAAAATTTCGATTTTTTTTTTTTACTTTTTGGCAATGGAAACAAATTTTATAACCAATTGTAGAAAAAATTATCACTTTAATAGACAATTTTCATATAAAACAAAGTCAAACGAACACAAAATTTAAAAAAATTTCAGGTGAAAAGTTATACCAGTCAAACATACTAAATTAACAATTCTCTACAAAATAATTTCTAGACAATTACTCTCCTTGAAATTCATTTCTTTCCACCCATTTTTCACCATTGCAATCAAACAGACCTCACACGTTTAGGTAACAACAAATTCATTTCCACGTTTTAGTTATTAAGTATAAAACAAATGCACAAATAGAATTAAAACCTATAGCTTCACTATACAAGATAAATAGTATAAGGAATAAAATTTTAACTTTATTTTTCTTCGTGAGTACTTTTTAATGTAATACAATTCTTTTTACTAAGCATGCTATTACCGTTTTTATGAACATAAATTAACATGTTTAAAATTTTAAATAGAATCAGAATTCCTTTGGTTTTAACTCATTGAGAAATAGATCCTCTAATCTCTCATTACAGTGAGATATACATTCACACAGAGTTCTCTTGTAACTTAATCTCCATTCGACTGCTAACTTCCATCTATGAATTGACCTCGTCTTTCTACACATCTGTACTTGGCTACATAGTTTTCTATGATTCATCTCTAAGAAAGCACTAAGCTCTATAATACATGCACGGGAAACGTCCCCGAAATCCATCGATGTATTATAGTCTTGAATTTTGTCAACGGTGTTGAGCAAAAACTCATCTTCTTCGATTGAGGTCGAACAATTCCCGAGCACTGCTCGACAGTTCTTCACTATCCACTCCAATACAGTGACCTCATTTTCTGCTGAAATCTGATGGCCTGAATGCGCAATGTGTCCAACTGACCTCCGGTAAGTTACAGGGGTTGCCCACAACCGGATTGTGGCTAGTAGGGAAAAAGATGGCTTCCCGTCTTGGTGAATGTATAGTGATTCTTTCGGCCATGAACAAAGGGAGTACATGTCGGGTTCTAAAGGAATAAAAGCCTTGTCATTTGGGTTTTCATGCAGAAGAAACCCATAGTGTTCAAGAAGCTCCAAATTTGTGTACGTACCATAGCTTAGAAGAACCTGTAGAACAAGAAAAGAATTGTGTATTGACATCAGTCCACAGCCACAGATTTCTATAAATTAAAATAAGAACACATGAGAAGGAACATATGCCACAATTCCCACGTCATATACTATAATGAACAATACATTGTTCAAAAATATCAATTGTGAAAAGAAAAACTTGCAAAGTATACATCATTTATATGGATACAAGCCATTCTATTCAGTCTGCATAGTTGATTGTGCCTTAGTCCACTATTGACACCAATCATTTATAAACCCTATTTATGAAGGTCATGCACGTGTTTGTGAGTTCATAGTCCCCAATATGGTTTCAAACATGCAAAACAAATTAACAAACTCTCATAATTCAGTTTCAGGCATCAAAATATGTTACAGATGTCTATAAGTAGGCTTTCTATGAAATATGTTATCCTTTTTAAATTTCACAGAGTGAAATGTCATCCACATTACACAAACGTCTGATACGGCTCTTAACATTCAAAACTCAGTTAAAAGACCAGAGATGAGTTAATCAAGATTATAATTTTGAACTTACTAATGTTATCCTCCCATCTTTAAATAGTTCTTGTTTTCATTTTTTTTCTTTTTTTTTTTTTTTTTTTTGGCTATATCAATTATTGGATATCATCCTTTATGTAGAAGACTTGGTGCCTACCACTCTTTATCTCGACCGTTGTATTTTTACATATCTTATTCCAAATTCAAAGACATTAGGAGCCTATTTGATAATCATTAAAATTCAATTAAAATTGAAAATATGACCGTTATTGGGTCTCACACGTCTAATAAAAGTCAACAATAACGGCTAGTTTTTCAATTTTAATCCGATTTTGCCCCTGTTTGAAACCCATTTTGAGAGAAATAGAAATTTTGGAATAGTGATTGATGTGAGAATGTGTGGTGGAAAAATGATAAAAAGTTTTTTATTTGTGTGTAATATTATTTTATTTGGAGAATGTGTGGTTGAAATGGAGAATGAGAATGAAAATGAGAAAGAGAAAGAGAAATTAATGGGTGTCAAACATGGGCTTTATTCTCTACCAAACAGGCTCTAGATGAGCTAGGAACAGAAGAAAGCATACTTCAAAACTTTCATATTTTTAAGCTCAAATATCTTGAACTGATGTTCTCATACCATTTATATATGATTGAGATTGAGGTTACCTTGTTGAAAACGATTCAAATTGTTTTGAGTTTCTTGTTGCTAGCTTCCTTTCATTAGATTGCAGAAACTGAGCTTTCAATTTTAACCCTACTCCGATACTTTTGAGCTTATATTGTTACACCCTTCTTGAGGCATGTACTGTGATCATAAATTTATTTCACATTGTGCCTATTCATGCCCAGGAAAACAATCAGATTAATTATCACTGTTTGGGTTTCAAAGGTCCTCAAATAGGAGTTATAATCCTCAAAAGCAGGATTTTGGCATAGAATTCTAGGAATCTAAGTTCCCATCATATCATGCCGATTGCTAATCTCAGGTACCTATACAACATATTTTCAGGACTCTTCCATAAAAAGCTTTGTTTCCCCTAAAAAGCAGATCACTTTCATTCTTTTTTCTGGCAGAATCCATGCTGGAAAAACAAGTTAAAGCCATCAGTATACCTCAACTTTCATATAGCATCCACACTAGTACAAAGCCATAATGGGAGATGAAATGAGTTTCCTCATATTTCAATTTGAACACTTCCAAACTAATGTTTCAGTCATTGTTCGGACAATGCAGAAGGTTGATAATGTGGCTCCATCACTTTTAGAGAACCGGAGTCCACATCACTTGCATCTTTATAAATTAGAGATTAATCACTAAGGACAAAATATAACCAGAGTAGTAGACTTCATCTTTCCTGTGATCTTATGCATGAAAACACAACAGACCAAACAATCATCATCAACTTTATTGTTCATCAAGTGAGTGACTCAAAAAGCCTTGGGGTGTAAAAACTAAAGGAGGTAAACAACACAATTAGTGCTTGTAGAACAACCAGCCTCAAATTGAATCAATTGTGTAAATAACAAACTTTTTGAACATTTAGAGAAGTAATATAACAATTAGCATGAGATTTCCAAATTGATTTAGAAGTTGCTTGACAGACATGAATTAAACTTAGAAGCAGAAAAGAGTTTCATATCTTCTATTGACAGGACAACACTTTCCGTAAACGAAGTTGAAGAAAAGAAAAGACAGAAGCATTATGAGCAATACCTGATCCCCTTTTCTGTAGTTTCTTCTAGCATAGAAGCAATAAGCAGCAATTTCTTCCTCGTAGCCAGCATCTATTAACCTCTGCACATGGGCATCAAACGGCTCTTCTACTGATTTCCCTGCATTTTGCACTTTCCCAGGGGAGGTATCATGCAAGGGAGACACATTTTGACATGCTTTATTTTCTGAATGATATGGTTCTTCTGCAGGCGCCGCGTAATTAAAGAAGTCTCCCACAGGGCATAAACACCCTGCACTATCCCATGGTATGTGCATTGTGCGTGAGGATATCTTTGCACACAATGCAATATAAAATTTCAGAGGCATATTTCTGCCAAATAGTTAGATAACAAGCAATGCGGGAAACTGAGACCAAAGCCGAGAACAATATTGCCAAAATGGCATCTCATAATCATTGATTTTGTATAGTAAAGAATGAAAAATATTGAATGAATAAAGATAAATATTTCACAAATCTGAATACGCGTGCTTAAAACCTCATTTTTGGAACAAGGATGAAAAAATTTTAAGACGCAAATGGCCCATGAACTTACAGTTGCAGAAGCCCAGAGCCATGCCTTAAAAGTCGAGAGTGGAGGCTTGAGATTAAGTTCACCCACAAGTGCAGTAGCTTCTCTCCAGTCCATTTTATCCTTCTCAACTGCTCTTTCAGCAGTCCAGATCGCATCATCCATCTATAATCAATTTACATCACAATCAAGTCAAATCTTTCTCATAAGATTCATAATGAACAGTTTAAAAATAATTAATTCTACCACATTCAACAGCCAAATCTTCGAATAAAGCCAGAAACTAACCTGTAAAGCTTCTATCTGCATTCGACCAAAACTCGAAAGTATGTCATAACTTCGAGGCAATTGCTTTAGGTAAGGGTACCACCTAGTCACCTTCCCCTTGTTCACTTCGTTCAGTAGTGAAACAGCCAATACCTGCACCATTTGAAAATTTTACCTGCGTGATATACTCTTGCCAAGCAGCAGTAATAAAATCTTTTCAGTTTGGTTGTGCCAATCTATGATCAACTTAACTGACTTAAAGGATGAGATGAACAAGTTCAATACCATCTCCCTTGCTCATGAATGTGCGAACACATTTAACGGTATCGGCAAGAAGATTGATGGTCTGCCCGGGACAAGTGATGCTACTTATAAAGAATTTGATAGAACGCACTAAGAATTATGGCTAGTAATAGCAAACAAGTCAACAACTTTTTTGTCTGATAGGTTAAACACATCAACATAAACTAAGAATTTGAGCTTCTTGTCTCATTATCCACTAAATTCACCAAAATTAGTCAACTAAAAACTCGAGTTTTCAACTCCTTGCTTCAATCCCACAAAATAAACAGAAAAAATTTAAAATCATGACAAGGGATCGTTACAAAAAACCCATTTAGTAATTTATCAAAGCAAATAAATTGAGAGCATAGAAATTTCTAAAAGAAAAGCTACCTGAGCAGATGAGAGTTTTGGGTATTTACATAAAGCAGCAGAGAGTTTCTGATCTTTGCTTATTAGACTCTCACTCGTCATCAAAGCCTCCTTCGGAACTGTCAAAATTAACTCGCCTTTCATAATATCTCGTGCCGCTGCTAATCCTCTCCTGCATCATAGTATTTACATTCATAATTACCCATAAACATGTGCATACTTAGAGATGTACACAAATCGTGATATGTATATTACCCGCCGGCGTCAGGGAAATGAGAGACGGATAGAGAGTGATCCAGACAAGAAGAAGGTGGACAGGTGGCAACTTTTGATTTCTTAATAGGAGAGTCTGATACTCCGAGAGCAGCCGCCCATTGTAGGAAGGTTTCGAGGTCTGATTCGTCTTGCGCTTCCATCTCCGATTCCCTGTCGAACGTAGGAGGATGTTTGGCTAAGCTTAAAAGGTTTACATTTTAATTAAATCAAGTTGTTAGTTAAAAAGTACGTTTGTAATAGAAATAAATTGTTTATTTTGATAGTAAAATAAAATTATTTTAAAAATAGGACTTCCTATAAAAGAAAGTAAAAGAAAAAGCTGGTAAATATATCTAAAAATCAGTCAAATTTACTTATAATTTTGGGCATATTTGAGTAAGTCAAATTTAACCCTTCTTTGACAACTATTAAAAAAAATAACTCATTTTCAATCACGTTCGCGAGTAAATTCAAAAAAAAATTCTCACTTCGTAATCATACGTTTCTCCAAGACATAATTATTCCAAAACTTTTTTTTTTTTCAAAAAAAATTCATCTTAATGATTGTCAAACAAGGTTTTACTATAATGAACTTCAATTTGATTTTGCTAAAAATAAATTCTTAGTAAATTTTGATAAAATTGACAAAACTATGAAACTGTGTTGTTTAATTAATTACTAATTTTAACATACATATTATTAACTTTTTTAACTAATTATAAAACATGGGATGTTCATATGTAGTTTTTCTAAGAAAAATTACTAAAATGTAGAAGTTATGTCAATGAGAATAATGTACATTCTATCATTGTTTGATGGATATTAAAATCGAAATTTTAGCAACTTTTGATAAAAATTGATAAAATATATGATTGAAAAATTGTGATTTTTATGAAATATGTAATTTGTTAGGTCTTCTATTTGTAATTGGTCATTCAGACAAAATCTAGGTTATTTGAGTTATAAATAAAGTCAAAGAGATGGAGGTTGGTTGTATAGATCATTTAAGAGTCTTAGGTGATATTCTCCTTGTGTTTCAATTTTGTATTTTGAGTGTCCATTTTGAGATTATTGAAAATATGTTCTTTTTGACATTTTGAAAAATGGTTTTCAGAAATTAGAAAATGAAAACACGATCTCTTCCTTCCTCACTTCACTAGCGTCTCTCCCTTTCTCTCATGCCCCTCTTTTACCCCTCGTCTCCCTCTTCTTTCCCTCCTTCTTCACTAACGATTTTTGGGTTGGCTGCGGTGGTTGGGCCACGATTTTTTGCTGTAGCGATTTTGGTTGTAGTTGGATCATAATTTTTTGGCTGGGCAGTAGGGGTCTTGGTTGTGGCGGTTGGATCGCGATTTTGGTTATGGTTGGATGTCGATTTTGGCTGTGATTGGGTCGCGATTCCAGCGACGATTTTGCAGTGGTTTAGTCGCCATTTGGCTGGGCAATGGTGGTCTTTCTGGTAGCAATTTTTGGCTTGGCGGTAGGGGTACTTCTGGTGGCAATTTTTCGGTGGTCTTTCTGCGATTTTGGCTGTGGTTGGGGGATTTTGGTGGTGGTGCAGTGGTGCTTGGGTCGCGTGTTGGGTTCCGGTGGTGTACTGGTGGTGAAGTGGTGGTCGAGTGTGGTCATAGTTGGCGGTGGTTGAAAAAATCAAAAACATATTTTGAAAATTTTGGCCAAGTTATCGTTTTGAGTTTTCTTTGTAAATTTTCAACTCGTTTTCGAAAATAAGAAAAAGAATATGTTTTCACCGTTTTAAAAAATCGAAAATAGAAAATGGGTTGAAAATGGCAAAGAGAACATGCCCTCAGTGTTCGAGTATGGAACAAGTAATTTTAAGTTTCCATAATGATGTTATCTCAACGCTAAGATCATGCTCAAGAGCCCAAACCAATGATGATGATGCCAACCTTTCGCTCGAGCAACATCGGGTGAGCATCAACAAAACCCTAGTTTTCCAAGAAACTCTAATTCACGATTTTAAACACTTTTAACAATCACTAGTTTTTCCCCGTGCAATGCACGGGTTGTGTTCTTTTTAAGTTAATATTAGCGTTTTTAATTGTTCAATTAGGCTCATAGATTTGAACTTTCTACGTAAATCAAGATTGAGAAAACAAAATATTATTCTCTTAGGATTTCAATAGAAATAATAATTTGATCTGAATCTTTTCGATTAGTCCCGCACCATCCTCTTCTGGTAGTACTTTTGAATCTGATACAACTTTTTTTGTGGCTTCAATAATAGTTGCTAGCCTACCCAAGTGAGGACCGGCAATTTCTCTAAGAGTAATTTCAATGAAAGGATATTAATGAGCAACTTGGTTCACAATTTGCAGCAATATAAAAAAAAAAAGCAGGCCAAGAGCAACCTACAAGACTTCCAACAATTTGCATGAAAAATTCCTCATATTCTTTCTCCTAGAGGTTGAACCGGGAAAAAGTTTACAATCATGGGAGAAGGATCGTCGAACATTGTCAAACAATAATTAACACAATGAACAATTTCCAAGTTTTGCAATCAAGTAGCAAGTCGAGCCATTCAAGCTTATCAGGTTAAATAAAACACAACAGAGAAAAAGATAAAAAGAGAAGCAAGAATGAGGTATAATTCAGAGTTCAAGATAACCAACATGCTGGTGAATCTTGTACGTTTGAGAAGCACCATAGAACACTAAAAAAAACCTATTTGTAGAAGTCAATCACAATTCACAAGTACTGCTGTTGAATTATGGCTCTATTCTCTTCCCATCACAACCTTGCTTGCATTTTCCCAAACCTTTCTCGGCTGCACAACACATTAACTTCAAAGTCAAAGACAACTTTCTTGTCTTCTTAAAACTACTCATAAACCTAAGCAACATGCAAGTGTTTGTTGACTTTGCTTGCAAATGAGACTAAAACATGAAAATCTTTGTTGTAAGTTACATGACATTGCTCGTACAGAAAAGTGTTTAATGCATGAATAAAGAGAATCATTCACCTGAACCGCACTCTTCTAAGCTTACGAGTGCCACCAGGCAACGTTTCGATTGTAATGTAGACTCCGGGTTCGTCTTGCTCAACCCACTCAGTGTCCAAATCACTGGCATTGCTCAATGAAAGCTCCCCATAATGATCAGACTCTCTTGAAGAAATAGACTGTGCAGAAACATCGATGGATGATACATCAGTCTTTGCAGCACTAATGCTGGATAGTTTTGTTGTCAAATTAAGATCACCGGAGTCATAGTAATGGCGAGATCGCATTTGGTGGTGTTCAACGGGGCTATGCTTAGCAGATTCAATTTTTGTGTTATGAAAGAAACATTCTCTAATGTAACACAATATGTACACATATTGTTCATAAAAATGAAATATATCTCCAAACTGTAGCCCTCGGTAACTAAAATTAGGACATTTTCCCCCTTTGTTAAAAAATCATCCCCCATCAAATCCCCATGTTCAATGCATTAGAAGCATGTATAGTGCCACATTATCTGCTTCCTGGTAACATCCAGGGAACTGAAGAATGAGTCAACACGATAGCCAAATCATTTAAGGGTATAGTTACTAATAACTATAAGCACTATCATCGAATAAAGACATACATATGTGTTTCAAATCGGTTGAAAGAAGATGTCAATTTTAGATAACAATAGTTGCACTGTCAAAATTCATCACCATTTTTCACAGCCGGATAATACCTAGTTACGTCACATTTCAAACAAAAGAAACAAAGAGGGAAATTTAGATAGATAGAAATAGACAGGAACTAAGCAATAAATACAAGAAAACAAATTATGGCACAAGTAAAGCTCACCTCCTCATCAGATTTCTGCAGAGTTGTTTCTGGCACTGCTAGATGATTGAACCCTTGGAAAAAATGTGTCAAAAGAGTTATTGCACACACATATTCGTACACCTGCATATACATATACATCTACACGGAAATTTTTGTTATTGTTTTCAAATGTGTTAAAAAATCTGCATTATTTTCCCTTTGGTCCCAGCCCATAAACGGAAACTGGGGTTCTCAATTTAATCCTAGTAAGAACAATACAAAGCCATATAAACTCCAAAAGAGACAAAATGCAATGACAACCTATTGCAATTATTTCTTTCATACATTTTCTCTTGCTAATATGTTACTCCGTCCTTCAGCTTTCCGAACAGAAAGGATCCAGTGCCAATTGATGGTAAGACTGCAACATCAAAATAATCAGCATATTATTCGACATTTACGGATCATTGTACTCAGGTTTATGAAAATTGAAAAATGTAGAAGTATTTAAACGACTCTATTAAAAAGAGTATTACACAATAGCATATGTATAGTAAGCATATAAGCCGAAGCAAACTAAGCATAATTGAGAATTTTATTCCAACAGTATATGGTGATAAATCGAAATGCAATCAGAATCTTTAAGTGAAAAGCTATGCAAACTGAAGTGACTCGTAAATAGTACAAATCTTGAAGTACAAGTTTAGCTATAAGATAAATAATCCTCTCATGTCTTGACAAAAAGGAAAAAATAGAAATGTAAGAAAAGAAAAACTTTGAAGCGGGCTAAATTCTCAATGGAAAATCAGGTTGTAGTTTTTTGGTGTAAAATCACACAACATGGTATTATAAATCATTATTCGGATAGACTACAATGAACAAACAAATCATTTTCTGATTTAAAAGAAATGAATAAGTTCAACAAAGGGTTTAAGGCTGAAAACTGTATAATCTTGTACGCATCTGTTCACGCCAATATATAAACATATTCATTAGCTCAATATATTAGAAAACGAGAAGTTTGACACCAGTCGAACGGCGCGTAAGTAGATAAACAAGAAGATGTTGGATGATTAGTGTGGTAAAAGTAAAAGATATCTAGTTTGTACTCGGCTTGGGAGACGAAAGAAAGGTTAAAAGATGCCTACAAAGTGAGGAGCGAGGACCATCATACTTTGGTCCCTCATTTCTTTTTGTCGATCTCCTTGTTGAGCTTTAATCTTCTACGTTCAGTCCCATGATAATTCACACACGACCACTCGTCAAAATCAATCCCCTAACTTATTAGTTTCATAGCTCCCAAACAAATCAAAGCTCTTACCATCAAAACTGATATAGACATCTTCAGAATTGCAAATACCCAATCCATATCATTTCTCCAAAAAAATTCCTTCATATTCATTATTAGCTTGTTTGGCAGATGAATTGAAGAGATGAGGACAGGACATTTCATCTCTCAATAGATGATCAAAAAGCCATATTGCAGTCATAATGAGATCCCACAAAGAAAAACTCTGTTTCCAAGTCATATATTAGTTAAATAAAATGCTAAAAGCAACTATAATGCCTTAGTTAGTCTCTTGGGAATGCCTGATGTCCAGTTCATATTTTAGACAATTACAGGAACAAATACTCATACATTAGAAGTAAATAAGTAGTGAGTTGAAAATCACAATGCTTGATGTATATCTCTTTCCACCTTTACTTCCCAAATGTAAATTTCTCATTTTCTCATCGAATACAGAGATAGCATTTAGTTCTCATTACCTCATCACTCTCAATTGAAACCAGAATTCTAGTTAGTAAAAATATTAAAACAGTCACAAGAATTCAAGCTCAAGAATGTCCACCCATCCATCTTAATTTAAGCTCAAGAATCCATTTTAACTGCAATATAATCTTACCCATCGTAACATAAGCTCAATGTGCAATCTCTGTCCGTAATAACATAATTAATAAAAATAAAAATAAATAAATAAAACAGTCAACCGTGCATTTTAATAATCAAGTTTAACAATAATCAACCCATACCAAGAAAGTCAAATTACGAGCATTACCTTCCCCGAGTGCCAATTCTAATCACAACAGCCTTAGTTTGAGTCTGATGTTCAACAGCAACTCAATCCCTAATGACAAGATTTCTTTTCTGTTGGCTA
Source organism: Fraxinus excelsior (assembly GCA_019097785.1). Classification (NCBI taxonomy): domain Eukaryota; kingdom Viridiplantae; phylum Streptophyta; class Magnoliopsida; order Lamiales; family Oleaceae; genus Fraxinus; species Fraxinus excelsior. The sequence continues at coordinate 23,707,233 of CM032638.1, forward strand.
TAAAGTGGAGATTTAAGGCATGGCAAAGAGAGCCCGAGAGATGAAAAAAAAAATCGCGAACACCAATTGAAAATTAGGGCTTACAAGTTTTGTAATATTGAGTAGACTGCTACTGGTGGAAGTTGAGCCTTTAGGGTCCGCAACCCATTAATCTCTTTGATGGTATATGAAGAGAAATGAAGAGGGAAGAGTGACAGAGGTGTGTGAAGAGAAATGGTGAAACAAACATCCATACCCAACTTCCCCTGTGAAAACCCCAAAAATTGTGAACAAACTTCCCCTATGAAAACCCCAAAAATTGTGAACACCCAGATCGCAGATTCACAGACCCAACTTCATAAGAAGAAAGAAACCAGAAATAGTAGAGGATAAAGCAGTAAAATTGGAGATTTTTTTTATTTTTTATTTTTAAAGAATGAACTCTCCCCGTGCGCGCACGGGGAATTCGTTTCTCCCCGTGCGCGCACGGGAAACGGGCACGGAGAGTTTTTTTTTTCCAGCTCCCTAACGTTGATTATGTTCTTTTTCTTATTTATTCTTTTCTTTTAAACGTCAAACCCAATTGAATCAATGAAAATATTAATTAAATAAATAAATATAAAATATTTATTACATTATGTAAATTTCAAAATTATATTTATTTTACAAATAGAGTAAAAATTTTAAAAATCATCACCGCAATAAGATTAGAATGACAACCAATTTTAATTTAAACAACAAAAGTTATTTTTGATACACCGAAAGGAATTTTGATTTTTATGTATGTATGACATCGAATATTTTGTAATTATTCTGAGTTAAATTATTAATAAAGAATTTGTATTTATAATTTGTGTAAAATATAAATAAGTTGAACTGTTGACAAAAAAGAAAAAGGCACAGGTATATGTATTTAATTAATATTTTGAATTACATTTGATATATATTAATATAAATTAAAAAAAAACCAATGTTATTTCCCCGTGCGCGCACGGAAAGATATGTCTCCCCGTGCGCACACGGGGGGAATTTCTCCCCGTGCGCACACGGGGGGAGGTTCTCCCCGTGCGCGCACGAGGAGTAAAATTTTATTTTTTTTGTTTTTTTTTTTATTGTCTTTCCTAGTCAGTTTTTCAACGATTTTTTTTTATCTACATAAATTCATGTATAATTTTATGTAAGTATTATTAATTATTATAATTTATAATTAGTAAAAATTTAATATTTCCGCACAACTCTTCAACTGTAATGGAAGATACCCACCCCAGTTATAATACTAATAATACTAAAATGATATGTTGACAACTTATTAAGTTAACCTAATATGCTTCAAAATTTATTGTGAAACATAGAGAAATACTAAATCTACACAAACAATATTAACTATACCTAACTACTTGCAAAAATCTTAAACATGGAACACAATTATATTTATTTAAAGAAATACTAAATATGCAAAAGTAATAATAATATAAACAAAAATAACTTTTATATATAAATACTTACAGTAAAAGTTTATGTTCTGCTGCAATATCAAAGCTTCAAAATTTAGTCGTACAAGCTGAAAAACATAATTGAGTAAAATAAATATTTTCAAGATTTATAGATCAACATAATGCTATTTACATGCTAAACATACAAAAAAAAAAAAAAAATTAATTATACCTAACTACTTACAAAAATCTTAAACATGAAACACAATTGTATTTTTATTTAATGAAATACTAAACATGCAAAATATATATCTAATATAATAATAGAAACTAAAATAAATTTTTCGATAAACTTACAGTAAACAGCAATAAAGGTTAAGAAATTCTCGATGATGGAATAAATTTTTCTTCATTAGTTCTCTTATATAAATAGTCTAATCTCTTCAGCCGACTACAAAAATATCAAAAGTTATTGAAACTATACAAAATGCGCCTACATTTTTGACCGCCTGCATTTTTGACCGCCTACGGTTAATGTGATAGGCAAAAGTCCTCAACTTTTTGTTTCACCGCCTACAGTTAATAATATTTTTTATTTTTTAATTTTTTTTTGTCATATGAACATCAAAGTCAACAATTGAGGCTGGAAGAATCTCATTTTTCTGCCCTTTTCAGGGAATTTCTTATAAGAGGGAGGATAAATTAGGAAAAAAAAAAATACGTGAAGAATGAATAGTAAACTGCTGATTGCCTCTTTTAGTAGAAGAGGGATATACAACCCCAAACACCATCCATTATAAATATATATGCCTTGCTATGTCCAAATGTATGTTTAATTATTATTTTGCCTTAGAGATCTCATTAATAAAGATCACAAACATATTCCATCGATTCAATCCCAAAATTATTGTTCACATAGTTTATCCCAAACATTGTTCCCACATCGGTTGAACCTTGAATTAAGTCAAAAGAACATAATTTGAAGATAATATCTATATTCAAATATCTATTGCATCAGCATAGATCAAAATACAAAAAAAAAGAAAAAAAAAATCGTTAATCAAACTCCAAACCACCCATTTTCAAAGTAATCAAAGATCTGAAAATCCAGGAAGGTGATCAAGAGTTTCGGTAGGAAGAGAACGAGGTCGGTCTCAATTATCCATAGGAAATAGACGACTCTAGAAATTCTAGAGCACGCAATTCGAGGAAGCCCTTAGTCATTACAGGAAGGGTGTTAGAGAGTGCTAAGAGTTAGTCAAGTCTAAGACCGTAGTATAATTCATATAGAACTTGTTTTGGAGGGATTTTTTGGGAGAAGAATTAATTTTGAATAGTGATATAATGGGAAACGTGTTGTTGAAAAGGAAAAAAAAAAGTTATTGATGTGATAGAAAATATTATTTTATTGAAGAATGTGTAATTAAAAATAAGAATTGATTTACTGTAGAATTTGAAGAATCCGTACCAAACGGGTCCATAGTTTATAATAATTTTATTGACAATGTGTCCAAAGGTTTTTTTATCTTGTCCGAAGGGTTTTCCTCTTAATCATAAATGATGATGATATTTATTTACTATTTTTGGTTTATTGTGATTGTTTAAACATATGATTTACTTAATTAATTCGTTAATCATCTAAAAACAATAAAATTGATTTGTTGCTTGTTATTGTCATTAATTTCGCATATGAATCTACATATTTTCCTCGGTACTCGTTATTTCATAATTAAAATTAATTATTATTTTTAACTTAAAAGCTTTGTATGCCTTTTTAAATATTATAATTTTTTAAAATTTTAAATTACTAAGGACATGTTTGATTGGCTTTTTTTCATGAAAAATGCCCTGTTTGACACCCATTTTATTCCCATTCTCATTCTCATTTTTTTTTTTTTCCATTTCAACCACACATTCTATCAATAAAATAATATTACACATAAACCCAAAAATTCTCCTTACTTTTTGACCTCACATTCTTCCATCAATCACTATTACAAAACAAATTCTTCAAACAAAATAGGTGTCAAACAAGGACTTCATTGATTTTCTATTTTCCACTTTTGCTATGTCTAATAGACATAACACTTTTTTTTTTTCATGATTTCCACTTTTGCTAATTTTCTTGGTTTTAGTTGAATTTAAATTCCCTAATTTCAAGTGTGAATTAATTTTTCATCTTTTTTTTTTTTTTTTTTTTTTGCAATAGAAATAAAATATATCACCAATTCTAAAAATAATTTTCATATAAAACAATGCTAAACAAAAACCAAAAAATTTTCAACTTTTTTCTTACAATCCAAACAAATTATATCCCCAATTGTAAGAAATTTTATCACTTTAATTGACAATTTTCATGAAAAACAAAATCAAACGAACACCCACAAGATAGAAATGTTTGGTACTGCCACATTTCAAAATTAAATAGCCATTTTAAAGAGGATAAAATGATAATTTCAAATTAAATTAAAACAAAAAATGGGTTTCCAAACCCCCACTCCCTAAAAAAAATGCTAAGTGCTCTTGCATAAATTTCCAAAATCAAAGTCGATTCAAATGTTAATGATCCAAAATATTCTTTTAATCTGTACAAATATATAACTAATTTAATTGAAGAATCGAATACCAGACTAGTTCTGGTGCTTTGAATACCAGACTGGTTCTGGTGCTTTGTTCTAGACTCAGAAAAGGTGAAATTTTAACCAGAATACTACTGACCAACACCCATTCGGTTGAGAACAGTTTTTAAAAAATATATATATATAAGAAGATGGATCAGAAAATTGGCTTGAATCTCCCCGTAAGAGGAGAAGAAAAGGCGCTCAGTAATTTCAGCTTCGAATCATCTGGGGAAAAATTCATCACTTCCATCTCTAAAATTACTTTAAAAAATACTAAAAATCATAGTAGCATAAAACAGAAGGAGAACATCCATATCGAAACTTCACATGTTACGATAAGTTTAAAGCTCCATATAGAAGAATTTTTTATAATTGCAAAAAGCAGGTGTAAAAGACTGTAAACTCTACCAATACACGATACATAAGAGCGGCGCCGGGCGTGGAGGCTGTTGCTGTTAACGGGCTAGATATATATATATATATATATTGACTATTGAGATTATAAGGGGGTTGCGAGTGTGTGTTTATATAGGTGCAGAGGAGCCGCTGCACATTAGGGTTTCAGAAAAAACCCTAATTCGGATTGATTAGAACATCACGTGCCGCAAGCCATCCTATTCTCGTGGATTAACTTGTAATAATATATTTTTTTAGAAAATAAGAGTGTGTTTGATGGTTATTATTGGTGAAAGAATATATTTTAAATAGTAATATGATGAGAAATATGTGATTAAAAAGTAATGAAAAATTATTGATGTGATAAAAATAATATTTTATTGAAAAATGTGTGATTAAAAATAAATTTTAAAAGAATGTGTATTAAACAGAGGCTTAAATCAACTCTATTTTAAACCAAATTTCATTTAAATTAACTTAAAAAATACAATAACGTAATTCAATTAAGGGTAATTGTATTCGCACGACAAATTTTTATATATGAGAAATATTTTCAATATTTGCTCACATTTACTTTTATTTCATCGACTTTTTTTCTTATATCATTGTCATTTCTAATTTTCAATTAATTAATATATTTTGTCTCTAATCACAATTTTCAATCAAATATTCTGCTGACGTCCATTGAAAAGATGAGCAAATATCTTGTTTAACTTTTGTATCAGTTATTTATTTCGATTATTTGAAAATATGAGAAATAGACAATGTGCGAAAATTATTAGAGGGTTGATGATTAAAAAAATTTCTAAATGAAAGTTGAGAACATAAGTGTAAAAATAAGAAAAGTTTAGTGATATCTATTGTAATTAAAATGTGGTGTAGTTAGAAAAAATTGTGGTGTTAATATGCTCTTGGTTGATCTCCATTATTTCCAAAATATATTTTTATCTCTTTTATTTTTAATCACACATTTTTCAATAAAATAATAGTATATAGAAACCTAAAATTAAAAAAAGAAAATCCATCAAATTAAATAATTTAACAATATATTTTATGGAAAATTGTATCTTAAATAATGGTTTCCTTACTTATTTCTAAATATGTCAAACATAAATGAAACATCTTGGTTTTTTTTTTCGTGGAAATATAATTGGCTGCACATTTGTATATCTCCGATGTAACTTATTATTCTCAACTTCATAGCTCATGCATATTGTTTCGAGTTGCATTGTCTTCTAAATGCAAGATCTACACAATATGCAAGGCCGGTCTCGACAACTTTGAGGTTCTAGACGGCTAATTAATACGAGGCATTCAACATGATTTTTTTACAATAGTGGCAATACTCACTAAAATGGAGAGAAAATACGTCACATGAACAAGTTGATATCACTTGTCAATCGTTGCCAAAAAAAAATTCTTTGATTATATATTAATTTTTACAGCAACGATATTGATCTCTATGCCAATTTCCCTCCTCGGCTCAGCTATTTACATAATCATAATCCCAATAGGAAGCCTATTACAACTCTATTTAAGGTAGGATAAATCCCCCTTCACAGGGGATTTGTGCCCCGGTCAAACCCGGGCACCCCCCTATCCCGCCAATAGGGGGTGCCAGGGTTTGACCCGAGCACAAATCGATAGGGGGGTGCTCGGGTCAAATCCCCTGTGAAGGACGCAGGGTCCATTTAAGGTATGTCTTTAGCATAGTTTCTCCGAGGGCTAGTCAATCCAAGGTAGGAAAAATCATCTCTTTTATGTTGTTAGGTTTTGGCAGTACCTCTCGAGGAATTCTAGCAATGTAATTCCAAGCTTTTATACAAGCTCATCATAGACAACTAAAGCTAGTGAGGATGAAAATTATTCTAAAGGAAGGATAAAATTTGAAACTCTAAAAGAAAATCAATCTTAAGTTCCTTAATATAGGACTAAAACATCCATTACACTGAGTAGAATAGAACATAACATGTTAATTATAAAGAATGCATCACTCAAATGAAAATAAAAGTCTATTCCCAAGAGACATGCATAAATTCCTATTAGTCTAGAATATGAATCAGTAATGAAATACCAAAAGTCCAGGAAAAAAATAAAATAAATGGGAAACTTGGCAAAAAAAGAGAAGAAAATGTAAAACTCTTTAAAAGCGTCTTCAACATTTGAAACCAGGGACACAAATAATAATTAGCAATATCCTATTGGATTCAAAGATTAGTTCTTTATGAATTACGAGCCAAACGATAATTAATTGAAATACTAAACATAGTGTATTTTTTGGGCGTGTTCGGTCGTACTTAAAATTCAATTAAAATTGAAAATATAAACGTTATTGGATCTCACCCGTCTAATAAAAGTCAACAATAACGACTAATTTTTCAATTATAGTCCGATTTTAATCTCTACCGAACACGCCCTTAAATTACCCATTAAATCGGACCCCATCCACCCACCTAAATCGCCTTACATTTACGTCATAACAAGAATGGTTGTGGGCTATTTTCAAGAACCAATCATGTTCTTTTTCCCTCTATTCAATAGCAATTAACATATAGGAATCAAGAATTCTAATGTTTTTAGCATTATCCATAATTTATATCCCAGAAGAAAAGAATGAACAGTTTTCAAGGGAAGTCTTATTATTTTTAAATGGATTGACCGCATAAATTAAATACCCAAATAAGAAACACAGGGAACATCTATTTCGGTTAATAAGACAAATCAGTGTCCTGAGCAAAGCAAACTATGAAGAAAATGGACCTTGAAAAGTGACAACTTCCACCAAATATTCGAGTTTGATTCGATAATCAAATTATAAAAATAAATAGACTATTTTGTTCTACTCGTCGAGTAGATCGTTGTAGTATATTTGAAATCTTAAAATCGATTCCGGATGAATAGGATATTGTGGTCCAAAGTTGCAAGGAAAAAATCGATTTTTCACCACCTATGATCGCTGCTTGAGCGACAGTCCAGTGTTTAGCGACGGAGCTTTTGCTTTTGACGTTTGAGCGGTGCACTAGTGACACGCAAGCGACAGGTAGGGTTGTGACCCTTCCGAAGGTTGCTGAATTTTCGGACGTGTCTCTTTACTCACAACATCTCATCTTCTATAAATAAGACAGTTTGAACATCCATTATCAATCATATATCATTGGTGTCGAGTCTTGCATCACTGCAAAAACTCTTCAAAATGCATTCCGAAAAATATTTTCTTGTAGAGAGAAGGAAATTGTTTGAATTCATTGTTACTTGTTATTTGAAATACTTTTACCACAAGTTTTATCCGTTGTATATTGGGAGATAAATGTCATAATCCGTTAACACCATTCAAGACAATTTTGTCTTGAGGGAAAAGTGTTTCACTACTTGCCTTGAATTTTCTATCATCTTTCATTCTCCTTAGTCCTTCCTTTCATTTCATTTCTATTATATATATTGAATTTAATTACGCTCCTGCGAATTCAACTTAACAATTAATTTTGTCAATTATAAACAACTCTTTCACTACACAAATTACCAACAATTTTTCTCATCACATTGTATGCTAAGTGCAAAATTATAGCAGGATGAGCTGCTAGTCCATCACATTCTTTAACTTGGACTAGTCAAAGCCCGTGCAATGAACATGTTGTGATACTTTTGAAAGTTATGTTAGTGTCGAAATTAATAGATAAACTATACTATTTAGATTGGAAGGTATTTTGACTCCAATACGTGTTTCCAATTTGTTGATGCTTTGTTAAAAAAATAATGAAATTCAATCTAACTCTTCTTTTTCTACCTATTGAGGTAAGACATTATGTCTCATTCATCTCGTACTCATAGAATCTCCAACTACGTGTATCGGTTACACTAGTATTTAGTTTCTTTACAAAACCCTATGCAATACGTATGTAGTCAAGACTAATTAATTAATAATAATATAGTGCAGAATTTAGGACAAAACAAAGGTCTCTATCAGTATTAAAATCACAACACAACGAAAACTTCCATCATAGAGGCAAAAAGAATGACAAACGATCACCTAACTTCATAAATTCCGTTGAATATCTTTTCAACATATTCTAATGATACCGTAAATTAAATCAATTTAAAAAAAAAACAAAATAATTCACTTCATAAAAAATGTTTGTCTACCAATACTGCACGATGTAGGAGGATTCTTCTGAAAATCATTGAATTCCTTCAATATTCATTTTGACACCATAAATTTATACTTTTTAACCGTAAAAACTGAAGAAAAATGAAATTAAGAGAAATTGGTGTGAGTATGGGGATGGTGAGTAGAAACGAAAAATTAACTACACATGAATCAAAATTTCTTCTTTAATTTTTAATCACATATTTTTCAAAAAATCACTATTTAAAAATACGCTTTTCTCTAAAAATGAAGCTGAAACAAGCTCGTAGTGTTGTGTAGTAAATTTAGCTCATAGTAAGGTTAAGATGTTATAAGGTATAAAATGATTTGTCATGTAGGAGCTATATTTCTTTGTGGCTTGGGAATGGATAGAGTGACCGTCCAATTAAGTGTGTATCATGTGTCAGATGATGAGATATCACTTCAGATCTAACTCAAAATCAAAATTGATTCATCAAATAACAAAGATACAAGTCCTAATTAAGCTCCCGGTTTAAAATAAAATTTAATTAAAATCTCAAATAAAGCTGAGACTCACAACTTTTCAACTTTATATTTCATCAACTTTGATCAAAATCTGCTAAAAATTTGATTTGAAAATTATGTTTGTACAGTCATTAGTGAGCTGTAATTTTTACAGTCCACTCTAATTAGCAATGACTGTAAGTGTAGCAAGTCTCATCTGATTTTAATCTCTATCAAACAAGAGTTACATGTGTAAGGACGTGAGCGTTTGACATTCTTACCCTTTTCTATTTATTTTAGAATTCTTTTTTTTTTAAAAAAATCAGCTTCGTCCTAGAAAATATAGCCACCGTTTGTCTACCATTTTCACAAACTCTGTTTTTTACTGTGAACAAAATCATTCACATATTCATTCAATAAATATTCCACACACAAACCAATAAAGTTATTTTAAATTTCAATCACACATTCTCCAAAAAATATTATTCCTTGTTTTATTTCTATACCAATAATGATAAACAAACAGGCTCATAGATTACAAAATGAATATTGGTTGCTCATGTCTCTATCAAGTATCAACTGACAGCGACGTGAAATATTTAGTGCATGTTGCTTCTATCACAATAATGCTTTATACGCTCTACGTTTTATCAATTTTTATTAAAATGAATTAAAAATGTAATTTTAATCTTCATCCATCAGAGGCTTAATACGAAAATATGTTATGGGAATATAAATTGATAAAGTGAAAAAAGTGTGCAAAGATTCTATTTGATCCCCATTTTTTCTTTTTCTTTTTGTAAGATTCAATTCAATTTTGTCTCGTTATAAAGATCCTTCGTGATCTCTTGAACGTGAACTTTAAATATAATACAATCTCAAATAACCAAAATGGAATTGATGATATTTTAATGATTTTTTTCTATTTGTACAGTGTACGGACCCTTTTATAATAGGAGTTTCACGATTTTTTTTATTGGACGTGACCACCCTATTTCGAGGCGGGTATACATCGGGGGGTTGGCATCTCGATATTCAAATAACAAAACTCTTTTAATTAAATTATTGACATCACACCACATCAATGCTCGTTGACAAATCGATTTTGCTAGTAGTACATCAAGATGTATATAGGGGTGTACACTCCGCTCACATGGGGGTGGGACCCGCTTGAATAATTTTTTTTTTTTTTTATTCAAACGGAGTCCACCCCCATGTGAGGAGGGTGTACACCCTTGTGTACATTTGTTGATGTATAAGTAGAATAATTCTTAACAAAATAACATTCCATCATTTGAAAGGTAATTAATGGGGGCGTAAGTGTACAATATAAAATTCAGTAAAAGTAAAATAGTTTGAACTCACTTTTCAATCAATCTTAAGTAATTATGCAATAATCTCTTATAAGTTGATTAACTAAGCAGAATCCCACCCACAGAGTCATATTCGCCTGTATATTCTCTCATCGACACCAAAAATTTCCAGAAAATTCCGTTACTACCGCCACGTGTCACATGTTCTAAAACTCTCCATATTTACAACACTACCCTTTCCCCACTGTTTCCAAATATAAACACCGCACACAGTGTATTATCTTCTCCTCGCTTCACTCTCTTCAAAACTTCAATTCGGAATCTCAGATTGATTAAAAAAAGTGATTAGACTGAAAAATGGCTACTGCTACTTTAAGTGCAGCTGATACTGAGAAGATCTCTAAGCTTCAATCTTCTGTTTCCGGTCTCAATCAAATCAGGTTTATTTTATTTTATTTTTTTAAAAAGTTTATTTGATGAGTTTTATTTATTAACTATTGTAGATCTGGATTAGTAGATTGAAGATTTTTGTTTCATTTTTCAGTGAAAATGAGAAGACTGGATTCCTCAACCTTGTTACTCGCTATCTCAGGTATAGTGAAAATCATTTGGACATCTAATGTTAGTGGTTACGGATTAGGGGATGATCATTGTCTTTTGTTTTATAAAATGTTAGTTCTATGTTTTTGTGTCTCATGATCCAAAATGTTGGATCAGTACTCCTATCTCATGATCCAAATGTCGGATTAGTACTACATTTTTTTTTTTGGTGTCTTGGATTTGATGAAGATGGATATAAGTGGACCGTGCTCATCAAGAATCTGGTGTTATTGTTTCTGAATTTTGGATAATTTTAGTTAAAAAGTTAACCGTTGTTGTTCACTTTTGTTATCCGATTGGTTGAAGTTGGATTGTGATATGTTTCATGAGATTTTTTTTATTTTTATTTTTTGGAAAATCAAAGTGGTGAAGCTCAACATGTTGAATGGAGTAAGATCCAGACACCGACTGATGAGGTGGTCGTGCCTTACGATACCTTAGCACCTGTACCTGAAGGTGATCTTCATATATTAATCGTACTTATCTCCCTCCCATCTTGAAGTTAAATTATCAAAAATATATAAACCTGAGTGCAGGTCATTTTTCGTCAAAGACTTGTGAATAAAATTAACTATCTTGGTTAATGCAGATCCTGCAGTGACTAAAAAGCTGTTGGACAAACTTGTGGTGTTAAAACTTAATGGAGGCTTAGGGACAACAATGGGATGCACTGGTCCAAAGTAAGCATTATACTGGTTTTATATTTTTAATTATCTGCCATAATTTTTCAGCATAGAGATGTCAGATGTAAGCAATGCATGAAATGGTTTTCAGTTTTTTACTGATGAATTTAATTAACTAATCGTTATCTATTTTAATATCTGTGCAATTTCCATGAAGCTTCGGAATTCGATTAAATGAATATGTTATCCTTCGATTTTGCAAACTAAAAATTGTAGGGGTGGTGGTACGAGTAAATAAATAAAAGCTTTGTTCTCTTGTGTGTGTGTGTGTGTGTTTTTTTTTTTTTTTTCTGGGACAAGTGGATATAGAGAATAATTTGGGACTGATCACTTGTCTCGCTTAAAATATGTGCTTATGAATTCAGTAATCACCTGAACTATTTGTTAGCTCCATTGCCTTAGGCTTGGCCCTTTCTGTTCTTATGTGCTTTGTGTTCTCAGGTCTGATCATAAAAGAAGGTTAAAGTTCTATCATACATTCACTTCTCAAAGCATATTTTTGCAGTCTTGTGATTTTATAACCTCATTCCTAGACATTGCAAGCCCATATATAAATGAATAGCGAGGTTCAGTTTTGGTGAACTTCGTGTAAATAGTTGCTGAATAGTGGAATATTGCTAGCTTTCTCTAGCTGGCTGAATATGTTAACTTTATGCAAAGTTGAGAAACTTATCGCTAGTTAGACATGGCTGGCTTTTTCTCTTTAGGCATCATTTTTTATCCTCACTAAACTACATCTAATATGATACTTAAAGAGATATTTTAGCCCCCATGGTTTGTGATACATTATGTTTTTTCACTGTTGTATATTCCTCTTCACTCTTGTATAGGTAAAATTCATGTTTCTGTGATGTAGGTCTGTCATTGAAGTTCGTAATGGTTTGACATTTCTGGACTTAATTGTGATCCAAATTGAGGTATTGCACCCATCAAAGATGTTCTTCTAATCATTCTTGTTTCATTGTTGCCAGCGACTAACAAATCTAATTGTCTGTAGACTCTTAACAAGAAGTATGGATGCAGCGTTCCCCTGCTTTTAATGAACTCTTTCAACACCCACGATGATACATTGAAGGTGAAACATATCTGCTTCAGTTATATCCTGTAGAAAATGATTTTCCACATTTAATTTAGGTCAAATGCTGATCTATTGTTTTTTAATACGGTAGATTGTAGAAAAATATACCAACTCAAACATTGAGATCCATACATTTAACCAGGTCTGTTTTTTTTTACACCAGAAAATCTGTACTTCTCTTTGAATTGAAATAATTTGATTTGTTGATATTTATCTTCTACTTTTTACAGAGTCAGTACCCTCGTTTAGCAATCGACAATTTCACGCCACTTCCATGCATAAAAGATTCTGGAAAAGATGGATGGTATTTTACACGATTCAACACTATGCCAAATTGATAATTTAATGGTTGGACTTTGTCGAGTGGTTAAACATCTACATTTTCAAGTAGTTATATGTTTTCTAAGATCAATTTTTTTTGGGTTATTGATCTCTTGATTTGAAATAGCAAATAATTGATTTTCTGCAATATTAATAATCGTATTTGTATTCATATTTGCATTTGTATTTGTATTTATATTCCTTTTCCATTTTCATTATTTATTAATTTTAATTTATTGCTCTTCTGCATGAACGGTTTTTACGCTCACCATTAGCTTAATTCCTCTACTTTGGATAAAATACACTCATTTCTTTTTCTTTTCTGCTTTTGTGATTCAGATATGATGTTTACATATATGTCAATATTGAGTGAAGTGTTGTAAAGATTGCATGCATTTGTCCAAACTGTTTATTTCGGGATCATATTAATTAGTTAAGTAATCAAATGCCAAAAATGCAGCAAATGCAGTGAATATTTTACGTAATTCTGACACGATTCTTCTGTTTTCAAGCTCATGAATGTAGTTTGCTTGTACAGGTACCCCCCTGGTCACGGCGATGTGTTCCCTTCTTTAGTGAATAGTGGCAAGCTTGAAGCATTATTATCACAGGTTGTGCCCTATAAGATGCAGTTTTCTTTGATTTACATGCATGAATTAACACTATGTTTCACTAATACAGTACCTGTTCCCCCTCTTTTTTCATTCACAGGGCAAAGAATATGTCTTTGTTGCGAATTCGGATAACTTGGGTGCTGTTGTTGATTTGAGTATCCATACTTTGTGACTTAAACTAAGTTTTACTCCTTAGAGCTTTTACACGCAAATATTGTGCATGTGAATACGCATGTTTATATGCACGTGTTAAGGTATGTTTTATTCTTATATCTATATAGAATCACTAATTATTTGTTTATAAAAACACTACTAACAAAGGTGGTAGTGCTGTTTTATTCTTATATTTTTACGGAATCACTAATTAGTTGTCTATAAAAACACTTCTAACAATGGTGATCGATGCTGATTTTTCTAGTGTTTGTCCAATTATTTCCTTAATTCGTTGCTTCAGAAATTTTAAATCATTTGATCAGCAACAAGAATGAATACTGCATGGAGGTACTGAAAAGAGGCTGTTGTACCCTTTGGATCATTTTGTTGTGATAATTGTTTCTAGAGATTTAAAACTGTGTGTGTTGCAGGTTACACCAAAAACTCTGGCTGATGTGAAAGGTGGTACATTAATTTCTTATGAAGGAAAAGTTCAGGTACTTTTTAGCAGCAAGTTCCTCCCCTACCTCAATTTATGATCAATACTTGTTGCTTGTTGGCGAGCATAAGATGGTTATTCATTGATCAATCACATTTTTCTTTTCAAGATGTTAGATTTTATAGAAAAATCTTTCTAAATGCCACGTGAGGTGTTAGTTGCGAGAAATATGTTTGGTCCTCTATATGAAGACTGTTATTCTAATTCCACCTACAATTGAACAAATCAAACAATTAAGTTAAGGAATTAACAAATAAAGGAAATCAAACAAAAAAGACTAAACTTGAAGAAACTAAATAAGAACAATGAATTCCCCTTTTTCGGCTCAGAAAACTGATCCACCACCACAAAGGCAACACCAAACTTTGGAGAAGCACAAAGGTCACACCAAGGCACGAGGAACAGAAGCAGATTTTAGGAATAGCACAAAGCTGGACAGTTTTAAGCACAAAGCAGAGAACCGTTCTTTGCTTCTTCTTAAGCACAAAGCAAGAATGATTTTTTGGTGTGTATAATCGAATCCCAGAGGCCTCAATTTATAGGCAGAGAGTTCAACAAATTTCCTAGATTTTTTTCTTCAAGGATAGATATCACGAGAACTGAAATTGGTTAACAAAGGATAGAGTTCTACAATTTCAAGGAGGAAGGAAGAGGTAACGACCTTATCACTCTATCTCCAATTAGTTGTGTATTGAGCATCTAGCTCAATAAGCTGATTTCCTCTAAACACCCAACAAGGTTTGGGCTACAAACATTTGAGGTGTGGATTTTAATATTCTTCAATCCCGAGCTTATAGCATATGAAGTTAAATGGGCCACTGTTTTTCATCATCACCTAGGGGTTAATTGGGCATCACTAAAATACCCAACAAAGACTCTCAACTGAAATTGGGCGCCTAACATGCAGAAGAAGATCTTGCCAAAGTGAAATATAAATTATTATTTTGGAAGAATGTGACTTACTTATATTTGCTTGTCTTAATATAGCAAATTACATAAACTTCCCTTGAGGTTTATGACAACTACGGAGACAATCCCTCCTTTTAAAAAATTTCTGAAACCTCCTTGGGGAACTCTTTGTAACATTGTCCCTATCCTCTTAAAGTAAGCCCTTGTTTGGTCCCCAGTAAAAAATTTTTTTAAAAAAATATTTCTTAATTGTAACCGCACATTTTCCGAATGATGTAATATTACACACAAATCTAGAACTTTTCATTATTTTTCAACCACATATTCTCACATCAACTATTATTCCAAATTTTATAAATTCTCCAAAATGAGGGCAAACAATTACTAAATATACATTTTCCATTTTACCCCTCAACTCTACTTTAATATTGTTATAAAATTTATAAATTATTATATAAGATTACGATTGACAAATAATTTGCAAATCAACATAAATAAATGTTTCAGAATAATTAATAAAGCTAGTTTAAAATTCTAATGCCATTATAAATATTGTTATAAAATTACTAAATATGATTTTTTTTTTTCCAAATACAATTGATAAATAATTAACAAATCAACATAGTAAATGTTTTTAAATCTTATGTTCTTTTCATTCATCTTTTTATTAAAAATATTTCATCAATTTTAGTTTGTCCATTAAATCAGAATTCAATATCACAAAAATATGTTTTGAGATTAAATAACTTTATACAAAAAGAAAAAAAAAAATAAAATAAAAGTTTTCAAAAAAATATTTTTGTCTAAATTAAAATTAAGAAATCAATATAAATAAATGTTTTAAAATAATTAATAAAGTTAGTTTAAAATTTTAATACCATTATAAACATTGTTATAAATGTAATAAAATTACTAAATATGATTTTTTTCCAAATACGATTGATAAATAATTAAAGATTTTTTTTTTTCAAAATAAAATTTAAGAAAAAAGTAAGAAAGCAAATATAATCATATGCATAAATAAGTATAAGATAAGATAGCAGGACAAAATGGAAAATTTATGCTAAGTGGGGAGATTTCTGAGTTTTTGAAAAGGATGGAGTGTCTCAGTAATTTTTTAAAATTGCTCTATGTTAATAATATTTACTTGTCTAGTTTTTCTAGAGAGACATTGTTATTATTTTTGTTTGGTTCGTTTTCATAGGCTTGATTCGTCAAGGCACATGTCCTTAACCGGTGATGAAATTATTATCAAATTTGGTTAGTTTGAGCATGTTGGTGTATTTTTCAGTACAAGCAATTTACTACCAGCATATTTTGCATTTTATTGAAATCTTGGCCCACACAACATGTGATTAATCCTTTGACACCTTAAAGATCGTCTACACTCACCTCTCAATGCCTTTCCATCAAAAACTGTGTCATTGTTCTGTTGAGAATTTTAATTACAATTAAGAAGTACGGTGGAGTATTAAGGGCAAGCAAGCTGGTGAGCAGAACATTCTGTAGCTAAACTTTAAAACACCATACTAATATAACACGGTTTGGTAATGCATTATCATTTCTATTTTCTACTTAATTTGTTCAGAGGTAGGTATAGGTATGACTTCCTACACAGGATATAGAAGTTGTACACTTGTATGTCCAGCACATTTCAGTGCTAAGCGTGTTAAGAGTTATTGCAGGATTCCATGCAACCAGGTTCAATAAGTTAGAAGCTCATTCATCGGTTGTATGTATAACCATTTCTCACATTACGGTTTATTGCCTCTGCACATACTTCGAAGATGGTTAATTGTTTAGTCACGATAGTTTTTTCTCAGATTAATTATGAAAGCCTTTGTGAAGTACAAGTACTCAGAAAATCCATTTTTTGTATAGATTTGGTGATTTTGGTTGATAGGGATCTTCTTTTCCATGAGTGATGATGAACTACAGACCCATTGTAAATATAACCTAAATGGATTATATTTTTCCTGTCCAACTTGTACCTTTTCATAATTGAAATTAGGGAACTGTTGTATTTATTTGCAGCTCTTAAACTATATATACATGTTCAAATTCAGTTTCAGTAACTGTTTCTTGTTTGTGATGCAGCTGCTCGAAATAGCACAAGTTTCTGATGAACACGTGAGTCTACCTCTCTCTCTCTTCTTTTGTTTTAATGTTACCCCGACCTCTATTTATGGCTATTATTTTCCTACTCTGAATGGGGTGTTTTATCAAGAGAAATGATAAAAGTCATTGCAAATGCAAGTCCAATATTGCCCAAACTTGGCAAAGGAGACTGATAAATAACACGCACAATGTATATATTTTTTCATAACATATTATTCAACTTCATCTCTTTTATCACAAGCTTTAATTGAAAAAAAAAAAAAAAACAATTTAAGTATGAGGAGAAGGCAGGAATGAATTTGGCTCCACTCACTAAGAGTTCTTGGTATTTCTTACAAGGGGCATGTTGCATATTTTAGCATGCGAAAACTAAAAACTTTTAATTCACAAGGAAAGAATCATCGGGATCAATTATACAACTAATATAGTGGATTAAAGTAGGTTGCATAAAGGGCAATGTTGTACCAATAGACTGTTTCTCAATTTTGACCTTGTAAGAAGGTTGAAGAAGTGCAGTGAGTTGGAGAAAATTAGTTGCAAGAATTTCCAAGATGGAGTGGCTTATGTACTTACACAAGCTTATTGCCTGGCCTTTCATTCTTTTGAGACGAAAGCATGTCTCTGGTGGTGGTTATTTAATTCCCAGGTTATAGTTATCGTCTACTGCTTGCTTGGGATGTTTGTGGCTGATGTAGATATTTCCTTTTGCACGCAGGTTAATGAATTCAAGTCAATAGAGAAGTTCAAAATTTTCAATACAAACAACTTGTAAGCCATGAAAGCACCTCACTTAAATTAATTACTGGTTGGATAATCATAAATATTTTTCTTAGGAAAATGTAATGATACAAATGGCTAATAAATCATGCAGGTGGGTGAACTTGAATGCAATCAAAAGACTTGTGCAAGCAGATGCACTGAAGATGGAGATCATTCCCAACCCAAAGGTATCACTTTATTTGTAGCAGTCACCTAAACATGGCCATTTTTCTAGGATAGTTGCAATCTGTCTGGAGATCTTTTCATTTCCAGGAAGTGGATGGAATCAAAGTTCTTCAACTTGAAACTGCTGCTGGGGCTGCAATAAGGGTACACAATCATGTGTCGTTTTTCTACATTATCTTATAATTTGTCCAACTGTCCCTCAAAAGTTGTACTAATTACCTTTTTTTTTTTCTCACATCTTTTGTCAATCAGTTCTTCGATCGTGCTATTGGCATAAATGTTCCCCGGTCTCGCTTCCTTCCTGTGAAAGCAACTTCAGATCTGCTTCTAGTCCAAGTAAATTTATATCTGACTTCAAATGTACATGCAGATATACATTAGATATATAAATCCCTGATTCCCGACTAATTTGTTTGATTTTTCAGTCTGATCTTTACACCTTATCTGATGGTTTTGTGACCCGGAACCCAGCAAGGACCAATCCAGCCAATCCTTCAATTGAATTGGGACCTGAATTTAAGAAGGTTAAGACCTATTTCCTTCTATGCTATCTAGCACCCGTGGTGTTGAACACCAGTCTAGGTGTCAGATTCACCCATCTAGGTGTCAACATATCATGAGTTCTATTAAATGAGTCATATTCCTTGTATTTAATTGAACCTGTAATTTGATGTCACTGATGTTAAACACTAATAATACTAAATAATATTACTCATCCTTCTATTATTTGCATTAGCTTGGAGCAATTCTATGTTTAAGCAGACATTGACTGTTAATTTTTAGGTTGCCAACTTCTTAAGTCGGTTTAAGTCTATCCCAAGTATCATTGAGCTGGATAGCCTGAAGGTGACTGGTGATGTATGGTTTGGATCTGGCATTGCTTTGAAGGTAATGTGTCATTCCTTCTTGCGTTTCTATTTATCTGTTCTAGCTTTGTTGACACGTGGAGTTCATAATCTTGTGAGGGTTTAAAACAGTGGAATTTGAATGTTTGTCATTAAAACCCCGTGTGGGCGTGATTGTGCGACTTTCACAATTGTATCTTGCTTTAAATCATCAAGGCCCATGTTTGAAATTTGGTCCATTTTCCAGCTTTTGAAGATTGGAGATTATCCATTTTACCCTCATTTATGCATAATGTCTACATTTGGAATGGGTGGTTTAGAGTCTTTTATAAGGGCAAACATGGGAATTTTGTATGTTAAAGCTGTAAATGTGCGCTGCAAATTGTCTGCAAAGTAGACATTTTTAATCGATAAAAAGTGTGCATTTGAATGATAAAAGGTCCAATTTTTAATTTCTATTAGGTTTTTAGCTGGCCCAGACTAGTTTTACTAACACAAACTATCGTGGTAATCTTGTTGGCATCCTAGTTGCAACACAATTAGGTCATCATGAAACCTTTTTTGTTAGTCAAACTAACATATATGTATGGGTATTAAGTGCCAGTCAAGCTGCCCCGCCCAGCTCGGCTCGTGCTCCAGGCGAGCAGTGGGCATGAGCCACTCGCGAGCTGATGAGCCTGCTTGTAAGTTGGTTCACAAATTGAGAGAAATATTTAATTTTAATAAAATATATAATAAAACATATATGTATGGGTATTAAGTGCCAGTCAAGCTGCCCCGCCCGGCTCGGCTTGTGCTCCAGGAGAGCAGTGGGCATGAGCCACTCGCGAGCTGATGAGCCTGCTTGTAAGTTGGTTCACAAATTGAGAGAAATATTTAATTTTAATAATAATAATAATAATAATAAAAAACATATATATATATATATTGTTGATCAAACTTGCTCTTGCTCACGCTTGGCTGACTCTATTTACATATAAGAACGGAATAACCAAATTGTACAAAATTTTAAGTTAATCAACTAAAATAACATGAAAATTAGGGTTTGTTTTGAGCTCTTTTTTGGGAAGAATAGATTATGATGTGACTTTTTGGAGAATATATGATTGAAAAGTAGGAAAAACTTTTAGGCTACTTGTATAATTATTTTATTGAAAGAGCGTGTGGTTGAAAGAGAGTGAGAAAAAATGAATTTTTAAATAATGAAAGCTAAAACATGGACTTGGTAACTAACATTCAAAGATTACCTGTTTATTTAGCCCATCTTCTATCTTATGCTTATCCTCTTGTGATTTTATCTTTTTCTTTCCTCTCCTTTTGTTAGGGTAAAGTGACAATTGCTGCGAAACCCGGTGTGAAGTTAGAAATCCCCGATGGAGCTGTAATTGCCAACAAGGTAATATAAAATAGTTAAAACAATTAAGCAGTCTATTTCAGAATTAAATTAAATGTAACAATTAACTAATCTTTGGTTAATTCTCTTTTATTGGTGACCAGGATATCAATGGCCCAGAGGACATATAAAATAGTTGGTTTTTTTGTATTCACAGCGATTGTTTTGAAGCAGCGAGTCGTTTCTGGTTTTGTACGAATAAAAACGAGGAAATTAAGTCTACACGGCCTTTATGGATAATATAAGTATTAAATAATCAATTTTGCTTTGCTGCAAATTAGGGATTGGGTGCTCCGGGCTCCCATTCGTCAACAGCTAGCAGCACGTACCAATATTACAAATATCTTATACCCTCTCTCTCGTGTTCTCGATGAACAAAGGTGTTGTAAACATGATATGGTATAAAAATTCTTCAGTGTGTTGTCAGGTTTCCTGTTTTTACGGATGATCAAATATTTCAAAAACATTTTGTTTAAATAAAAGGCGACAAATCTTATTGACGCGACCAAAAAATGCAAGCATAAAGCATGAGGTCCATTTGAAGGCTAAAAATGGACGCAGTATTGGTGTGGGTGCTGGAGGTTTTGTTTGGGGGTTTTTTTTTTTAGAACTAGACTGGACCAATTTTTGTTGGGATTATCGAAATGAAGCCGTTAGACACTCTTTTTAAAAAAACTAGTGAGACGCACGTGCAAGGCACGTGTCATAATATGGTTGGCTACATAATAGCGTTGACTGATTTTTTATTATTTTTAGAGACATCACTAATTAAGTCTTATTTATCAAAACTTATTCAATAGAAAACTTGAAAGTTACAACGAAAAATAAAACTCGATAGCTGAAAGTTCAAACCAATAAAATTTGGTAGGTAGCATAACTCCCATCTGGAGATCATTAAAGTTCAAATCAATAAAACTCAATTGCTTGCTCAATTTCAAAGTCAATTAATGCGCATCTTATATATTAATATATTAATTGCATGATAGTCGTCATTCCAAGTTGAATCGTAATTCATCATAGCCAACATTTATCTCATGGGTTTGGGGCAATGCCCTCATGTCTCGTGGGTTCGAGGGCAACGCCTTAGCGGTGATCGACCTGACCGATCAGGTCGTGGGGTTGAGAGAGTAGCACCCCTCATGGGGTCCGGACGAATGAAAATTGAGGGTTTGGGGAATGAAATGCAAACGGGCAAAAGAAAAGAAATGGAAAAATCTGAAACGACGTCGTAATGGTTGACGATAGGTAATTGCGACACGTATTCCTACGAAAAACTCGCTCTTTTATATTGTTAAGGAAAATTGAATTTTCATTGAACTTATCAAAATATCTTCCCATCCATATACTTAAGTCACCCACATTTTGAGAATTTCATTCTCAATTTTGGTGATGTGGATACTATAAGGTTGTGACGTAACGGAAGAATATAGGAAAAGTGAATAACCTCACAAATATAATAAAATTCACGAGAAATTTTTATTCAATTCAAAAATTGTGGCCTCAAATAAAGATGGCAATGGGGCGGGTTTGAGGCGGGGCACCCCCGCCACTCCCACACCCTGCCCCACCTTAGACAGGGTGGGGCGGGTTGGGGGAGCGGGCTTGTCTCATTTCTTGCCTCGTTTATTTTTATTTTTTCCAAAAATTTTCAGTTAACTATTTTTTTTTAGATTTGCAGTTAATTAGTTTTTTTATTTTTCAAGGTGCGGGTTCGGGGCATTTCGGGGCGAGACACCCCCTCCCCGCCCCACCAACCCAACGGGGCGGGGCGAGTTTTTTTACAATACTTTAAATAGTAAAATCCTAACAAAATTTGAAAAATAAATAATAAAAAAAATGATTTTTTCTATAAATAGAAAAGTTCGAGATAACAACTTAAATGGAAATTCCTAAAATTCAGGATTGTCCTCCAACAAACGAAATATGAATTCGAGTTTTATTAAATGTGATATTACCAAAATAAAAATTACCATAAACGGCAAAAACGCTCAATCGAAGGCCTAAACGATGGAATCTGCCCAAAATCCGATCATTGGCCCGTTCCCAATCTAATTAGACTAGCAATTCGTCAAAATAAATGATGCAGTGGAAGATGTTTTGTTGTAGGAAAATTAGTTTAAAATTATCCCACACACGAAAATAGATAAAGGCAATCAACACTTTAAATATGATTATACTTTAGAAGAGTGTAATCATACGTAACATAGAAACTCTACTGATTTTCCGTTGATGGTCCACGTTTTGCAATGCTTAGACTCTACTGATTTTTCGTTGTATCGTAGGAAATAGACTGCTAATTGGCTAGACAATGGCAAATAAAACTGGGGGTTCTAAAATTGGAATTCAGACAATGAGGAAAGCTGGAAAATTATCTTTACCATAAATGGATGAGAAACTTTCCTTGTCACCTTCATTTGAAGCTCTCATCAAGTTTAAAAGGGTCGAAGTAGATGAATTACATGCGAGGTTTTTCCAGTCGAGACTCAATGTCAGTCGACATTTTGCTCAACCAAACTCCTCGAAAGCTAAGACAATCAACTGCAAGGAAGATTACCTACAGGACCTCTCCAAAGAATAAGCTGGAATCGATATGCAGGAAAATAATCGCATAGCAGATTCTGAATTGATAATAAATCAATACTGGGAAAGTGAAATGGATCTAAGCATGCAAGTGTCTATTAACCAATGTGCAGGAAATTGATTAACATTTAAAGATCAATAATCAGTGAACTGGATTGAAGGGGGGAAAGTGAAATAAGAAACTGTTGTGTAAATCAGAAAAGTATTGTAGCCTTTGTACTGAAAACCGAAGACTGGTTTGGAAGATCATTCACAAGGAATTAAGTACTTAGAAGTATAATTTTGATAAGCTGAGGGAAGTGACTGCTCAGATTTGATCAAGTTAATACTTTTAAAATGAACAAAGCATATGTCCTGTTTTACCACAATAGACGGCTAACAGAGGAAAGTAAAGCAGCACTTCAAATACTCTCAAGAGTCAACGAACATATTCCCTTTACTATTTTCTTCTAACAATCAAACCAAAGAAGGTATCTAAATATCTCTTGTTTCCTCGTTTTGCTCTGCAATTCCAAATATTACGAAAAATGCATCCAACGCTCAAAATACATGACGAATCAAATGATAGAATGTTAACAGCTTATTAAACTATTGATACCATAACCTAAATTTATGCCTTCTCCAGAAATATCAAGATTTACCTCCTTAGCACACATTTAAGTTAACAAAATATAGATATACAACCAAGCAACATTTTTGCAGACTCAGACACAACCATCTTAGCGTTAGCGTATTGGGTCTATGTTGCCTACGAGCGCTTGTAATCTTCTCCCAAGCAAGTGGCTAGCTTGTAAACCTTGATTGCTCAAAAAGAACAAAGTGGCAAGCAGGAAAGGAACAATTTGTTGATTTACTTCAACATTAGGAAAGACCAACTTATTGAACAGATATTCTGGAGAATATAATATCTTCACGTCGTTACCACTTTGTTTCATGCTATCAATTAATATTTTTCTACCTTCTATAAGGGCTCAAGTATATCTGCATAAGCTTTAGATTATACCTTCTTCTGGTGCGTACAGATTCTATGATTTTAGTTTCTATCTAATAGCTAGTTTCTATAAAGAAAAAACACCAGAATTATTTGGCTGTTGCTAGAAGGTCGGTCTATCTGTAAGAGTTCGCAAGAACATTGATTTAAAATAAATTCTTGATAGCAACAAAGAGCATCCACAATTTTAAACATTCAAAGCATAGAATATCGTAAGTTAAGATGAATATTCTTTTCTTTTCTTCCAAATATTGATAAATGTAAGAGCTTTTTTGTCAAGCAAGCACACAGAAACACTTTCCCAACGATTGCTCTTCATCTCTCGAGAACAAAGACACATAAAGTTCAAAGACCTACTTAGCACAGTATCTGAAACACTTAAGGTAAATTATAATTATTCACTATAATGTAAATTGGAGAAATAGCAGTTGTCAAAACATTGGAAAATGGTATGTTTATTTTGTATCTATCTACTCTTCATTAAAGATCTAGACACATTTCATTTTAATTGGAAAATAGGGAAGTAGTTGTTTAAAAAGTTAATGTAAAAGATCATGGATGCTTATAAGATATACTATGGATGTCTAAAAGTCTCGAACCGAATCGGACCAAACCAAGCGGTTTTTCGTAAGTTAAATACCCGAACGGGTACCCGAATCGAGAACCGATGGGTATGGGTCAAGTCTTGGGTCTCGACCAAGAACCGAAGAACTGAAACTAAATAATTTTTTTATTTTTTATTGAATTAATTAAATTATTTTATTTTTTTCTAAATAAATTAACAAATTAATTAAATAAATCATATCATTTCATAATTTTAAGCATTGAGACTCAATTTTTTAATATGGATCACCGACATTTTAATATTAATATTTATTTTTTGGTATTTGTATGCATTGAATTAATGTTATTCAACAACTAGTTATTTATATATTTTTGAATTGGGCTACGTTAATTTGTAAAAGTTACGAATGAAATGTCATTAGTTATATTTATGTAGTGTTGTTGTAAATGTTAAAAAATTTAATTATAGTATGGAACCGAAAGGAATCGAACCGAATGGAACCGAACCCAAACGATTCCATAATTATATTTGGACCCGACGGGTACATTTATTAAATAATCGAAAATTTTGGAACCGAGCAGAACCTAATCGAACCGAACCGACCCGATCTACGGACAGCCCTAAGATATACGGATCATCTCCCATCTTAGCTTGCCCCCTATTGTACAACATAACTGTAATCACTGTCATCAACTCCAATTTTTTAACCATAAGTGGAATTCGCCTCTTCGTGGTTGTGACGAAACCGTATTAGCCCCATACCATCTTTGCATCTCCTTGTTTTAAAGTCACCAAAATCACTAAATAATTGGAACGTGATTTGAACGGCCTTCACATAAATAAAGCAAACAAAGTTAGAAAAGAGATTTAAGCGGCATTTTCAAAATAGAAATCACGTATACAAGACAGCAATAAAGATTCTTGATCTCTTCACATCAAAATTTGTTGGCGACGCAGGCTAAATATAAGTGCGGGTGAAAGAGGAGTTGTATACCAAACAAACAAAAAGCAAAGTTTAATCTGTAGGAGTGTGACTAAACAATATAACAAGGTAATTGAAATGTAGTATGAAAACTACAAATGAAAACAAAGGGGGCAGCCAAGAAATAAAGAAGAAGAAGAACAATCCGATGCAAGTGATTTTCACTCTTCCTTAAGACAAAATTGTCCCGCAAAGGTGCTCACAGTTTACAACACTTATCTTCCAAGATACAACGGATTCAACTTGTGGTGGAAGCACTTCAAACCACAAGTTATGGTGAACTTACGACAGAGTTTCTCTCTACAAAGAAGAAAATGGTTTTGAATGAATTTTGAAGTGATTTACGATAGTTTTTATGCAATGTTCAATGCAAATATGGTATGGATGCCTAATGAACGTCCAACGGGTCCTATATATAGAGGATGAGAGGTTGTGAATGAAGTACCGCTCCCCAAACTCAACAATTCTTGCCAAAGGTCGTACCATTCACTGTCACTAGCCATCGTCATCGCCTTGCTTGAGCAATAAAAAACCCGTGACTTCGTCGCTAGCTTGTTGCTAGCCCGTCGCTCGAGCGACAGTCCAGCTTAGGCGAGCACACACTTAGGCAAAATTCAAGCAGTTTCCTCTATTTTTTTCACAACTTTGGACCACAATTTCTCATTCATCCGGATTTGATTTTGAGATTCCAAATTTATCACGACAATCTACTCGACGAGTAGAACAAGTTAGTCTATTTACATTTGTAATTTGACTGTCGGATCAAGTCCGAATATTTGGCCGAAGTTGACATGAAAGTCACTTTTTCAAATTTTTTGTTTTGACACTTAACAAAATTTTCAATCTTCTAAACCAATTTCCAACAAAATTAGATGTAAGACACCTGTGATTCCTCTATCTATCAAATACAAGTTGTGTGAGCATGACTTTTGACCTTATAGAAAAGTAAAGGGAAAAAATCAACCCCCACATAAATACAATTACAAAATTTACTGTTGGGTCGATGTTGACGAGGGAAGCACCTGGAAGGAACCCGAAACACAAGATTAAAGAAACCTTGAGTGGATGCTAAGAAATTCGAGTCCACAGGGAACCTTTCGTTACTCCACCGCTATCCATTCCACAACGGTGCAACCCAAAATTGCATCACCGTCTCTGATTTGATTCAAGAAGCAATGCATTCAACATGGTTTGAACGGCAGCATCATAAACGATTCCATCATAGTGCATACCATCCACCATACACTGTGTAGCGCCCCGAGTTCTGTTAACCCGGATTGCCACGTCATCGTCTTTTGCCCTAATTTCAAAATCAGTTTTCGCGGAAATAACCTAATTTTGAAATCACATTTGTAATTGAAGAACTGTATCGACAAGTAAACTCATAGAAATTTAAAATTTAAATATCACATTTTAGAAATAGCGGAAAACGACAAAATGTTATCAATATTCGAATATAAAAACTTCAAAGAGATAATAATTTCGATAGTCAAAACTTTCTATGCCACCACTGCCGAATCAATCACGATCGCCTCCGAAGTCTGCAAATATTGTTAAAAATAGCAAAATGAGTATTTCGAAGAAATATTCAGTAGACTCATCACCGATAATTAATTTACAGAATAATTGAATACACACTTATGCAATATACAATGTGATATCATCCTTAGCTCATTTTCTTGAAAATCATAGGCTCTTTAAAATCATGGGGTGTGGGTAGTCTTGCTTTCTTGTGCGGATGAAGCACATAAGTTATGCATAACATTCTCTTCTTATCTCATAAGAGATTCTCTTTTTTCTCATGCAATTAAGCATATAAGTTATGGCAAACATAACAATATCATATGTCTCATATGATAAATTCTCATCTCATGCATTAAAGCATATAAATCACGTAATCCACATAAAGCATGCAATTATAATTTAAACTAATTAATGGTGGCGAGTCTACCTCAATATCTCGAGTTTCGTGAAAAAGGTGCGAGAAGTAACTTCAATCTCCTAATTGTCCGTACGTTTCGTCTAGCAAATAGAAAATAAGTTTGAATCAGTATTTCGAAACTTTAAAGTTTTAAAGTGTTGAAATTAAGTTTAAGGGCTTAATTGAAAATTGTTGAAATTGTAATAAATGTCTTAAAATCATAAGATAAAGTTTAGGGGCTAAATTGAAAATTTATTAAATCTGAAAATAAAACTTTAAGGGCTAAAATAATAACTTTCATAAGTTTAGGGACTAAACTGTAATTATAATAAAGCTGGAAATAAAAGTTAAAAACTGAAATAATAACTTTTAATAGTTTAAGGACTAAGCTGTAAATATATTAAAGCTGAAAATAAAACTTAAAGGCTGAATTAATATCTTATATAAACTAGGGACTGAAATAAATAAACTTTTAAACTAAAAATAAGAAATTTAAGGGCTGAAATTAAAACATTTAAACTTAAGGGCTAAAATAAAATAATTTAGGGACTGAAATAAATCAACTAAAAACTTGGGGCTTAAATAATAAATTTAAAAATTTAAAATCTTAAAACCCTTATTTCATTTCTCTCTCTCTACAGAGAGAGAGAGAACCGACGGGCAGGGAAAGGGCGCCCCTTTCCCCTTTTTCCTTCACTGCCACACGTGGTGGCGCCGACCCAAGGGTAGGGGAGGGTTTGGTTTTGGGCTTTGGGCGCGAAATGAGGTGTTGGACTCTATGGAGGTTCGGGTTCGGTTGAGGTAAGTTCTTGGGTTTTCTCATTTTTTTTTCTTTTTTTTTTCTTGGTTCTTGAAGTTTTGGGCTTGGTGGTTTGATTGATGATGGATTGCCGTGTTTAGATGGTGACGGGTTGGTGGCGGTGAGCTTACAGTTTTGGGCTTGGTTTGTTGGTCTCGGTTTTGAGGACTTGAGGTGGCTGGAATTGGTGGTTTTGGGTGGTGTTGGTGGTAGTCAGTTTATGGTGGTTTCGTGGTGAGCTTGGCGGTTGAGGTGGTAATGTTGGTGGTTTGGTGGTGTGATGGTGAGCTTGTTGGCAGTGTATTTACTGGTGGGTTGTTTGCCGTTGGATGGCATTGATTTTTGAGTAGGGTGTTTGCTTGGTAGTGTGGTCTCGTGGATTGGAATGTTGTGGTGTTTGTTCTGCATTGTCTTGTGATTACATTATTGATGCTAGAAATGGATGTTCTAGTATCAATGGTGTTTCACATTGGAAAAATTGGGGGAGGTGAAGTCTCTTACCAAAAGGATGCTGAGTGAAAGTGAGGAGGGAGGGAATGAGTGTGCTCTATGAATAGTGGAAAATTAGGGCACAAAACCCAAGACGGGTAATTGGGCCAAAATGTTGGGCTTTCTAATTGGGCTAGACTAAATAGATTCCGGTTTTGGACTCAATTGAATGGACTTAAAAGAAATTGGGCTAAAAGAATTAAAATTAAATCGGGCTTATGAAATTGGACCATAAATGTTGGATTTTAAATAATTGGGCTTGAATTTAATAAAAATTGGATTAAAATAAAATAATTCGAAATTGATAATAAAATTATTATTCGGGATCGGATTCGATCGAATAGATTTGAATTAAATTTTATAACGGCTAGACGAACGCGCTTCTCTAGAAAATTAGGGTTAACGTTTTTAGCGACACGTTTTTCGAGAAAACTAATTTATATAATTTAAAAGTTCGTGGTCACTGCACTGAGAGGCCCACATAGATCAGTCAGCCAACGAATATCCAGTTTCAAAAGTGGCCCTCCAGATTGCTGCAAAAGCTTAGTTCTAGAAACTTCATCATCATAAGCATTGCACATTACATCTTTCATATTCGACAGTGTTTAACATTGAGCTTATCAGTGCTGGCATCCCAAGCCAAAACCAATGTGGTGACCTAATCCATGCCGACTCACTTGCCTCCCTATCAATGGAATCCGTATTCCGGAAAACCGGCAAAAGTGCCAAAACTAAATCCTTCAATGCCTACAATGATATACCATATTCTGTTGTATTATTGACGTGCAACATATCCCATAACCCAGCTCCCATCAAAATGACATCTGGATAATCCTTATTTTCCTTGAATTCCAACACCAAGTTGGTCAAATTTCTCACATACAGTGCACACATGAAATCCAACTTCATCAACAGATATGGAATAATCGCTATGTCTCTTAAACAAATCCCCTCTGATTTTCTTCATCCCCACCGGACCCATGACCAACTCGAACAAAGAAACCACCATTAACCTCGCCTGAGAGTCCCCTGCAACAACTACCCACGGCCCATTTAACAACACCGAGAAATCTGGTTTCTTTAACTTTTGAAACCCACATTCAGCAACACTTCCCGACTGCGTCCATTTCCACAACATTCTCTTACAACCACTATCACCATTACTATCGATGGCATCATCCACACATTCACTATAGTTACTTTTATACATAACAACACTATGTAGGGAAAACAATGCATGAATCACGGATCATGGAAGAAGAGGTTCTAACAGTCGGCGACGATGAATCAGAAATCGATGAAGGCTTGTACAGGAAATTAGATATTGAAGGAAAAAACGGGGTTAAGTGCACACCAACATCGAGTGTGATGAAAAGGGCACAGCTAAAAAAAAGCAACCCATTCGGCTTAAATGCCACCCCGCCATACCCATCGGCACGAACAACACAATCCCGGCTGCCAATAATCCAAACGATAAAACCTCGATCATTTCCTAAAATTCCTGATTTCAAATCAAAAGTGACACAAAGGTGGGTTATTTTTAATCGGGAAAAGACGAAACTGATGCATGATTTCAGTACAAAAGAATAAAGTTTGTTGGGTAGGGGGAGTTAGGACGGTGATAGTGATGGTGTTGACACACTAAAATGCAGTCCAAAATCGAAAAGAAGTCCAATTGAGAAATCCAAGATAAAGACCCAACAGAAGCCAATTAAAAGGCCCAAGAAGAAAAGCCCAAGTTGGAGGCCTGTGGAAAAACCTGAATATTGGAAGCCCAAGAACAAAGGAATACCATCGCCCCAAGATTGTAGGACGCCCAGAGGCCGAACGAGGATAGTACGGCACAATCGCCCAGGACGACAGCCTCATTGTCGCCCAGAACCCCAAGTCGCCCAGAATCAGACAAGTCTAAAGGATATAGTTTGGAAGCGGTTGGCAAGTAAACCCGGCACGATCCCACGATCCAGGAAGCAGCAAAGGTAGTGGCAACGGTTACTAAGCAACTACTTCCCAAACAAGCGGTTCCTCACTAAAAGAGTGGGCGGTTACGAAGGATATGGAGCAAATCTGAGCAGTTTCGATAACCAAAGGATGCTCAAGAAGTATAAAAAGAAGTAACGTCATAGAAGAAAAGGGACCGAATAAAAAAACTCTCTACAAGAGATCATGTAATTTTTATTCCTTAGTTTAAATTTAATCCCTTTTCAGTACTCGTGTGCTTGCGCCCCTTGGAGGCGTTTTGTCTACTTCCCAATTGTAATCCTTCACTGGCATACGCACCCCTTTTTGGGACTTTGTCTCAAGAGGTCTGTTCCTTACACAATCGTCTGACCCCTCTCTCTCTCTCTCGTAATTGTTGGCGGGTTGCAAAAACGCGCGAAAACAATTTGGCACGCCCGGTGGGACAGTTGGTGTTTGGTAAGTGAAGATACAAAAAGAGAAAAGATATCATGCATCATAAAAATTTCGATAAAGAACCAGCAAGTCAATGAGTAGTCCAGTCTGTGGTTGAGCGATACGAGGAGCAACAACACTCTCCACAGACATATGGACAAAGTCCAATCAGTCACAGCCGCTACGAGCCAATGACAGAATTGAGCCCTCGCACAATGCGTGCATTGCTGGGAGAACTCACGCAGGATGTCGTTGAACAGGTAAATCTACGTAGCATTCATAATATGGAGAAGTTTACCCAGAACGAGAATATGCATTTTGATAATATGGCTAAACAACTAAATACGTTGAATGAAATCATGAATAAGTTGGTAGGCCAAATATGTCAACATGTTATGCCTATAGATAATCACTTCCAATCTAGGACTATCGTGGGGCATACTTCGCCATACAATTCTCTTGGTGTAAACTCCGGCCCAAATTTGGAGCCACCTTTCGGCCCTTCTACTTCAAACCCAGGGGGAAATGGAACCATAAACGTGAATAATGGTAACACTACGTCCAACCTGGGGGGTAGTACCACCATGAGAGACAATGTCCCAAATAATGGACAGAACGGGTTGCGTACGAATGACGGTTTAAACACTCAGTTTACCGGTCATAACAACCTGAATAATGGCACTTTTATGGCCAATCAAGGGCAGACCACTAGACCTCCCACGAATCAGCCAGTAAATCAGCCAATGGGAAACCCATATGACCCTAACGCCGTGCTAAGAAACCAAATTATGGAAATAGTGCAAGATCAAATAGCAGTTGGGGTACGTCCGGTGATTAGGCCAATTTACACCAAGCCATATCCTGATTGGATAGATCAGGCATATCCATGGCCTAGAGGGTACAAAGTACCGGAATTCTCACTATTCACTGGCCTAGGAGAAGTATCTACACTAGAACATGTAGGGAGATTCACGTTGCAAAGTGGTGAGGTGAATGATTACCATAAGTTGAGGTTGTTCCCAAGTTCCTTAACAGGGGTAGCTTTTTCTTGGTTCATTAATTTACCAGCAAACTCCGTCCAAATTTGGCAGCAAATGGAGCAATTATTCCATGCTCAATTTTATAAAACTGAGTCTGAAGTTACACTGGCCGATTTGGCGAATTTACGTCAATTGCCTAACGAATGGGCAGAAAATTTCCTACAAAGGTTCAAAACGACCAGAAGTAAATACTTCGTGCCATTACCAGAAAAGGAATTTGTCAAAATCGCACAAAGTTGTTTAAGCTTTGATCTTAAGAAGAAATTCCAAGATAGAGAATTTCCAGATTTATTCCAACTTAGCGCGAATGTCGTTAGATATGAGCGACTGGTAAGAGAGGAAGAACAAATGAAAAATTCCAGTAAAGGGACTTATTATAAAGACCCGAATTTCAATGTTCATACTATCGATGATGGTTATTATGACCAGACCGAAATATGCTTGGTTGAGTTAGTAAAAGGAGAAGCATATACTTGTCCTATGTTAGTTAAGCCAAAAATAGTAGGCAAAGATGAACCTGCAAAAGGTGAAAACAGAAAAACGCAAACGTTCTCGTTCGACATAACCAAAGCTGATCTTATATTCGATAAATTATATAAGGATAAGCAGATAAAGTTGAGCGACAAACACAAATTGCCCGACTCTGAACAAATTAAGGGTAAAAAGTACTGTAAATGGCATAATGCATGGTCACATGCGACTAATTATTGTATGGTTTTTCGCCATGTGTTGCAGGATGCTATCGAATCAGGACGAATTACGTTCGAAGGAAAGAAGAAGATGGCGGTGGATGAAGATCCGTTCCCACGGCCACTAGCAATGAATATGATAACGACTGGCTTGAAAAACAAATTGCCAAGGTTTAAACTGGTGATTGATGACGAAGAAGAAGAATCCAAACCACCTCCCAGCGTTTTTGAACGCATCAAAGGGAAGGAGCCCAAACAGGGCGAAGATGTTCTGTGCGACAGGTGTAAGCACGAGTTGAAGGCGAATACAGGGTCATCAATGACACGGCCATTCCATCATCGGCCTGATTTCGTATCAGTTGCTCAGCCTGTCAGGGAGCGAAGGGTGCCGGTGTACGGAGGATTACATAGAGAAAGGGGGTTTGGGTCGGCCGGTCAAAGAAGAACATTTAGGCCGCAGCCTCGCCAGCCCAATGTATGGTATTCGTTCCAGAACAATGCAGGAAGGGTAGTGCCGTTCAATGAAATGACCAGAACCCAACAAAGGCGTTACCAACGTAATTACGGGCGGATGATGAGGCAACAGCAAGGAGAATCACGCCCTAGAGCGCCCAAAACGCTCAGAATAGCCAATGAAAATGTTTTTGAAGATAGCGAAGAAACAGGCACTGGTGAATCAATGGGAGAGTTACCGGAAAGCTCATCTGGTAGATCGAAGTTTGAGCGAGACAGGAAAGATGAAGATGATCCCGACCAACCTCTAACTATCCAGTTTGGCACATTACCTCCTGTCCTGGCTAACAACTACTTGTTGGCCGATGAGTTCAAAAGCAAAGAAAAAGAGGATAATGAGGAAGACGCCTGCGTGCTAGTCTGCGATGAAGGCCAAAGTTCCAGAGAAATGTGTGATGATGGCGAGAACGATGGTATGACAGATGTTGAAGAAGAGATTGATTTAGAAGCAGAGAGACGGAAAAGGGGAGTGTCGCGCAACACCCTGTTGAAACAATTGCACCAGGAAGGAGTCCGCGAAGTGGATCTATTGGGAGAACTATCTGGTCGACCGTTTGATTTCTATGTGCTGTATGGGACGCCAAAAAGGAAAAAGAGGGTACCTCGCTCTGAAAAATATGGATCACCCCTAGAATAATGCCTCCTCCTACAAATTGGGTAACTGAGGAAGAAATATTGGAAAAAGAGAAGGAAGGGACCCAAGGAAAGAAAGCTCAGTCCGATGTGCTGCACGTTGATCTATCACCAAGAGATAGCCCGCCAGAAAATAGGCAGGAAGTGAAAATAGACGCTGCTGAAAAAGTCATCTTCAACAAACCAGCGATGAGGTTAACCAAACACTTAAGGCCATTGTACGTCAAAGCCTTGGTTAATGGTGTACCAATAGTAAAAGTACTTATTGATAATGGAGCTGCTATAAACACCATTCCAGCCAGGATGATGAGGAAATTTGCTAAGACAGAAAGCGACATGATCCCAACGGAAGTCATTCTTACAAGTTTTAATGGTGGGGCAACTTCAGCAAAAGGAGTTATGCCACTGGACATAACTGTAGGGACAACCACTAGGACTACTGTTTTCTTCGTGATAGACGGTCCTACCAGCTACAACGTGCTACTAGGAAGAGACTGGATCCATGGTAGTCGATGTATTCCCTCATCACTCCATCAATGCTTAGTCTTCTGGAACGACAAAGGGGAAGCAGAGGTGGTACAGGCAGATCATAGGCCCTTTGTGGCGGAAGCGAATTCAGTGGAGAGGTTCATGTATGAAGGGAATTATGGGCCTGTCAGAGTTGTTCAAGATGGGGAAGAAACTCAAATTACTGCCCAAAGCGAAGAGCCTTTCTCAATGGATTCACTCACTGAAATGTTTAATCAAATGAGGCCAAACATAGTGGCCTTGGAAGAGCCAGTAATTGGCAAAAAAAAAAAGCTAAACAACCTTAAATGAATGTTCGACAACAAAAACAAAAGGCCGAAGTTCAGGCCTTCAGAGCCAAGTTGATGGCTTTCAATAAAGAGTGTGAATGTATAAAGAAAGAAGAAGCGGCGTTAAAGATGCTGAAGGACAAATTGATGGTGTCCGAAATGGAGCAGAGCTTGGATTGGGAAGTTCATAAAGTGGATTGCATGGAAGAGCAAAACTCTCTGAGCGACGTGGATGATGAAGCGACGAAGATCCCTAAGTCAGGATATGCGGAAGCTCAAGACCCCTTGGTCAAGGTTAACATTGGTGAGGAAGGAGAGGATCGCCCAATGTTCGTTAGCCAAATGCTGTCTCACGAGGTTAGTAACAGATTAATCGCTTTATTGAAAGAATATAAAGACTGTTTTGCTTGGAAATATGAACACATGCCTGGTTTGGATAAGAACTTAGTAGAACATAGGTTACCGACTAAACCAAATTTTAAGCCTCATAAGCAACCTCCTAGGCGTTTCGCCCCAATGTATTGCCAGAGATCAAAAATAAATAGAGCGATTACTAAAAGCGGGTTTTATTAGAACGACCAGATATGTTGAGTGGTTATCTAATATCGTGTCAGTATTAAAACAAGAATGCAAGTTGAGGTATGCATAGATTTCAGTAATTTGAACTTGGCTACTCCCAAGACGAATATCCAATGCCTACATTAGATTCTCTAGTAGACTCGACTGCAGGACATGTGATGTACTCTTTTATGGATGGATATTCGGGATATAATCAAATCTACATAGCCGACGAAGATGTACACAAAACTGCCTTTAGATGCCCTGGGTCTTTAGGGTGCTTTGAATGGGTAATAATGCCGTTTGGACTAAAAAATGCAGGGCGACGTATCAAAGAGCAATGAATCTCATTTTTCATGATATGATAGGCAAATTTGTGGAAGTTTTATGTAGATATGTAGTGGTCAAATCTGTTAAAGAAGAAGACCATTTTGAAAAACTGCGATGTTCATTTGAACGAATGAGGCAGCATAAACTAAGATTGAACCCTTTGAAATACGCGTTTGGCGTGAATGCAGGAAATTTCCTTGGATTCCTGGTACATAAAAGAGGGATTGAACTTGATAAGAATAAAGCGAAGGCCATTTTAGAGCCTAAGGCTCCTAGTAATAAAAAGGAACTGCAAAGGTTTTTATGGCAAATCACTTTTCTAAGACGCTTTATATCCAATTGTGGAGGGCGAACGAAAGCGTTTTCTCCTCTCCTAAAGCTGAAATATCAAGACGAATTCGTCTGGAAAGAAAACATCAAAAGACTTTCGAAAGCCTGAAGACATACTTAACAATCCCACCGGTGTTGGTGTCACCTATCCAAGGGCGGCCGATGACATTGTACGTGTCGGCTGAACAAGAATCGATAGCGGGGATGGTCGCACAAGAAGACCAAGTTGGGGAAGAAAGGGCGATTTATTACTTAAGTATACGGTTAACCAAATGTGAATGTAATTATTCTGCATCGAGAAGTTGTGTCTCGCATTATACTTCACATGTACAAAATTAAGGGTTTTTTTTTTTTTTTTTTTTTATTTTTAACTATTTTTTCCAAAGTTAATTTATTCAAATACATGTTTTCACGCCCTATCTTACACCAACGAGTGGGTCTTGGACTTTAGCACTGTCGGAATTCGAAATAAAGTATGTACCCCAAAAGGCGGTTAAAAATCAGGCCTTGTCTAATTTTCTGGCCGATCATCCATGCCTTGATGTTCCCAACAAAATAGAACTTGAGGTTGAATTCATTTGAATTAAAACCATGAATTTTATACTTTGATGGATCGAAAACTTCTAAAGGAGCAGAGTAGATTGGCTTTGATAAATCCTTTAGGGTTTGCTAAAAATAACATTCGAATTACCTGGGACAGAATCTGTACTAATAATCAAGCCGAGTACGAAGCCTTAATTGTAAGGTTGGAGTTTCTGGTATATTTATGAAGTAAAGAACGTAATCATCAGGGGCGATCCTCAATTGGTGATTCATCAATTGACCGGTTATTTCAAATGTCAAAGTGATTCCATTATAAGTTTGTACGAAATCGCCCAAGAGTTTTTGGAGGAATTCGACCAAGTAGAACTTCAATGTGTTAATAGAATGTACAATGACATGGCCAACGAATTGGCCCAGTTGGCTTCGGCTATTCAAAGGCGATGAATTGGGAATTTACCTACGAATACGGAACTATATTGCCCGTTGTTCAGCGGAGGGCCAAAGAAAATCAAAAGGAAAAAAAAAAAAAAAAGTTCAATGCATAGAAGATGGAGTCGCACTGGATTGGATAGATGAGATTAAAAAGTCCTTCCAGGAGCTTGGTGGGCGAATCGATAGAAGAACGAAATTGCGTTTATTAAACTATGCATTAATAGACGAAGAATTATTAAAAACGTTTCTGATGGTGTGTTATTAAAATTCGTGAACTTGCAAGAGGCTAAGACAATTATGGCCGAGTGCATGAAGGGATATGTGGAGCCCGTCAGGCTGGCCAAAAGATGAAGTGGCTAATTATTAGAAGTGAATATTTTTGGCCAAAGATGTGTGAATCGTGTGTTCAATATGCAAAAATTTGTTTAGCGTGCCAAAAACACGTTCCAATACAGAGGGCACCAGCAAGCACCATGGCACCCATTATCAAAACTTTGGCCGTTCAAAGGTTGGGCAATAGATTTGATAGGAAAGATTTACCCTCCATCATCCAAACAACACACCTTTATTATAGTCGCCACGGATTTTTTCACCAAGTGGGTCGAGGCAGTGCCTCTAAAAGAAATCACCCAGAAAAGCATCATAGAGTTTATTCGGGACCATATCATCTACAAATTTGGAATTCCGCAAACTCTAATGACAGATTATGGGACTTCCCTAAATGGGGATCAGGTGAAAGAATTCTTGAGCAATTTAGAATTAAATTGTAAAACTCCACACCGTACTACGCTCAGTAAAACGGTCAGGCAGAATCATCTAACAAGACTCTGAAATTTATCATAAGGAAGATGATAGATGAAAACGCCAGAAATTGGCACGAATGCTTGAACAAGGCTTTATGGGCTTACAGAACGTCGCCCCGTTCAAGCACCAACATTACGCCTTTCCAACTCACTTATGGGCAGGAGGCTGTAATGCCCGTGGAAATCAACGTGCAATCCATAAGTGTGCGTCGGCAGCACGAATTGAGCGAGAATGAGTACAAGTAATCGTTGATTCAAAATTTGTTAGAATTAGACGAATTGAAGTTAAACGTGCTAGACAGGTTGCAGGTTCAGAAACAAAGAATGGCTAGATTTTACAACACGAAAGTTATAGCCAAGTTCTTTAATGCGGACGAATAGGTTTGGAGGACAATACTTCCTTTGGAAAGGGGAGGATTAGATAGTAAAGTCCCAAAATATGGCAAATGTCGCCAAATTGGGAAGGGCCTTATAGAGTGAAGATTGTGTTGCCTAATGGAGCTTACCACTTGGAGGATTTGGATGGTACTAGGCATATAAGATTATTAATGGTAAATACTTGAAAAGATACGTTCCATCCCTTTGGGAAAGTGAACAGATAAATACAAGAATAATAAAATGGCAATTGCAATGGAATCTTGCCAAACGGTGGCAGTAAATCAATTGGACGATCACGTTTCCTCAATAGAATTAGGGAAACAAGTCATATTCAAAAAATAAGTCCTCTATTAATCAAATGCTCCTTACAAACCATTCTTTACAAGAATTAAAAGACACAGTCCTAGATACAAGGCTAGACACGCTACAAATTATCTTCTGACTGAAAGGGATAGAAAGAGTGAAACCAGTGCGGCCAGC
The DNA here is from genome assembly GCA_019097785.1 of Fraxinus excelsior. Lineage (NCBI taxonomy): Eukaryota > Viridiplantae > Streptophyta > Magnoliopsida > Lamiales > Oleaceae > Fraxinus > Fraxinus excelsior. The sequence goes on from CM032638.1 coordinate 23,745,989, forward strand.
CCTTCAGTCCATGGCCGAATAAGAGGGTGAAATATTCCCTTAACCTTCCTAAATGCATGGCTGCAATGGTAGACGAGGAGAAGCATCCCTTCAATCCATGGCCAAATAAGATAGTGAAATGTTCCCTACAGCCTTCCTAAAGCATTGCTGCAATAGTAGGCGAAGAGAAGTACTCTCAACAAGCAAAAGGATGACAAAAAATCTTGCCTCGTTTTGACATTTCCTATACCTCCAATACCAAAAGTGATGTCAAAACAAAGGATATGAGTCGATAAACCCATCCCTGTAGAATAAGAAATTGTTGGGAAACGAACGGAGTGCCATGCATGGCAGGCAGCATCTGATGGTGGAGGAAATTGAATTTGAGAAGGCATGAGGATGAATGATTAAAAATTAAAAAAAAAAAAAAGGAGTATAAACAGGCATATTTATATGGGTTGGAAGATCAAAAGCCGAATGTGAAGGTCACTTTTATGACCAGTGAGTGAAACCAATATGGCCCCAACATTTAGGGAAGAAAATTCAAATGCCAAGAGAATATGCATGAATGTTGGCACAAAGACTGAGTACGAGGAAAATTGGCGATCAAGGATAAACACCACTTCAAAATAACTATTCATTAATGATGATAAAAACACAAAAAAAAAAAAAAAAAAAAAAAAAGCGAAAAGTTACAAAAATTAGAACAGTAAATGTTCAATTACAATTCGCCCCAAGCTGAGCGCATCTGTTGCCTAAGTCTATCCCACTCTTCGCCCTGCCTAGAGGAAAGGATACCTAACTCCTTCACTAAGTCATCATCAACCTCCAACTTTTGATACTACTCCAATAGAGATTTGGTTTTTGCAATTCCTTGGGATGCAGTACGCCTCTTAGCAGCCATTCTCGCCCTGCAATCGTTCCCTGCAATCGTTCATTTTCGCTTGCAGCTCTTTCATTTCAGCAGCCAGGCTCAACATCAAAGAGTCTTCCACTACAAGTTCTGAAGAAACCTCAGTCAAATCAGCATGGTTCCTGTCAATTTCCTGGAGCAAGGACTCTTTCTCAGAAGAAGCGCGAAGATATTGGGCACTTCTGGTCTTCAATTCTGCGTTCTTGGCCAGCAAGGAAACGATGTCGGCGTGAAGAACCCTCAGCTTCACTTTAAAATCAGTAGAAATGCTGAGCGATGGGAGTGAGAGTACTTGCAGTAGGTTCGCACTCAACATATCTAGCTTGGCCTTTTGCTGAGCAGCGCTGGCACGGCCGATCTCCATGTCCATGAAGGAAACATACTCAAACAATGCCTGTTTGAGAAGTGTCATGTCCTCGTTCGCAGGAATGGAAGACGATGCAGAAGATGTTTTCATGCGCGCCCAAGAGGTGAGTAAGTCTTGGATAGAGTTAAGAATGCTATCAGATTCCTGCAAAAAGGAGTTACCAATATTGAAGGTTTTCTACACAACAAAGCAAAATCAGAGATAAGAGCGCAGTAAAAAGACCTCATCGGCGGTGGTTGGAAATTCAGGCGCTCCCCTTATTTCTTCCATCACTTGAGGAGATTGCCCTTTAGCTGGGCAAGAAGGACCTTCCCCACCAGACGAAGACACCAGAATCTCTGCACATTTCATACCGCAGTAAATCAATGAAACAGCAGCGATAAAGAAAGGCCAAAGGCATCAAAAGTAAGCATTACCTTCTAAGACCACGCTTGGGGGGTCGACACCCTGAGGAAGGGGATTGGCTGATGATGATGTTGCTGGAGCTTGATGCTTGGGCGGCGCAGCCTTGACGAGAAGGGATGAAGAAGAATCGGCCAAAACTATAGCCCTGGAAGGAGAAGTTGAATCCTTCTGGAAAGATTTTTTTTTTAAAAAAAGCAAATCATTATCGCATGAAAAGAAAACAACTTGTGCAGTAGGTGAAGTTCAGTTACCTTTCTCCTTATGATGAGGGGAGCGTCATCATCATCATCATCATCCTGCAGAGATATTACGGTCGCAGCTGGCCGCTTGCGACTGGGAGCACCTTTAGAAACGGTAGGCTTCGAAGTTGGGGATGAAAGAGCAGAGCGCGTAGAACGAGAAGGGGACGCAGTGGAAATGGGAAAAGTACCTTGTCTATCCAGGAGGTGGAAAGCGCGATTCGCATCAGTTGAAAATAACATTTGCTTCACTGATGGCCACAGTTGGTCAAAAAGAGGATGAGTAGCAGCAGTAGGATTGAAGGGAGCAAAAGTAAAGCCGGTTGCCAAAAGTTTATTACGGGCGTCGATGGCTTGGGCTTCTGCTTTGTTGAGAATGTAGAAGCGATCCATTAAATTATTAGAGTAGCAAGGAGGGATATGCCACATTTGGCCGAAACCAAGCTGGCGAGCACAAAATTGAGGCGCATATATCTCTACTCCCGCCTTAGCATTGGTTCCTATCGGAATGTCATGAAACAATTCTCTCCCTACTAAAAATTGAACCCAAACAGGCAGAAATGTATCCGCCTCGGCCAAAGTAGAAGGAGGCCGTACAAAAGAAGGAATTTGCTCAGAAGAAAAAGGAAAGAACGAAAGAGTTGAATTCAAAGTGTGGAAGAAAGTGAAAACGTCTCTCATAGACATATTTACAGGGCTCAGTTGATGAATAAAAAGCCCATAGCAGGAAACCTCACGGGGAGGAAAAGGTGGAATACCCAGTTGAGGGAAATAAGATCTCAACCACAATTGAGCAAGCCATAAAGGCCCGCTGCCAGTGGGAGATGCATTATTTTTCAGTTGGAATTGGAGCATGGCCATGCCCCTATAAAGAGCAGCCAGGAGGAATGAACATAAGTTCAAAGGTCTACCCCGAGCCAACTCATGAGATAGGGGCATGTAGCTCATAGAGGGTTTCAAGCTAGGAACACAAAGGACATATTTACAAAGCCAGACTTGGAGAAAAGCGACTCGCTCAGAATGGCCAGGTTCAGATACAGCAGTGACGTAACTGCCCTGCAGGCTCGAATAAGACTCAGTAAGCTTTTTATCAAATTTTGGGGCAGCACCAGAAATTAGCATACCAGGAAAAATAGTATCGCCCAAAGGCGGAAGATTCAGCAAAGCCCCAACGTCCCTCAAAGTAATGGTCATGGGACCAAGAGGAAAAACAAAGGTATTGAACTCGGGGGACCAAAAACTTAGTGCGATTGGAAAAAGCACAGGGTCATATGTTGGGGGGAAAAGGGTAATCTCCAATAGGTCCAAGATTTTAGCACGTTCAAAAATTAATTTGGTGGGACCATGAGCCACCATACGTGCATGCCACCTACGGAAAGATGCATCAGTTTTAGGCCAAGTACGATACCTCTATCATGGATCGGCCTCAATGGCAAAGATTGCGAGAAAGGGAGATCCTCAGAGCACGGGAATAAATGACCGACCGCGGCCCGTTCGACGGCTTCAGCATCATTAAACGACGGACCCAGATAAAACTCGTTGCGGTCAGCATTGGATTGTGAAAGAAAAGACGGGTTCACATATGGTCTTGCAAGAAGGGTCTGGAAGTCCTCAAAACTGAAAACATTATCCGAAGGAGTTTGAGAAGTAGTCATTATGGCACCGAAAGTGAGTTGCTCTCGAAGATTGTTTGGTTTAAATCGAAGGTTGCCGCAAGGAAGACGGTGAAATGGCGAAGAAAGACGTAATGCCGCAGAGATGTAAATGAAAAAGGATGCCGCGTACTTTTGGGGTTTTAAGGGTTTATAACGTCGCAACCTTTCAGGCACTAAAACGCAAGCGACGATTGAAATTCTGGGGAAGTTCAAATATTGCGGGAAAGATACAGAATGAATATGGCAAAATTAATGATTAATATTAATTCTGCCATATTGGGGGGTAATTGTTGACACACTAAAATGCAGCCCAAAATCGAAAGGAAGTCCAATTAAGAAATCCAAGATAAAGACCCAACAGAAGCCAATTAAAAGGCCCAAGAAGAAAAGCCCAAGTTGGAGGCCTGTGGAAAAACCTGAATATTGGAAGCCCAAAAACAAAGGAATACCATCGCCCCAAGATTGTAGGACGCCCAGAGGCCGAACGAGGGTAGTACGGCACAATCGCCCAGGACGACAGCCTCATTGTCGCCCAGAACCCCAAGTCGCCCAGAATCAGACAAGTCTAAAGGATATAGTTTGGAAGCGGTTGGCAAGTAAACCCGGCACGATCCCACGATCCAGGAAGCAGCAAAGGTAGTGGCAACGGTTACTAAGCAACTACTTCCCAAACAAGCGGTTCCTCACTAAAAGAGTGGGCGGTTACGAAGGATATGGAGCAAATCTGAGCAGTTTCGATAACCAAAGGATGCTCAAGAAGTATAAAAAGAAGTAACGTCATAGAAGAAAAGGGACCGAATAAAAAAACTCTCTACAAGAGATCATGTAATTTTTATTCCTTAGTTTAAATTTAATCCTTTTTCAGTACTCGTGTGCTTGCGCCCCTTGGAGGCGTTTTGTCTACTTCCCAATTGTAATCCTTCACTGGCATACGCACCCCTTTTTGGGACTTTGTCTCAAGAGGTCTGTTCCTTACACAATCGTCTGACCCCTCTCTCTCTCGTAATTGTTGGCGGGTTGCAAAAATGCGCGAAAACAGATGGTTAAACAGGCAAATCCAGGTTGTGCTGTGCAATTATAACCTACTTTTATTGGGAAAATTCGGAAATGGAAAGGTCTGTTGTTGATGGTGGTTTTCGTAGTGGTCCGAAGGTTCTATGCATGTGTTTTCCTGTTAGAGTCTGTTTGATTGCACCATGGAAAATAGGGTGGAAAGAAAGCAAATTCCAGGGAAAATATTTGCCTAGAACTTGTTTTACGGGAAATTGTAATTAAATGTGTTTGATTGGTATAATTTTCCATGGAAAATGTTGAAAGTTTGAAATCCGTTTGACTTCCTTTTTTATGGAAATTGTCCATTAAAGTGATAATATTTTATACTATTGGGTTAAGAATTTGTTCCAATTACAAAAAAGTAAAAAAAAAAAATTCAAACAATTAGAAAAAATTACCATATTCGTTTGACTTTGTTTTGCATAGAAATTGTCAACAAAAATGAAAATCTTTTTTACAATGGTTGATAAAATTGGTTGTCATTACTAAAAAATAAAAAAAAATAAAAATTGGAAAATGTTTTCCCACCTAAAAGGTTGGAAAACATTTTCCATCATTTGTGCATTAAAAGGGTTGTACCTAGAAAAAGGGAGGAAAACATTTTCAGTGGAAAATTTAGCATATCAAACAGTCAAAAAGTGGAAGTAGGAAAATATTTTCTTACTTCCAGTGAAAATATCGCCAATCAAACGGAGCCTTATACATTTGGATCGCCTTTGGATTCGGATTTTCAATGGGTCGGATTAGTATTTTAATCTTGATGTCACGTGTGTTTGAGCCACGCTATCTTGGGAGAATGTATTCTGAAATAATAATTGATGGAAAATGTGTGATTGAAAAAGAATGAAAAATGATTGGTGCGATGAAAAATATTATTTTATTAAAAAATATGTAGTTAAAAATGAGTGAAAGAATGAAAATGAAAATTTTAATGTATACCAAACAGGGCTGAGAATAATTTGCTGTTAAAATCTTACGATTTTATAATACTGTAATTAACTTTCATGTGTAGCATTATCCATTAATTATGCAATAATTAAGGAAGTTCCACTGATGCAAATGTCTAAAATATAGTCAATAAAGATAAATAAAGAACATGTTACATAACGGAATTATAGTGGAAATATGATTTGACAGAGCTTACTTCGACCGAGATGGATGTAATCTGAGCATCATTATCTCAATTTTTTTTTTTATTCTACGTACTCATTTTAATTATATATTCACACAATAAAATATTATGCACATAAATAAAAAAAAATTCACTACTTTTTAACCACAAATTCTTCAAAAATTCACAATTTAAAACTCTTTTTTTGCCAAATAATGACCATCAAATAAGAGCTAATATTCATAAGAAATAATCTCACGTCTGAAGATTTTTTTTTTTTTGAAGAATAAATTTTTGAATACTAAATTTTTTTATAAAATATATGGTTAAAAATTAAGAAAAAGATTTATATTTATGTAAAATAATATTTTATGGTAATGTATGATTGAAACGGAGTATGAGTTTCAAAAGAGTATTTATCAAACATGACTAAATATAAATACTCATATTATTTTATAAAATTTTATGATCAATTTTTCTTTTAAATCAAATGATGCGGGAATAAACGTAATTGGTATGCTTTATGATAATTTTATGGCAAATCTCAAAAATTTGAATTAAATTCATTATTCATCAATATGCATGTCATCGATACTTAGCATAAATTAAACAAAGTAGCTTTCAATTTAGCTCATTTTTGCTCTAATAATGATTTTTTTTTTTGATGTAATGAGGAATATGTGGTTGAAAAAGAAGAAAAAGTTATTGATGTGATGAAAAATATTTTTTATTTAAGAATGTGTGGTTGAAAATAAGTAGAAGAATGAGAATGAAAAAAAAATGTGACTCAAACAAGGGCTTAATAAATATTTTAGACTGGTGTGTTTGAACCACATTATTTTGGAAGAATGTATTATGGAATAGTATACTGATGGAGAATGTACGATTGAAAAAGAAAGAAAATTATCGATATGATGTAAAATATTATTTTATTGAAAAAAACGTGGTTGAAAATGAGTAAAATAATGAGAATGAAAATTTTAATGTGTACTAAACAGGGGCTAATAACAAAATTTTGAAACATCAAAGACTGTGATTGAGAATAAATTTTATTTATTAATAAGTAAAAGAAAGATGAATTTTTTAAGATCGGTTGCTGAAATTGATATTTTTTGAATATCCGAAATGCAAACTTCTGACAATCGAATAATTTGTTAACATAAGGACAATCACTTGTAGTTAGTGTGATTTGGATGTTTAGCTCTCTGTTTTAGCCACATTATTTCCATAAGAATGCATTCTTTATTTGATGTGACGTAGAATATGTAGTTGAAAAAGAATGAAAAACTATTGATGTGAACGTGTGGTTGAAAATTAGTAGAAAAATGAAAATAAAAAAAAATACTGTTGGGGGAGGGGGTAGCCAATTTCCTCTCAAATTATTTTGGATCATGATTTGATTATATGCTTTAACTAAAGAGTTCAATGCTCTTTTCTATGAATTCATGATATTGCATTGAGAAAATTTATAAGCCCGTTTGGTAGAGATTAAAATTGAAAAATTAGTCGTTATTGTTGACTTTTATTAAATGAGTGGAACTCAATAACGACTATATTTTCAATTTTAATTGGATTTTAATCGGTACCAAATAGGCTTATATTTGCACTAGAATGACGAGACTTCGGGATGGGAATTGTGTGTTTCCAAAATTATGAGAGTTCATAATTTTTTTAGTTTTGTATATGAAGAAGATGTGAGAGTGATGAAAACGTTATGCTACGAGGTTTATCAACCGAAAAAGACATTTCCATGTGGTTGTCAACGATATGTTGAATCGCGTTAAGTTTATATTTTTCTCTTTCTTGAATGTTTTCTCGTGTTTTTCATTTTCATTGCATTGATGAATTTTTGTCCCGATGCATGTAGAGTCCAGACGATTATCGGTTCACGTGATTGTAGGTCGCCACTATATCTAGAGCCCGTTTGGTTCGGATTAAAATCAAATTAAAATTGAAAAACTAGCCGTTATTGTTAACTTTTATTAGACAAGTGAGACCCAATAACGACTATATTTTCAATTTTAATCGGTACCAAATGGGCTCCTAATTATTTCAGGTGAGATTTGTTCGTACTTTTGAGAAATTAAAGAGACTTCATTTGCATTTTTTTTTTAAATTTTAAGAGTGATAAATCTATCATTTTAAGATTTTGTAATGATGGGGGCTAAATTTGTAATATGCATGCTATTTCTAGCTCGCGTTAACCTCCAAATTAAACTAGTCCCCCTTCCAAGACCCCCACATCTTCGCGCGCCTTCCTTGTCGAACCAACATCTCTATTTTCCTCCTCTTCCACTTCCAGTTCCAGTCGGCGACTTTTCCTCTTCGAATTTCTAGCTCTAGCCGCCGACTGCTGCGGAGTTTAGGTAAATCCATAAATGTAAATGGCTTTCTTTTTTTGTTTAAATTTCAATGTGTTTTTTATTTTATCCAACGACTCCAGCAGCACGGCCCTTTTTTTATTTAGATGTGTTTTTTTATTGAATTTATTCTAAAATTTGGTTGAAATTACAGTGTTGTATTTTATATTTGAACGTTGCTGAATCTATAAAATTAACTATGGATCTTGACTCTTGACAATGAGTACAAATTCGATAATGGTTTAGGTTTTAGCCGTTTAGGGATTTTTAATTAACAGATTAAGTTGGTAAAATATTAATGTTTAATACTAAAAGATTATGATTAGCCACTGGTGAAAACCCATTAACACCAACGTAGGGCAAATCCCGCCGCTGATTGGTTCATTTATTGGTTTGAAAATTTAAAATCAATGAATTGAGGTACAATATTGTGCACATTTACTCTATTTTTCCAATTCCTTATGTCACTGAGATTTCTATAGATGCCACTTTTTGTTGATTATAATGTGAAAGCCATTTGTTTTTATCAATTACCATAATTGGAATGGATTATATTTTGATGTTGTATAACTTTGGTTGCTGCCGTGTCATACTATTCTTTATTTCCAAGCTTATTCCTTATCACTAGGTACCTACACCAATAGGTCCTGTGATTGTTGAGTTAGGAGGTAGATAAAACCAAGCGTACGTTGCGGGCCAATCTGGACCAAGAATCTCTCGTCCCTTGTTTTGATAGCAAGGACAATCGGCTCGGGATCGGGGGCTAGCTTGCTCCTTGTCGCTACGCTCGAGCTCCTGCCGAAGGGGATCTAATCGCTGTGTTTGTTGAGATCAATAATCGCTAGCCTCTTGTTTCGATAGCATCAATAACTTGCCCGGGATCAGGGATAACTTGTTCCTTGTCGCTATGCTCGAGAACCTGCCAGAGAAGAGCTATAGCTGCGCTTGTTGTCTATCACTTGGACCAAAGATCACTATCCCTGAAGACGACGACTGCCCTAGGATTGGGGGCTAGCTTGCTCCTTGTTGCTGCACTCGAGTTCCTGCAAAAGGGAGCTATTAATGTGCTTGTTCACTATCGCTTGAAACTCTTCCCAAGGGTTCATACGCTTGCTCTCCTAACTCAAACTTAAATACTAACACAAAGAACCCTCCTACAGAGCTTCCACTTCTTCAAAGAAAGACAAAAAACAGCCCCATTATGGTACCCACTTGATAGGAAGAATACAATTTGTTTGATAAAATGTCTTAGTGAGATGTGAATGTTAGCCTCATAATCTAATTGCTTTCACCGAGTCTACGTTAACGGCCTCGTCTAAAAGCGTCAGCTTGAGAGGAAATTTGTATATTCATTTAAATATTATTTTAAAACGACCCTTTTGTGTGGACCGAATGCATTTATGAGCGGCCAGACTTAAAGCCAGGTATTTTGCCATGTTAGCTTCGTATCTAACTATTTCTTGCAGTTAGAGTCTTAGACACACCGTGTATATTTATTTAAATATTGTCGGCAACGGGCTATAACCAGTAAGTTAGTCATCCAATAATTCATTTCAGAAATAAACTTGAAAAGCGGTATTCTTGAACAGCTTTTTATGAAATCAACGTGAAGTCTTCTTACCTGTATTAACATTATCTTGCTACTTACGTTGACGGAGAGAGAATGTCTTGAGGGAAAACTTGAATCATAAATTAGGATATAGCATCTTCAGGATTGGTCGTATAAGAACCCTTAAGATGATGGAAATTCTGAATTTGAGAATGAAGGTTTGAAAATACAAAAAGATTACATAGAAAGAATAGTTAAGAACTTCTGGAATTCGAGTTAAATAGAAAGATAATAGAAGGAAACATACGACAATTGATCCCTCCATGTTAGTTTGAATATCTTATTTGACCTTTCAAAATGTGATCCTGCTATTCAAAAGTTCCGTTCTCTAATATGAGAAGCTTCGTTGGAAATGCCATGTTTGTAAAATTTTGACGTGATACTTGTTGCTGTTGGCACGAATTTTTTGTCACTCTTTCTTCATTTTCTCTTGCAGATAACATGTTCACCAATGATCGGAGACAAGAAGAGCGCACTGGGAAATATGGAACTCCCAGGGTGCAATATCTTCAGGTAAAACCATGCCATTGCACTCTATTTTTTTTTTACATATATGTTTGTCCATTTACTTCAAATATATTTTGCATGATTTTTTTTATCTCTTGAATGGGAAATCCTTCTTTTGTTTTTTAGGAATTGGTCTCTCAATTTCAGAATGCATCTAATGAAGGTATGTATTATCAAACCTCATTCAAGTAATTTTTTATAACATTTTTTGAATTATTCTGCTTCCATTTTTTCGTTTCTTTTCTAGTTAGCATAGAAGATCATGGATCAGTTTGGTAGTTTAGAAAGTTGTGTAGTAGATTCAACTTGATTAAGCGGCTGTCTGGGAATGATTTTCAGCACGAATTCAATTGATTTTTGAGCCCTTTTTTTGGACTGTTTCTCACACCACAATCTCCCATTTCTGTGAAATTGTTACCGTTGCACCACTCAACGGTCAAAAAATGAGTTTTAATCCAAATTTTAATCACTCCCAGACAAGCCGTAATTATGGACATGGTGCTGCAAACCCTTGATTTACTGCTATCCTTTTAATTTTTAAGAATTCCACTGCAAGAGTTTGGTAGTCCAACGCGATTGCTTTATGGTGAGTACTAGGGTCCAATATATACCAACACAGCTCAATAATTTGAAATAACTAACAAATTCACTTAGATGCTTGATTAATTTAATTGCAAAGCACGAGTCATGTACATAATCTCTCTGATATTTGAATTCCCAGTTGTATTCATAATCCAGCTCAATCAATTAGATTACCCGGGATTGACCATGAAAATTTGTCATTGATGTGAAAAATTTACTGCTTAGGAAATAGAATCCAAGTGGAGATGTTAGTTTCACTCTCCTGATTCGGGGTTAGGATGTATAACTCAGAAAAGCACATAGTGCAATTTTGTCAAATACGGTCAAATATAATGCTGGAGACTTTCATGTGTTCCATGGCTCTTTCTCATTTTTTTTTCATGATTCGTTGCTTTAATTTCTGTTTTCGAATATAAGGGTTCAAATCCAAATAGGTAATCAGCTTATGTGCTTAAATTCCTTTATGTAGTAATGTGTCAAAGTATGTGGGAGTGACTAAAGTATAATTTTATCCTTTTTACTGTGATACAACTATTTAAATGCTGATTAATTCTTGTTTGTGCAGAATTGAAAGAGAAGACTGTTGCTAATTTAGCAAATTTTGCTTATGATCCTTTCAATTTCACCTTTTTACGCCAGGTTTAGAATATTCACCTGGGCATTTAGGTTTCTTTATCATGATTTCTTTCCTGTTCTGGGCCTCATTTAATGGTTTTTTGATATTTAACAGCTAAATGTTTTAGAACTTTTTCTTGACTGCATAACAGAGCCCAATGAGAGGCTTGTAGAGTTTGGCATAGGTGGAATCTGCAATTCCTGTGCTGGTAAGATCATTAAAACTTTGGCATTACGGTATTAAAAAGAACTATAAGGAAGCATAACATGGTTTGCAAATTCTTCATAGATTTTGCAATTGCATTTCAAGTCCTATAACGTTATTTTGTGTTTGTAACCATTGTGTTTCGTGGGTGCAGATCCAGCAAATGCTGCAGTTGTTACTCAGTCTGGAGGGATCCCTCTTGTCATCCAATGTTTATCAAGTCCAGTTAGAAATACTGTAAGGACAAAACTAGGCATTCACTGATCATTTTTGTTGAATCGGCTATTGTTTACACAAATCTGCATTTGATACTTGTTCTCATACCTTTTGTAAATTTCTGAAATGGGTAATAGTGCATGCGTGGTAATCTGCTTCCCATCAACTATGTGTTGTGTATCAGCCTGCTGAATGGTTGGATCTTTGCATAATGAATATGTATTTAAGTTACAAATGGATGCCTTGACACTAATTATTGACAAAATTCCTGTTGGTTTCAGGTTTGCATAGATTGGAAACTTTAGGTTGTTTATAGAGTTAATTGAATTTTAACTGCCGTTTCATAGCTCCTTTTGACTTACTAAAGGAAGCATTCTCCATGTAGTTCTGTACTTATCTCAAGAGTCTAAATCTTCATTTGTAGGTAAATTATGCTCTTGGTGCACTTTACTATCTCTGCAATGAATTGAACAAGGAAGATATTTTGAAACCCGAAGTAGTGGATGTCATCAAACGATATGCTGCATCTGGCGCAATTAGTGTGAGCTTCAGTAATCTGGCTCATGCATTTTTAGATAAGCATGCCTCTGAGCTCAACTGAAGGTCTCTGTGTGTGACTAGTCAAGTCTCGTTATATTATGTTTTAAAGAGATTGCAAGTATTGCATACACTTTGAATTGTCACTGTGCTCAGTTGCTTGCATATGTAGAATTGTTAATATGATGTCATGATACTTGATTCCATTCTAGTAACCTAAGTTAAGAAAGGTCCTTATTTTGCAGCTTCAGCTTGTAAAATTCAATATCAATTCTCTCTTTTGCCCTATGTAGGTATTATTTAGTTGTTGGTATTCTGGAATTGTTGATTCTGATTTTATCCATGTTTAACTGTTGGATATGTTGAATTCAACAAAATGCATCCTACCATTTGATTTGATCTGACATGTTTCCTGAGATGATAAAGAACTCTCATTGAGAGAGTTAGATGTATGCTATAGAGTGCCAAGTTATTAAGGCCATTTTGGGGAGATGTTTTGGTAACAGCAGCCTATATGTGTCATTAACAGACGTCCCTCTTATGCTGTTGGCTTTAGAACCCCACAGGAAATGTGAGCAATCTTAGGATATTTAGGTGTATTACTGTGCACACTTGAATATGGGAAAGCTTGAGCCAAGAAGTTCATCTTCTTGTGTATCCACTATGTGTCACGAGATACAAGTTGTGGAACCTTGAATAAGGGCTGCCCAAGATCTTAATGAGCAGAATTGTTACATTTACTGGAACTTCAATTTCTGGAATGAACTCTGCGGTTAATGAAACCTAGACTGATGCAACTGAAACTATCAGGTTCAGACTGAGGATCTTGTGAGCCTTAGGAAGGATATTAAGCCTAATCAGAAGACAAATGAGGAAATGACTCATAAGCAGCAGACACAAAAGTCAGGACTCAAGAACTATGCCCTCAATAGGAATAGACAAAGGAGAGAAAAGAGGCCACCAAGCATGTGGGGCCTATAACGCTGTTCATTTTGCCCTTACAGTTTCTGCAGATAAACTAAAAGTGAACCCGAATCATATCAAGCAACCATCAAGTCAACAATAACTAGAGGACATTGCCCAGGTTGTTGGCTGCAGGTGGTCATTCACAGTGAAAGAAGCATCAAGTGATGTCAAGCCAAGATTTAAAGGCCAGTCTGGTGCTGAAAGGATTTACATCAAGGGAAAGATTGGGCTTCACTGGAGTGTTTTCCCTATAGTGGTGAGACACACATCTATTAGAATACTCCTAGTTATGGTGGCAAAACTGGATTTGTGTTGCTGGAGCAAATGGATATAACCATTGCGTTCTTACAGAACTGGAAGAGGAAGTGTACATGGAGCAGCCACCAAGATTCTCAATCCCAGGAAAGAAAAACATGTATGCCTATTGAAGTCCTTACAAGTCTTGAACCAGTCACCTAGGCAATGATATAAAAGGTTTGGTTGTTTCGTGGCTAAAATTGGCTAAAAAAAGAGCAACTGTGATAGCTATCAACTGCTGTGAACTACACTACTCTACAGACATGATTTTTTTAGCCAGTCACAGTAATTTTGTAATAAATAAGTTTGAGGGTATTTCTCAAAAGAATTTGAAATGAAAGTTCTTGGACTGGTCTAGAAAATTTTGGGGATAGAAATCGTTAGACAGAAGGCACAGAGCTCTGAGGCTGACACAGGGCAGTATGCGCAAAGAATTCTTGAGAAGTCTAACTTGCAGAATTCTAAGTCGTGAGCATGTCCTTGGCACATTTTAGATTTTCCTCAGATCAGTCTCGAAAGAGCAAGAAGAGTAGGGAGCCTCAGGATTTTCGCTCCCCAAATTTTCTGAATTCTATTCAAAAATAGAAGCTGGGAGGGAAATGAATATTTGAAAGGAGTATGTGTGTGTTCGAATTCCATTTTAATGAGAATAGAATTTTTGAAATAGTGATTGATGAGAGAATGTGTGTTGGAAAAGTGATGAAAAGTTTTAGATTTGTTTGTAATATTATTTTATTTGAAGAATGTGTACTTGAAAGGAAGAAAGAGAAAAAAATGAGAATGATAATGAAAAAAATGAGTGTCAAACAGGGGCTTAATTTTTCATATCCTTCTTTGCTCCCAGTCATGCTTAGCCATAGATACCCGATGAAGCCATGAGGATAATAAAATATTTTCCTTTAATGACACATTGCAATCGTTGATTGGCGACCTTTAATTGAATCTATTATCTTTCACGTTTTATTCAATGGGTCACATGTTCTTCACTCATTGGTTGTAAAGTCATGTTTAACAGGTTTTGACATTTTTATTCGCATGTGCTTCATTAACGATTTTAGCTGATGTGGAATATTTTGTGAAAATAAATAAGAGTATTTTTGCTTCAATAATTTTGCACTCGTGCCGTGTGCTCGTTGTTTGTATTCTTATGGCTTCATATTATAAATGGTTGTTGAGAGTGGACTTTCAGATACCTTTTAGGTGGGATCAGAAGGATGGGTTCGGTTCACCATTTCAGGATACGTGTTCAAGCTTTAGGATTGCATAATCAACAGAAAATAAACCTATAACATGTGGTGGTTCTCTCAACAAGACTAGAAGTCAATGCAGATGTAATTAAGGAATACCATGGTTGAAAGAGCTGATAAAGATTGAACGCACTTCGCTTTGAAAAGATTGGTTTAGCTGGAGAAGGTATAATGAAAAGACGATGCAGTTGATCTCTAATTTATGGCTCATAGTTATTTCTCTGGAGAAAGATGAACCATGATGAAAGACCAATTACAGGGTTGTAGTATTGTTTTCTATGAAATTCCAAAAAAATTATCGTTTGAGAAGGAAGATTAAATTTTAGGACCTGTTTGTTTTCCATTATTTTAATAGAAGAATAGATTTTTTGACATTTTTTTTTTCAAACAAATGGGTCTCACTGTGAGACAAATTGGTCAACAAAAGCGGATGCTTCTCGTTGCAACGGCACAAATTCTCAATAAAATGGGAAACAAACAGGGACTTAACATTACCTAATTTTCTTCGTTAACCTTCAATTCAAGCCGTCAAGAATTGATAATTAATCAATATTCAATTTATTGATTATGCTTTTGTGGAACAAATCAAATAATGATTTTGATTACCTCTAATGTTTGTGTTACACGTGGAGGAGAGAATGTGGAGATATGTTGACGTGCTAAGTTCCAATCAGATTTAGAGATCAATACAATATTCAATTGGATGAAAGAACATTGAAGTAACATTTCGGGTCCGTTTGATTACAAGGGTGGAAAATTGATGGAAATAAAATGTTTTACAGGAAATTGTAATTAAGTGTGTTTGATTGATATAATTTTTCATGGAAAATGCTGAAAGTGTGGAGTCCGTTTGACTTCCTTTTTTATGGAAATTGTCCATTAAAGTGATAATATTTTCTACTATTGGGTCTAGAATTTGTTCCAATTGTCAAAATAAAAAAATTTGAAAAAAAAAATAACCATACCGAATATCATTCGTTGTGCTTTGTTTTGCTTGGAAATTGTCACAAAAGTGAAATTTTTTTTACAATGGTTGATAGAATTTGTTGTCATTACTAAAAAAAAAAAGGTAGAAATTGTTTTCCCACCTAATAGGTAGGAAAACAAAATCAAGAAAGTGTGCATCAAATGGTTATACCTAGAAAAATGTGGAAAACGTTTTCTATGGAAAAATTTACCTATCAAATAACTTTTTAAGGGTCATTTTCCATGAAAAACTAAGGCTATCAAACTGAGCTTTCAATTTTAGCCATCGGAATGTGTTTTTTTAATTTTTAACTATTCTCAACAAAAGAATTTAACATTTTTCCCTCTAGAAAATAGTTTACAAAGAGGTATACAACAATTTAGATTTTTCAAACGTGTGGATAAATAATTAGAGTATGCTTGGTAGAGATTAAAATTGAAAAACTAGTCGTTATTGTTGACTTTTATTAGATGCGTGAGATCTAATAACGATCATATTTTCAATTTTAATTATTATCAAACGGACTTTTAATGGTAATTGTGAAATGTGAATGTGGTTAAATTAAAGTTGACTTTGACTAAAAATTATAAATAAAATATTTCCCAAACATACCCTAAAGATAGACCCGTTAAGAAGGCTCGATGTGGGCTTTAAAAGGAGCCGAGCAGCACCTAATTGGTCATTCGGTCTTCCATATTTGTTCAAATGCTTACATCAAGGTTTCATTCGTCATTTGTAAGCCACTCGTTGCAAAACGCGCGTGGTATACCGTACATTTTTAATGCAGAAAATTACAGATATGGTCCCCTATTTATTGAAAATAAAGCATGTAGGTCTCCAAGTTAATCTTTCTGGCAAACCTCAATCCCCAGTTTTCATTTTTATAACATTTGAACCTCCTTGGATTTTACTATTTTTTAGTTAAAAACTAAAATTTCTTGCTGAATATGTAATTTTACTCTTATTGTTAATTAAAATAAATAAATAACAAAAAAAACTCCTTGAGTGGATTTTGTTCCTTTCTGTTTAATCAAGGATAAGATAAAATCCATGTTTCGTTTAGTTATCAATTTTTTGATGAATTTTGATAAAATTTGATTGAAACATGTGGTTGAAAAAATGATAAAAGGTATGAGTCCAATAAAATATATAGTTTTAATGAATTTTTAAAAAATAAGGTCAAATAGAGGCTGAAATTATTTTTAATAAAAAAATGAGTGTTTTTTTTTTAAATACGAAGAAACTTATTTTTAAGGGGGTGTCTGGGAGCACTTATTTTTTTATTTCAATCATAATTTTGCTCCTTAAGTCGTAATAATTGACCAAAGCAGCAAAATTTCCTTGGCTTGGTCAAAAGAAGATGGTTGATTTTTAAATTCTTAACGGTTATAATTTTGCTGAGAAGTGCTCCCAGACAAACCCTAAATGTCTTGCTACAAAGCTGGCAAATGGAAGAAAGATACAATCGATCCAATTGAATCCAATCTGAGGTTTTAATCAAATATATTGTCCAAAATTGTCTATCAGGGATTTGAATGTTACAAAAATAAAATGTTAACACTTGAAATGAATAAAATAATAGATTGATGACCTACTTGCTACATTTTCAATAGGTTTGAGACCATCGACAGTAGTTTCCTCTTTTTAATCCCGTAGCCTCTCAACAAGTCGTGTAAAATCCCCCTGAGGTGCTCTGTTCGGGAGATCGAGATCTGTGCTCTATCTCTCTGGTTTTTCTCTCCCTGTATCTACATGTATACTTGTGTGTATTGCTAAATAACTCCATTACTTTTTAGTCCGTGTGTGTGAAAAGTAGCAGAAAACGTGGAAGCGAAGAAGATGATGGGAGGTGGATTGTACGCCGTCGTTTTGATCCTATTGTGTACGTCAATTCAGGTGAGATCGGACGGATCAGATCACAAATACAAAGTCGGAGATCCGGTGCCGCTTTACGCGAATAAAGTTGGACCTTTTCATAACCCTAGGTAAAATACTCATTCTTCAAATGATCCCTCTTAAAATAAAATTGACTGTAACTATTTTGTTAATACGCTATAAAAAAATGCAATTTTTGCAATGTGGTGGGGGGGGCGGACTGTGTACTTTGAGAGAGTTGAGTGATGAAACATTAAGATCCTGGACACCTCTCATGGGTGGAATTGTAATTTGAATTTGAAGAAGAATATGGGTGTAGTCATTTTTCGAAATTTTTGAGTGTGGATGTAATCATTAAACTCCATCTTTTGGTCGGATTGGATGATGTGAATATTTCAACAAATAAATTGAGCCTGTTCACTTCTTCCCTTGATTGGCCCTTCTTGTTATGGTTAAAATATGAAATGGTTCTGTGTGCTGTGTTGCTTTTCAACTGTACATGGATCGATGATTATGTGAAATTACCTGTGAATAATAACTGAGAAAAGGATATTTGAAGTAGAAAAATAAATAAGTTGTGCAATTAAAAGATCTATTTTTTTGAAGGGTGCATATATTAACACTTAGCTGCATATGAGCACAAGTAAATTGTTCAATTTGTTATGTGTCGTGTATTATCTATTAATCTGCATGTGGAAGTCAAGGAATGAAAAACTGTGCTATTATCGCGAGAAGTGTTTGAAATAAAAACTCCTATATGTGACAAAAAATGATAATGTAAGCATCCATTCCCATTTTCTTAAGGGATTGTGATAAAAAGAGTAAACATGTTTCCTGGGATTCTATGCAAGAGGTCATTTATCACTCAAGGAAAAAAGAAACACGAGCTTGGCTATGATTCCAAGTGCCATAAGATATGTGATGGATTTTCCTTTTTATATGAAGTTGAATGGCAATAATGACACACACACATGCACTTACAAACAGAAATACAAGTTTTATTATGTTGAGCTAATGGCAATTTCTTTCTTTTGTCAATGCCAGTGAAACATACCGATTCTTTGATCTTCCCTTCTGTTCCCCAGGTTCGCATCTTTTTATATTGCTTCTCTTCTTGATTTACAGGATACACTTGTCCCCCAAAAAAAAAAAAATGTAACATAATTTTCTTGTGCTAATTTGAAGTAATTTATGGAATGTCCTTGCCAGCTCATCCAAAAGAAAAGAAGGAAGCTCTTGGGGAAGTGTTGAATGGAGATCGTCTCGTTAGTGCTCCCTATAAACTAGACTTTCTGCAAGATAAAGACTCTAAAATTGTCTGCCAAAAGACATTGTCAAAGGAAGAAGTAGCGCAGTTCCGAACTGCTGTCTTAAAAGATTACTATTTCCAAATGTATTATGACGACTTGCCCATTTGGGGTTTCTTGGGGAAAGTTGAGAAGGAAGGAAAATCCGACCCCAGCGAGTATAAATACTATCTATTCAAACATCTCCATTTCGAGATCTTTTACAATAAAGATCGAGTTATTGAGATTATTGCACGAACTGACCCTAATGCCCTTGTAGACCTCACCGAGGATAAGGAAGTTGAAGTAGAGTTCATGTACTCAGTAAAATGGAAGGAAACAAATACTCCTTTTGAGAAGAGAATGGAGAAGTACTCGCAGTCTTCTTCACTACCTCATCACTTGGAAATCCATTGGTTCTCAATAATCAACTCATGTGTGACAGTTCTCCTTTTAACTGGTTTCCTGGCCACTATTCTTATGCGAGTCCTCAAAAATGATTTTGTCAAGTGAGTACATTCTTATTTTTTTTCCCCAGATTTTTCACTTGAAACCTACTGTTATGTTAACAATTGATCATCTCTTGTTTGTGGAAAGGTATGCTCATGATGAGGAGACAGCTGATGATCAAGAGGAAACTGGGTGGAAGTACATTCATGGTGATGTATTCAGGTATCCAAAGTACAAATCTTTGTTTGCGGCTGCCCTTGGTTCTGGAACCCAGTTGTTTACGCTGTAAGTATATCTTTGGGCTCCATGTCTACTAAGCATTAACTCAATCAACCAAGTTTCTCATTATTAATTGTGGAAAATCTACTAATATGAATTATGCTTTACCTCCACAGCACGATCTTTATTTTCATCCTTGCACTGGTTGGTGTATTTTATCCATACAACCGTGGAGCTCTGTTCACTGCACTGGTCGTCATTTATGCTCTTACATCTGGGATTGCTGGCTATACTGCATCCTCTTTTTATTGTCAACTAGAAGGAAGTAACTGGGTATGCTTTGCTTTTATTACCTCTCCTAAATACTTTATCCTTTTTGTCTAACAATTGATTTATAATGCAATAATTCCAATGTTAATAATATATATCCATACCCCCTTCCAATAAAAAAAAAAAAAAAAAAAAAGAAGGAAAAGAAAAATAAAAATAAAAAGAGGAACATGTGATATTATTTTCACTGTCTCGAGGAAAAAAGAGCTCTTGGCAAATATAGTGAATTGGACCCATTAAATTAACGCTGTGGAGGGAAGATTTAATTTTCAAAATCGATCTTAAATTGGATTGTTTTGTAAAATGTACGAGTTAACAAATTTGACATGAATCGTGGGACACATAAGCATCCGTTTGGCAAAATTTATAAATTATTTAAAAATGGTCAAGCTCATTTTCAGCTATGCATTCCAATGGACCTACAAGTGCTATCCACTTATCCACCACTCATTTCTATCTTTTTATTAATTAAACCATTCATAAATTCTTCCCAAACAGAGCCTAAATAAGTGAGTATTCTCCCTTGGCACCGCCAATATTATGTATTAATGGTTTGGTAGTTTCTTGGTGAGCTTGTTTACTCGAGAATTTTTACTCCCTTTGAATTATCCTATGATGCACTATCTGAGCCAGTTGGCTAATTGTTCTTCTCTTTGATTTGTTTTGGAAAGATGGTGGAGCATTTTTGAATTGGGTCATAAAATTGAAGTAGCTTATTTCATGTAGTGTTGAAATCAATATGATGGTAAATGCAATTTTAAAAACGTTTTGGAATTTAAAAACAACACGATATATCACGGGATGTAGTTAGTTGGAGACTCGATAGAGTCAAAAAGCAGAAATTATATATTATTCTTCTGATATTCGTTCAGAAACTTGATCGTATAGGTAACCTTGTGATATCATTATTTTGTGAGGTTTGCGACCTTAAAAACTTGCTCTTACCGGTGGCGGATCCGGGATTAGAGTTTAGTTAGGGCGGACGTTGAGTCAGTGTCCATAATAGCGAGTCATTTATTTTGTTATGTAACAACTCGTGAACTTGACTAGAATTGGTGGCGAGACTAGATGCACCACTAAAACTAGAAGAAATAGGTAGGGACTTTGGTTTTGGTTAAAAAAATCGTTCCATAATCTGCAAACCCAATTTATAGTTAAATTAAAATTGGTTCAAAAACAAAGAACACTTTAACTTGAAAAATGGAGCCCCAATAATCATTTTTCAATTAAATTAATTAAACCGGCATCAATATATTAACAAAATCAATTAAAATTGGTCCCAATTTATCAATCAAAAATTTTCAAATTACTTATAATATGCAAAATTCTCCAATAATCATTTAGGTAGGAACTAGGTAGTAGGTAGGGATTTTTTCTTGAATTATTTATCACAAATCACATTTATAACTCTTAAAACATAAATCATAACTCATATATGATAAATTAAAAATAAATTAAAAGAACAAAAACCAAGAGAGGCAGGAGGCTCACCACAGTCATTGAGACCGGAGAGGCCGGCGACTCGCCGATAGCAACAGCAGGTCGCAACGGCTTATGCCTAAGTTTGCAGGGCAGCAGGAGCTAGGAGGGAGGAAGGGTTTGCTTGGAATTGGAAAATGTAATGCCGTTAACATGAATGGTTGCACCCCTCATCGGGGGCTGGCTCCGCCACTGGCTCTTACCCCTAACAGAATACACCGTTGAAGGCAATTGTAGCACTGATAGAGATTCTCCTTTGAGCAAATTTTCTTATCCTGGTTTTTGATTTCATTTTCTTGTGGTAGATGTTGCTTAATTGTATTTATACAAAGAAAGATAGTTAAAGCCTAGGGTTACCTACATGCAGACAAGGTAAATTTCATGCATTTTTGATCTTTTATATTTCATTCTACAGGTCAGAAATTTATTGTTGACTGGAAGTTTGTTTTGTGGTCCGCTGCTGCTTACATTTAGCTTCCTTAATACTGTTGCCATCGCTTACAATGCAACTGCAGCACTGCCATTTGGTACTATTGTGGTCATCTTTCTTATATGGGCCCTTGTTACATCACCTTTGTTAGTCTTGGGTGGGATCGCAGGAAAGAATAGCAAAGCAGAGTTTCAAGCTCCTGTTCGTACCACAAAATACCCGCGAGAGATCCCACAGCTACCTTGGTATCGTGGAACTCTTCCTCAGATGGCAATGGCTGGATTCTTGCCTTTCAGTGCTATATATATAGAGCTTTATTACATATTTGCCAGTGTGTGGGGCCACAGGATCTATACCATTTACAGTATCTTATTTATAGTCTTCATCATCCTCTTGATTGTTACTGCTTTTATTACCGTGGCTTTGACGTACTTCCAGCTTGCTGCCGAAGACCATGAGTGGTGGTGGAGGTACAATCTTTTTCATAATTTTTCCCCCTAATCCTATTAGATATGTTTCTAATGATAGCCTGTCATTTTTTATTACACAAGCTCAATGCTTAAAAATTAGTTTTTGATGGGCCTTTTGTTGAGAAACACATTCATCAGTAGTTTGATGTTTGTGTTATGACTTATAACTCTGTTCTGTTCTGTATCTTGCAATCTTTACTTTGTAAAGCAGATCTGGACCAATAGAATTTTTTGTGTTAGGCCTCGTGAATTACAGTAGAATTATTTTGTACTTGAAATTTTTGTAATTTATCAGTGTTTAGTTTTCTTACTGCATCTCTTGATGAAGTACGGTGTACCTGTACTTGTTCATGCTTTCACTTCTTAGTGCAATAATGATTCCTATTTTACTGTTAATATTATACAGGTCGTTCCTTTGCGGTGGATCAACTGGGCTATTCATCTATGGCTACTGCCTGTATTACTATTATGCACGATCTGATATGTCAGGCTTCATGCAAACGTCGTTCTTCTTTGGATACATGGCTTGCATTTGCTATGGTTTCTTTCTCATGCTTGGGACAGTCGGTTTCCGTGCAGCCCTCTTTTTTGTCCGTCATATATACCGCTCAATCAAGTGCGAGTAGTAAGTCGTCAGCTGGTCAGTCTTCCATGTTCTACAGAATGCTGTATAAATATGGCAAGGCAATTTGTGATGAAAGAGAGACACATAGGGCAATAGGACTACTAGAGTGGGATATTGTATTATCTTACTACGACAGTGTTGAATACATTTTGTCATTTTCGATTTACAGCTCAACAATTTACGGAGTTAAGTTTTCCGAATTTTGGCTTTTAATATTTTAAATGAAATAGTAGAATAGGTACATGAGAATGGCATGCGTATTCATATATGTTTAGTTTTTGAGTTCAGCTGTAGACTCTGTTTCCATTCATCCTTGGCAACAATAAGACCCTGTTTGATAGTATTTCTTTCCCATGGAACTAGAAATTGGCTTTCCCTTTTCCACATTTTTGCTTCTTTGATTGGCAAAATTTTCTTGGCAAATGGTTTTTCACCCAACCCTTTATTTAGTCATTTTTCTTTACCCACCACTTTTTCTATGCAACTTTTTTCCTTTTTTTAATTTTTTTTTATTTACAATGGAAAAAATTTTTATTCCAAATTGTAACAAATTCTATCCATTTAAAGGATAATTTCCATGGAAAATAAACTCAAACGAATATCAAAAGATTCAAAATTTCAATATTTTCAAGGCGAAAAATTATACCAATCAAACACAATTAATTGATAATTTTCAGTAAAATAAGTTATAGGAAATTTAATTCCTTGAAATTCATTTTCTTTCCACCCAAATTTCATTCTTGCAATCAAATGGACCTAAATATTTTAATTATAATTTCATTATTCAAGCTAAGAATGCAAAATCGTGTGACTAGCTAAAATCTGCATCGGATGTTTAAAATCTAGCCTATGTTCAGTATCAAGATATCAAGAATTTTGTCTTGAAGTCTGAAGAGGTGGTTGGGTCTTCTTGCTTGGTTCTTTTCTCCTAGTGGCATAGCACAACGGCAATAATCGAGAATTGTTCAAATTCCCAAACGATAAGTTTTTTAGTACTATCAGAATATGAAATTCAGTATTCCCTTGACATGAGTACTATTTATCTGTGTTAAGGTCCCGATTAGATAATGAGTTTCAATTATTTAATAAACATATTAGTTTAATAGTGACATGTAGAACCTAGTACTTAATATTTCTATAGTACTAATTTTTTTTCCAAACCTCGAGACCTTACCATTTTTGAAAGCCTTTGCACTTTCAGATGCGATATGGCTCTCCATTCCTTAGCCACCAAGTTTATTTCCCAAATGCAAAGCAGCTCATGGTTGGGCCATCGCTCAAGCATGAAGGTTCTTTGTGATCAATGGAGGTGCTTTCATAGAGTTTAGGATTGGTGATTTGAGATTTGCATCAATCATGCGGGATTGATCGTATGGTGGTGTGCCTGCCAACGAAGCACGTAGTTGGCCACTTCTTTTTTCCAACTATTAAATTTTTAAAGTGACAAAATGTTTTAAAAGTGTGGTGATTATATTCTCACCACCATAATTTATTTTAATTGCAATTAGAATATTAAACCTGTTTTATTTTAACTTTTAAGTTAAATTATAATTGGTCTCGATTTACTTAAAATAAGTAAAAATGATAATAATAAAAGACATACAACTTACTATTGTGATAGCATCTCCAATCCTTCATGTTAAAATATTTTTTTCCTAATAAGTTGACCAAATAATATTTAAGAAAAAAATATCTCTAATACAATTTGACATGAATCCTTGATAAAAGACACGGTTATAGATAGAATCTGAAATTATTTTTGGATTTAAGTGTTTATTAATTATATGTCGATGCCATGTAGACAAAAAGTCTTTAAATTGTATATCATCTAAAGAACCGTGCTACATTTAAACTTTGAGTGATGCTATGAGTACATAATTTTTATTCATAGGGGTTTACACTTCACATGGGATGGGGTCCACTGTCCACAAAAATGTAGGACCCACCTCATGTGAGTGTTATGTGATCTATTATGACAAAAAATTATGTACCACTAGATTTGTTCTTAAACTTTAATTTCTTCTTTACCCTGTGACATTATCCAATTGGACAATTTAAATTTTAAGCAGTTTTTTCATTCAATGCATTGTTGACAACAATGCAAGTGTCAATCAAAGTGTAGGAGTGCAATGTACAAATGGCTAAGTCTAGCAATTCATACAATCATCAGAGATGCTCTAAAAAAACTTAGCCACTGTTTAACTATCTTTAAAACGAAACAATTTATTTTTCATACTTATTTCAACTGTACATTCATACAATAAAATTTTTTGTACGTAAATTCAAAGTTTTTTTCTTGCTCTTTAAAATACATTTTCAAAAAATGAAAAATAAAAAATAAAAAAATCAAGCTACATGTACATTAAGCCCTTGTTTGATTTTTTTTTTTTTTTTCTTTCAAAATACATTTTTTTTCTTTCTTCTTTTCAACTATACATTATTCAATAAAATAATATTACACGCAAACTCAAAACTTTTCCATATTTTTTAACAACACATTTTCCATCAATTTATTATTCGAAAATGTATTCTACAAAAAAATTGGGCTCAAACAAAGGTTAAGTTTTACATTAAGTTTGATATTTTTGTGAGATGGCCTTTTTTCAGATATTGATTTTCACAACAATTTAAACAATCAATGATACAAATTTTGACAATACTTGAACTGTCAAATTTAATGTACACCAAGTGTGTACAACTAATTTAATTAAAAAATAACTATTTAAAGCATCATTTTTACGTAGTTATGACCATCAAACATCGGCTTAATGAACTTGTGAATTTTCTCATTAAAAAATGATGGGCCCACAAGAAATTACGAAGGATTTCTTCAACTCAAGAGTTTAATAGAATTTTTCGAGATTTATGAATTTTCATGAACTTAATGAAATTGAATAGATATCCACGGATTTCACAAGATTTTAATATAGTCCCCTATTCCATAGATTTTAGTGGATTTCTTGCAATTCCAATAAAATGGATCGCCAAAAAAAAAAAAAAAAATCCAACTTTCATAATTATCAACGAATTTAAAATTAGTTCCATTTTAAAAAAAATTGAAAAAAATAAAAATAAAATTACAATCTACAAAATCAAGCAAATAGCCACATACTCACCAACAAATTACAATGGATTCAACAATATACGATAAATCTGTGGAGACCATACCAAAACTCCAAAAAAAAACTAAAACAAATGAACATTTCTCGAAAATTCTTCAATAACACCTTCGACTGGTGAATACTAGATTCACCTCTTCAACAATGAAATTAATTATATAGGATAAAACATCAAAAATTCGTCCAAAATCGCAGTAGAAGAATGAGAATGAAAAATATTATTTTATTAAAGAATATGTGGTTAAAAATTAATAAAGAATGAAATTTTTAATATGTACCAAACAGGATTTAGGATATCAATTTCTGCATTAATTGTTTTACATTTTTGCTCCCAGAAAAGTTATAATATTATAAGGACGTAACTTTCAACTTTTTAAAATTGGGGCATACGGAGACTAATTTCCTCTTAAAAATTATGGGCCTACAAATCAAGCCCAACTATATCAGCCCATTAATTCCTTCTCTATACCAGTCAAACTCGCGAGCCATTTGGTTTTTCATTATTATTTGGGAAAATTGCAGCCCCGGTCCCAAACCTTTCAGTTTGTTGCAGATTACACCCAAACCTTTAATTTTTACGGCCGAAGTCCCAAACCTTTATATGTAATTGCAGCGTCAGTCCCAAACCTTTAATTTTTCAATCGAAGTCCCAAATATTTATATGTAATTGCAGAGTTGGTCCCAAACCTTTCATTTTTGTTGCGGATTACAGTAAAACCGTTCATTCCGTTCATAAAACCTTTAGTCAACATTGGAACAGTAATTTTGACTCGAAAAAATTGTAGCTCTGATCCCAAACCTTTCATTTTTGTTGCGGATTACACCCAAACCTTTCATTTTGCGGTCGAAGTCCCAAACCTTTATATGTAATTGCAACATTGGTCTATTTCACGCATTTCGTCCATAAAATCGTCAATCAACGTTGAAACAATAATTTTGACTCAAATGACAACGTAATTGATGGGCAAAATTGTCAAAACAAGCTATCCATGCAAACAAAAATGTTTGTCTTCTTCAAATCTTTCAATCTTTTCATAGCAACAACATTCTCATAATCGATAACAATTCGCTCCGATTTGTTATAATAATCGAATCGGTAAATTATTTTTATGGCATGTTATTTCTCACTAAAATAAATAAATAAATTGTATTTGGTACTATAATTTGTATGTATGATTAAATAATTTTTAGATTGATTAAAAATTAAAAATAATATTAAAATAAGAAAAAAAAATTAATAATTTTTAAAAAGTCAATCTGTGTGTATACAATGTTCTAAAAAGCGTAATACATTACGATGAGTGAATGTTTCTGGTTAAACGAGTTTAGACAAAATCTAGGCATAAAAATACATAAAAATATATTTTCTTATTTTAATATTATTTTAAAATTTTAATCAATCTAAAAATTATTTAATAATATATACAAATTATAGTACCAAATTCAATTTATTTATTTTTATTTTCTCATTTATTTATTTTAGTGACAAATAACATGATATAAAAATTATTTATCGATTCGATTATTATAACAAATCGGATCGAATTTTTATCGATTATGAGAATATTGTTGCTGTGAAAAGATTGAAAGATTTGAAGAAGACATATATTTTTGTTTGGATAGCTTGTTTTGACAATTTTGCCCATCAATTAAGTTGTCATTTGAGTCAAAATTATTGTTTTAACGTTGATTGACGATTTTATGGACGAAATGCGGAAATGGACCAACGTTGTAATTACATATAAATGTTTGGGACTTCAGCCGCAAAATTAAAGGTTTGGGTGTAATCCGCAACAAAAATGAAAGGTTTGGTATCGGAGCTGCAATTTTTCCGAGTCAAAATTACTGTTCAAACGTTGACTAACGGTTTTATGAACGGAATGAACGATTTTACTGTAATCCGCAACAAAAATGAAAGGTTTGGGACCGACGATGCAATTACATATAAAGATTTGGGACTTCGATCGAAAAATTAAAGGTTTGGGACTGACGCTGCAATCACATATAAAGGTTTGGGACTTCGACAGCACAAATTAAAAGTTTGGGTGTAATCTGCAACAAACTGAAAGGTTTGGGACCGGGACCGCAATTCTTCTACTCATTTTCAATAAAATCACACCTTATTTCTAAAATCTTATTTTTTTCTTTTTTGCAACTAAATTACGTGTCTCTAACACACCCTATTTCTAAAATCTTCTATCAGACTTCACTCCTCTCTCTCACACAGTTGAAATTTTGAAAGGATGAATGCCCTCGCATCTGTTCGGAGTCCGCAAACTACGTTCCTACCTGGCAAGTTTTTCTCCAAAATTCAATTAATTTCTCCAACAATTTAGATATTTACCGGTTTTATTTACTTAGTGAATTTATTAATACTACTGTCACGTTCTAGGATGAGCTGCGTGATTTTGCATTTCAGCTAATAATTGTACATATGCACATGTATAATTGTTCATGTGATGATGCAAATGATGATTATGTTTGATAACTTCGTTTTAGTTCGATCAGATTTAGCTTTTTAGCTTTAATTGTTATTAAATTTCTAAATTGATTTTGTTGTAATTTTAATTAGTTTTATTTCTGACTAGTACTAAATTATTCACAGTTCAGTATTGGATATAATCCCCCGCGAGTGCTTTAAGAGTTCACTTGGTTAAAATTACATGTATGCCGTTCTAAGTAATCAATATCTTGCTCCCTTTTTAGCTCTTATATTGTACTTAAATTTTGAACGTGATATTCTGACACTAATCAAAAGCCTCAATTTTATGCTGCCAAAAACAATCCCAATAAAGGGTTTAGTAACATGGATTTGAAGCTTAGAATTGGAAATGAAGGGAGAAACCAATTTCTTTCCAAATCCCTAGTCATTGAATTCCATGGTGCTAAATCCAGCTTATTGGATCTCATGTCAGCACGGATGCCTTTGAAGGTGTATGTAGGTTATATTTAGTTAAATTCATGTCAAGTTTAGATGAACATCTTTGGAACATTCGCTTCATTTCATTGTTCCTTGCACGTTATAAAAAGAGTTTTTATTTGCTATTCAATAGTCGAAGTGTTGTTTGTGGACCCCAACATATGGTTTATTTATTTAATATGGGTAGTTGTTGGAAATATATCCTGTAGCACACCGCTTATTTCTTCTGGGTTCTTCATTAAACATACTGTCTTTTACCATGTTGATAGTGATCACACCATTTAGAGTCAAATTACTCAGAGAGACAACTAAAGTTCCCCAACTGTATGGTAAGGAACTCAACAGAAGTAAAGTCTTCACCTCATCATCTAGTGTAAGCTTCATGGTAGACAACTCATTCAATAACTCTTGAAAGCTGCTCAAGTGCTCTGCAACACTATTACCATCCATATACTCTAAATTTACAAGTCTTCTAATGACAAATGCCTTGTTATGCGCAGTCTTTATTTCATAAAGACCTTTTAATTTCTGCCAAATACTATATGCATCTACTTCTTTGACTATATGATGAAGACACTCTAATCAACCCAATGCCTAATATGTCCAACAGTCTTTCTATTCAATTTCTTCCGATCCTCATCAGTCTTAGAATCGGGTTTCTTACCATTCCACTCAATGGGTTCAAACAAATCTTTGCAATACAGGATATTCTCCATCCTAGTCTTCCAAATAGAATAATTGGGAGATGTGAGTTTAACCATGCCACTAGCCGAATCCTCCATTTCAATTCTCATAGAAAATATGGAGACTCAACATCTGATGCCACTTTGTTGGGGATTGAACCAGTAATACAACAACCAGCGGAAACAACTTCAACCCCTCAGATTGTGCATAATTAAAACGACAGTAATAATATCCAACTTCAATAACTCACACGCTGTAAGAAATTAAATAATTGAACACAATAATTTGTTTACTAGGGAAACCCTTCAGTGTGAAGGAAAAACCCCGGGTCCTAGTCCAGTTAAATACCTCCCACTATGAAAATAATAGATACACAGTTAACCCTCTCTAGAACGCAGTCAAGAGGCTACCTATACATCAAGAACACATATAGTTCTTGGATATCAACAACATCACCATTATCAAATAAATACACACTATAACAATGAGAAATCTCACAAAGATGTGTGTACATCCCAGAGAAATGGAGAGAAATCTGGATGATCGGCTCTGATCAAAACGTAGCCCTCTTCGCCAGAAATTTCAGTTTAATCGGAACACAAATGAACCTCCAATCTTTGGCAAGAAGAACCGGACCCCTTTCTCTCTGTTTTGAAGAAATGAAGCTGCAACACACTTAGTTTCTCTTCCTCTATATCTATATGTGTGTATTTGGTCTCCTTTTGAATTTAAATTGGTTTTGGGCCTAAGTTGCAAAAGGTCCACTTACCACTTAATGGATTCCCTCACATGGAAGGAATACCCAACAGTTACATCTTGAATGGAAGGAATACCCAACAGTTACATCTTGATGAAGTTAAGTTGTGACAACTTGTCATAATTAGAAATTACACTTGAGGATTGTCATCCGTCCCTTTGTAATAAAATTCAACCTGTATTTCTCTAGGTTTGAATATCTTTGTGTGTGTTAGTTGAACTACTTTCTAGTCTCAAGAAAAGGGTTGATCTTAGAATCCCAGTTGCTAAGTATTGTCTTGTGTGAACATTACTATGCATTGAAAACTCTATGCGATGTTTACACCTAGCTTATATAATCCTCTTAGCATAATGTTTGATATAAGATTTCACAACTTCTATTAAATTTACATGTGAACGTATTTATGCATTTCCTGACGATGTTTTTGTTGGATTTCTAAATTTTTTTATTTCATTAATGCCCAACGCATGATGCTAGGTACTTCTCTGGTGCTAGCGGACAAATCACTTCGTTCCAATTTTTTATCATTCATCCCCACCTCTCAGAGAAGCACAAAAACTTCGAAGTGCAGGAGGTCATTGAAAATTCAAGCTAGGTACCATTGTATACCAGTACCTTCTTGTCCTTTAGTTTTAGTTTGGGTTGAATTAAGTGTTGAACTGTCAAAAGTTTCAAGAATCTGTTATGACCAGGAGCAACACCACTAAAATTATATACAAGGATGCATTTAACTTAAAAATATTTAAATAGGTTGAGTTCAGACTTTTTACTGAGCCGTGTGGTGCTAGAATTCAAGTTTTTTCTTTATCCTCTATATTTTTTTGTTTTCTTATATACGGATCCTGGCTCAAACACATTTTCTAACCTACAATAAGTAGGGATGGCAAAAAATCTCGTTCAATTCGATACCCGTGGGTCCCTTCCCGAATGGAGTGAGGATTACCTACCTAATCGGGTAAGCGGGGCCTTGAAACATGACCCCCACCCCGTTACCTGTCCCGTTTAAAGTTAATTTCAAATTTAAGTTTTATATCAAACAAAAAGAAAAGATTTATTGTTATTTTTAAAGAGAATTCTTAACAAATTGGAATAAAAGAAGTAACAATATTCACTAATTAAATATATATATATAAAAAGAAAAAAAAATAAAGGGGGTAGGAGACCCCGCCCCGCCTCGCTTTAACCCGGTATGAGGGTGGGACAAGATGACAAAAATATCCTACGAGGCGGGAGACGGAAATGGCCGACCTCGTCCCCATACCCTTCTCGTTGCAATCCCTAACAATAAGATGACTCTCACCCACCCTCATCCCCATTTGATATGCGCCCAAGCTCTTTTTTTCTTGTCATTATTATACAATTCTTTTTTGCCTAAATATTTTTGTTATTATGAGTTTGACATTGCTATTTTAGTTATGGTATTGAAAACTTCAATAGTTTTTACTTTGATAATATTTGTTGTGTTGTTTCATATCTCAAGGTTTTTATTTTGCTCAATAGAATCGAGTCGCAAACTAAGAAAAATGTTAAACAAGTGCTTTCCATAAGTTTAATTTTAAGATTTTTTGTCATAAGGTGTCACTCGGTGTCCCTTGTCTGTGTCCTGATGCATTGATTTAATTGTTACTTCTTGCCAGCATTTATACCTCACTTCAAGCTGTGTCCTGATTTTTTTCTTTTATTTTTTCATTAACATTGCCAGTTTTTTCATCTTAGTACAGTGGGGATGGCAGAGGATCTGGTAGCACGAGCATATTTGTTGGTGGCTTTGTCCTGGGAGGGCTTGTTGTTGGAGCATTGGGTTGCATATACGCTCCCCAGGTATGGAAATATTATCTAGTTTCTGATTCATCAAGTCAGATTAGTTCTCTTCCCTTCTGTGGCAAAAAGTTAAGTATTATGAGAGTTCAGAGGATTGGGCGTGGGATATCAGACTGTCTCAGGAAACAATTGAACTGTAGGTTCACTCTCATTTTTTAGCAATATGTCTAAACATGACAATTATCATATAGATAATTTCTTGATGTTTCACATGTTATTTGTTTTGGTAATCCTTGATAGTACCTTACTTAAAGAGGTGATGGGCTATTTTTGAGGACAAATATTTGTGTATTAGCAGGCTTTATCCGTTCACTGTGCTTCTAATCTGCTGGACAATTCAATAGGTTGTATATTATGCTGATACCGCATTATCTTGCAGATAAGCAAGGCACTAGCTGGGGCAGATAGAAAAGATTTGATGAGAAAGCTCCCAAAATTTATATATGATGAAGAGAAAGCTTTGGAGGTAAGAACTTGTTCTAGAAATGTCCAGTATTCTAAAAGGCGCGCCTAGGCTTCGCTCGCGATGGCGCCTTATTTAGCGGTCAACGGTGCTAATGCGTGCCTAGGCGTGCATTATTATCTTTTTTTAAATTTTATTTTATTTTTTTTATAATTCTTTTAAGTTAAAACTCAAATGTTGATTTACATTTGAAACTTATCTTTTTGTTGGAATTTTTTTTTAAAAATTATAAAGTTTCTATAAATTTGTTTTATATGTATTATTTTTAATTATTAAATGATTTTTTGATTGATTAAAAATTAAAATAATATATTAAAATAAGAAAACACCTTTTTACGCATATGCCTCGTCGAAGCTCGCCTAGCCCATAGCTTAGCTTTCACGCATTGCCACGCATTATGATTTATTTTTGATTGTGTGATTTATTTTTGATGTTTCAGTTGGGAAAAACTTTGCGTCACAATTTTCATTATGCTGTTAAGCCATGTTGGTTACAAAATAGTGAATTTGCGATTGTTGGTTTTTGTATAAAGGCCATCTGTAACCCATGCATCTCTTGTTTTGGTCACTTTATTACTCTGCGGCCAGCACTTGTGCATTTCCTATTCATCACCTAAATAAATCAAAATTACTAGCTCGTATTAGCTTGCCCACTTAGATGGTAGCATATATTGAAGCATGTATAATCTTGGTCCTTTTGCTTCTGCCTGCCTGCCAACCTTTCTCCTTATCCCTCTAACCCGTGTTTTGAATCCATAGTCCTTTAGCCCGAGCTTCCTATTCTTTCGATAGGTACAATGAGCCCTGTGTGCTGGAAAAATTACTCCTCTCATGAAGAAAAGAAGAAAGAAGCAAAGGAACTTCCAAATAGAAGCTAAAGAAAGGGAAAACCCACTTGTCTTTTGCTCTAATAATTCAGGAGGAGGAATAAACACTTGGGTTTAGCTCTAAGCAGTCCTGGTTTATAAGTTTTGTTAGTTCTCAGACAATGTTGATAGGGAAAAACTGAAAGCTTGGAAAGAAGAATTTTCCACTGTCATTGCTGAATGGATCACCCCCATTATTTTATTTTTGGGCATTGGACAGTTCATGCTTTTAGATGGCTTTGATTACCCTCCTGATCGTGTGAATATTATCTCTGCATGCTTGTACTTCTCAAGGTTTTTGTTAAAGCATTGCGGAAGTATTCAATAGGTTGATTTTTACCACCACTTGAAAAATCTAAATCTGCTTTTGCGACACGCCATTCTTTAATAAATCCTTTTTCTGCTTTGTAGTGGATAATTCTAGTATCGTAGACAATAAGGTCCTCTGCATGATATATCCTGTTGACATTGTATTGGTATAGATGAAATAAACCTCATCCTGCTAATCAGTTGCAAAGCAATGTATGCCACCCATTGTATAGGTCCACGAGATGTTAATGTTAGGAATGAATTTTGCCTTTAGCATCAAGCTGTATTAAGTCTCGAACACCCTGTTAGGCCTCTTGCAAAATGTTGTTTGGCAAGTTGTTGACTTGTGTTCACGTGAAACCCGCAAGCGTACGGGATCGTTGTACAAGTAATAAGATTTGTGAGTTAAGAGTATCGTTCCCACGAGGTATAAGGTCTAATTTGTAGTTCAATAGATTTTATCTAATTCGAAATGTAGCGACAAAAGATAATTGTGCTTTGTTGTTTATACTAATTTCTACTCTAAGAAAACAAATAAATATGATGTTTATCTAACATGTGAATGTTTGTATTGGAATCGTGAATCTCTATTGCCATTTAATTCAGTTCTTAATTCTTAATATAGTAAATTCATGCATTCAAGACAATCGATAATCCACTGTTATTCAATATTCTTTTTCAAGATATATTAAACATATGTCTAATACGACCCAATCCTATTTCTAGTCCGAATTCATATGAAAAACATACATTGAATCACATGATTTATCGCACATAATTGCATATGCCATAGATATTACTCTTAATACCTATTGTTCATGTGTTGATTTTGCTACGTTCTATACTTATTGTGAGTATTCATACACTACAAAAAGTAATTTACTATCTAACTGGTGATCAAACAATCAAATAGTTCAATGGGAATGCAAAACCAATCAAGAAAAATCAAGAAATACTAAACTAATTATCTTAAATTAAAATAAACAAACAATATAGTTCATCATTCATCCAATACAATGAAAAACTTAGCCCAACATTCTTATAATTAAATTACACAAGAATAATTGGAAAAACATCACCCGAAAATAAGAAAGATGGAAGAAATAGGAAAAATTCACGTTCTTGACTCAAATCTTCAAATCAGGCTATGAATCTTCAAAATCGTTGCATGATTCTCTTTGAATTGATGTATAGACTTGTTCTTCGCCTCCAAAATATGTAGAATATGATGAAATTTAGGTTTAATGGAGGTCCCCTCACGTTCTGGTCGAGTTTTGTATTTAAAGGATGTCAAAAGATTGCTTGAATTGTTACCAAAACAAAAATAAGGAAAATTAATTTTTTTTTTCCTTTTAGCCTTGAGGTGTGCGCCTAATGCAACCTAGGGCGTGCACCTTGAGGATTTGGGCAGCCTTAGGCACGAAATCTTTGGTTGGGGCGCGCACCTCACCTAATTTTCGGCAGCTAAACAGTTTTCATTATTTTTGTCATAACTCTCTCCCAATATTCGATTGAGGTGATTCAAAATACATTGGAAAACTAACTCTGAGGGCTACAATTCTTGTAGAATATCATTTTTCCAATTCGAAAGATTGCTACGCCAAAATTGGATCTCAATGTGAGCCTGAAAATTCGAAGCATAACTTTTTTCCGCTAGATGTTGATATGTGATAATGCTTGGACTATATTTCACCCCTTTGGCTCTTTCTTTATTCAATTGATGTCTAACACTCTCAAATCTTCATCTTGAGGTTCGACGTAACTTTTAAGTATTTGCATTTCAGTCCTTGTATTTGATACAATTGACCCCATTTTCCGCTATCTTTACATTCTTTTTTCCAATTCTTCATCAAACATTGAGTTTTACTTACAAAATGAAATATAATATAAATTAGGTAGTATTTTTATCCAAAGAACAGTAAAATATCATCGTTTAGGACCTAGAAATAGAATAAGTGTAGAAACTATACTTATTAACTTGGAAACCATGTCAGATGAAAAGAATAAAAAAAAATATAGTTCCCTAAATGGCCTCATTAGATTGGGGACAAACTTTAAGGATTCAAGTTAATACCCTCAAACATGGAACCTTACTATTATTCTCTTAGAGTCAAATAAAACCTTCTCGGTGACGCTCTTGAACCCATTAATACTTCTGAAGGTGATTATAGTGTGATGGTGGTGGCTTTGAAGGTTTCGTGATGGGATGGTATGGTTATTTGACTAGTATATTAAGCCCCTATTTGACGGTCATTATTGAGAAAAATGATGATTTGAATAGTGATTTTTTTGGATAGTATGTGGTTAAAAAGAGGAAAAGTTCTGGATTTACGTGCAAAATATTTTATTGGGTGAATATGTAGTGGAAAATGAGTATGAGAATTAATGACTTCTTTTTAAAGGGAGATAAACAGAGGCTAAGTGTTTAACTCGGGGATTTTGAAAAATGGGACTGAGCGGTTATCTTTCCCGAGACATCCTAAAACAAAAATAATCAATTTGACATGCAAGGAGCTGCCAAAAAACTAAAAAAAGAAAAGAATATATAGGAGCATAGATTCTATGTGCTATTACATGCTTAATCAGTAGGAATTTTGTTCGTCCTATGATTACTATTGAGAAAGAATATCATTTTTGCTTGTTTTGTTCAAAACAGAGGACACGCAAGATACTAACCGAGAAGATTGCCCAGCTGAATTCTGCCATAGATGATGTTTCAGCTCAACTTCATGCAGACGATGAACCGAATGGAGCAGCAGTAGCGCCCGATGAACTCGAAGCTTCCATATGATACATACTTTGCATTCTGAAACTCTAATAATTAACAAATGTGAAATTCGACTTCCAGTGGTGTCTTAAATATGTGGATTACTGTTTGATATTTATGTTTGGAATTCTTTCCATTCCTATGTATATATTGCAGAGTAAGAAGCGGGCTATTGAGATCAATGTGTTATAAAATGCTCAACATAATATCATTGTATATTCACAACCGTATGCTTAAGCCCCTGTTTGGCCATCATTATTTGATTTTTTTTTTTTATATACCCATTTTTAACCACACATTTACACAATAAAATATTTTGCACGTAAACCCAATTTTGTTTTTCATACTTTTAAAATCACACATTCTTCTAAAAACATTATTCAAAATAATTTCTTTTTTCAAATAAGCCGAACTCCTATACTTAATTTTTTCAAGGGTGGTGTAGATACGCTTGTCTTTTTCAAAGAAGAAAAGAAAATCCATAGCATCTGTTGAAGGAAATTTCTCGTGAGAAAAACAGAGATACCTTTGTAATTTTTAAAACGAGAAAATGTGTCTCAATTGTAATAGTAAGTTACTTAAGTGTAGGGATGGCAAAAAAATTCGACGATTCAGACGGCTCGGCTCGAAAAAAGTCCGAGCTGGACCCATCTTGGGCTCGAGCCGAGCCTCAGTTTGAGGAGCCGGCCTGTAAAAAAAATTGTCAACTTATTCTTCTCGTTATGAAACAAATAAATTAATTATAAGTGATAATTTTATCTCATAATTTATCAGATAGATTATTTTGGAAAATTGGTGATATTTGTTTGTTTAATATTTATTGCATTATTAGTTTATTACTGTTTCATTTCTCTAAGTGCCTAAATATTTAAAGTAAGCATTTTTCTCATTTACAAAACGTTTATTTTTCTATATTAAGCCCCTATTTGATCCACATTATTTTTTTCATTCCCATTCTTCTACTCATTTTCAACTACACATTCTTCAATAAAATAATATTTTTCATCACATCAATAACTTTTCTTTCTTTTTCAATCACATATTCCCCATCAAATCAACAAAAAATGCATTCTTTTGAAAATAATGTGCACCAAACATGGACTTCGTGAAATTATTAGTGATATATATTGTTTGATTATATTTAAAAATTGAGTTAATTTCATCAATGGTCACTAAAATTTGTAAGAAATTTCAAATTGATTATTACAAAGATTTCTTACTTTATTATAATGGATAATCACTCATTTATAAATCTAATATGTTATCCGACATTAGGCTATAAGATGCCACAAAAAAAAAAAGTTTGGCCTGCTAAAGCTCTGGTCGAAAGCTCGGGCTGAGCCTCACTTTTTTTGGCTGGGCTCGGCTTGGACCCAAAAAAGCTCGAGTCAAGCCCTAACTTTTTTTTCCGGCTCAACTCGTTGACATAACTACTTGAGTGTCTTTACAATTTTATTTTTCATGCTCTTTCCCTTTTTCACGAATGGGGATGTCAGGAATAAATGTGGGTAAGAAGCATATAAAGGCCTAATAAATGGTGTTGCACGTAATTTATATTTCTTTCGTGACGTATTTAACAAGTAAAATTTATTGTGATTAGGCTTTGTTAGATATATAACATTTTTCATGGAAAGTTTTCAACTTTTGTAATGTTTGATGGACAAAATTTTTCTCGGAAATTTTTTTCCATCTTTCCTCATTTTTCACTTTTTTTAAGGAAAATAAATTCTTGATATTTTGGTTGAAAAAAACTTTCATAGGTGCTTTTTTTTCTTTGCAATTGGAAAAAATTCTAGACACAATGGTAAAAAAATTTATCACTTTTATTGACAATTTTTATGCAAAACAAAGTCAAATGAATGATATTCGGTATGATAATTTTTTTTCATTTTTTTGGCAATTGGAACAAATTCTAGACCAAATGATAGAAAAATTATCACTTTAATGAACAATTTTCATAAAAAAGAAGTCAAATGGACATCAAACTTTCAACAATTTCCATGAAAAATTATATCAATCAAACACAATTAATTACAATTTCCAGTAAAACAATTTCTAAACAAATCAATTTTCTGTAAAATATTTTATTTCCACATATTTTCCACATTTACAATCAAACGGACCCTTAGTTCTTCGTATGTAGATTTCTTTCTTGTGTTGTCACAAATAAATAAATAAATAAAATGAAATGCACAAAGTTCAAAGATTATAAAATTCCGTAAATAATATTTTCCAATAGTACACACTACACATTTTATATTGTCATTTTAACCCCAAAACAATTAGAAAAAATCACCATTTTTATTACAACTACATATTTTCTCCACCGAATTCGAGCCCTCTTTCTTTTTTATATAATGAGAATTAAAACTTAAAAAGAAAAAAAGAAGCCATTTCATCAAATTAAATTGTTCACCAAGATTATGTTTAGCTAAGCTTAATTTTTTTTTTACTGAACAGTAAATAAGTATGTTTTAAAATAAATAATTTTATATTACTTAAATTTAAAATAAATACATTAGTATTTTGAGGGTAATCTTTTCCATTAAAAAAATAATTGTAAATTCTGGAGATAGATTAATCATTGAACGGAAGATAATTTTTAAATCCCAACACCACACCCACCCAACGTTGGAGAGGTATAGTTGTAAATACATAAATCTTTCGTCCTAAATTCCAACGAAAAACAGAAAAAATTCCCAATACAAAACCTGGAGTGAATCAAAATTTTCAAAAAATTCATTCCCAAAATCCGATGCACTGTGCTTATTCTGTCCAATTTCCAACACATAATCGACAGCACACTCTTCCATTAAACTCTGATGTCATCACTCTATGATTATTACTAATCAAATCAAATTAGCCCTATCCGCATAACCCAATATCTTCAAGGTCTCGGGTCCGACCCGCCATAGCAGTCGGTGGAGCTGTCGGATCTTGTAAACTGTCTCTCCTTGCATGTTGAATGATCTTTGTCGATCTGTGGACTCATTCGTGGATTCGATCCCAAAGATTAAGGAAATATAATTGGTGGATTTTATTTCTAGAGGAGAATTTTTAGATTTATATTAAGGAAATGGCGGGGCAGAGTCCGAGTATGGATCAATTTGAGGCCTATTTCCAGAGAGCTGATATGGATCGGGATGGTCGGATCAGTGGCAACGAGGCTGTTGCGTTTTTTAGAGGGACCAATTTACCCACACCAGTCCTTGCTCAGGTTCCCCTGCCTTTTTTGTATTTATTATTTCATTTTGGTACCCAGTTAGACGTTTTTAATTCTGTGGTTAATACAATTATGAATTTCTTTGAGCTCAATAATAATTACCGTGACTGTCAACAGTTTGGATTACAATTGAACGGGGTAGTAGATACTCTGTTAATTACCGTTGGAATAGTAGGAGTAGATGATTATTTAATTTGAGCTATGTTTAAATTCTCAGTCCTCAGCAGTCGATTTCAGGATACATCTAGATGAGGAATATGAAGGCAACAATTAAAGCATTTTTGTTATTTAAAATAGGGAAATGAATAGGTGACGAGAGAAGTCACTCTTGTTTTAAGATGAAGAAATCATAAAACAGATACAAACAACAGCAGAATAAGTTGCTGTGCATATTGATAGGACTGTGTGGGTTAACTGTTAAACTGAGACGAATAGTAGAAGTCACGCACAGGCAAGCTATATTGCCCTATACTCATGTCCGAGCGAGATATAGCTGACAAGCAAGGTTCTAGGGAATCAGATCGCTGCTTCTGCTGCATAGATCTGGGGGTTCTTAATTAATACCATATTATATAGCTCTCTAGCTGTGTGTGTATATCCCTTGGTGCATTGTTTTATCCCCTACAGAAAAACTTTGGATTCGTCAGAAACAATAACCATACTTGATATGCGGATATGGATTTGAAGGCGAGCAACAATTGGGCTAGATGGAATTTTTATCTGCACAATCTCTTGATTATGATATTTCTTGTGAGTTCAATGTACATTTTATCTTTAATACGGTCGATGACGTTAATTGCGGATAGAAGCATTTGGTTTCCAGCCTGTGCCAATCTTTAAGAATAAATTAAATTTTCACAATTGTTCAAATTAGAGAAGTAATAATCTCATGAGTGATGATACCTATGAATTATTGGATAATGATTAAGCATAGTTTAAGATATGATACAAAGCTCTCAGACTTCCGTTTTATGCGTGGGAGATTTGTGTGTGGTTTATATTAGTTTATAGAAAACCTTATATCAGGGTACATGGGGAAGCAATATGGAGGGTGCTAGAGAAGGAATTTCTATTAACTATATCAATACAAGATGTGGTGACAACAACGGTAGAGATTATCTTTTCACCATTCTATTGGAGAATCTGCTAGTGCTTGTAAGAATATGTGAGTTGCATAGAGGCATAGTTGAAAAATATTAAATTTGGGATTTTATCCACATTGACGTATTTGAGCAGTGTTTTCTTGTAATTAGCGATGGCCAATTTATCATAGAATTTTTTCCTTTTTGTATTTAACAACAATAAATGTGTTGTATTCCATTCTACGAATAAGAGGGTGAAAATTTCACTAAGCCCAGGCTGTCTACATGGTATTGGGGCCATCCT
This sequence comes from Fraxinus excelsior, assembly GCA_019097785.1. Taxonomy (NCBI): domain Eukaryota; kingdom Viridiplantae; phylum Streptophyta; class Magnoliopsida; order Lamiales; family Oleaceae; genus Fraxinus; species Fraxinus excelsior. Next base: position 23,787,298 of record CM032638.1, read on the forward strand.
ATTGTACTTTTCCATTTCGACCTTCATTGCGTATATTTATTTTGGCTGACTGTGTTGTTATTTTTCTACCTTATCTTTCTGTTCAAATGTATAATCACATTGCATCATGACATATACCTCTAAACATATTGATTCTTAACCCAGAAAAACTGCCGAACTTCAAAGTGTAGTAGGTTCCTTTAAAGTCAATGGTGGAAACCATCTTGAGAGGTCACATTTAGTGAAAACTTACTTGAAGGGAAGGGAAAACTAAATCGTTTGCTTGGTCTAGTAATTAGCAAGACATATCAAAAGTTTTTGCTTAGGATAAATGGCTTCTAAATAATATCATGCTTATAGAACACTATGCAATCTGAAGTCGATTGAACATGTATATACCTCTCAACGACGCAAGAAATTTGGGAACCAGTTTATCAAAACTACTCCGAGGTGAGAGCATTTGTAAAAAGAGAAAGATATCATCAATGCTGGTGGGAAAATTGATATCCTTTCTTACTTACTACGTAAATTATTATTATGAAAACTCAATCATATATAAAAACAAGTTTTAGTTACCCGGCTTCTCCCGCACTAAGCTGAGGAATATTGTAGAGATGTGCCAAATTTTTTTCCGAGTTTTCTAGAAGTAACTAATAAACTTAGCACCTCGATCAGACATGACTATCGATTGCAATACACGTAAATGAGCAATTTTCTTGAAGAAAAATTTAGTGACCCAGGAGGCATCAATAGTTTTTAAACTGGGAATAAAATGTGCTATTATAGAACATGTCCGCAACTATGAAAATAGTATTGTGACTCCTAGCAATTTGAGGCAGTCCTAGAATAAAGTCCATACTATGGTCATGCAAGTGGTATGCACGTGGAATTGGAAGTGGTGTGTATATCCCAGGGGTTTTTAGTCTTGCCCAATTGACACGTGCCACACGAGGAAACAATGCAAACAATGTCCCTTTTTGGGAGGGCCATAAAACCTATCTTCCAATAAGGCAATTGCTTATCCCTAACTAAACGTCCCGTAGGACCTTTGGTGTATAGTTGTCAACCAAAAAAATCTCTAAAATCTCTAAGTGAAGTATGATGGATACACATCTAATCCTTTGGAAAGATACCTATCCAAGAACGTTCACATGTTCTTGACTGTTACTTCAGAGGTGTTTAAAGATGAAACTGAAATCTGGACAATGACGATATTTGTCTTAAATCACACAAAACTTACCACATTATTGCTCGTAGAGTGTATAGCAGTAGTGACATGACTTAGGGTATGTACAGCCTTATTTTCAACCCCATAATAGTTATTAGACCAATTATGCTTTATGGTATTACTTTTGGGTTGTTAAATAACAAAATATCCATAAGATGCAAGTAGCGGAAATGAGGATGTTAAGATGGACCATATAGAATAGATTAGGCAAGGAATGAAAATATATGTAAGCAAATTAGGTGCAGCAATTGAGTATAAATAAGAAATAACGACTTGGATGATTGGGGTATACCTTGTGAAGACATTAAGAAACTTGATTTTATAATGAGTGATGCAATTCTAGTAGAACAGGTTAAATGATGGAAAGATGACCAAAATTAACTTGGCTTGGTTCGGTTGCATTAAATCTTCTAGAGCAGTAGATGAAGTAATGGATCAAAATTCAAACAGGGTGGCAAAAAAAAATAAAAAAATTTGTAGTTTATTTTAGATTTATTGGGAATAAGACTTGGTAATTCTTGATGATATTGACTAAAATGAAGAATTGAAGCAAGGTCTTAATCTGGGGAAGGAGCGTGTTCTTAATTATCTGATTATGGCTTTGAACTCTTAACATTTAGATTACGAGCAGGGTGTTATTGATAAGCTAATTGTATCTCAACAGTGGTAATATAACGTAGTTGGTTCTGAACTTTTTCTTAGCTGACCTTACATTTACTTTTCAGATCATATTCAACTGATGCATGACAGTTGCATAATTTACATTTTTGTCTATTGCCATACATGCCTAGGGCTCTTATTGAATTGTATATGATTATTATAGTTTCAGCAATGGGAACAGTACTGATAAACATGCAAACATTTCATGTAAATATATCTGTTACTCTTTAAGTCTGCCATTTTCTATTATTTGTTTTGAACGCTAGAAACTCATTTTTCTGGCTTATGTGCAGATATGGACATATGCTGATCAAAATCGAAGTGGTTTCCTTGGTCGTCCTGAATTTTATAATGCTCTTAAACTTGTTACAGTGGCACAAAGTAAGCGAGAGTTGACTGCTGATTTAGTGAAGGCTGCTTTGTATGGTCCGGCTTCAGCTAAAATCCCTGCTCCTCAGATAAACTTTGCAGCTACACCAGGCTCTCAGTCAAATATTAATGCACACGCATCCACCACACCATTGAGTGGTAATCCAGTCGCTAATCAAAGTACTGGTGCAAGTGGCTCACTTGGTTTTCCATCTCAGCAAACTCAACAGGTAAGGCAACCTCGGCCTCCACTTCCTGGCTCTGGATTCCAGCCTCATCAAGGTGTTGCAAGCCAAGGAATACCTGGAGTAGGTGCTATGAACGTTCCTCAGGGCCCTAATTCCTCTGGTTGGGTTGGTGGGAGGACTGATGGTTCCCAAACAGGATTCACTTCTCAAAATTTCAATCAGAGCTCCAGCCCATCTACAACTCAAGGTGGCTTTGGCCCGGGTATGTCATCATCTTCACCTGTTACACAATCTATCCCACAGAAGACTACTGGGTTGATGCAACATACTTCATCCAAACCTCAAAATACTGTTCCCCTGGGTACCCAGATTGAAGTGAAAGACTCCAAAGCACTTTCAGTTACAGGAAATGGCTTTGCGTCAGACTCTGTATTTGGAGATGTTTTCTCAGTGACATCATCTCAACCAAAGCAAAATTCCACAACGCCTTCATCTCCTGCCAGCAGCTTACGTGCTTCATCATCCGCAGCACATATTTCTGCAGGGAGTCAGCCTACAGTCAATTCAAGTACTCCTGCTCAGCAACCTCCATACAATCAAACTCAGCAATTTCCGTCCACGTTAAAAGCAAACCAACATGCTTCAGCGCAAACTTCATCTACATTTTCTGTTGCATCTGGAAATTCTATTCCTGGCCAATCTCACCCTCCATGGCCAAGGATGTCCCAGGCTGATGTTCAGAAGTACAACAAGGTATTTATGCAGGTTGACACTGACAGAGATGGAAAAATCACTGGTGAACAGGCAAAGGACTTGTTCTTGAGTTGGAGGCTACCGCGAGGTACGTTATGCTTTATTAACGTCTTGATTGATTCCATTGCAATTGTGTCTTTTTTTTTTTACACTATCATTTACTGATAATCTACTTATTATCCTTGTTTCCAACAATGTCTTTTTAAAAATAAAATAAAATAAAATTGCGTAAATATCTTGTCCGTATGTCTTTGAATTGCCATATTTTTTTTTTTTTCGTTTAGCATTGTTCATAAAAGATTCTGTCCGTGAGGAAATATGTATGAGAGAGAGTTGGGGCAAGAAAGTGAAATTATTGAGGGTGTAAATCAGCACAACCCGTTTTTGGGGTGGCGCACCTTGTCCGGCCGAACATTTTGACAGGCCATGCTGGGCTGGCCCCATATATGCTTGGGTCCTCGGGCATTGTGGGCAGTCATACCAAACGGTTTCTTGTTTCTTTATTTAGTTATAATATAAATGAAAAACATTTGTATGTTTGTGATATGATTGCTTTGTGCCTATCTTGGCCTCTTGGGACTCTTGCCTTTGTGCTGTTTTCTTCAAATAAGCTCGCAAGACAGAGCCTTTCTACCTTTTAGGTTAGTTTGTTTTAAATATTACTGGTCTCTGTCGCCTGGCAAAGCATTGCCCTTACGGTGTAGTGCCTGGGTTTGGCCTTTTCATGAACTGTGTCGTGGCCCACTGTTATAACCCCCTAGGTTTGGGATTCTCAAGATCACATTACTTGTTGAAATCAGACTAGATTTAAAACATGCATTGCAATTATAACCTGAAGCACCATGTGCATATACACGTACTCTATGAATCTGGATGATATAAATCCTAGAAGAAATTAAATGACACTCAAAACTTGTATTGAAACTCTGGTAACTGATCTTGAAAATTCTGACTCAATGGCTGCTTTCTCTCCATCTTCGCTCGACGTGGATTTTGGATCCAAGAAATTAGGCCTCTAATGAAAGTTCTGGGTAGTGGGTAGCATGAAAATATCTCTATGACACGAATAAGACGAGATGTTTCTATATGCCAGTCTGAACCTTGATTTTTTTCTTTTGGCAATTACGAGTTTAAAGATGATTAGCCAATTAAATTCATCATTCTGACCTTTTCTTTTATCAATACATATTCTTTTGTTTATCAGAGATCTTAAAGAAGGTCTGGGACTTATCCGATCAAGACAACGACAGCAAGCTTTCTTTGAGGGAATTCTGCATTGCTCTCTATCTTATGGAGAGATATAGGGAAGGCCGCCCTCTCCCTACAGTGTTTCCGAGTGGTGTTATGTTTGATGAGACATTGTTGCCTGCCTCCGGTCAACCTAACACTGCATATGGAAATACAGCTTGGAGACCTGCTGGTTTATGTTTTTCCCTCTACTGAATTCTATAATGTTCACCACACATGAGCGCACACACGTGCATACTATCTCCATTTTGTTTCACAATCTATTACTTTGTTATTAGGCTTCCAACAAACTCAAGGGACTAGGAGTGCACGGCCAGCCACTTCTGTTGGTGTAGGAAAGCCACCTCGTCCAGTCAGTCGTGATGATAATATGCAGCCCAGCCAACAAAAACCCAAAGTTCCAGTTCTGGAGAAGCATCTTGTAGATCAACTTAGCACAGAGGAGCAGGATTCCCTGAACACAAAATTTCAGGAGGCGAAGGATGCTGAGAAAAAGGTGATTCGGTGCTGCTAACTGCATTCTCTCAATATCATCTCTCTCTCTCTCCTCTTCCATTTTTTTGCTCATTACTGCTACCAAAATCAATTTTGTAGTTCCTGAAATATAGCTATGTGCTTGTGCTCCTAAAATAGAACATCATCCTTTATAAATCTGGATAATGGGCTTTAGTAACAAAGCTAGAGGAGGTAATCCAGAGTGAATCAGGGTGTATATCCATGTCTAATGTAACCTGTAATATACTTTAGTTCTTTGTTCTTATGATGTAACTATTTAGAGTTGCAAAAAGAACACTGCTCAAGAGTTTCTTTTAACAAGAAAAAGAGAAGAAATACAAAGTCGATTAAGCCCCTGTTTGACTATTTTTATTTCCCATACTCATTTTCAACCACACATTCTTGAACTTAAACCCAAAAATTTTCCTTACTTTTTAACCACACATTCTCCAAAAAAATTACTATTCAAAACATCATTTATCCTCAATTTCTTTTTATAATGGCCATCAAACATGGGCTAACATATGATGCATCCGATGGGTCAAATTTATTAGCTCTAGAGAATTTTTAAACATTTGTCTTATTTTTTATTTGCCTTTCCCTCAGTGAGTTTGGATGACAACTTGTTAAAAATTTCATTATCTCATTCCATGCAACATGTATCATGATGCTTTTCTAAATATTGAAACAGCAATCATAGAACTTTAGTTGATTATCAGATGTTTCATTGAAGAATTCCTTCCTATATTCTCAGTCATTACAATCGACCTGAGAAAGGATCGTTACAACACAAGAACGCAAAATATGTGATACTTATATAGGAACCATAATAGCTACTAGCGGATGAAAAGTTCTCGGTCTATGTGTTTCTTGTGCTATTTCATTGTTGCAGTATAAGTTTTTCACAATTCTAATTGGATGGTTTTTACGTTATTTAAGAGCTTAACTTTCGAGTAAAGCTGGATTGTAGGATGTCGTTGTTCAAGTTCTTAGACTCTCAAAAGGACACAAACTGTCTCTTTTGGTACCTTATCCAAGAATTGAGTTGCTTTCTTTGATTCCCATCAAAAGGATTTCTAAGAGTTTCATATGTTTGAAGCAATTATTTTAAACATAACACACATCTAGGTCAATGTATAAATTTTCATTGTATGGTTAATTTGATCATGACTTCTAGCTGAAGTTATTAATGCATCTATAGATTTTGTATATTCCTTCAGTTACACGTGTCCAAATTAAGAAGAAATATATTTTACATAGCTTCACGAATCCTTTCGAGAAGTCACCTGTTTCTTTGATTTTATATAATATTATTTCTCAACAAGCATGTTTAAGAGGCTATACAATTTAGGATGAAGGGATACTAAATAAAGGATTTTGGCCTATTCTAATAGTAAATTTGTCCTTTTCATTTCGTTATTGTTGTGGTATTACTTTAATTCAGTAGGCCGTGTATAAAGAATATAGAGGGGGTGGACAGCCTATTCATGTTAACTTTGGTTTCTTGAAAATTGAATGCAAAATGAACTGTTAGCTATGCTGCTTTATATGCCCTTTCTAAACAAACACCCTTTCTAATGTAGTTGTGAGACAAACTTACAGTTCATTCTTAGTTCTGCTTTCTTTTAGAATTTGAATAGAGGTTATATGACTCGTATTAATCTGATAATCCAACCAAATTTTGTGAATCGCTCAATAAACTCGACCTTTACCTTCCTTCCATTTCAATGTGCAGCCAAGTTAGCTAAGTTAGAATGTTAGTTTGTGTTTAATAGAAAGTTGCTTTCTTAAGTGTAACATTATTGTTCCCCCCGTTGTGCGATGTATGCGTGGTTTTCATTACCATGGCACTAGCACAATAAGATATACTTCTTAAGGGAAAAAGTGATTGCTTCCCCTTTTTCCATAAAACCTCACTTAATTTTGTAATGCTCATGTGCACTTCTGTCTACATTTTAAATGCAGGTATTAGAACTGGAAAAGGAGATTTTAGACGCTAAAGAGAAAATTCAGTTTTACCACTCAAAGATGCAAGAACTTGTGAGTTTATTTGGTCTCTTTCCCATGCTACAGATAGGGTGGCATTTAGATTCACTTTGCAATGCATTTAATTTTAAATGAACTACTATTATGTTGGATGAATCTACCGTTGCCATAATTTCACTAGTTCACTTTACATCCATGTGTTATTTGATAAGAGACAGGCAGGGAGATGTAGATGTAGAGTGACATGACATCTTATTTTAGAGCCTCTGAGTCTCATTACATGTAGATACTTCACTTGTCCCATGGTTGACACGATCTTTGTTTTGGACATATTAAAGCTAGACACATAATTTGTTATACTATATTAAAAAATATATTAGTTTAAAATTCACAATGCTTCATAAAACTTCTTGTGCTAATGTCTGCCATTTGTTGCCAGATTCTATACAAAAGCCGGTGTGATAATCGGCTAAATGAGATTACTGAAAGAGTTTCCGGTGACAAAAGAGAGGTATACCTTTGGATATAAGGGTTGCATATATATGCAAAGATACCTGCTATATGTGTGACTCACTTGACCAAGTTATTTATCAGGCTGACTCATTGGCAAAGAAATATGAAGAGAAGTACAAACAGGTTGGAGATGTAGCATCTAAATTAACCATTGAAGAGTCCACGTTTCGTGATATTCAGGTATTCTGATTACTTTCTACTGCTAGACTTGACAAGAGTATCTGTTTACTCTGGCTTGTCCTTTTTCTCTTTCTGCTATCTATATGTACTGTCACCTGATTTGTCAGATTATAAGGTTGCTGTATGGTATGTAGGAGAAAAAAATGGAACTATATCGGGCAATTGTCAAGTTGGAACAAGGCAATGCTGATGGTATTCAGGTATGCTCTACCATCATATGATTTCATGAAGATCTGTGGAATACTTTTAAGAACAAGTTTTGGTTTCTCCAGGATCGTGCTAATCAGATCCAGTTAGATCTTGAGAAGCTGGTAAAAGCCTTAAATGAGCGTTGCAAAACTTATGGATTACGTGGAAAACCAACTTCATTGGTCGAGCTTCCATTTGGTACTGAAATCAACATAGTTATAATTGAGCATTTTCATTTGTTTCATTCTTCTTTAGTATGAACTAATCGTCTAGTCAATCATCGTGGATTCTACTGTTGGTCACCACAAATATCTAAACTTAATTCTGGTAACCTTTCTATTGCATTGGTACATCTCCTTCTTTTATGTTACATACATAAACCTGCATATGAATCTAAAACCATGAAACAATGTGGTTTGCCTTTCAGTTCCTTCCGTGTGCTACTGGTTCTTTTGTTTTGACTCCATTTCACTAATTATTCATTTACTTGGACTGTTTCATTCATGTATAACCTTAAATTAATTTCATATCTTGGGGAAGCTGTACTATTTTAGCTTTGAAATCGGTATGAATGTCGTAGCATGTGTTAAAATAATCAACACTGTTTTATCTGCAATATATCAGATCCTCAATTGTAATTGCATACATATTTCTAATTGTAGGGGTTATTTTTTATTAATGAGTCAGATGATGAAATGGGAAAGTATTGGACTTTTTTATGTTTTCTCGGTCACTACTATTCATACACAGCCATGCTGACATGTATTTAATTAATGAAGAAGCTTAGAGCCTATCTGTGAAAGTGCTCAAGAGAATATCTCCACAAAAACAATCTGGCAGCCCAAGCAAGAGTTGATTTATAATGGAATTCTTTGTAGACGATCAAATTTAGTTCATTTACGAAAATATTGAATTGATTTCATAACCAAATTAGTAATTCCAAAGATGGATCAAAATGAGCGTGTCATGCTCTCTGGGAATATTTTTTTCATGTTTATATGAGCCTTTTTTTTTGTTACAAATTCTGTCCAGGTTGGCAACCTGGTATACAACAAGGAGCAGCTGATTGGGATGAAGTTTGGGACAAGTTTGAAGATGAAGGTGCTCTTTGAAATTTAATAATTGTGTTTCTAAAATATACTTTATACTTGATAGTGGGAACTTTTGGAATAATGCTATCTAGCACCAGACTAAGTTGCTACACATTGAATCATATGACCTTACAATTAAGTGAATCCATCATTTAATGTCATTTAATTGCCACCTAGACTAGTGCTTGGCACCCGTGGTGTTAATAGCAATGCTCAAACTTTCGATGATGTCCTACAATATTATCGGCAATTTAGCTTCGTTTTCATGTGGAATAAATATGAGCCCCTGCATTTTTGGAGGAAATTGTGTTTTGGAATAATGATTTTTTGGAGAATGTGTAATTAAAAAAACGGAAATGTTTGGGTTTACGTGTATAATTATTTTATGGGAAAATGTGGTTGAAAATGAGTTTTGGAAAAATGGAGCCAAACAGGGGCTGCATTCCTAGTCTATTTACAGATCCATCAAAAAAAATCAAAGTGTATTGTATATCAATTGACTTTTCAATTGAGATCCCGCTGACTTCTCTTGTTGCACTTTCCTCAATTTCAGGATTCACATTTGTCAAAGAGCTTACTCTTGAGGTTCAAAATATCATTGCCCCTCCCAAAGGCAAGTCTTCATTGTTTAGAGAGAAAACAAATACTGCCTTAGATGACAGTGGTGTTGTAAAATCACCCTCTAATGCTGATGAGAAATCAGAGGTGGTTAGTGTTGGGGAGAGGACACCTAAGGCAGAGGGGACAAATACACACAACTTAGAGGAACCTGCAAGAAGTCCACCAGACAGTCCTGCGGGAAGTAATGCAGTCAAGAGCCCATCAAAGGAATTCCAAGATCCTCAAACTAGAAAGGACATTAACATAAATGGTTCAACCCATGCATTCGAGACCCAGAGGTAGTGTGATTATTTTCTACCTCATTTGGTGGTTTTTCTGTGTTGTCATTTGTAGATCAGTATTCCGGTTGAGACCTTTGATTAGTAGTTCCAACTGTCATACATTTTATGTATAGATATATACAATGCTTTTTGTCAAAAAATTCTGATGTAATGGATTTTCTAATGCAGTGAATATGGAGGTGCTGAATCCGTACTTTCTGGGGACAAAGGTTATGATGAACCTGGATGGGGTTCCTATGATATGCATTATGATATGGATGCGACATGGGATTTCAATCCTCTCTCTACCAAGGTATCTGAGAACGACGCTTCAATGTTCATGCCAAATATTTTACTAGCATTTTCATTCATTATGGATTGTATTCTAGGTACATTTCCTGTGTTTAAAACAACTTTTCTCACTGTTTTCACTCAATTTTTGGTTTCGTTAGAAGCATATATATGCTGGCTCTCACTCTAACCCACGCCCGTTTGCACAGAAATAAAATAAATCCCCGTTATTCTGATGCACGAGTTTAAAACTTTCCTTTTCCTTCTTAGATGCATGTGAGTTTGTTCTCATCTTATTTCTTCATCGCTGTAATGCAGGACTCAGATGGTAAGAAGCATAGTGGAAGTTCTTTATTTGGTTCTGATAACTGGGATCTACCGCCAATTAAAACTGGGACGACAGCCACAGATTCAATGTTCCCAAAACAGGGCCCTGTTTTTGATTCTGTTCCAAGTACCCCCATTACAAATTTTGCCAGCTCTCCACACATAGATAACATGTTCCCAAAGCAGGGTCCTCTTTTTGATTCTGTTCCAAGCACCCCAATTTCGAATTTTGCCAGCTCTCCGCACATAGATAACATTTTCCAGAGGAAGAGCCCATTTGCTTTTGCAGATTCTGTCCCAAGCACCCCAATGTTGAATTCTAGCAACTCTCCAAGAAGTTTCAGTGAAGGTTTAGAAGATCATTCATTTGACAGCTTCTCCAGATTTGATTCCTTCAACACGCATGACAGTGGCCCTTTTGCATCACAGGAAACCTTTTCGAGATTTGATTCCATGCGAAGCCAAAAAGATTCCGAATTTGACCAGGGGTACTTTGGTACACAAGAGTCACTTGCAAGATTTGACTCATTCCGTAGCACAGCGGACTCTGAGTATGGACTCTTCCCACCACGCGATTCATTAGCCAGACTTGATTCCATGAGCAGTACCAGAGACTCCGAGTATGGCCATGGTTTCCCATCCTTTGACGAATCAGATCCATTTGGATCAAACGATCCATTTAAGACATCACATGAGGCTCAGACTCCAAGGAGAGATTCAGACAGTTGGAAAGCGTTCTAGCACTATAATTTGTTCACTAGTTTCTGTCCCATTCGAAGCTTCTTGTGTGAGGGTTCTTGATATAGGTAAGGCAATTTGGTTGTTTAATTTGACAATTCAGCGTGTTCCATCTGTGTCACTGTGATTTATCGATTTCTTAATATTTGCAAATATTCTTTTGTTTTTGTTTATCAGCTTAGATTGTAGAATGTGCACGCGTTATGATGGCTTTTTATGAGTTGTTATTTGATTGTCAAATTTGTTCTTTTGTTTTAATGTAAGATATTTGAGGATGAAACAAACATCGAGAATGTGAATTTTGATGTTTTGATGCCTATATTTGCTCTGTGTCGTTTATTTTAGTTTCCCGTTCCATGTTTGGTACATTGGATAGTCAGGCTCGAACACGATCCAAAAGAGGACATTTCATATACTTGTCTATCATTTTGTTTTAACTTTAATACATGATGGCGTGGCCTCTCTACTTGCTCTCTTGTCCTGAATCAGTGTAATCCTCTTTTCAATCAAACGTGACCGAAATGGTTTTTCTTAACACGTGGTCTCTATTATTTTTAAAATATATTTTTCATTCTCTCTTTTTTCAACCACACATTCTCCATTAAACACTTCCAAAATGTATTTTGGACAAACCAAAAAAAAAAAAAAGTGGCTCAAACAGTGTATAAACATACATGTAAGAATATTCATATGCCCTTGATGGCACAATTTATTATTATTATTATTTTATTGTTTTTGGAAGCAATTTCTTAATTAATATCAAATGAGATTAGGGGACTCTCCAACCCATTTCAACTGAGCAAAAATCGAACCACACTTCTAGCAAAGACGTGGGCTATGCAATTTGCCTCATGCCGAGTCACGGTGCGTTTTAAAGATGAATAATTAGAATATATTAGCAATCAAAGCAGCCTCCTGATCGCATGGGGAGGAGGATTATTTACGTCAGAAAAGTAGATCAAAAAATGGAAATCAACACTGAATCCAAAGGCTTCTTCTTTGTTTATTTTTGCTACACATTTAATTTGCCGATACTTACAGGTACCACGGACGATTTCATGAAAGCATCAGGGTCAGTGATCTGAAATTTTGGAGTGCTAAATTTGTGTATTGAACTGAAAGACGTTATGGTAGGTCAAAAATAAAAAAGAAAAAAATAAATAAATTGTGATTTAGAAGAAGAATACTTGCTTGGATTTAATGACATACTTCCTGCGGGATTTAAAACTCAATCCCTGTCTGCATTTCTGATTCAGCATCATTTGATGGTTCAGCGTTGCTTCCTTTCTGATCGAGCACGCCTATTCCGAAACCAATTATAAACATTTGTTTCAAAAACTCAGCCATCTGATCATTCGGAGGAAATTTCTGTGATGTTGTGCTTGCTTGGAGTTCCATTCACTTGATTGAATATACGCTCAAGAATCTGAAGCCGCACCGGTGTAGGCATCTAGCGTTGTCTGTCAAAAATTTTATGGCCACCAGATGTTACTAAGGGGTGACAACATAGATTTCCTAATCTCACTCCTGACACAGAAGGAAAATGTTCGTCATCACCAAAAACAGAATCCAGAAATGTGATCAACTGGAAGTGTATCATCGTTATTTATTGAACATAAACTATTTGGAGCAGAAAATATTGGAGAAGACAAAAAGAGACAATTCAAGGATTATAAGCCAACAAAATGAGTAAAAAGAGCAAGCATAAGAAAGAAATATAAACGGTTTCACGATACTGGAGTTAATTCATCAAGTTCATCAACTGGATGTAGTCGTCGTGCAACAGAAGAAATTGTAATAATGCATTCCGGTCTCTGTTTATTCGTGATAAGCTATCTTTGAAGATGGTGTAGTGACTTCTCTGAAACCAAAATCTGACTCCCAATGAGTGATCCCAAATGTATACAGGAATTATCGAAAATTTTGTGGCATAAAACGAACTATTAGCTATTTGCTCCAGTAATTCATTTCTCCTCTCAACTCAAACGGTCGTTTAAGGACCAATTCAAGGTGTAAACCAAATTATGCAATCTCGAAGTACAACATTGAAGCCTTCGAGATAATTCGTAATTTTCTTGTGCTCTATGTAAAGAAACAATATCAAGAGGTTTCTTCAAATCGTTTTTGGTATGTTTACATTTCAAATTAATAACCTTCTCGTCTAAAAGCTCGAGCTTTCAAAGAGGGTCACATGTGTTGGCTTAAGCCGTGTCTTTTCGACAGGTTCCTCGCTTGCAGACAGTATTCACTTTCCAATCAAAAGTTTTAAAACGTTAAAGTGGAGCGGTAACACTGTCAAACCACTTGATCAGAAATCGGAAAGCTTAAAACTGATATATAAACCCGCGTGTATTAATGAATTTTGTCTTCGTCATCGAAAGACTGTCAGATACACAAGTTTTCATTAATGGGTGACGATGAACAAACACAACCTAAGGGAAAACAAAGTATGAAATGGGGAAAATAAAGAAGAAAAATTATAATAAACAGTTACTCTAACAGAAAAAACCAAAAAATGGTAAAATTACACAGAAACAACAGCCTCAACTCCCAATTCACCATATATCATCGTATTCTAACGTGACATTAACCCATTGCCCAAATTCAATTTAGATTCCACAAAAGGCAAAAAAACAGAAAATTTCATATAATCACATCGTTTATAGCATTTGTATTCATGTACCTGTAAATATTGAGGAGAGAAGGGAACTTCGAGATCGTGTTGAGAAGCGAAGGATTTGTGCAACTCAACGAGTTGTTTACAAATGGTGGCGTATACAGCAATTTGCTTTCGAATAACTTCTACCTGTTCATCTGTCATTACCTTCACAACCAACCCTCCATTGTTTACACCACAGCCATTCTTTTCCGGCGGCAAAGCCTACGGTGGCGGTTGGTTTTCCCACTCCATGATTAAGTGCTACTTTTTCTATTGTCAATACACGCCCAGAAAGCCACTTTTGAGGTAATCACGGAGTCAGAAGTGGAGTAACTTAAATTTTAAAGGAAAGAAAAAAACGAAAATGGATAACGGCATTAGATTTTTTTTTATTTTTTTTATTTTTTTGTATTAAATGTATTTTGGAACATTGGATTGACAGAGAATGCATAGTTAAAAAATAGGGAAAGATTTAAATTTGTATGTAATATTATTTTAATAAAAACATGCAATTGAAAAGAAAAAAATATATTTTGAAAAAAATGATGATAGGGGCTTAATTATGTTCCGGTCCTAGATCGAAGCTCTGCACAAGGAGAGGAAGCGAAAGCTGGTTTTTTATCCCTTGCTTGACCTGCTGACTTGAAACTATTTAAACACGACTTCTCCTGGAGCTCTGAAAAAGAAGGTTCTAATGAATCCGAAGAAAACAGCACATTATGGCAGTGATCTGATCCTACAGCTCGTATAGTATAGAAAGAGTGTCAATAGCAGAGGCTGGTAGCATAAAGGTCCAACTAATGAATGCTCTTATTTGCTTCTTTTACAACTTATTCAACCCGAAAAACCTCAACCTCCGTGTTCAGCAATCAGAACCGTCTTGTCAATGATAGCACTCCTTATCCTTCATTATCTCCAACCAAATTTGTTACGAGATCTATTTCTCTTCTCCCTAGATCTCGATTTCTAGGGTTTTAACCAGTCGGGTTACGATTGGGGCCTCGGTTGGTTGTGGCTTTAGAAAGCAAGTTTAATTCATATTGTGCCCATCCGTAGTTACAAGTAGTTTGACCGCTCAACAAGCGTGGAAAACATATATATGTTCAAAGAGTATGATGAGCTCAACCCTAAGCATCACAGGGCCCGAGCTTTAGATCTTGAACTTCTCGTTGATGAGTATATTGGTAATTTGGGGGAAGAATCTCTCAGTGACTGCTTTGGGACAAAGTCTTCTTTTGGTGGCTGCTCATGAAGATGAGACTTCTGTCAATATCAGAAATGACCTCTTTGATAAGGCATTACCGGTGTTAGCGACAAAGGGATTGTTTGCAAGAGAATGTTGCTCAGTTAAGATACGAACAGGAGTCATGCCATGCATAGTATAAAAAAGGGCAGAGAAGAGGATTGATGGACAGAGGGAAGTGACATATATTATATATATGCCCCAGAAGAGCAGGAGGGCGCCCTCTAAGTTTACTACCCCACCCACTAATGGACTATGATGGGGGCAGGCGAACGGGAATCGACCGAGAACGCATGTCGCGAGAATTTACAGGTTTGTTCATTTACGAGCACTAGTTCGTACCTTAGCAAGCAAGTTGTCGCGACCTCCGATCTACAGGCTTAAAGCAACAGGGAGACAAGCTTGAAAGCCACACTTGCTCCTTTCTTTTCGACTTGGTGCTTTCAGTCCTATCGAAATTCTTTTTTTCATTGATTTGATTGGTGGATCGGTCTGGTTGTTACTTTAGTTTCTTCCTTGCACACACCTTTGTTTGCATAAAGGGAGAGCGTACAGCTAGCATAGGGGTGACTTTGGTTGGTTCCAAGAACTCTATCCCTTAGACGACCTTGAAATCGTCTAGGGGCGTCACGGTTAAATTATTTGTCTTTTTCCATTATTGGTATCTTTCTATCTCGGAGTGGACTAAGGCATCCATCTGAACTCCAAGTCCTATCGCTTGGGAATGAATGCTTCCCTAGCTGTAAGATCCTTCTAAAAGGATATGACGGATCAAGGTTCTATTAAATTTGTCGGGGGATGCATGAAGTGTCAAATTCACGTCGATCTGATTCATGTGTCGTCATCATCACTCCATCTTATGTCGTCTCTGATAGCTGAAAAAGGTTTTGGGAGAATAAGAATCTTCATTGACCGGAAAAGAGGGGCTTAAGCTCTATAAGTCAAACTAAAGACAATGAAATAAAATCTGACTTCTCGGACATATAAAAATCAAGAAGAAAGCAAAGGACAGAAAGGGTCATCATACAACTTTCTAAAAAAACCAACACTCGACTTTGAGCCTAGCTCAGGAGAAAGGCGCCAGAGAAGCAGCTCGACGTAGAGTTAATTTGCTTAATTCAATTCAGGGTTGAGTCAAAAAAAATTTATTTCAATAATCAAATTGTTTTCACTTGAAGTAAATGAATTAATGAAATGTTGAGGAAATTTGCCTATGTTTCATTATTACATTGTGGATAAAAATTTATTAAACAGATTGTTTTTTGTTTTTAAATTTGAATTATGTTCATCATTTTGTAAGATGAAAGCTTTATTGCATCGTTTTAATCATTACAAGAATGAAAATAACTATTGAAATCATTAAAACAAAATTACGGTACGATATCAAATTGAATCGAAACAAAAAGTTGAAAAATATGATTCTATTTACAAGATGCCCAATAATTCTCGGTTCTGTTCAATTACCCCTATTTCAATTTCGCATTATAAAAAGAAGGGAAGTGGCATATTTTTATCTGGGGGACATCATAATGTTATTCCACTACGACTCAATCTGGTAATTACTTGTACTGTGGGCAGCCAGAGGACATTCAACGAATGAGTTGGACTCTGGAATTTGTGCAAACAAAGTGATCCTGTAGATATAATGGAGACGTTAATGGGATGGGATCTTCCATCGCTACTCAATACAAGTATTCGGACAAACATGTGCATCATTATGCATCTGCTTAAAGAAACAGTGCATCACCGGAGATGATGAGCACATAAATTGATGGGCCAAAAAGTGGGTCGACAAATCTTAGCAACAGCCTTAGCTCAAGCTCAGATGCTGCCGGGTGTAGCGAATGTGGAAGAATTGATGATTACTGGGGTGGCTATTCAAGACCAATTCGAAATGGTTGTAGCAGCAAAAGCCAAAAATTATTCACCAAAAAAAGCATATATAAAGATTTACACAGTAAAATCTTCACCAAAGAAACTGGAATAGTAAACTAACAAATTTAACAACCAGAATCAATTATAAGCTATTTGGAATTTAGCAACCACCATATTAATCAGATTAACTGAAATTGATTTCTTTTTTTCATACTAATTCCCAAAAGAAATAACAGAAGACAAGAAAGAAAAAGAGAAGCGTAGCCCCACAATTTCTTCATATAACTACACCCAATCTCTCACTCATCATCCTCATCGTCATCTTCATCATCATCCTCCTGTAATTGAAGAATACCAAAGGAGAAGAAAATAAGTACATAAATATTTTAATTTACAGCTGAAACTAACTGGAAAACTGGACTTGACGAATACGATATTTAAAAAAAAAAAAAAGTAACTACTATCACAACCAATCAAATCATATCCATCCTAGGATACCAGACCAAAAAACAACTTTATTACAACAGAACATTAGAACCACATACAACTTTGACAACTCAACAAGTACCAGCTGAGGAAAACAATTATACTACAGTACAATGTCTCAATTAAGAATGTAAATAAGTAAAAAAACAATGTTTTTCTTCCTTGTTTCTTAATACATAACAAACCATAATGAATTCTTTGTTAAGAGCACATTTGGATAAGTTTAGAATAAGTAAACGTTAACTTACACTAACATTTTGTTTTCAAACTGTCACAAGAAATTAGTTTCTAAAATTTAATTAAACAAGATCCCAATTTTAACATAATGAACTTATTTTCAGTTTTGGCGTATAAAAAATCATCTTTTGAAGCTTTCTGGCTAAACATGCACTAATTGATTAAGCAAAGAATGAATAAACTTAAATAGTGTACAAACCTCTCCGCTTCCTTCTTCATCATCCTCATCGTTCACTTCAGAATTTGACTTCTCCGATTCTTCTTCAGCAGGTCCTTCAGTCTGTTTGAAACGTAAGTATTAATACTTGTTAATATTATGAACTATTTGATTTTAGATTTGAGAGAAAACTCAAAAGAACATTACCAGTTTTTTGTTGTAAGCCCTAAGTTCTTTTTCATAATCTACCTTCCTTTTCTCTGCCTTCGCTACATAAGGGGCTTTCTCCTGAAATTGATATACAGAAATTTAGAACAAATACATACACAAATTCAGAATAGAATTAAGAAAAGAAATAAACTATGGAATGCTTACAGCCGCTGAAAGTGATTTCCATTTATCTCCTCCAGCTTTCCCTACCTGGATAAATTTTTAATTTTGAAAATGATTATTAAGGTTCTATTGCAACTATATGTATAAATACATATAAATTCGAGACGATTTCTAGACTTTGAAACGACTTTAATGATTTTTTTTGATCTAAAAGTATGGAGAACACTTACAGCCGCCACGGATTTGTTGTTAGGGTGCTTCTCTTTGTAGGTTTTCCTGAATTCCTCCCTTTAATAAATAAAAAAACCGTAAATAACGTAAAAATTTATAATATATATACACGCACTCGCACAGAGAAATAGAAGCGAGTTCGTACATAAAAACGAAGAAAGCACTGGCAGGCCTCTTCGGTTTGTTAGGATCCTTAGCAGGTTTCCCCTTCTTCGTGCTCTTGCTTGCTGCAGCAGCACCTTTCTTCACCGAAAGCCTATCCATCAACAACCAAATATAATCAGATTAATTTTCAAAACAATAAAGTCACTAGATCCAGAAATAGCCAACAGTATAAACAAAAGAAAAAATTATAAACCGACTTGCTATCAGCTTTCTTGGTTTCAGGCTTGGATCTACCTCCTTTCATGGCGAAACCTGCAGAGAAACGGCGAAAATCGGTTAAACTCGGTCTCGAATCGGTGCGAATCGGAAAAGTCAGCGGCGCACACCCACCTTTTCTAGGGTTTGAGAGAATAAAAAACAATAATAACACACACAAAACAAAGAGATATGCTTTGGCTTTGATTTGGTGTGTGGTATGAGATATAGAGAGAGTAAGGGGTGCGGTGGGGTTTTGAGGGAAATAGCGTAAAATTTCGCCCAGAATAGATTCACAGGACCCATTGTAGCCCGGGCTTGCGCGGGATTTCAAATTTTCATGCCACGTCATCGATCCGTGTGAATTCGTTCTATTGGCTTAAATTCCCGTTTCATTGGCTTTCTATTACCTTCTCTTGGCTCTGTGTTTCTTCTTAGAATAATCTGATCCGTTCACTGAGAATATTGGGACACGATTCGACATCCTGGAGTTTAGGGGGTTTTTCGTCATTTGGTTACGCTTGTGGTGCTTTAGTGCGGGAATGACCAACTTAACCTTTGCGTTATGACGGTTTAAAGAAATCTCGATAAATAACGAAAATTGAGACGCGAGTGAGTTTTTAAGGTTATTTCTGTAATTATGATAGGTCCTCATCAATGATTTTTTTTTTTGCGTGCATCCCCATTTTAATTAAAAGAAAGATTTTGATGACTTATTCAGCAGTGATTAAAATCCAATTAAAATTAAAAATATAATCGTTAATAGATCTCACTCATTTAATAGAAATCAACAATAACGACTAGTTTTTCAATATTAATCCGTTTTTAATATTTACCAAACACACTCTAAATATTTGCTTGCTTTTGCTTTTATGTCCTCGATTTTTTTCCCATCGTATTGTTATTCTTAAATTTCAAATAATTGGGTGTGTTTGAACCACATTTTTTTGAAATAATGTGTTTTGGAATAGTAGATTGCTGGAGAATATGTGATTGAAAAATAATGAAAAGTTATTGATGTGATGAAAAATATTATTTTATTGAAAAATGTGTGATTATAAATGAGTAGAAGAATGAGCCCATGTTTGGTACATATTAAAATTTCCATTTTCATTCTTCTATTTTCGACCACACGTTCTTCAATAAAATAATATTTTTCATTACATCAATAATTTTTCCTTCTTTTTCAATCACACATTCTCTATCAATCTACTATTCCAGAATACAGTATTTCAAAATAATGTGGCTCAAACACACTTTGAGATTAAAATTTTTAATGTTGTTCAAACAGGGACTTAACATATTTTATCTTTAATCACAATTGAAAAGAGGGGCAAATACTTTTGAATAAGTTATTTATTTCGATTATTTAAAAATATTGGAGATAAATATTTCTTTTTTGTCATCATAACAAACATTTTGAACAAGAATCGTTTCTATAGACACAATGTAAAAATTAATAAATGATTGATGATAAAAATAAAAAAAGTCGAGAACTTAAATGTAAATGACTGTTTTTAAGGTTATTTCTGTAATTATGATAGGTCATCAACAGTGATTTTTTTTTCTTTTTTCTTTTTTTGCTGCATCCCCATTTTAATTAAAAGAAAGATTTTGACGGCATATTCGGTGGAAATTACATCAATAATTTTTCCTTCTTTTACAACCTACTATTCCTAGAAAACATTATTCCAAAATAATGTGTCTCAAACACACCCTGAGAATAAAAAATTTAATGTTGTTCAAACAGGGACTTAAAATATTTTATCTTTAATCACAATTTTTATCAAAATATGCCAGTAACGTGCATTGAAAAGAGGGGCAAATATTTTGTTTAACTTTTGAATAAGTTATTTATTTCGATTATTTAAAAATATTGGCGATAAATATTTCTTTTTTGTCATCATAACAAATATTTTGAACAAGAATCCTTTCTATAGACACAATGTAAAAATTAATAAATGATTGTTGATAAAAAATAAAAATAAAAATAAAAAAAAGTCGAGAAATTAAATGAAAAAGAAAAGTTTAGAGATATTCACCGCAATTAAAATGTGGTGTATGTAACAAAAATTGTGGTGTGAATATATTTACCTTTTCTCCTTTTTTTTTTTTTTTTTTTTTTATAGAGATCATCGATGAAATAAAGCATTATATTTGCGGGAAATTACTATTGATATCATCCTTTTTTTTTAAATAACAAAATTTATCTCGTAATTGGATGTAAATATTTATAGGCTAATTATGTACATCAAAAATTTTATTTCTTGCACCATACTTTAGTTGCGCTTAAGGTTCTTAATATTTACTTATTATAGCACTTATGCCCCTAATGATTTTTCATATCATTCTTATTTTCAAATTTTTCATTAGTTGGCACATTTTGTATTTGATAACAATTTTATGTTCGAATGTCCGTCGAAATGGCTTGAAACAACGTATTTCTCCATTATATTTGTGAGAAATATTTTTCTCTCGTTTCAAAGTATGAAAACAAAATATTTTTAATCAAGGACGAAATGTACTAATTAATAGAAGTTGAAGATAAGAATTCGATGAAAAAAGTTAAGAAAATAATTGGAGCAAAGATTGAAGAGTTTAATTGCAATTAAAATGTGGTATATTAAACAAATTGAGGCTTTGATATAATCGCCCATATTTATATTGTGCTACAATAAGTTTGGCTAGTTTACTTTTAAATAAATTTATTTAGGCTCCATTAAAATTATTTTTTAGAGAAAAATGAATTTAGAAAAAATAAAACTACTTGTACACGAAATATGTACCATTTGATTGACATTTTTTGTGTGTCAAAAATCTAATCATTAATTGAAAATTGCATTTTTAAAATCAATATACTCAAATTTGCTAACACATCAGAGTGTAAGAGTCCGTTCGGTAGGGATCAAAATCAGATTAAAATTGAAAAATTAACCGTTATTATTGACTTTTATTAGACGAATGAGACCCAATAACGACCATATTTTCAAATTTAATTGAATTTTAATCCTACCGGACGGGGTCTAAATTCAAATATACATATAGCATGACTCATTTTGAAATATTGATTTTTTTTTAGAATGTATAATTAAAAAAGAAGATTTTTTTATTTATATGTAAAATATTCTATTAAAAAATATATGAATGAAAATAAGAAATAGAAAAATATATTAAAATTAAAATGAAACACAAGCAAAGCTTAAGTAAATACATAAATTTTGCAATAATTAATAGAGTGCATTTTTTTGCCGTAGTATTTTGCTACATTAAAGAAGCTGTAGTTACTTTTCTAGTTGGTCGTTTTTTAAAAGTTAGTCTTTGTCGTGCTAAGCACGGGTTAAGTTAGTTTGAAAGTAATATTAGTGCGTTGAATTCTCGTGAATTATATCCTCAATTCAATGTTTGCTGTAGCTACACTCTGATGTTTTAAAAATGTGAATACGAACAATTTAAATTGCTTAATTATCATTATCGAGTAAATAGGAAAGTATGGACGATCGATTTACTTTTTCACGAATTTATTTTTCCGTTTGACAAGAGGATGAATGGTAGAGAGGTTATCCTTATCGTGGACAATTGCCCGGCACATCCAAGGGTAATTGAAAGCGTGAAAAATATTAAACTATTTTTCTTGTTTCCTAACACAACATCAAAGATTCAATCACGTGATGCTTGAATTATTATAGCACTAAAAATTTGGTGCCAATGTCGTTTTTATTTAAAAAAAAACTCGGAAGGCTACTAGCTAGGAGCAACAAGTTTTGAAAAAATAAACATATTGAATGCTATCATTTTGAAACATTGATGTGAAGATAACAACTATTACAAATTATTTTCGGAACTGCAAGATTTAGTCATATGAAGATATTAATGTTAAACCAAAAGTTAGTGAAAATAAAGGAATAAATAGATTGCATTAAACTATTTATGGTCTACACTATAGAGATATAGAGCCCGTTTGTTACATATTAAAATCCAATTAAAATTTAAAATATGACCGACCGTTATTGGGTCTCACTCGTCTAATAAAAGTCAACAATAACGACTAATTTTTCAATTTTAATCCAATTTTAATCTCTCCCAAACAGGCTCATAATGGATGTCAAACATTTTCTAAAATATTTCAGTGAAAATGACACGACGATGAAATACCTTGCCAATGAAGATATTATTTTAGGGGTTCTGAATATACCTAGGGCTATAAAATTGATCGGATGGGTTGAAAAAAATCAACGTTTACTAGTTTTGAGTACCAATTTTCGATGGTTTAAAAACCACTCAAAATCGACGTAATATATTTTTGAAAATTTCTCTCCACACACCTAATCGGTGAGTTTTGACATTTTCCCCTTATAATTTTAACCTTTATATAATTCCAATCAACATATTTTGTTCAAATTTAACTTGTAAATAAAAACATATCAACCAACAAGTTATTTGCAAACAAAAAATTATTTTATAATTTAAAAATGACTTATAAGTCAAAAAATATTTACAAGGAAAAATCAATTTTGTGTAAAAATTATTTATAAAACAAAAATACACTTATAAAATATAATTTTTTTTCACAAAGGTCTGTTTGATTGCAAAAGTGGGAAATGAGTGAAAATAAAATATTTTACCAGGAATTGAATAGCCTATAATTTGTTTTACAAGAAATTGTAATTAATTGTGTTTGATTGATATAATTTTTACATGAAAAAATGTTGAAAGTTTGGTATCCGTTTGACTTTGTTTTTCATGAAAATTATCCATTAAAGTGATAATTTTTTTTACCGTTGGGTTTATAATTTGTTCCAATTCCAAAAAACAAACAAAAAAAAAAAATTACCATACCGAATATTATTCGTTTGACTTTTTTTTTTTGCATAAAAATTGTCAATAAAAGTGATAAGTTATTTTACCATTATGTCTAGAAATTTTTTCAATTGTCAAAAAAATTATAAAAAAAAAAAAGTTGGAAAAACTTTTACCACAAAAAACGAAGGAGAATAAAAACAATATCATTATAGTCAATTTTCAGAATAAAAACAATATCAGGGAATTGTTCATCTTACTCAAGAAAATGCTATTTTTGAAGAGAGGCTGAGATAGTTGATATGGACGAACTCGAAAATTCAACAGGCATGTTGTTCTTCCCAATTT
Source organism: Fraxinus excelsior (assembly GCA_019097785.1). Taxonomy (NCBI): domain Eukaryota; kingdom Viridiplantae; phylum Streptophyta; class Magnoliopsida; order Lamiales; family Oleaceae; genus Fraxinus; species Fraxinus excelsior. Next base: position 23,811,140 of record CM032638.1, read on the forward strand.
CTATCAGAATGCACAACCATATTCAGAGAGTGAGCACAGAGAACCAGATGACAGCATGGCTATGATACCAATAAAGCGGAGGTGTGACTCCTCAGTGATGCACTGTATTCTAGCCCCCATAGCCTCTATCTTAGGCATTCATTCGGGCCTACTTTTTGTGCCATTGTCCAGCGACCGTTGACTTTGATTGAACAAAAAGTCTATACAGTGAAATCGAAACTATTGTGGTAAGGGCACTAAACACGATACCACAAATCAAAATAATTTGTATATACATTTTATTTCCAAATTACAAGCAATAATTGTTGTCAAATATGTATCTAGCTTCTTTTTTCTTTGATTGATCAAAGACCGCTGGAACCAAATTTTGCTTTTTCTCTAATTATAATTGGAGAAGATAGAGGTAGGTATTTTGATGGGAAATTGCTTTGGATCTCAGCCTGCGGATCATAATTCTAGCTCCAGTAAGCCCAATACATCTACCAGACTTTCCGCTCCTGGTACACTTTCTCACTTCCTCCATTTTCCAAAGATTTAGCATTTATGCTTGCTTATTACAAGTTTCTGGCTCCTCTTGATTTTTTTTTTTTATTTTTTCCTGGGGAAAATGGAAAAAAATTCTTATGATTGGCCGTTTGATTGAATAGTTTATCAATTACTTGATTTCCGAGTTTTTCCAACATTATCTGTTTTTATTTTGAGTATGAATTGCAAATGCAATTTATGCACCATTCTTTTCGTTAGCGTGACCTCGTGCAGAATGTATATACTAGTTTCTTTTCGTAAGCAAAGTGCAAAAGCCTGACCAATTTACATTTAATTTGCATATTTTATCCGTCAATAAAGGGAAGTCAAGTAGTTACAGCAACGCTGGTGGTTTTTCTGCCACGAGCAGCAGTGCTAGCCTTAGCCTATTCTCAGCTGCAGCAAGTGCAGCAAGCGAGGATACTTGTTTGGCTGGAGACATATTGCCTACACCGAATTTGAAGATTTTTAGTTTTGATGATCTGAAGAATGCCACAAGAAATTTCAAGTCTGATATGGTATTGGGAATGGGAGGTTTCGGGACTGTATTCAAGGGATGGGTTGATGAAAAGACGCTCGCGCCGGCTAAATATGGCACTGGGATGATGGTTGCTATCAAAAAACTGAATTCAGAAAGTATACAAGGGTTTGAAGAATGGCAGGTAATATAACTGAAACAGCATAGTTTGAATTATTTTAGTGATTTAAGTGCTTGTGATTATCTTCTGATGTCCATATTGAGATTTCATACTGTATGAAACCAGTAAGGTAAATTTTACTCGAGTTAGAAACACTTGTAATGGAGTAATAGCGAGGAAATTTATTTCCGTACGTTATATTTGCCCGTGGATGTCGAGAAAATATAGAGGGTTGTTTTGTACTGATTAGTAACACAAAGGCTTGTAAGATTGCACATGAGATCAGTGGCTACTCCGTTCGTCTTTCAGGATTCAATGATTCCAAACGAGCAGAGTTTTGTGTATAACATACTAGTTGAGTATTGTGATGAGACAATAAGATAAGATGAAATTTCTCTACGAAACCAAACTTTCAGACGACAGAAACCGTGTAAAGAATTTCAAACATTGCAACATTGCACAAGTTAAGGAGGAGCATATGAACATACAAAATAAGATTACAGTCATCCTAATCATTGAGTACTAAAGAGGACAAAACCCCATAAAAAATAAAGATAACATGAAGCAGATGTCTTAGGTCACTAGAAGACTTCCAGACCCGAAGTTGAAGGACTGGAGATATTCAAGTTCCAGAGGTCTAAAACATACATTATCACATGAAACGCTCAATTCTTCTATGATGATGGAGTGGAAGAAGAATAGTACGGGCAAATCTCACAGGATGGTAGTAAACAAATAAGTGAATGGATCACTTTCTACTCCTAATTAGAATCCAAGAGTATCCTTCTGCCCATTCCATGTCATTTCGATCTGAATTTTCTTGTAAATGACTTATGGCTTCCTACAAAATATCTACTTAGCAAAAAATAGACGTTCTAACTAAGAACAAACATAAGTACCCGTTGTTCAATTTGTGTGAAGGAACTCATGCTATGGTAGTAGGTTCACATAATTTGAAGCCAAGTGAAATATGTTCAAGCGTGTAATCGGACATTTGAAGGCAGGTTTGCCATGGAATTGGTAACTTTGGTGGTCTTTTTTCTCATTAAAACTGCACCTATGTCCTTACAATCCTATTGTTATCGTTCAATTATCTAATTTGCTAATACATGAAATGATAGGTTCACCAAAACCTTCGAGGTTGATCTTATGTCATTATACTGTATGTTGTATGAGCTTATTTCTGTTGAATATTTTCTGCCACTCCAGATGACCATCTTTCAGCATAAATCCTACCTAATGGCTAAATTTATAGGCTTATAGCTCTCACATATTTATTGCACGTATGTTAATCAAGCAGTGTTCTAGACTTATTGTGAGCATCTCAACACTACAACAAATAACTATATATTTAATTGGTGATCAAACAATCAAATGATAAAATTATGCATGCAAGATTAATCAAGAAAAACAAGAATTTAACTAACTACTTGACTTAAATTAAAAATAAATAATAAAATGTTACATTTTCATCCAATACATGTGAAGAACTAGCCTAGCATGTTGTTATGTAAATCGCACAAAAAAATTTAGAAAAATATCACTCGGAATGGAAAACAATGACGGAAAGTGAAAAATCTATTTCTTCTTCATCAATCTTCAATCCGGATTTTTAATCTTCAATCTCTTGTGTTAATTGCATTTGAATCATGTGCTAACCTTCTTCTTGTGGTGAAAAATAGGGTTTTTTTTTATGTTGTGTCCCGTTCTCGCCGCCTCTTGTAGGTTAAATAATAGGTTAAATTTGATTTCCATAAGATTTTGGATCAAACTAGGAAGTTGGGTCGTTCAATCTCAGAAAAGGCCCGCGTGGCGCTTATTTGTTTTGCTCTCAGTAAATGGAACTCAGGCTCATGCACGCGCGCTGTTATACATTTTTCTATTTGCTGCACTTTGGTCCCTGAATTTTATTCTTTAGTCATTTTGGTCCCTTTTTCGTATTTTCTTGATCCTCCATCTTCCAAATCCATCTAATTGACTCTAACATCTCTCCTATCAACTATGTTTGAATCAACTATTACCACATTGCGATTTAGTCCCCAAACTTTGGATTAATTCCACTTTAGCCAACTTTCTGCTCCTTTTGTCCAATCCCATCGTTTGTTGTCGAGATTCGCGTAACAAAAAAAGTATATAACAAATTAAGCCTCAATTCATTTAAAATAACAATAATTGCTCTAGTTTAACGGCACATATCAATACCCACCTTCCCCTCTTCCTATTTTAGTTAAAGTTGGGATCTTGGAATTTAACGTTTGCAGGTTCAGTTTTGAGCCCCTTAAATGCGGAACTGATCAGGATCAGGTCTAAATTGGCCAGCGGTAATCCACCTATGTTGCCTAATGATCAGAAAAATTACAATTTTATTCAAATCTGCTGTGGTTAATTCATATTTGTGATAGAAGAAAAATAAAGAAACCACTGCACAAGAGCAATGCACATATTTATACCAGTTTGGAGAAGCTTCAAAAAATTAAAGGTAGCTTTATTTGGATTTATGCTGACAAGCCTGTTACCCAGTAATCTAGATTGAGATAATCCTTGTCTAAAATCAGATGAGTTTTTATAAAAAAATTATTTACTTTTTTATGTGATGACCTTGCCAGTACTCATGAAAGTGTTTTTGACCATTCCAAAGTAACAATATGATGTTTGAGTTGTCAAATGATCAATGGAATGACCAGCTTCATGATAACAATTAAGATTTGTATATATTCTGTTGACTATGTTGATACTTATGATGTGTTTACTTCATTTGAAAATGCAGGCAGAAGTGAACTTTCTAGGGAGACTTTCACACCCTAATTTGGTTAAGCTTTTGGGATACTGCTGGGATGAGAAAGAGCTCTTACTTGTATATGAGTTTATGCAGAAGGGAAGCCTGGAAAACCATCTTTTTAGAAGTAAGAACTTGATTCAGAAACTAAGAGAATCCAAGAAAGAAAATAAATTTTGATAATACTGATTTCTGGTTTCTTTAATATTCAGGAAGTTCTGTTATTCAACCATTATCATGGGATATACGGCTCAAAATAGCTATTGGAGCAGCACGAGGCCTAGCATTTTTGCACACTTCGGATGACCTTATCATTTATAGGGATTTTAAGGCCTCTAACATACTGCTTGATGGGGTAAGATCCTAAAAATCCTGCTTGTCAATTGTGGCTATCCTTTCCTTTTTCCCCCCTCCTTCTCTCGGCCTTTCTTTTTTCTGGTTTGTTGACTAAGAGAAATAAGTTGAAGAGAAATTGAAGTACATAATTAGTCATGTTTCTTATTTAGGACTATTGTATCATTGCCCTGTAGATTGTTCAAATAAAATACAAATCAACCCAACTTTGAGCTTCATCGATAGGGAATACAAGCAAATAAATTTTTTATTGCTATTTAGGTACTAAGCAAAACGTCAGTCAAAATTAGAGAGATAATTGGTCGAACTCTATGTTACCAGGGGCCAGACTCAGCATCTTCAAATTGGAGGCGTCGGAGGTAAACATAAGTTTAGATGGATTATTTATGTGAATGTGTGAGTGTGAGTGTGGTCGTGTTGGGAAAAGCGGGTGTAGTTTGTTTGCTAGCATGTTTTCATAACGTAGAAGTTACTTGTAGAATCCAATGATTTAAAATTATGCATTGGATATTTATCTCTGATAAACTGGACGTGCCTTGTGAACTTGAACGTATCTCATCAGTTCTTTTCATTAAATGACTGCACTAGATGATTAAACAAATCTATATGGTGGTGGTTGAACTAATAATTTATTTGTTAATAAAATATAGCTTAATGAGGGTGGAAATAAATTAGTAGTTTTTAATATCTCTAACAAATGTAGTTGGATTTGTAGAACTACAATGCCAAAATATCAGATTTTGGCTTAGCAAAATTGGGGCCTTCAGGAGGGAATTCACATGTAACCACTCGAGTTATGGGAACATATGGTTATGCTGCTCCTGAATACATCGCAACTGGTCAGTGCCTATTGAATTCCGATTTAAGTGCCCTAGTGTTTCAAACTTGAATTTGCTTTTTGTTAGGTCTAATTTTGATATAATCAGATTTAGCCCCTGTTTGAGTTACATTAATTTTCTCATTCTCATTCTTCTACTCATTTTCAACCACACATTTCTCAATAAAATAATATTTTCTATCACATCAATAACTTTTCCTTGATTTTCAACTGCATATTCCCCATCACATCAATAGTAAAAATGCATTCTTACTCCCAAAATGTGCACCAAACAAGCTCTTAGCATTATTTCAATCTGAATCTTATTTGAGTATTCTAGAATGATTCAGATTTCTACTCGAATCTATATAGTTTTTGTCCAAATATTGTACAAAGTAATATATTTAGAGAATGTATGCCTAAGCTAAAAATGAATTAGTGTGCTTTTTTGTTGATCAAAATTGGAATTAAGTTACTTATTTTGATAGTGTGGTAAATGTTACTTTCAATAATTAGTTTTTTTAGGTTAAAGGTAAGGGGAAGTAACTTATTCAAACATGTTGAAAACAACTTTTGCATTTCCAAAGTTCAGCTTAATGTTCTTAAACATTGACATACTGTTTGGGGTTTGCTAACTTTGTTGGAATAGGATTATAGGAATTGGCATTTATGTTCTAATTCTAAAATGAGTGGATTTTGGCTTCGATTTCTCATTATAAAACTTGATATCTTGTAGTTTAAATTATTGTAGGAAGATCAAATAAAAACTTCAAATATTAGGTCTTTGTCTATACATTCATTTGAAGAACTGAAAAGATCAAATCTTGAACTGAAAAATGACTTGGTGCTCTGCTTAAGTACTAACCTAATTACACTGCACTTGTAAAATGGCCATGAGTTGGACATGTATCTCTTCGTACTCAGCTGAAAAATGAGCTTAAAATCTTGATCAGGCTTTTGCTTACTGGCAATTCAAACAAGTGTGAATACTGAATAAGCTTGAGAGTGAGAGGCTTGGTTTGGGCCTTGGATAATAATCCATAGTTCTTAACAACTTCTAGCCTGCTATCTTGCAAGAAAAGCTGATGGGACTGTAGCTCTTATTAAGAGGGTGTGTGGTAGAGATTAAAATCATATTAAAATTGAAAATATAGCCGTTATTGTTGACTTTTATTAGACGGGTGGGACCCAATAACGACCATATTTTCAATTTTAATTGGATTTTAAGCCGTACCAAACAGGCTTTAATTCTAGGGCATGCAAAGTTCAATCTAGGTTTAGAACTTTCTTCTGTGTGATATGATTGTCATTGAATTCAAATGCGGGTAGGGTCATATAACATCTAGAGCTCAAACTCAAAGTAAACGATCTCGCTTAAAGGACATATCTGTTTCCGGTAGAGGCTTCAAAGTCTTTTTTTATTTTTTTGCCCTTCTTCAAAGCAGAATATATGAATGAAAATTTTGAGTATTGCACATAAGTTTTGTCCACTTCACATTGCTAAATATGTTGTAAGTTTGTCCCCAGGCCATCTATACGTAAAGAGTGATGTCTATGGATTTGGTGTGGTGCTGCTTGAGATGCTGACAGGATTACGAGCACTTGATACAAAACGGCCTAATGGGAGGCAGAATTTAGTTGATTGGATGAAACCCCTTCTCTCTCAAAGACGAAAACTGAAATCCATAATGGATGCACGAATGGACGGCCAATATTCGTCGAAGGTGTTATCACAGGTCTCTCAGCTCACTCTAAGATGCCTTGAATCGGAACCAAGAAAGCGGCCTTCAATGAAAGAAGTCGTTGAGCTGTTGGAGCAGATCGAAGCCATGGAGAAGTCGAAAGAATCCAAAAATAGGCCTGTGCATTAATCATCTCTCAACTCAGATATCCTTGTTTGTACCAATTCTTGTGATTTATAGCGAACAATTATTATTTTCACAAATATTCAATTTTTTCCCTTGAAAATTTGTAAGGTCACTTCCGCTTTGTTTTCTGAGTGGTGGAGTCGTAATCAGTTGTAATACGTAAAACATGACGTGCCATATAATTGTACATTAATGCGATTGAACATTGCTTTTGAAATCACTAGTCATTCGTATCTTTGATGGAGCAGTTGATAATTAAATTCGATTTTTATCATTATTTTCATATTCGCGAAAGGAAGGCTATGCTCCAAGTTGTTTAAGAATAGTAACATCAAGTTTTCTTGATCATTTGACATATGACTAGTTAGCTCTATTTATCGATGTGAATATAGAATGAATAATTATAAGAGATAAGAGTATCATCTCGATGCGATGAAAGTCATCCATTCAAGCTTGAATATCTCTAAACCCAGTGTGAGTTTTCTATTTGAATTTCCTCTCATCTTCGCTGGACAACTATGAAGTGCATGAACAAAACTTATATTATCTTAGAATAAAACAAACATCCTTAAAAATAAAAAGTGATACCAACAAACATGCAACAAGTGTGAGGTAATAATCTTAGAACGGATTCGAGTCAACGACATCAATCCACGCGTCATCCCTTTGCTAGTATTAATTACAGTAACCTGTGGAATCGTAGATTGAAGTTGGGAGTACCCACGAACCTTCCAATTAATTGATTAAATTCGCCTCCAGAAAGTAGAGACCCAACAAATCTGTGATTTCGAAATCTCTTCTGCCCCATTGTGCGTTTTTCTCAGGAATAATTTTTTCCCGCCGACATTGAGGAATCATCGCCCACACACAGACACTGGAGATTCTGTTGAGTTTGGATACTCTTTCTACAGTTTATATAATTGGTAAAAAAAAATTGTTTCTGCTCTTCTCTCTTACTTACTCTCTACCTATGATTGCATAACCTAATTTTTGGTCTGTTTTCTTTTTTAATTTATTATTGTTTGGGTTTCCATAAATTCTCCCCCGGGTTTTATTAATCTCTGTGTGACTAGCTTCGGAATCTTGTTCGTTTTGATATAAAAAAAATTGCACGTTTTCTGATTTGGGTGGTTTTTCTTTTCATTTCATCTCATTACTTTGAAGGGGTAAACCCGCACTCTCTCCTCCTCACACTCGAGATCGCGCACACGTAAAGTTGATCCCTGATTAAATAGTTGAGTTGGTTGGGTCTGTTAATTTCATAGGAAAAAGATAAGAGACTTCATTGAATGGAATACAGAGCTTATAATTTAACGGATATTCATGGGAGCCTGTTATTTTCATTTAATTTCTAACTTTTGGTATTTATATGCAATTTAGATAGATATAGTGTAAAAGTACAATGATTGAAGCCCCTAGTTCACGCAGCCAGTTTGGTTTCTTGTTTTCTTACATTTTGAACAATTTTGATTTGTGTACTACTAATCAATGACAGCTGCAGTTAATTTTACGTCTCGTTTTCTTGCTTCTTTTCCCCCTTTTGTACCGTTTTGGTTTGAAGGGGTGAATCTGTTTCTTCTTTGGGGGTGGGTGTAGAAGGAGGGTTTCTTTCGTTAGGGGTGTTGTGATAATATATTGGTTGCTGTTCAATGAATCTAACAGTTAAAGAGATAAGGTAATTGGTTGTTCTGTCCCTTTAAAGAATTTAATTCCTTTTGGCCAAAACTTAATATTATTTTTTCATTTGTTTTTCTCACCTTAACGATGTATTTTGTTTGCTTGTAGCGGATAAATCAAAGACGCATCGGGTTTTTTGTTCGTTTTTTAACAAAGGTCTCTAAGATTCTCGAAAATTATGTAGAAAGCTTCTTTCATTCGTCCTTTACTTTTTTTTTCATGTTGGTTGGAAGGTTTCTTTCTCAAATATGATTTTGTTATGATGTTTTAATTCCTCTATAATTAATAATTTGATTGCAGTGCTGTAGACTTGACTTGGGGATATAAATGGAGAACAAAATTGTGTCTTTTGCTCGCAGTTCGGTTGGGAGCTTGGTTACCCACATGCGAAGACTATTGTTTCGTGTTCTGTCGACAGGTCCAATTCCAAACCACATTGCCTTTATTTTAGATGGAAATCGAAGGTATGCTAAGAAGCAAAATCTTGGAGAGGGGATGGGTCACAGAGTCGGCTTTTTGACTCTCATGTCTCTGATGAAGTACTGCTATGAATTGGGTGTGAAATACGTAACTGTATATGCTTTCAGCATCGATAACTTCAAAAGACGGCCTGAGGAAGTTCAGAATTTGATGGATTTAATGCTGGAGAAAATTGAAGGATTGCTTGAGGAAGAAAGTATCGTGAATCAGTATGGAGTGAGGGTTTATTTTGTAGGGAACTTGAAACTTTTGAACGCTGCTGTTCGGGATGCAGCTGAAAAGGTGATGAAAGCTACAGCAAACAACAACAAGAGCATTCTTCTGATTTGCTTGGCCTATACTTCAACTGATGAAATTACGCATGCTGCCCAAGAAGCTATCGAGGAGAAGTGGGGTGAAATCCAAGAGTCAAGTCAAGCAAGTATGGCCCAAAATGGTGAAATAAGTCTAGAAAAACAAGAGGGACATCGTACAATAAAGCTAGCAGATATTGAGAGGCACATATATATGGGAGTAGCTCCGGATCCTGATATTTTGGTTCGAACGTCAGGCGAGACTCGTCTTAGCAATTTTCTCCTTTGGCAGACTTCAACCTGCCTTTTGTATTCCCCCAAGGCTCTATGGCCAGAGATTGGTTTACGGCACTTAGTATGGGCTGTATTGAACTTCCAAAGAGTTCATCCGTACTTGGAGAAGAGACGGAAGCAGGTATAATATTTTTTCCGTGGTAACTTACAAGGATGCAGGGAAATATTGATAAAAATTACTGGGAAAATGAGGCACGTGTGTTAAATACTTGAGCCTATCTATCCTCCTTTACCTCCATTTTCCTATTGACATGAGACTCGAAACTGGCATAAGCCTTTTATGTTAGTGGCTCTGAAGATTCAATGTCGTATACTAAATTATGTTTTTTCGTTTCCTCGAATCCTCGTTATGTACTTTGATGCTAGCAATTCCATGTTTAATATACTGGGAAAAGTTATATAAAAAGTATTTTTTATATATATATCTTTTTGCCTCGTTCAACTCTGAACAGGCGCTTCGTGGTTTTAACCACTTTTTGGCACCTTTCAGTCCTAATTCGATTACATAATTTAAAATTGAATTTTTATGATTCTAGTGAAGAGATGCAACTCTTGGAACAATATTCTCCTCTATTTTCTTCTACTTGTTGCATTAGACGTCTTGCTTTTCTTTCTTCACTTGTAAATTTGCTTTGTATCCGGTATACGGCAGAATCGAATTACAAAGACTCGTACATTTTTAAATATATCTTTGTTGTTGGGTTTGTCGTCGTTAGTACACAAACGTCGATAAGTACTACATGAATTCTATTATACACTGGAGGCAAATTTGGTTCCATTGTGCATTCTTTTAATGATGGACAAAACTTGTTTGACGAAGAGCGTGGACGCACGACTTGGAATCTACTGCGAGTTATAGTTCACGTTTAGTGAGTTATTGCACGGCGTTCCTTACCAACAATCTTAAGACAATATTCTGAAGTAAGTTGCAATGTATCTACCTATGTCGTCGCTATAGGATTTTGTAGTTGAAGAGGTTCGAAGGGGCAAATTTTTGGTGCTCACTACATCATAGACCGGAAGATAAGCAAAAATGGGATCAAGATGACATTTGCGAATGTTACATCTCTAATGCTATGTCCGATGCACTCTTCGATTAGTACCATGGCAAGAAGATCACAAACAATAAGTTTTTAGACTCATCTATATAGGATGATTAATATTTGGGCTGGCATCTTCGAATAGAGGAGGAATTCAAAATGAATAATTCTAAGGAATATAGTGGCCAATTTTCTAAAATGTACATGTGGTGGAGGATGAGAGAGAGAATGGGACATCTCAAGATGACGAGCAAAATGACAAAATTCATTTTGTGACGAGATATATTTCGAGAAGCCTACTTGTATGGTTTCATAATTATGTTTTGAATAATTTTCATTTGTCACGTCTTAGTAAGGAGTGATTGTCGAGGAAAGATGGAAGTATGAAATTACTTTAAAATCAAATACATTATTTGTATGGTAATAATTCAAAGAATGATTAATTGATTATTCAAGTGATGAGATTACCAATTGATCTTGATTTGAGTAGTGACTTGTGACACATTGAAGCTTAATATAGGTCTTGAATCTCTTGATTCATCTAATGTCATGGGGATTGAGTCGGAAGTCGATGTTCAATCATTAATGATGAAAACTCGACCCACCCTTGAAACATCAATAGAGGTATGGATAATCTCCCTAATTTTTAATACACTATACATAGAGTACTTTAGTTACTATGTATTCTTGATAATTCTACCTATATGACTATCGGTGATGGTGCCATCTCCATACTGGTTTGGCTAGCTACTTAAAATACTCGTGAAATAAACCAAGATATTCAACGCGTGATTTATTCACATGTTCGTTTATTAACACAAAGATTATTGAGTTTGTGCGTAGAGTGGGTAATGGAGGCATGCAAAAGTTTCCTTCCAATTTCCAAAAAAAAAAAAATCCCAATTGCATCGAACTTTCCATTTTGAAATGGAATAGGATCAATATCAAACCTAAATCCATGGTACTTACATAAAAGATTTTTTAAGTTCGTGCGTCTAGATAAGCATTAAATTGATTTCATTGTATCCTAAAGACAAATTTGTTATTCAGTGAGGCGATCATGGAATTTGAAATCTACTGCAAGTTATAGTTCGTATTATAGCAATGCATCAACGTATTTTAGTTCGTTGCAGAATGTAACAATGAAAACACTGCGTATAAATAGCATTATTCATTAAACAAACAAGGAAATCCCAATTCGTTGTCAACTATTGAATCAAATGAAAGATATTGTAAGAAAAAAGATGTTTATTATTATAATTTTTGGTTGAAATGAAGACTAAATTCATGTAATAGGAAAAACTCGTGCTTGCTCCATCCTCACTACTACAACAAATACAACATTTACTGATTTACACCTACTCGCTTAATGAAAGCAATATTTCTTTATCCGCTAAACAGATATAATTCGCTTTCACTTTGAAAGTATCTTTCAAATTCGTCGAAGACTGGATCTGCCTGGAGCAGATAAAAGGATGTAACGAAGAAGGCTACAATAATTAATGAAATGCAGCAAACCTTTACTGCTTCCGCTTTATTCCGGCAGATGTTACCAATCCTATGTTCTGTGGCATGTTTGATAATAAGGGGAGGACAGCATTTAACAGTATCAAGATAGAAGAGAAAACTGTCGAAGTCCTACTCATTGCCGAGTACCAAAACACCCCTTCAATGGCTACCTGGAAAAGAAAAAGAAACATGAGAACAGAAAGTCCCTCCTATCCCAGCATTCCGGAGCCGAGTATCCAAGATTAGAGAAAACATAATTTCTGATACGATACAGCAGCAAGAAAAAGAAAATTTCGATTTCCAGAAATTAAGTTTTACACCATTTATATCACACAATTTCAGGGAGGAAAGAAGGAAAAATGGATATAAATAAAAGAGATGTCTCAAAGAAAGAATCTCTACAGTAAATTCTTTCCCTGATTCTTTCATCCCTTTTTCTGCTTAGAAACTAAATAAAACACAGGTTTCAAGTTAAACACTACATTGTTACATGAAAGAATAAATTAGAGCTGCACCTTCTCCAATCTCTCTCATTATCTTACCAGATATCACATGAAATTCGCAGAAGAACACAGCAGAGTATACAGCACAAGGAAACTGAAGTGGTACCGATTTATGTGGATGTAGCTGCACTCGGAGCTAAAGTTTTTGCCGGGATAATGACTCCACCTCCTCTCATGGATAAAGTTGGGCCCCTCAACGAGCTCGCTTGACTGACGAGATCCGAGTCTAGAAATACAACGATCACTGTGATGTCGTCATGAAAATGCCGCCGGACTCCACGATCAATCTTCTTCAAATCAGAATATCTCATTTCTCTTTTCTTTGCTGCTTCCTGCAATGCAGCTTTGACTAGCCTCCTAGCACTTCCCTGCATGACAGAAGTCAAGCAAATTCAATCTCTCTTCAACTCTTGTCATCGATTTGAAGCATAAAAAGTTCTAAATTTTCCCTTTTTTCTTTCAATTTCAAAGGGGTGGGGTCCAAAAACCACAACAAACTAATCTTTATTCCTAGAAAATATGGGATCTAAAGTCCAAAAGCTTAGTAGATAGACCTATTTATTTAGTTACAAGTTATGATTAGCAGATCTTACATGGTGGGGTTGATTTTGTACTATGTCAACAGCCTCCTGATTGCTGAGTTGTTCCCAAAGACCATCAGAAGCAAATATGAGAAACTTGTCATGTGGTTGAAGTTCAAGGACTGAAATTGATGGTTCGGAGCTTAATATGGGCCTTATAATAGGTTCACGAAGACGAAACTTGGCAAATAAAGGTTCCCTGTTGAATTCGGCGTTCTTAAGATATATGTCACCAATAGATCGAGAAACCTGCAAGATGAATTTTGATCATTAAAAGAGACATTTTCAAGGTAAAATGAAGTATTGCCCTTCAAAAATAATAATAATAACAAATGCACATTTATAATGAATTTAAACACCTTGACTGAATAAAGTAGAATGTTAAATCTCTACGGAAAGGTGGTGGTTTAATTCGAAGGTGTTCAAGGAGTTAGAACACAGGTATGGAATAAATAAATCAATGACAATCTTGGTCCTATTGAAAGTATTACTAAAAGTGAAGATCCGTGGAAATAGAAAATGGTGAACGAAACATCATGTGGTGAAAAGATTCCATTCATCTGTCATCTGTTAAGTAATCTTAAATCTGGACGGAAGCTCACTGATTACTACATTGAAAATCTAACCCATGTGTTCTCTTTATATCTGAACAAATTTGATTAGCATAAATCGAAAATAAAATAATTTTCAGTATTCTTCTTTTTTTGGATAAATCCAAATACATGGAATAGAAAAACTTCGGGTCGAGAAGGCCTGTACACAAGCTAAACAAGGGGCCTCACAATTACATGAGGACTTCCAAAAGTCTATACAAATAGGAATGAGATGTTTATTCCAAAAGAACAGAAAGAAACGTTTTCCACTCAACTCAGTGAACAGGTGAAGAACCAGCCCCTGCTGTTTCTGATCCCAATGCCTCCCCATTCCAAAATACCGAATTCTGGAGAACATTTGCAGGCGCAACCCATTGCAACTTCAACAAATGGGAAGAGTCTTCCACAAATTTGCAGCCACATCACAATACAAATCGAAGTGATTCACATTCTCATCAGAACTTTTGCTCATCAAATGTCAATACTAAAGTTCCATGCCGCCTCAAATTCTCAGTTGGTAAGATGTCTCTTTTGCAACAGTCCAGACAGAAAGCCACATTTCCAGGTGCTTCGCTTCCCCAGAATTCCTCCATACGGAAGTTATTCATGTTAGTTTGGTCAAGAGAAAGTGAACGGCTTCACATTGGACTCTTAAAACCAAAAGCTTTCCATATCATTTTGTCCATCCACTTCCATCATCACCGGAAGTATATATTTTTTGTAAACACGGCTGCACAGCCTGTAGGTCGCAACTCTGCATGGCCCTTTAATATTTCATTACATCACAATTATTAATAGAAAGCGCCTGAACAATATTGGCTACCTAGAGTGTGGAAATTCTACTTTTAAAATAGCATCTGCACAGCAGCCATGCTTCCAATAGCTTATCCTAGTCTCTTCCACTACAAAATTCATATTTTCCTCAAAGTAGTCATTGTTGTCGTCCATCATTCAACCCATTACGGTTTCAGTGTTCCAACAGCCCCATGGACACCCATCCTTGTCCCTTACAACAGTTGTTCATAGCACTCAGCTCCCTAGCAAATCTCCAGCACTTATCAAAGATAGGTCTATCTAACAGCATTTGATTTCTTATCCCCGACCATCCACATCTGACAGGCTTCTAAGACTACCTCAGACCACGAAGGGATATTTATTTCTCATCTTCTAGCCTCCCCTACACCACCAAAAAAAACAAAAAAAAAACAAAAACTTTTATAGCTGTTTCATCATTTTATCAACTACAGCAGGGATTGTGAGCAGAGCCATTAAACATGGGCATATTGTATAATGTACACATAGGTAATGTTAACTGCAACTGTAAGAAAATGGCTCCTCTTTGAACCGACTCTCCCAAAACTTACGATCACAGAAATAACCACTAAACACGAGAGAGAATTGCCAAAATAAGCAGTAATTAAACTTGGATAGCTTGAACTCCATTTACTCCCAGCAATAAAGACTCATTGCCTTGAAAAGTCTTTTAATTTGATAGGCTCATTTTGCACAAATAATCTAACATGAACTATATCACTCTTTAGGTTTTCATTCTAATCACATCTTTGTCATCCCCCAAGATGAACATAAAATTAGGAAAACCCAACACTTCTGCAAGCAGACTCATCAGATTTTTTTTATTTTTTTACCTTGTTTCTAAGATGTTACTTGATTCACCATTTCAAGAACTTACCATTCTAAATGTTTACCCCAAAAAATGAATTCAACAGATGCCAGGCCCACTCTTGCTGCGTCAAGTACGGATCCGGCGCGTTCCTATTGGAACAAAAACGGTATCCAAATTTGAAAGGACGCGGGAGGCACTTTCCGGCAAGAGACGAAAGCATTCGGACTCCGACGATAGGATTTGACGATAACCGCGCTATCAACAATCACCCAACCAAGGTAATCAAGAACATTCCACTCTCGTTGTTTGAAGGAATGTATGGAAGACAAGATTGAATGAATAATTTGTAGGAAATTCACAATGTATGATTTTAGAATTTGTATTCAACGAACATGTAAAGAAATGTTGATGAAAAACTTGCTAATTAGTTCCTTATCCATTTCTCGTGAGTTTTCTGTGGGTATGTGTTTGATTTCTTGATCATAAAGGAGCCCCCCCCCCTTCCCTTTACAAAGAAAGCCTATTTATACTGTCTTGGCCGAGGTGGTTGTCATTGGATCAGAACCACGTGGCCTCATCTCCTTTGTTAAGACATTACATCATTGTTCATTCACGCAATTAATGCATTGACGTCACATTAATCGCTTCTAAAAGATCTTCAAATTCATCACAAGAGACATCGTCAGCTTTATAAACTTCGGAAGAGTTGAGAGCCTCGGAGAGATCTTTGAGGGGGTTCTCCAAATGGAGAGCTTCAGCTCCTTTCTTTGTTTTCTTGGGCAGTGGTTCAGCCCAAGATTGTAGTGCCTCAGCATGAACCTCGTCTTTGAGGCAGTACCTCAGCTTGCAATGCAAGGACCTTGGTCTTGTTTGATTTCTTCACATTTTGACCTCATGGTCCTTTATTTGACTTTCTTGTTGACTTTTCACGTGGCACATTTTCCTTAGGCCTCGAAAATGAGGCGTAACACTAAACATTCACCCAAGTTGATCATGTCTTATTCCATGGGCCAAAGGCAATTATATCATGCCAATATGTGGAATCAAATCTCCTTTACACCTGAGAGCAAAGGTAAGAGTGACCAGTGGATTCCCTGTGCGCACTCTTTTTCTCGGTTTAGAAATTAAATGTAGAAGATATAACAACCCTAACAACAGTGTGGCCAATATAAAACCTAGAGAAGCGAGAAAGAAGAGGATGAACATTTCAAGAATGAGCCAGATACTCAATAAATGACATTAAACTCATTCGTAAATTGGCAACACTCAACCATGTTGAGCACTTATCTGCTGCAGCATTAGATTGAAGAGTTAAGGATTGCATAATACACAATTAAACATCGGAACATTAGATTGAAGATGTTAAAGTAAAAGAATAAGAAGGCTTGTACCATGTTGTGTTAGCCTCCCACTATTTATAATAAGAACATAGGAAACCCTAGGTATTACATAAAAGACTTAAATACCCATGTTAAAGTAAAAGAATAAGAAGGCTTGTACCATGTTGTGTTAGCCTCCCACTATTTATAATAAGAACATAGGAAACCCTAGGTATTACATAAAAGACTTAAATACCCTTTAACAGAAGACTTAAGGACTGCATAAAACACAATTTAAGGATTTAGGTGACAGCTGAAACTAATGACTGCAAACAGAGCAACAAGAATTGTAGAACTTTTTATCATTCAACCAATATATGCTTTAATCTAGTAGGATTATTATTGCATTCTGAATTTGTGGTATTGACAAGAGATAAAAACAAAGATAGTCAAGATCATAATTTAAGTAGGTAACTCTCTTCCATTGAAATATAATCAACTATGTATTTCAACCCCATTCCTACTATGCAAAGAACCCACCTGTATCAAGCCCTTCACACGCCACACATTGCGCTTAAGAACTACTATCTGTGAGTCAGCTGGGTGCATAGAACGCAACTCCTGTCTGACTGACTCTATGCTCACGTTATGTTCAGCTGACAGCTGGATGGCAAGAACTTCACCAGTTGCTCTGACAACTCTTCCCAACACCGCTCGGGAATCACCAAGGTTAGCAATGTAAAGGATACCGGTACAAATCACACCCACCAGGCAACAGGAACCAACAGCAGCCAGTTGCGGTTTCGTCGGCCATTCCTTAGCAACCACAGATATAAATCCCTCTTCTGTTGCCTGAAATGCTTTCTGTATTACATCCACTGACATGGAGTTCTGCTCAGCAGTGAACCCTGCAAAAAACCAGATTTAGCTGAATTATTTATGAAACAGCTCTCTGGAAAAGATAGTAGTTCTCATAATAGAGATAAAAGCCAAGAAAAATCAATAAAAAAAAACTATTAACATCCCTAAAAGTCTTCTTCCACTAATTTATAAATGCTGTTCACCTACTCTTCAAGTTCTGAAAGAGATGATCGTTGATGTAGCGTGATGTCTCAGGCCCGCCATGACCATCATATACTCCCACAAATGTTCCGTATGGGCCAGAATCGAGTAAGCTCAAGGAACCCGACTCAATCTGACTTTGATCTTCAAGCAGGTTGTTGGCTTGCACAACAGCCATGGAGAAGTCACCAGTTAAGTGCTGTCCAGAATCTTTATACCAAAGCAAACCATCTTGCCGGCCAGTTGTATCAGAACCAGAGTGCACATGACGGTTTGATGAACGCCACCAGCATTTCTGCAGAAACTTTATCAATCTTGATAACATCCCTCATTTCACCCCTATGTACCACCTATTCCACAACATCCAAAACGGATGCAAACAGCACTCTTGCTAAAACCCTCCAAGTCCCCAATCACCAGTCTTTCCTACAAATAAAAAAGACAACTAAAAAAAGTTAAATTAAGCACAATACAACACAGATCACAGGCTCATAGAAACGACTAAAAATGATAGCTTTATAGCGGAGTTCACACCAGTAATTAGAAAACAGGTCTGAAGTTCAAAACCTATCCTTAGTTATACATAAAGAAGGAAAGTAAGTACGACCCACGTCCCAAAATTTTAATATTTGTAGACAACATGAACAACTGAAAAAAGTGTCAAAGGGGGAAAGTGGAATCCGCCTATTAGAATCTACAGTAAAACAAGTCTTTCTTCTGCAACACAAAGAATACACACTAAAAAAATAAAAATAAAAAAACCACAAAAAGATAAAACGGCCTCATTCGACTTTCCAGTAGAAATTGAAGGAGATACTCACAATACGTTTAGGCCTTGTGGTGCTCAGTATCTGGTCACTTAATCATACCAAATGACAAAGACTGAGAGCTGAAATAAACGTAGCAACCCATGTGTTGTCAAAATAGTTAGATCTATAGATCCATCAAATCACCCTCTTGTACATATAAATACAAAAATATGTACCTATGTCTATACTATAACATGCACAAATAAACACTGCTCTTTTGTGGATTTCTTTTCACCTTTTTCCTGTCTTTCTCTCTCTATTTCTTGATTGATGAAAAATGAAGAGAGAGAGAAGAGAGGGGAAGATGATGCGTGATGACGATGATATGATAGTTACTTTTTAATGTAGCTCCGAAAAAACCCTTTGTCGATTCTCTCTCTCTACAACGTTCGTTGTTGAAGTAACAAATGCTGTAAATCCATTAGCGTAATTCATGTGTTTAACTGGTGATTTGTGCCCACCCCAGCATCCTATGCCCTATCCCTACTTCAAATCAAGAAAATGATTATTTTGTTTTAAAATGGCTATTGAATTTTACGATTTATTAATTTAAATTTTTCTAAGTTGAATATTGTAATGAAATATCATACGTTGAAAGACTTTCAAGTTGGTTTAGTATTGAATATTTTGTTAACGTAGATATGGACAACTTAAATGGAATCGAATTGGAATTGTCGATTCTGAAGTAGTTCCATATAAAAATATAGTTCTGCCATCGATTCTCGTTTTTTGGATTCCGAATCGGGTGCTCGAATTGGAACCGATTAACTTTTTTCTATTTCTTGACAACCCCATTTTTTTTTTTTTTTAAATATTTTTTCCACTCATCCCTGCCCTAATCATTAATGTCAGGATCAGAGAAAATTGAAGCATTGATTAGATTTTC
Source organism: Fraxinus excelsior (assembly GCA_019097785.1). NCBI lineage: Eukaryota > Viridiplantae > Streptophyta > Magnoliopsida > Lamiales > Oleaceae > Fraxinus > Fraxinus excelsior. Next base: position 23,830,788 of record CM032638.1, read on the forward strand.
TCTCTATTTTGGCTCTAGTAAAATCTGTAAGGAAAAAATAAATAATGTTATTCATCTCTAAGTAAAAATTAGGGAGAAGATGGACCCCACTAGACATCATTACTCGGAGAAAGTAAGTATTTTGTTGTAATTTTAATTCTGTTAATTCAAAGTATCCTTAAGGAAATTTCTATGCATTTTTAGAAATTCAAAAAGAGTCAAGTTATTTACTATTACATTCATCTCCCATTTAGGATTATCAATTTGACTTATCGGCTTGGGCTGCCCGTACTGTGGTTCGGGGAAAGCTTAAGCCTGCTTGGCTCGCGACTCGAAAAAATCGAGTTGAGCCTCATTTTTGGGGCATAGACCCATGCCCAAACTAGCCCGTGTGGCTCGTCGAGCTAGCCCGTGATGAGCCGACCTGTGTTATTTGAAAAAAATATTAAGAATAAAATAAAATGGCAACTACAACTGCCAGCTAGCTGCCTATTAAAAAAAAAGTGAGGCAACTACAACTACATTTAAGACGTGCTCGGTAGAGATTAAAATCGAATTAGAATTGAAAAATTAGTCGTTATTATTGACTTTTATTAAACGAGTAGGACCTAATAACGGCTATATTTTCAATTTTAATTAGATTTTAAACACAACCAAACATGCCCTTAATACAAAATAGAAGGTTAAAATTTGAATATGTGGGTGTGTTTGAGATACATTATTTTGGAAGAATATATTTTGGAATAGTAGATTGATAGAGAATGTGGTTGAAAAAGAAGGAAAAGTTATTGATGTGATGAAAAATATTATTTTATTAAAGAATGTGTAGTTGTAAAAGAGTAGAATAATGAAATGAGAATTTAAATGTGTACCAAATAGGGGCTGTAATTCAAATTTTGTAGAAACTGACATATTTTTTTTTTTGCTATAGATAAATAAAAGGTAAAATTGAACGTCTTTTAAATTGTTTAAAAAAATTTAGACCGTCACAAATTAAAAAGGGAGAGAGCCAACTCGACTCGGTTAGGTTCGAGTCGAAAGCCCAAACCAAGCTTCAATTTTTCGACCGAGCTTTGGCTCGACTTGGCTTGGACCAAAAAAAGCTCAGCTCTTTGTTGGTCAAGTTGGATCCTCAAGTTTTGACTAGCGAGCTAGCTCGACTCGATTCGACTCGTGACATCCCTATCCCTATTTGACAAATTTTGGAGATTATAAATTGGTGAATCCTATAAAATATATGGTAAAAAAGTAAATAAAAATAATGAGTCCAATAATATCCATTGTTAAACAATAAAATTTGACTAGTTTATAATCACTCCTCTATTAAAAGAGGCAACTTTGTTATTTACTGTTCATTTTTGTCACATGAGTTTTCACACCCGCCCTATTTTTTATCTGATTTTGCTATGGTGAACTAGCCTTTTTGTTGATTAATTAGTATTTCAATTCTAGTTGTTATTTTAAATATCTTTATATATTATATCAATCTATAATATCTTTTGTGGCTCTGTGTGTGTGTGTATATATTTGGAGAAGCAACACAATTAAAATTAGTAGCTTCTTCACAATCATAAACACAAATCGTAATATTCATTTTTGTGCTTCCAAAGTTTTTTACTGCCATTGTCTTTCCATATCCATATTCTGCAAATATTAAATCCAGAAGATTTGTAACACTGCTACTAGATCATTAAAGCTCTGCTTTTTCCCAACTTCATAGTAAAAACTCTTCTTAAAAATGTCTTTCCTATAAGTATGTACTTCCTTTACGTTCATCTAGCTCGCAAACTTAAGATTGATTTTTACTTTTAATGCTTCCATAAGGATTAGAGGAAGTTGTTGTGGATATATTTTATGATTACTTGGCTGATATGGGAATATTTACAATTCTCTTCTTGTGTGTATTTCTTGAGTCATTTACTAATTTCAGTTGCATAACTTGAAATGAGGTCCAGCCGAGCCTAAACTTAGTTCATGTATGAAATGACTCGAACCGACTTCAACGTGAACTTTTTTTCATTTGGTTTAGTTTGATTATATATGAAAATGTTTATTGAGTAATAAACAAGAAATAAAACTATAATCTTATGTTCAGGTGCATTAGGTAGACGTATAGATGTCAAAAGAAGTTCCATTTGTAAATAACGTTCATAAATATAGAAAAAGTTGCGCAAAATAAATAAATAAATAAATATTAAATATTATGTATAGGCGGAGCACAAGCTCCGCATTCTGCGGAGCGTCCTCCGAATTCTGCGGATATGAGCTCCGCAAAAATTTGTGGAGCACGAGAGCTGGTGCTTCGCAGAAATCTGCGGAGCATACGGAGCACGGGCTCCGCATTGCTACGGAGTGTGGTTCGCGCTAGTGCTCCGCAGCGACTCTTATTTAAATGTAACATCCAAGAAATATGACTTGAAGTAAACAAATTCAACAATACTTGTGAATGTATATATAAGGTTAAAGTGAGTTTTGTATGGAAATTTTTTGATAGAATATCAAAATAACCCCAAAATTCAATATAATAAAACTCCTTAGCATTAATTAATCATCACAAGGAAAAAAAAAGAAGAAGCTCTGGAGTGCATTCGTGCGGAGTCTCCATTTTTTTTACATTCTTCATTTTTTCCCTTTTTTACGCGCTAACAATACAAAATGTATTCCGATTGTAAAATGGATAAATTATTTAAATTAAATGTCTAGACACCAGGTATATATATGTCTATGATATCTATACACCAATGCCATCATAATTTTTTCCTCTTCCACTTTTTTGAAAATCAATGACACTTCTCCTCTTTACAACATACAAACAGCAAATGTATGATGTTTACAGATATGAAATTAGTATATACCCTCATGTTTTTACACTAATGTTCATTATTATTATTTTTTTGCGTTATACTTCTCCTTGTTATTAAAAGATTATCCTCCTTATTAAACTCACACTTCTGAAGTAATTGGCAGTAATTAATTTTTAATAGTTCATTTCTTTCCTCTTTGCATTTAAAAATCATTTCCATTTGTTCTAGCTGCTATTCATTTCTTTCCCCATTCTTCATTTCCCCTTGTAAAGATTTCTTCTATTGTTAAATTCCCCTTTCATAATATACAATATATGAAAAAAATATTCATAATTGTGTTTAAATTTCATTTGACGAATATTTAATAGAACAAATGCATTGAATTTAGTTAGCATACATTATTTGATGACTTCAATTTTATGCTTTCCATATAGAGAATGTTAAGTTATACAAGAGTTATTATTACTTGTTAATTGTCACTAACAATACTGTTGAAATACCGAGATAATTGGGACCAAGATTATGAATGATTAGAGTTGATTTATCTTTCCACATGTGAAATATTGTAATCTTTTAGATCGTAGAATTATTTCTTTCCTTTTGTTTTTTCCCTTCCTTGTACTATAACAAAATCATGTCAGAATCCACGATCTCCAACGGCGAGACTGAAAGTGCCTCTGCCGTAGGTATTGGGGAGAGTTCATCGTTTCAACTAACAATCGAAAAATTGAACGGGAAGAATTTTCGCAAATGGGCTCAATTGATTAAACTGATAATTGATGGAAAAGGAAAATTTGGTTACCTCATAGGTGAGACAACGAAGCCAGCCTCAACCAACATTGCCTCTCTTAAAAAATGGAAGTCAGATAACTCCATGGTGATTGCTTGGCTAGTAAACTTGATGAAACCATCGATTGGAAAGACATACCTATTTCTACCGACGGCGAAAGACTTGTGGGACGCAATGAAGAAAACATACTCAGATTCAGAAAATTCGTCCCAGATTTTTGAAATCAAAACCAAACTTTGGCAAACTCGACAAGGTGAACGAGATGTCACAGAGTATTACCTGGAGATGACAGCCTTGTGGCAAGAACTTAATTTGAGCTCTGAAGAAAAGTGGGAGTGCGCAGGAGACAACGCGCGATTCAAGAAAAAGTTCGAAAATGAGCGGGTCTTTGAATTCTTGTTAGGGATGTACTGTGATCTCGACGATGTAAAGGGCCGGATTCTGGGTAGAAAACCCTTACCGTCGACGAGGGAAGTTTTTGCAGAGGTTCGACGCGAAGAAAATCGACGGAAAATGATGATAGATGTCGGCAGTGGAGCTTCGCTTGGGCCTAAACGATCTGCCCTAACAACAAAATGGACTGGGTCTTCTGATTTTGGGCCCTTAAATGTTGGACCTGTATTTAAAAAGGGTGGAGTACAAATTTCAAATGAATTAGGTAAAAAATTAGTAATTGGGTCGGATATTATGGGCCTTTATTCAAGAGGAGCAACAAATGGGCCCGACCCTGGTATGTACATTGTCGTAAATCGGGGCATAAAGAAGACACGTGCTGGGAGTTGCATGGAAACCGAGAAATTGGAAACCAAGACAAAATAAGAACTAGGGATATCAGGCTTCGGTTGACTATCAAGGAGAAAAATCCAAAAAGTCAAGTGGCACCTTCAATCCTGAACAGATGGAATAGCTTTACAAATTGTTATCCAACTTTCAACCACCGAGTCAAACCTCCACAAAGAATCAATCAAGTTCACTTGCTCATAGAGGTAATTTCTTAAGAACTTTAAAATCCACCACACTGTCTAGTACACCCTGGATCATTGACTCTGGAGCTTCTGATCTCATGACGGGGCTCGCATGACCTATTTTCTTCATATTCTACATGTGTTGGTAATCTCAAAGTTAAAATTGCTGATGGTTCCCTGTCGTCTGTAGCTGGAAAATGGAGCATTAAACTTTCTGACTCTATAACTTTAAAATTAGTTCTTCATGTCCCAAACTTGTCGTGCAACTTACTATCTATCAGCCAGTTAACGAAAAATTCCAATTGTTCTGCTAAATTTTTTCCATCTCATTGTATCTTTCAGGACTTATCATCGGGGAAGACGATTGGCAGTGCTGAGGAAAGTGAAGGATTCTACTACTTTGATAAGACTGATGTAAGTAAATAGTATCAAGTTAAAATCTGTGATTCTATGTCTGTCCTTAGAGATTGTGAAATTATGTTATGACATTTTAGAATGGGACACTCGAACATTCAATACATGAAACGTGTACTCCCTTCCATTTTCTTGATTAAAAGTTCAGTTAATTTTCAATGTGAAGTCCGTGAACTTGCGGAATATCAGCGTACATCTTTTCACAAATCTATATATAAACCATCAAAGTCATTCACCATGATTCATAGTGATGTATGGGGCCCCTCACGAGTCTCAAACCATACCCATTCAAAGTGGTTTGTTACATTTATCGATGATTACACTCGAATTTGTTGGGTCTATCTACTAAAAGACAAATTCGATGTCCGTACTATGTTTATCAACTTCCATTCGATTTCAAACACAATTCCAAACACATATTCAAATTTTACGCACAGATAATAGCACTGAATACTTCAATCACATCCTAGGAGACTTTCTCCGAACACATGGGATAATTCATCAAAGTTCATGCGTCGACACTCCCCAACAAAATGGGATTGTTGAACGCAAAAATAGACATATCATAGAGGTTACCCGAGCTATAATGTTTACCGCAAAAATGCCTAAATTATTCTGGGGAGACACTATTCTTACATCCACCTATCTAATCAATCGAATGTCTAGTCGTGTTCTAAATTTTGAAACACCTCTTCACCAATTTCAAAAATACTTCTCGACTTCTCGTCTCACTTCTGATCTCAGTCTACGAGTGTTTAGGTGTACCGCATTCCTTCACGTTCACTCTCAACACAGGAGTAAACTTGAACCTCGAGCCATTAAATGTATTCTAATTGGATACTCCCTTACACAAAAGGGCTACAGATACTATGACCCTTCCACAAAAAGAGTCTTTGTCAGCCTTGACATCACCTTCTTCGAAAATACTCCATACTTTGGAACCACCTCTCTTCAGGGGGAGACATTGCATGAAGATCGGTTCTTTGATCTCAGTCTCTCCTCTTCTGAACCTACCCCACCTACTCTACCATCCGATCCTAATATGCTATTGATAAAAGAAAACTCGAATCCAGGGAGAGATGCAGAAAAACAGCATGATAAGGAGATACTAGTTTACTCAAGAGAGCCGAAATCAAAGTACACGGAGAATCTCACTTCTGAAGCACCAAGAGAGTAAGAACCGATGGTAGCTCCAAAACCCCTCAAGTCAGTAGAAATATCTGACCTCGACTTACCCATTGCGCTCATGAAACAAATAAGGTCATGTACTCTACACTCTATTTCTAAATTCATGTCCTACAATACTTTATCCACCAGTTATCGTGCATTTACCACTTACCTAGACAATACAACCATTCCAAGAACTGTTCAGGAAGCCCTGGAAATTCCACATTGGAGAGAAGTAATACTGGAAGAAATGAGAGCGTTGGAAAAAAATGAAACTTGGGTAGTGATGGACCTACCAAAATGGAAGAAACCCATTGGATGCAAATGGGTATTCAATCTGAAGTACAGTGCTGACGAGACAATAGAATGGTATAAAGCTCGACTGGTTGCAAAAGGTTACACACAAACATACAACATCGATTATACAGAAACATTTGCACCAGTAGCAAAGCTAAATACTGTTCGAGTTCTTATAACACTAGCAGCAAACTTGGATTGGCAACTTCAACAACTGGATATTAAAAATGCATTCTTAAACGGGGAATTGGAGGAAAAAGTATTCATGACATTACCACCAAAATTTTGCAAGGTAAATGAAGAAAAATGGGTGTGCAAACTAAAAAAGTCATTATATAGGCTCAAACAGTCATTGAGATCATGGTTTGACATATTTGCTAAAGTGTTGAATAACCAAGGGTATCGTTAGGGACACTCAGATCACACTATGTTTCTTTGACTATTTGAGGATGGCACTAAAACTGTTCTAATTGTATATGTTGATGACATCATTCTAACATGAGACAATACAGTAGAGATGGAAAGATTGAAGAAGAGTCTTGCCACTGAATTTAAAGTAAATGATCTGAGACTAATGTGATACTTCCTAGGAATGGAAATCGCTAGATGGAAATGAGGCATCAGTATATCACAACGAAAATACATCCTCGATCTTCTCATCGAGACTGGAATGCTAGGATACAAACCAAGTGATATTCATGTTGATGTAGGAAAGAAAACTGAAGATGAGGGTGATCCGGTAGAAATTGATGGATATCAAAGACTGGTTGGGAAATTGATCTACCTGTCGCATACTAGACCTGAAATAGCATTTGTAGTTAGCCTAGCAAGTCAGCATATGCATTCTCCACAAGAAAGTCACCTCGAAGCTGTCTATAAAATACTCGGATATCTCAAGGGCTCACCTGAGAAGAGGTTATTCTTTAAAAAGAGTGAAAGAAAAGAAATTGAAATTTTCACAGATGCGAATGGGACGGGATCGATAAAAGATAAGAGGTTTACCACATGTTCTTGCACCTTTGTATGTGGAAATCTAGTAACTTGGAGAATCAAGAAACAAAATGTAGTGGCCAGAAGTAGTGCTGAAACTGAGTTCAGAGCGGTTGCACAAGGAATATATGAAGGGTTGTGGTTGAAGAAACTTTGAGGAGAATTACACGTTACAATTAAGTTACCACTCAAACTTTATTGTGATAATAAAACAGCAATTAACATTTCTCTCAATCCTGTTCAGCATGACCAAACTAAACATGTGGAGGTGGACAAACATTTTATTAAAGAGAATGTTGAGAAATGAACTATCTGCGTGATATATGTTCCCACACAAGCACAAACTGTAGATATCTTCACTAAAAGACTACTGAGACAGAGATTCGATGTTTTCATCTTCAAGTTGGACATGATCAATATCTATGATCCAACTTGAGGAGAAGTGTTGAAATCCCGAGATAATTGGGATCAAGATTATGAATGATTAGAGTTGATTTATCTTTCCATATGTGAAATATTGTAATATTTTAGATTGTAGAATTATTCATTTCCATTTATTTATTTTTTCCTTGCACTATAAGTAGGTGAGTTGGATTGTAAATTAATAAGAAAGAATACACGATTCTCTCTTCAAATACAATATTTTCTATTTTAGACAATAGTAAATTCAATATCCTCATGGATTATGTGGAAAGATCTGGTAATAATAAATCTAATCTCCAAACTATTTTCAAATTGACAAGCAAATCATATAATGCTTTCATTCGTCAACAACAAAATAGAAGACAGACGGATAGAAAGAATCGAATTCAAACTGTAAGTATCGATCTCGTAAAAGAATAAATAACTCTATATTATCTGAAACTAATAATTATGGTGCTTCTTATTCCGAGATTTCTACTTCACAAAAACAATCAACAAATGTTTATAAGTTGTTTAATATACCAACTACTGCATTTGTGTTACAAAAATGTACCTATTGTAAATATTGTGGTGCATATAAGTTTCATAGAGAAAGTAAAAGTTTTGTTGGTCCAATAGAAAAGTCAAACTTTGTATGCCTGATTTACCAAATGAATTGTATAAATTATTTACTTCTATAGAACCTACACGTATGGAATTCAAAATATTATCCCGTGGATATAATAACCATTTCGCATTCACTTCATTTGGTGTGAAATATGACGAGGGCCTTTTCCAATCATACCGATGTATTTACACATTCAGAGTTCAATGACATGAATATCATTATATAAATCAGCTCATGCCCAATAATAATTTGCCAAATTATATGCAATTATATTTTTATAATACAGATAATGAAATTCAAAATCGTATGAAAATTTCAAAAAATTTAGTAGAATCTACTTTGATTCTTCTAATTAAAATCTTAAAGGCAAATTCATACAGTAGATTCTCTAGGTCTTTAAGTCATATACTCAATTTGGAAAATTATAAAATACAGATAAGATGTCACCTAGGACTAGATCAGAGAATTTTTAATATTCCTTTGACATCTCAAGCAACTGCTGTATAGGTTAAAGATGATGAAAATGCAAATAATCATGCTCGTAATATTACTATATATGGTCATTCTGGTGATTCACTTAAGGTTCATTATTATTATGGTTGTTATGCTCCTTTACAATATCCTCTATTTTTTCCATTTAGTGAATCTAACTGACATGAAGACATTGAAAGATATAAACACATGTTTCCTCAGCCTGAGAATTTGATTGACCATGGTGTGATTCCTCAAACAATAGATTCTTCTGTAGCTGAAATTATTGAAAAAAGAAGCTAATGGTTTGTTGATATGTTTTCTTACTTATATACTTTTTGTAACATTACAAATATAGATATTTTAATTGAATATAAACATTGTTTTATTTCTTCCTATACAGTACTAAATAAAATGAAGAAACGGTCTCAAGTTTCATGCCGGGAATATTATGTATACAAACTACAAATTAGGCGTTCTGGTAAGTTCGTTTTGCTTCACAGTGGTAGACTTTTTCAGCAATATGTTGTAGATATGTACGTTAAAATCAAAACAGCTAGATTAGATTACTTTCGTAATAACCAAAAACAAATTTGTGATGAACTTTATCAAGGTATTGTAGATAGTGTTAAGCATGGGGAAACAAGAGGGTAAAAAATTGAAAAAAGATTTGTGTTACCACAATATTTTACACGTGAACCTAAAGATATGTTATGAAGATACTTAGATGCTATGACTCTTGTCCAACATTACGGGAAACCAGATATATTTTTAATTATAATATGTAATCCAAATTGGCTTGAAATTAAGCAAAAATTGAAACACGCTGATGAAGTTCAAAATCGACCATATTTAATTGTACGTGTATTCAGAGCAAAATTAGAAGAGTTTAAGAATGATTTGTACAAAAACAATAATTTCGGTCCTATTGTTGCTCATATATAAACAAATGAATTCCAAAAGAGATGTCTCCCTCATGCTCATTTGTTGATGATTTTTCAGTGTAGCCATAAAATTTCTTCTGTTGAACAAGTTGATAAGATAGCTTGTTGTGGAATTCCTGATAAATACAAGCACCATCATCTTTATTCGATTATTATAAAACACAATGTGTATTGCCCTTGTGGAAACTTAAATCTGAAAAATATATGCATGTTATCAATTAATAGTTGTAAGAATATATATCCAAAAAATTATTGTAATAGTACTATATTTGGAGATAATTCGTACCCATCGTAGGATAATTAATGGGTTGTATCATATAATCCATATTTAAGTGCAAAATTTGACTGTCATATTAATGTTGAAATATGTTCTTCTATTAAAAATGTAAAATATTTATACAAATATGTATACAAAGGATATGACTATATAATTTTTTGTGTAAGCAAAGACGAAAAAGGAAAAAATATTGATTAAATTTTAGCTTACCAATCTGCTAGATGGATATCTCCACCTGAGGCTATGTGGAGAATTTTTTCATTCAATTTATCCAACTGTTTATTCTTTACAACTTCATATCGAAAATTATCAACAAGTTTCATACAAAATTACTGATGAATTATCTACTATTATTGAAAATGAAAATACAAAAAAAAAAATGTTAACTGAATTTTTCAAATTGAATAGAACAAATGATTTTGCACGAACACTTTTGTACCGAGATATCCCAACATATTTTGTTTGGAATGCAAATAACAAAATGTAGACTCCCAAAAATAAAAAAAAAACAAGTTGTTATAGGATGAATTAACTTAGTAAATTCATCAGAAGGGGAACGATATTTCTTTCGCATTCTTCTTAATCATACTAGATGACCAACATCATTTGACAATATAAAAACTTTCAATGAGGTGACTGTTGATACATTTCAAGAAGTAGCACTTTTATATGGTTTATTAAGTTGAGATAATCGTTGTGAAGAATGTTTATCTGAAACTATTGTGTATGAAATGTCTTGTTCTTTAAGATGACTTTTTGCTACACGTCTTACTATGTGTAATCCTAATCATCAGAAATTATTGTGGTATAAATTTAAATTTCATATGACGGATGATTATGTATATCAAAATATGCCGATCATTTATATACTATGGTAAACCGTGTTATTCTTACGTTTACAAATGAATGTGTTGATTACATTAACAAATTTCTACTTAAACAAATTTCTAGTGAAATTTTTACTTACTACAGTGTTGATGAACCAATTGAGAAATCAGAACAGAGTGTGCAAGAAGATTTCTTAAATACTCTAACATCAAATGATATTCCACATCATGAATTAAACCTTAAGGTAAATTGTCCTGTAATGTTATTGCGGAATATTAATCCCGTGGAAGGTTTATGCAATGGAACATGTCTTACTTGTCCAATATTTGAGAGAAATGTTATTGTTGCTGAAATTACAACTGGTGAATATCGTGGAAAATAAATTTTCTTACCAAGTATTCCTTTTATACCTCTTAAATCATTTAACTACAATTCCATTTAAAATAAGTCAATTCTCAATTAGACATTGCTTTGCAGTGACAATAAATAAAACTCAAGATCAAACACTTGATTTTGTTGGTTTAAACTCTAAAAGTTTTGCTCAAACCATCAACCACAGATAATTCGCACAACTCATGTACTGAAAATATTGTATATAAAATAAATTATTTTCTTTATATATACATAGAAATACAAACTTCTCAAAGGTATATTTGATGATAGAAGATAAATAATTATAGTTTTCTGCTACTCAATGATTTGAATGATTCCCAAATTTGTTTAGTTTTCATTTCATATACAGGTTCTCAAGATGTTACTGAAGACTACTAATTTTTTATTAATGAATAAACATGTTCGATCCAACACATTTGCAATTCAGCCAATAACCTGATAGCTCACTCAAGGTATAGCTTAATTACAAGAAAAGTTTATGTAATTGGATAATATCATCTGTGATTTCTGAAGTAAACCTCAGTTTTGATTATAACTGTGACTATCAGTCGCATTCAATTTGCTTGATTATTACAACGACTATGAGTGTTGGATTATTCCAGTGGCTATCAATTGCAGTCAACTTGCTTCAGAGTGACTACAGCTAGCAAGAAATATAATAGTTTACTATATAGTTATATATATATCACTTGATTTCATTAAAGGATGTCTCTTATGGTGTTGTTTTGAGTGATATCCTCAAAATTTATTTGTTTTCCAGTTATAAACTTAATGTTTCATTATATAGGTTCATTTATGTATTATGTAAGTGTCTACAAATTATTATGGATTTAAACATTTCATTTTTCATTCAAATTTATAATGTTCAATTGTTCCAGTTTCTAACTTTATAATTCACTGAAATACAATGCATTGTCTTATTGAAATGAAGTTAATGTATGAATATAAATTTGGTGTCCCGTGTCTGGGTCATGTCAAGACACCGTGTGTCTGTGTCCACTTCATAAATGGACACCACGAGGACACAACGCAGACATGGTGCTCATGTCTAGACATTGTGTTCCCGTGTGCGGAGACACAATGTCTGCACGGTGCGTACACGGAAACCGTGTATCTGTATTCACGTCATGCCTGGACATTACATAGACACGGCATGAATACAACAGTTGTGTCTGGACACCGTATCTTAAGGATTTTTTTGTTGTAGCTGATGTTATTGTTCATTATGCTGACACTGACACACAATGTCTTGACACTACCCTAATACACCATGTCCGCATTGGTTTTAAAAAATGTCTTCGTGCTACATAGAGATATGGTGTTTCTAGACATGTGTATCATGTACACATCGTGTCTATGGACACGATGTGTTTGAATTGCAATTAGTGAAATCCGACCAAACTTGAGTGGTGTAAGAAGTAGTATTGAATGTCAACTATATAATACACCTCGGGGAGTGAAAAGAAAACAAGTTTGGGGTGTATGAATTTCATGAGTGAAGTAAAAAAATATTTGACTTTTAAGGTAGGGAATTGGATCAACTTATTATTGTATAGCGTTGCACTTAACTCTCTCCACACATACCCATTTTTTGCAGTGAATATGTGAAAATTTAGCTCGAGCATTATAACTTTGAAGTGATTTATGAAATTAATACATGTTGTCAATCTTGAGCTACAAGGGCAAGATATCTAAAAAAAATTTGTTTAAGTGATTTCGTTTATCTTAGTTTTCATTGTGTTGTTATTCATTTTCTTTGGTTTAATGTTTGCTCGAAGACTAGCAAAATACTAAGTTTGAGGGTATTTGATGAGTGTTTCACACTCGTGATATTTATGTCACTAAATGCGTTATTTTGTTTCCCTTGAGAGAGTTTTATGACGTTTTAATGTGTGTTTTGATGTTATGGTATAGATTGATGAAATTGAAGGAAATAAGCAAAACTTGGCAAATTGGAGAGAAAAGCTAAATTGTAAGAGATCCAAAGTTCGAGGATTAAGGTGCAAATACTCCAAATTTGTGTCGGACCTCACAATGAAGATTTGAGAGTATTTGGAGTCAATTGGCTGAAGAAATAAGTCAAAGAAATCAAATATAGTCAAAGTATGATCACACATCAATTTCCAACCGAAAAAGTTACGCTCCAGATATGTAGTTTCATATTGAGACTTATTTTTGACATATTAAACATTTGAATTGGAAAATTACATCTGAAGAACAGTTACAACCCTTTGAATCAGCTTTTTAAAGCATCTTGAATCACTTGAATCGGACATCAGGAGTAAAAGTTATGATAAAAATATTGAAAGACGTACAATACTGTTTCCACCAAAGACGGGCGTTGCGGCGCCCACTTTGCTGAAAATAGACAGAGACATGGGCATCGCATCCCGAGAAATACTTTCATATTATTTTCGGCCCGGTCCAACTCCAATTTGTCTTGCAATTTGGTGGAACTATAAATAAATATTTTGCAAACTTAAAAGGGGAACTTTTTACGGCTAGAAGAGGCAAGGAAGTATAATGCAAAATCCTTGAAGAAATCCGTTGAAGAAGAGAAGATTGACACAAGTTAGAGAAGAAATCAAGCGGCGACAATTAGTTTTTCTAATCTCTTGTCTTTTTATTCATGTTTTTCATGTTAAACTCCATGTTGTCAATTATATTTATCATGAACTAATACTTTAGATCTAGGGTTTGATATAATCGACTTGAGACATGTTTTAATTCCTAATTATCTAGCTCTTTTGTATTTTTCTATCAATTTATTTATGTTGTTTGGGTTTAATGCTTTCAATTACTTGGCAACTAGTTGAATGAATTGATGCGTGAATTTCGACACTCGAGAGAGGGAAATTTAAGCGAGATCATAAAACAACATAATATATATTTCTTGGATTTTGAGAGAAAGTATGAGTCTTTGAGGCTTGTTTGAATTAAGAACTACGTGCATTATAATTTCTATATATTTAATTCGGAATAGAGATATTGAAATTAAATCGTAGAAATAAATTCTATCCGGTACTCGAGAGAGGGGATATGATTAAATTCGGATTTTTGCCTATAAATTAAGAGTCCGATTGAGTTAATAATTTTAGGTTGAAAAACATTGTTGAAAGTGCGATGAAATCATTCCCTAGAATTTTATAATCTAATAACTTCGTTGAATTCTGCATTTGTTTAATTGTCAATTTTAGTTTATCATTATTAGATAAAAATCACAACATCATCCCATTTTACTTGTCCTGATAAGGTGGAAACTACATAATTATAGTACTCAGTAGATATCAACATCAATCCCCGTGGGTTCGACACTTTAATTTCATCACTATATTACAAAACTTGACATCGTACACCTGCAGCATAAATTCACGTTATAGAAAACGCGTGACAATGCACATGGACAAAAACGCAAACATAAGTAAGTTTCTAATCTCAAATCACTTTTTTCATAATAGTGTATTTTTTTTCTATCATTGCTACACATATATCCAAAATATATACATATCTTTTTTTGTAGTTATGGTAGGTGTTGCCGTAGACATACAATAGAAACGACTGATTCTAACAAGATTTGGTACAGAAACCTTTCTACAAGACGACGTCTTAATTGACAAGAAACTTTGTACTGTTATACTAACCCTGTGGGATACCTTTGCTGAAAAAGAAACTAATAAAATAGTTGAAAATCTGGCTACAAATCTCAAAGTCTCTTCATTCAATGGTAAATCTATTATATTACACTTTTATTTTAATTTAAGAAAACCATAATATACAAATTCTTCTTTGTCATACATGTATCACTCTTTCTACCAAAGTAAACAACACTTTATTTATTGATGCCGGATTATTTTTTGTTGCAGAGTACAAAAATTGGTATTCTATTATAGTCCTCACACACATATTTCTTCAACATATATTCCTATACGTTCTATACAAAACCAAACATATAATTGTTTTTACAGGGTGGAAGCTAATAGAGAAACACTAGACAAACTCATAGGAAATAAACCTTTTGTAACTGTTAGCCCACCTAAATTTACACCTCCATCTAAGAAGTTTACACCAATTGATGGTTTGTTGGGAGTCTATCTAAAAGTAATTATATATTACTTTATATGAAATAAAAATAATATATATATATATACACCCATTATTTAGATATTTTACATATAGTGAAATAATATTTCCATTTAATTATATATACATTTTTATTTCCAGTAGAAATTTTATTGGGTAAGTGCACAATGGAAAATCAACACAAAGAAACAAACCTTCTGGTACATGTCTTGCAGTAATTGCAAAAAAACATCAAATGGAGATTTTTTTGGAGAAATCCACAAATGTAGATTTTGCAAATATGAACAAGCAAATTTTATTCCAAGGTAATTTAAGTATATTTAAATCTTTACTAGAAATTTTCATTCAAATATTACTAGAAGTTTTAATTCATACATTACATAATACACATTCCTAACTAATTTTTTTTTTTTCTTTTTACAGAGCAAATACTTTGATTCACCTTGAAGACAAATCAAGAACATTGATGCAAGTATTATAGGAGATGTTGCAGAAACATTGCTCGAAACAAATGTCAATGTATTAATGAATTACTCTCCTGAGGTAAAATGTTCACCACTCAAATATTCAAATGTAATTTCCAACAAAAACAATCCTAATTCATTAATACATATTTCATTCGCCAACACCAATTCCGGAATTGAACAATATCATGAAACTAGAAAGCCAAATGGAACTATTGTTTTATTTAAAAGTCACAGAAAAACGCCACACACCACGTGAATACCGGTTTAAAATCATCACAACAATCAATTATAACAATATTTCAAATGCAACTGATGATCAAGCTGAACAACAAAATAGAAAAAATAAAAACAAAATGTGCACCCAAGTTAGTTAATCTTTTACACAAAATGAAGAAATCCCTCCGTTGAACACAAAAAGATCTCTTTTTGAAAAACCAGTTATAACTACTGAGACAAATCAGAAGAAGAAAAAAATGAACAAATCAATGTCTTCATCTGGATAGAAAAACATGAATGATAGCTTTTTGTGGTAGAGTACAAAAGCATGAATGGTAGCTTTTTGTGGACGTTGTATACTCTATTTTGCGTCAATGACTTTTTACCTAATGATACAAAATGTTGTAGGATTTCATAAATATTGTAACTTAAGTATGGTTTTTGTGGACGTCTTCAGGATGAAGTTGATGTATTTAAATTAAAGTTAATGTGTCAATTTTAGAATAATGAACATTCGCATGTAACCTATTTTATATATCTAATGATATTTAGTTGTTCTTTACAACAGTTGTATTTACTAGATGGATGACATGTTTTACATACTAATTATACCTTGCATATATTTAATCATCAATCATACTTTCATTAAAAATTACATAACAAATTATTTTAAATATTTAACAAATTTTAAATTAAAACCAACTTACACATAATTGTTTTTTGTAAACCTCAATTCAAAAATAAAAAAAATATGTATATATGAAATTAAATAAATTAAAAAATAAAAAATTGAAATTCGCAGTTTCACTCCGCATAACCCTTTTTTTTTTCATGTAATTTAATTATATATATTATATATATAATATTACTTATTTTTAATTTAATTACTAATTCAAAAAATTGAAACTTATTTACTAAAATACAATTATTAATTAATTTATTAAATTTTTTATTTTCTCAATTCTTTTTAATTATATTTACTCAATAAAAAATACTATTTAAATAATAACTACAACATTTAAAACATAAAACAATCATAAATTCATAAAATTTATAAATATATTAATAAAAAAATTATAATATTTTATTAAATTAAATAAATATTTAAAAACTAATCTTGTCTCCTCCACCACATATAGGGTCTGTTTGAGTCATATTATTTTGGAAGAATATATTCTGAAATAGTAGATTGATGAAAAATGTGTGGTTGAAAAAGAAAGAAACATTATTGATATGATGAAAAATATTATTTTATTGAATAATGTGAGGTTAAAAATAAGTAAAAGAATGAAAATGAAAATTTTGATGCGTACAATCTTACAACAACGTATCTTTATTTCTTAGCTTTTCTCTCTCTCTCTCTTTCTCTCGTACCTTATTTTCATTTTCCCATTTCTCTCCAAACAAAGCAAATCACTCCAAGCAAAAGATAAAAAAATTTCTTGTTGTAAAAACCCACCAACAATCGCCATCGCTTCTCTTATTTGTGGCAATTCCCATTTCTTCTTTGGCCGAATAATAGCCGTCTCAAAACTGTGAAAAACGAGCTTCTCAAGTCTTTCATTATCAGGTATACATCGTTTGGCTGTTTTCTGAATTTTAGATTAGATATCGAGTCCTTCTGGCATTTATCTCCTGTTTTATTGCTTCTTGAATCTAGGGTTTTTCTGAGGAGATTTGGGAGTGAAAATCAGTGCGAATGAACTGAATTTGATGTTTTGACATTTAAATTGAAGTGCCCAAACAGATAGTCTATGGTGGTACTGAAAAATCTAGAACTCCAGAAGCAGAATAAATGGTGTAAATAACATTTTTGGACTCTTGTTGGGTTGGGTTTTGAGAACAAAGTAGATTAGATGAACCCATTTGGTTTTGGAACTTAATTCTGTGATTCATTTGTTACTTTGAATTTAGCAGATTTTGATGGCTCAGCCTAATTCTAAGGAACCCATAAGTCAGAATTATAATGTGAAGGGTTCTCACTCGAGGTCTTTATCTCAACCCTCGTTTTTCACTAGTAATGGCTTGCCCCCATTAAGACCTTTTTCCTTGGCTTCTTCAAACTATAGTTTGATGGAGGAAACAGATGTTACTCGAGGGCCACCAATTACTCCATCCTTTCGAGGAAAAAATGTGTGGCAAGGTAGTGATGGTCTTCTTCTGTGTAAAGGACATCAACGTTCTAGCAGTGATGTTCCATTAGGATTTTCGACTATGATCAAGTCTTCACCTCTGTTGGTGCCTATAAGTGGTCAGGCAGTATTGGGGAAAACGATGCATATAAGAGAGAGAGAATCTAGGAAATGATAAACTCTTTGGGTTGAAGGGACGAAAAATGGATACAAGTAATGATAATAGGAGCAATGCAGAGGAGATAGGTGTTAGGAAATTAGAAGGGGATGTGGAAGATGATTTGTTTAATTCATGGATGAAGTTTGATAGTGTAGATTGATTGAACTCATCTTAAAATTGAGATCGATGGTTTAGATTAGAAACTTGAATATGGGGATTGAATGATTTTGTTGGGTGAATTTGGAATTTGTTTGGTAACCTTGAGAAGTAATTATTTATGGTGAATTTAGTTATTTTTGACTACGCGATTGAGTCTTGAAATTGAGATTGAATCCGGATTTATGTTGTGTTGGATGATTGTGCTAAGAAATTTAAGTTAGTGATTTAGCCATTGTAATTTTAGAACAGGGCTGTTGCAGGGCACTTTGTAATACATAGGGTGTGTGTGTTGAAATGAATTGGGATTTATTGGACTCTTACCAGTCATACATGAAATTTGTCATAACAAGGAAGTATTAGATCCTTTGAGCTTGGGTTGTCAGCTAAATACTCCATGTGGTGGGAGGATTCTGTGCTTGCATTCATTTTCAAAGTTCTGCAAGTAGAGGGTATTTCAACAACTGTGAAGAGGCTAAGAGCATTGAAACAACATCTTGATTCAAACTAAATTAGAACATAAAATGGTCTACACACAAAATGAAGTTGAGGTCACCCTTTTGCAGTGGAGTAAAAGTACATCAAATTTTGAGTATCTTAGCAAACATAATGTACTTATTCTGGATTTATCTACTTTGCCGGGGTTACATGGGCTGCCAGGGCCCACCCTATGATCTGTGTGTGTGTGTGGGTGGGTGGAGGGGGGTATCTATTCTTGGGGCTTTTGTATGTCTAACAATGCTACACTGCTAGGGAAACGTCGACGAATTCATACAGTTAGACACATGACAGATTATTATTGGCTATTGACTATTTGACCATGGCAAGGGGGAATTTCTCTTGTATGTCAGGTCTTCTTTTTGGAGAGAGAAAATAACCACTTTGGGTGGAAACTAATGTGCAAAATTTTTTAGTCAAACCTTGGAAACATATTCATTTCATGAGATTGTGGTTGGTAGGTTAGACAATTCTGTCTTAGGAGATGAGGGATAGCTCTTGGAAGACAGTTTTAATCTGTTATTATGTAACAAGAGTCATGTCCATCCAAAATGGAAAAAGATTTAGCCCTTGTTTGGGTTACTCTATTCCATTACAAGTATCTGTGTTTTTTTTCAAGCTAATATTGTAAAGTTTGCAACAGATTTCCATTGTTTTTTAATAGAATAATCAAATATCTTATTTATGGTAAAATTTTATCATGACTATACATTCCTAAAAAATAAGTTTTATTTTATTTGTTACCTATGCAGATGTCTTTGGAATATATACTACCTCCAAGCCATTGGTTTTCTGCTACAATTACTCAATATCCAAATAACCAATATCTTAAAGATTTTGTAGAACTTCTTCATGCCGATGAACAGTCATCTTTAATGTGCAGTAATTTCTATGGATTTATATATGGAGTTATCCATAGGGGGGAGGAAGAACAACAATTTAGCAGCAAATTGATTCATGAATTCATAATGAGATTTGTCAATTCTGGAAAAAACAACGAAGTATGGGTAAAATTAGATAATTATCTAGCCCGCTTTGGTATGCAAGAATTCTGTCTCATCACTGGTTTACCTTGTCATGAAATATCTATAAATCTTAACTTCAACAATGATCGGCTTCGAAACCAATACTTTAATGGTACTAAAAAAATTAGTATGAAAATGCTTTTAGAAACATTCCATCTATGCGAAGATCAACAAGACAAATTTAAACTTGGGCTGGTGATGTTAGTGGAATGTATTTTAAAACCTACTACAAGATACATTGACTACAGAACTCTTGGTATGGTTGAACAACTTGAAGACTTCCTTCAGTATCCATGGGGGCGTAAAGCATATTTTACATTATTAAACTCATTGCAACATTCACAATTGGAACGACTACAAAGGATGCAACAAAACAACCAAAACGAATGTAAATATACATTACATGGATATCCACTTGCATTCCAGGTACTTTTATCCTATTATATTTTTTACCTAATATATTTATAAATATCTTCTATTCTAATATTTATTTTCGTTTGCTTACTTTTTAGTATTGGATATACGAGACATTTTCACAAATTGGGCGAAAATTTGGCCGACGTAGACATAAAACAGAACAAGGCCCAAGAATGCATAGATGGAAACCAAATAAAATATTATCGGATCAAGTAGTTAAACAATTCTTAACTACGCAAGAGGTAATTTAACCATTTACCTATATTTCTGTATTCTATTATTTCCTCCCTTTTAAACAATAAATTCAAAACAAATCATTCAAATATTTCTTTACAATTACAGATTCAAGTACTTCCAATACTACAACCTACCGAAGAAGAATTGGAGACATTATGGTACAGAACTCTTTCACTGCCTCAAGACAACTATCACAACATACTAGATCGTATTGTAAATGGAGAGTTAAACAATATAACACAAGAAGTTCCAGAAGATGAAGATGACACTAATAACATGCTGATTCATCCTGATGTGTCACGAACACATATTTCAGTTGAAACTAACCCAATTCAAGTTGGGCCAAGTTCTACTTCCATTCATAGTAACTATGTAACTAGAGAGGAGATGGAAGAAATGATGAAGATATATAAAGAAGATATAGTGTCATATATATCAAGGAAACAAGACAGCTACTATGAAGCAATTCTGCAACATCAAAAAGAGTCGTTTGAACAACAACACAAATGGCAACAAGATCACTACCAACATATCCAATCTACCATACAAGATCAATACCAAATAATTCTTGACAATCAAAAACATTTCTTCGAACAACAACAACAATGGCAAGAAGACCACTACCAAAATATGCAATCTAGCATGCAGAATTATGTTGATACCAGCTTGACTTCCGTAAAATCTTATATCAACGAAGAAAATACCAATATGTTGAAGAAAATGTCCGACTGGGAATCAAATATGGAATCTACTATATTTTCTTTTCAACAAGTTATTCCTCTCCAAAGCGAGTTTCAACCGGAACCTGCCTCAACATCTCAACGGCTTCAACGCGTTGAAAATTTAACACAAATTTCAACACAAGGAAAAAAAGGTAAAAGAAAGAAGATATCTACACGTTGCCATTTGGAAGACTATTTGATGAAGAGACGACAATCAGAGAATGGATAATAAGAAATCCACATGAGTAAGGAATTTAAATTTTATGATGTCAACTTTAATATTATAATTTCCATTTCATTTATTTCATAACAATTTCGCTTATATTATATAGTTCATATTGGCAAGCTGGAGGTAGCGATGTATATGGAAGAGACACATTGAAAAACTTATTGGATGTAACAAAAGATATCAATATTGCGGTTAGTTAACTAAAGTTTAATCAGACTATTAAATTTTCTTCCATATTCAATATATCTAATTTACACTTATCTATTGTATCAGATTATTAACTTGGAATTACAGTTACTTAGACAGTTGATAAATAATGATTGCACTCTCATTTTTAAAGAATATGCAATTATTTACCTGTAAATAAAAAAAAGAACAGGCAATTATGGATTTTGAATTTCAAAATGAATGTGATCTTCATCACATTTGGATAATAAATGAAAGACGAAAAAATACCAACTGACCTACAGACGCCACTCGTTTAGAAGAATACATAAATGGCACCTTCTCAATAGCTGGTCGTCCGTGGATGAGGTGCAATTATTTATTAATTCCATGTTCGGAGTCAGGCAATAATTGGCATCTTTTTTTGGTTGATCTACGTCAATGAAAATTTCAAACATATGATTGTAGTCATGATGTCCATACGCC
Organism: Fraxinus excelsior; assembly: GCA_019097785.1. Classification (NCBI taxonomy): domain Eukaryota; kingdom Viridiplantae; phylum Streptophyta; class Magnoliopsida; order Lamiales; family Oleaceae; genus Fraxinus; species Fraxinus excelsior. Next base: position 23,853,127 of record CM032638.1, read on the forward strand.
AAATGAAGTCAAAGCACATGCTAAGATAGTATATACTTATGTCCATGCATTATCGGACTCTCCAACATTTTTTTGATGGCAGACTAGATCTCAGAAAATATAGAAACAAAAAAATGAAATTGGAGATTATACCTTATTTGTCTTGCGCAAACAACAGTAAACATTCAAATACTATTTACCATAATAATAATTTCCTTATTTTATTTAATTTTACATTTATAATACTAATTTATCTAACAAAAAAGTGTTTTTTTTCCAAGCCAAACTGTGCTATATTCGTACTCAAATTCATAGAATGCTTCGTTTTAAAAAACTATCCAATAGAAACAGTTTCATCAGACAGAATGTGTATTTACAGACGGAAGATTGCAGTTGATATCTGTTTCAATGAATGTTTTCTACATCCACAATCATCTTAATTTTGAAACAACACAAGGTACTCATAAATATTTTATTTTAATCATCTATACTATTTCCAATCTTTCTTTCTTTCTTTCTTTCTTATGATATCACATTTGTCATTTTTACTTGGAATCATCCCAGTTTTTATTGCATGGATATATACTGAGTCCTTGAAATATAAGAGGTCATCATCCTCATCTAATTTTCTAGGTTCCAAACAACCATTGAGTAAAAAATCCACAAATTTTAAGAACGACGTGAGTTGTCTGATTATATTAATTGCGTATATACCAAGATGATTTTATATGCCTAAATGTGTAAATGTCACACCTTGGTTAAATTTTATTTATTTGATTATGAATATGTAGTCTCTCTTAAATAGTTTGCAAAAAGTTTTGAATTTGATTTGAAGGTACCAAGCTGATTATAGTAGGGTTCAACTTTAATTCACACGATAATACTAATTTTGGCATTCCAAATTGATGTTTAGTTCTTGATGTAGCATTTCAGGTATCTTTAATTACTTTCTAAGTATTTATGGTTTTGACCTAAGAGAGACACTATTCTATAACCTCTTCTCAAATTTGCAAGTGTATAAATCAAGAGAAGACATGCTAAAAGCCCTTCCTTGTATAACTAATGGAGCAGTATCTCTTGATGGTGGAATGGTAAGAAGACCTGGGGTGTTCTCCTCAGGCAATCGGTAAAAAAATTGACTTTAATGTGTTTGCCAATATCTTGCTAAAACATGACACTATTAAAGCATATCTTTAATTTTAATTTATCCATTTGAGAAAGATGGACAGGCCAAATGCCTTGTCTTTCAACCTCTTCATGATGAGTAATCACATGTTTATTTGTACAGATCAAAAATAATTGTCAATGTTTAGTTACAAATATTAATTTGTTGAATATAATTTCACCTACAGTTTTTTCTCATTTAAGGAAAGTTATTGACATGAAATTCCCAAAAAATTCTGAAGCATTGAAACTACATAAGAACTATTTTGAAACTGAAAAGCAAATGAAGGAAACAAAATGGAAGAAGAAAAGAATATGGGAAGATATGCAGAGGGAGCAGACATTGTTGGAACATGCAAAGTTCAACTATGAAATAAAGAAACAATAATTTGTCCAGTTCCTTGACCAAACCTCACCATACACTGCTCAGGTAATGCCTCAAACATACATATCTATTAGCAGCCTATAGCTCTCCTGCTTTAGGACTTTTGACATTTAATATCAAGCATACAGTAGACATTAAATTTTCATTAGGATGATGTAGGCTGATTTTTAATGGATTCTACTGGCTAATAGCTATAGGTCAAAATATTGCTGTATAAATGGTTCATGAAAGGCAAGTGTACATTTTGAATGACTTCAAACTGCCGCTCAAAAGGTAAGATTTAGTGTTGTTCGAACATGAACCCTTGAAATCTAACTTGTTTTGATAAGTTCCATTTCCCTAATATGTTTGTTGATTTTTTTTTCTTCATTTTTGCTGTTTTCTGCTGCGAACTCTACCGGCTCATTGAGAAGGTAAGATTTAATGTTTTTCATACGCAAATCTTGTTCCCTAATCTTTCTTCCATTTGTCCTTGTTTATTTTCTGCCAATTTTGTGTTTTGAAATTTACCAGGACGTTGAGAAGGAAAGATTTATACGATTGTTTGTAAACTGATTCTTCTACAGTGACAGCCACATTTGATGAAAGTTCACGATTGCTTGTTCAGAGGAGCCACAACTATTGACTGCCTTTGTTCTCAGCTTTAATTCAACTGCTCTCAAAGAGACAAGGGTCATACATTCTCAATTATTGAGTATCTTCACGTGAGATCTGGTTTTCGATCTGGTTCTCCTTCGCAGGAGTCTTCACTTTCCCTTGTCATAACAAAACCACTGGTTCAAAATTGGTTTCTCCTTCTTCTTCCACTGGTGGGCTGTAGTTACTTCTATTCTACAACTTTTTTCTATTCTAGATGAAAATTTAAGATTTTAATTTTATCAAATTGCTCAAATTTGTTTCTATAATTTCTCTTTCTTGCTTTTAGTATCTACTATTATTTATGAACTATTATTTTGTTCTTTCGCACTATTATAGTCACTTCTACGGCAATCTAATTTCATCCAGGTAGAAAATAAACCTAGCATCACATTTATCATGATCATATTTAAGAATTTCATTAATTTCCTTAAATTTGAATCTTAGTTTATATGTAGATATTTAGCTTCTATATTTAACCCCTGTTTGGTGGACAGGAATCCTAATAATGGGAAGATAGAGTTTGAAACTACTGCTACAACTATAGAGGTACAAAAATCTATGACTTCGAATGGTAATTTTGAGTAATAACACATTTTACTTCCTTCCCTATGGCAATTTGAATCTAAGGGTGTGTTTGAGCCACATTATTTTGGAAGAATATATTCTGGAATAGTAGATTGATGGAGAATGTGTGGTTGAAAAAGAAGAAAAAGTTATTGATGTGATGGAAAATATTATTTTATTGAAAAATGTGTGGTTGAAAATGAGTAGAAAAATGAAAATGAAAATGAAAATTTTAATGTGTACCAAACATAGGTTAAACTTAAAAATTTAATGTCTTTATTTTATCAAGCTCATCTTTTGGAATCTAAATCCTCACGAGGCAAAATATTATTCATTTTAAAATTTTGATCAATGACTTTCAACTTTAACTACTTTTGAACGTAAAGTAGTATTTTGCAACTCCTCTATTTTTCTTTTCCTATTGATTACATTAGTTTTGCTTGAAGAGAAATAAATAATTCAACTGAGTTGTATAAACAAACTAATATAATCAACTAAGCTATTCAACACCGATGATTTTTTTTTTTTTAGTTCTCATGAGTACATTGTTCAGGTGCGGGATACGATGCTTGTTTCTATAATGGGGGTCTTGTCATGTGTGACTCGTGTAAGTTTCTTGTATAGTGACATATAATATTAAGAATATGAGGAGAAAAAAATGTGATGAGTTTGGCGATTTTTTTTGTTCATTTTGTGTTTCACGGGGCTTATCAATAATTTTTCCTTATGAATTCACAAAGGTTGCCCAAAAGCATATTATCCATCTTGCGTTAATAGAGATGAAACATTTTCAAAGCCAAGGGGATCCACAATGGTAAGTGTCGCTTTCTATTTATCGTTTTCACAAAAATGTGCCTATTTTTTACTATGCGAAGTTAAGGTGAGTATAACATTTCTAGACATTACACAATTAAAAATTCTTTATTCCACTTACAATTCAATATAGATGCAGTCATATGGAATGATTTACATTATTGTCTCATTATAAGCAAGCTTTGACCATTGAATGTAAAGATAGGACTTCAAACACTTTGTCATAATATGCTGCATCTCAATTTGGTAAATCCTTCTTTTCTTTTATTTAGTAGAATCTAAAAAAGTTTGCCTTCTATTTTCCATATCTTCATCTTTCCTATCTACGCTGTAATATCTTAGGACAACAAATTTTTCTGGTTATTTTTGTCTGTAAAATTTGTCAAGTCTCACTGAAAATGTAAAATTTACAGCTATTCAAACATAAATCATTGAGATTTAATTTGTTCTGGTAATTTCCATTTCTCTAACATGTGTGTTAATGTTTTTTTTGGTTATTTTCTGCTGCGAATTCTAACAGTTCAGTGTGAAGGTACAATTATAGGTTGCTTATGAATTTCTGTAGCTGTGAAAATGCTTCAAGGACCTGTGTTGCTGCTAAGATGATGTTTATCAACCTGCTGGAGTGATAGCAAACTAATTTACCGCTGATTATGATGGGAATTGTACTACATGCTGATTTATGTAAATAAACTAAAACTATAATTTCTAAATCTGTGTTGATTCTTTGGAAGACTTCATTTGTTTTGCAAGAAAAGTACCCTTTTTGTTATACATGATCCGAATGATTTCAAGTTTTATTTTTCTGTCAATATAGTTGGTAGCAATTAAATTGTTGTCGTACCTCATGTTTACATGTTGTGTTGTGTTGTCAATAAATGAATAGTGTGATGTTAAATATGTTTGGATGCGAAAAGGTTATTACAAATAAGTAGCATGTATATGTTTGGAGTGTGTGTGAACGAAGGATAGGAAGGAGGTTCCTATTCCCCTGCTGTGTAGGTTGGGAAGTTGGTTCTGGTAAAGGAAAAGAGTTGTTACTGAAGATGAACAAAAGATGAAGGAAATCTGCAATGCCTAAGCTTGGTGGAGTACCCTAGGATCACTAATGATGGTTTGGAGCATGTACTAACAACCAATCCGCAATTGACTAAGGTTAGTAACTCAACCTGCTGTTTTTATTTATATCCTAATTCGTAATTTGTTTTAGTTAGATTCTGGCCTCGTTTGAATTTGGAAATTCATACCCGACACTTTTATGTTTTTTCTTTACATTATTGTTTTCGTAATTTCTAATTCATAACAATATATATTTTCAGGAAAAATGCTGATGCAAATAAGAAACCTGCCATTCCCATTCATCAACCTGTCACTAGGTTGGCTACTGATCGCTCTTTCATTCGTGTTTTTATGATTTACTCTTTAAACTTGTGAAAAGATAGAGAAATATCCTCCTAATATTCTAACGTCCGCATCGAATATGAATCGAATTGTCTCATAGACAAATCTCACTCACATCAATGTTTGGGCCATGGTACCTTATGGAGAAGACTTGAACGAAGCACTCCATCCTGTCTTGGGTTTTCGTTCCTCGAATTCTAATTGATTTTTGTTTTCAACAGTCGCTTTTTTGAATGCGAGGTACTCATCTAGACTCGATTATCTTTGTGGGTACATGCATGTGTTCGAGCAAACCTTTTCTATCATTTGCTTTCTTCTTGATTTTATATATCTGGAAGTCAAACAGGTGAAAAAAACCCTTTCAATCTTATTACCAATCCATCCACCGAAAGATGAGATAAAGGAAAACCATTAGAAAGCAAGAAAGGCAAGCTACTTTAACAACGTTGTCATCGTTAAAATTGAATTTTTCGACTTCAGCCTAAGACAATTATAGATAGAAAAATTTGGCCAAGGATTTGTTAGAGGTTTAATCTATCTTCGAAATTACCTTAAAAGAATCAAATTCTTGATAATCATCTAGGTTGATCTCAATAATTTCACAAAAATGTACATGGAATCAAACATCATGTTTTTCTCATTTGTGCCAACAACACCTCCTCAACTCGAAATACTCGAATGGCAACACTCTTTCCAAATGGCATGTCTATTGACGTGCGTATGAATTGAGACATGAAGATCTATGAAAAGTTTATGATCAGTTTTAAGGAAAATTACACAGCTCGACTCATCAGAAGCACCGACAAGATAAAACGTCCAAGCATGTATAGGGTCTCGATTTATCTTCGAGTTCTTGAGGAGACGGCATTGGTTCCATATGCAGAATGCTGTTTCGGGCACAACAGAAGACGTACAAATTTCTGCACAGTCCCTTGCTGAATGGATAAACTCTCTGAGGAACCCCCCTGCAAATTGATACAAATTTCAACAGAAATTAGGCATGGAGCCAACAAAATTATGGTAGCGAGAATCTGAAATTCTAAAGAATATATTTGAAGCTCTCGAGCCATTTTGACCAATTTGCTACGTTAAGGCTCTACTGCGTAGCTCAAATCTGAAATCATCTTTCGTTTTGCTTACAATAAAACCTTAATATAAGAGTTCTAATCAATATCGTGATTATTTCTGCCTGTATGGTTTCTGTCGAATGAATTCTTAGGCAATTTACATTGTAAAGAATGCCGAAATGTTAAGACGATGAAAGGAGATAGGGAAGCATAAAACAAAGTAACTAACCTCAAATATGGAACGCGCCGCCTTCTTACAAGTTCATAGGTGGTTTGATTAGTCACAATTAAGTAGCTGTTTCACAAAAAATTTCACATTTAAGGGGCGGACATTTTTATGTAAAAAATACAAGTACGGCATTCCACCACATTGAACACAATCCTGGACAACAAAAAACAGTAGTAAATGGACACCCGCATGATATTCGGTCTCTGTTTGGCCCTCATTTCTTAAAACTCATTTTAAACATATATTTCATGAGACTCACAACTTTTATTAACTTTTCAGCCACACGTTTCGCCTACTTTTATCAAAATCAACTAAAAATTTAAGCCCCTGTTTGGGCTCCATTCTAAAAAAAATGCATTTCTCTTTCGTATTTTCAACCACATTTTCCAATAAAATAATATTACACAAAAACTCAAAACTTTTCCTTATTTTTAACCAAACATTCTCCAAAACATTACTATTCCAAAATACAATTTTAATGACGCCCAAACATGGGCTTATTTTTATTCAAACCAACAGGGGCTTAGTGAGTGTATTCACATAGTATAAATTGACCAGAAATGTAGTGCTGAATAAAAAGTTTATGCAATGCAGTTGAAATACTAAAAATACTAGCCTATGAAAAGGATGAGCAGCAGTAAACAGGTATTTTTAAATAACATGTCCTGGGTTTCAGTGAAGATAATTTCATTGTGTAAACTTACCAGAAATGAAATATTGTTAAATAAGAAGTCGATGCATGCAAGTGCTTCAAAGTACTTACCTATGAAAAAGGAGCAGAAGTAGTAGAAAGATCAAACAAATTGACAAGGTACCCAAAAGCAAGATTATGATTACATCAACCCACCTGGAAAAAAAAAAATAAAAAAAAAAAATTTCCCAGCTCAGGTTTCAATACGATATATGTAGAACTCAATCATCAGAATCTAAGCATCATAAGCAAATAATAAGTAGAAACCTCTTTTAGATATGAGTTGATGCATACCATGTTTTTGATATATTATACTTGAGGTAGACAATGTACAAGATGCTAGTCCAAAGGCACAAGGTCGTTTCTTCAAGAATGTACCACCTGGTATATCCACAAAAAAAAAAAAAAGGGTAAATAAACTAGAGTAATGTTAAGAATATGCATTCCAATTACATCAAACTATACTAATATGAGAAATGTATAAATAAAACTAAATTTATTGTATGAACTAAAAAGTTCCGAGTGTGATGCAATTTATAGAGATTTGACACCTTCTAAACAAGTGTCTTTAAATATAAGATTGCCCAGAAATGATAGAACACAGCAAAATAACATATAAAGAGATAGTACTTCCATGTTACCCATTTTGTTTAGTTGGTGAAAAGTTTTAATAGTGATATAAAAATACATACGTCAAGAGATCAAAGAGTCATCTTAAAATATAAGCAAACAGAATCAGGAATACAGCAAATTCTTCCAACCAAACACCAATTAAGATAAAGGGAAGTCCTTAAAACTCATTTGATGTTGAAGCCCATTAATAAGCTAAAAACTTAGCCCTCTCCAATTAAATCACCTAGCAGTCGTTCTTTTTCTTCAAAAATTCTACAATTCCTTTTTGTCTAAACTATCCAAAAAATAGCCAAAACCGCAGCTCTAGATATAACATCACCATTACAGCATACATAGCCCCTGTTTGAGCCCCATTTTTGGCGGAAAATGTGTTTCGGAATAGTGATTTTTTTGGATAATGTGTAATTAAAAAATAAGAAAAAGTTCTAGGTTTACGTGTAAAATTATTTTACGAGAGAATGTGGCTGAAAATGAGTTTTGAAAAAATGACTTTTTAAAGAAATGGAACCCAAACAGGGGCATAGAATCATGAAGTGGAACTTAATTGATGGTCGATTGATACTAAAAGAGATGACAAAAGGCTGAGTCTGTCCAACTTATGTTATCAAGTGAAAGAATTTCAATCATTTGGACTCACATGTTGGAGAAAACCCGAGTCACCTAATAACCTATGTTGATTTGCACTTTCAAGGAATGCAGCATATGTGCCCAATTGATGCATGGATTTTGTCAGGCTTTTATTCTTTTTCTTAACCAACAATTCTTTTAGACCTAAATCCCGTTACTGCTTTGATTGCTATTTTTTTATGAATTGCATGACACCACCTGTTCAAATGTAACAAATTTGTGACCAACGAAGACTCGCAATTCAAAAAAGAAAGATAATTGATCAGGCGATCATTATCCTCTAAAGAAATATCACCTAGCTACTTCATCTCCGGTGCATACAATCAGTTCCAAATATTTTATGACAACCAAGAAGCTAGCATAGTTTTTAGTGAATAAAAGATAAAACTGTGTATTTATGTAGCTGTACTTATGCTTTCAACCCGATGTAAAAGAGAGAAAAAATTGCTACTTTACTAACTTGCTTCTGCTCTCTATCCACAGATCAACTACACACACAGTGTCATACAGTTAGAAAGAATCTTATAAATCCATAGTTCTAAAATTGCAGCATCTACCACCACAATATAAATGAAATCCTGTAAGTATCGAAACCCCCCTTAAAACCCACATCTATCTCTTGTTAAAATATTTATCAATTTAAGCAAACCAAATACTTCTAGAAATTCCTCGTTGAACGAAAGACCAAAATGGAGGTTTACCCGCATTTCTGATAATGATATGTTTGTGCGATTTACTTTACCCAGTTTGTTTGTGTATGCTCGATGAGCATGATTCTCTGTTTGCTTACATAGATGCATTTACATATTACTGCTATTATCATCATATGTCATACACTCTTGTGCATTTTCTCTAGTAGTATGTACCTGGTTATGTTTGTATATCTGTATGAGATGTAGAACTCAATGTATGCACCTAAAGTGACGAGTGTTTATCTTTCAGAGACTGTGTGTATGCACATAATGTGATTCACGTTCCGTCAATATGCGTATTATATTCCTTAAAGAAGGAAAGGAACATCGGATAGCCAGGACAATATAATAATCAAGTAAAGAATCAAAATAAGTTAGAATCCAAGAAAAAATCAGGGGTTTGCCACTCTTAGGCATTAGCAAGCAACTCATGGAGCTTCCAAGAATTGGGTGGACATGTCGCAACGACAGTTAAACCTAGGCCATTCAATTCAAAATATATGTGTCCTTTCTTCAACAGCTTAAGTTTTTAGAAGAGTGGATTCCTAGTATCAAAGCATGCAAAGGTCCGAGGAACATGTGATAGCATAAAACATACTGTACAGAAAAAATCATTAGTTAGATAAGAAACAGAATGTGTGCTCACCAAAACCGGCAATGGTTTCCCTGTCCTACGCATGTCCCTAGCCAAACGCAATGATGATCAAATTGAAGAACGCATTTGTCACAATCATGACAATGCTTTGCTCGTGGGGGCTACAAAAGTGATGCATGCAAGCTGGGATCAGAAACTATATACTTCGGAATGTAATTGAGTAAATATAAAGAATGCTTAATAGAACAAGAAGTCTATAAAAGAACCAATTTGTCAAACAAAAATAGGAGCAGAAAGGAAGAAAAAGAAGTTTAACACTTCTCGTCTACGGCTCTAACAATTGATGGTTGGTTGTGTCCATCGTCGTCAATGCAAGTTACCAGGAAACATCTTTTTTTAGTGTACATTTTTTAATCAACACTAAAAATCTCAGCCTAATTTCCTTTGCTTCCTAAGGGGGTGGTAATTTGAGAGCAAGCAGTTGCACGCATAGTTCCCAGTTTCTCTCTTCCTTTTTTCTTCTCAAAAGTCACTACAAGCACAGGCTCAATGCCTAAGCCATGATCAATTTGGACTGTCAAATTACGTTTTTCTTCTTTTTCTGCTCATTAGATACATTACCAAACTCAAGCACTATCATGCAAAGTATACTAAGTTGAGGGATAAATAAGTCAAGTCTTACATCTCAAGGTGAGGTTGCCATCTAGCACAATAATATATCCAAGCCAAAAGGCATCATTTTAACCCCACATATTGTTTCTTTGATTTCTCAACAAGGTGAAATATGACCAACCCGAAAAAATATCCCCTCCACCCTGGAAACATCTCCCCCACCAATTATGATCACTCTCCATGCCCTGCCAGCATCCCCTCTCCCAGCATGTGTACCGTGTATTTCCAAATCCAATGCAATCTAACCTGCCTTCCCTCGCTACCAAAGTCAGTCATTGCCACCACCACCTTGCCATATATATAAACACAAGAACCAGAAATTTAAAGCATTACATATTACAAACACTTAAAATACACAAAACCATAATAACACATAATTGCAGCCATAATAAACACAAGAACCAGAAATTTAAAGCATTACATATTACAAACACTTAAAATACTCAAAACCATAATAACACATAATTACAGCCATAATAATGCATAGTGCATGTACAAATTATATATACAATCTGGCAACCATATAGTCATAGAAAAATGCAGAACCAGATGGAGTATATAATGGGGTTTCTAACGATTTACCATGAATTTTACATGTTATTTTTATGAGTGGGATAGCGGGGAGCAGATGGAGCTAATTTTTTCCCTGGAAGGAGGAGCAACATTGATGGTTACGGAAATGCGTTGCAATAATTGTGGTTGGGAAAGGTGGCATAATGGCAACAGACACCAGGGGAATGATATGACGGGATTTGGATATTCTTTCCCTTTCCTGTGGTTTTGCTATTTATTTTTATCTATTCTCGCTCTAATAAGTACAATATTTAGCAATTCTTGTGTGCTATCTGCTTGGAAAACAGCTAGACTACTTTCCAATTAAAATCAAGATTCTAGCTAATGTGAAATCTTGTAAATAGATGGGTTGATGTTCATTTTTCAATTTTAGTTTACAACTAGTAGGATTTCGCTGCATAGCTGTTGAATATTTTCTAACGTGTTTCTAAAAGTAGCTATAATTATGTATTTTGACCATATGAGGAAATCAATGAGAAGTAATTCAATTCTCATTGCGATATCAGAGAATGGTCAAGGTTCTTGGTGTGCTCTCTCATTCATTATTCTTTCTTCTGCAGGTCAGGCAATATGATCGACCGTGAGCGGAGTGAGAAAACAGTCAGGGTCTATTTATGTCTTTAGATCAGTGCTCATAAACTGAATGGCCAAAAATTTCTACAATGGCTTCCAAAAAGAAATAGTAAATTAAGAATATAAAGACACTAAACAAAACATAATTTCAAAATACTAGTCCAAGAAGGATTTGCAAAAAAAAAAAAAAAAAAAAAAAAGAATACACTGTTGCTCGTGAAACAAAACATAATCTCAAAATACTAGTCCATGAAGGATTTTGGGGAAAAAAAAAAAACAAACTGTTGCTCATGAATCAATATGGACTCAAAAAAGATAAATAATTAGATTTCATAGATAATTTCATGTAGTTTCACCAAATGTAAAATAAAGATGACAAAAGCATAAGAAGATCGTACCTGCACAACGTTGCAGAAAGTGCATGTCCAATTTCTGGAAACAAAACATGAATGACGAAAATTAGTGAATGACAAATTTGTGGCTTTTGATAAGCAAATGGAGAATTTGTTTGCCTACATTGACGATTCAGTTTAGATTCAGAAAAGAGGTTCCATGACAAAATTATTTTCCATCCCAAGTATATTCCTAGATCTTGATCTATTCCAATTAATTTTATAACGAGATACGTGTTTTAGTAAAGTGTTATATCTGTAGGTCGATCGAGGCCTTTAGTTGATCTTTCAAGTGTGTATCCATGGAGTATTAATTTATTAGCATGAACTAGCATATCCAACAATATTAGAAAATTCAGGAAGGACTTCTGTTTCTTGTAAAAAATCAGTCTTATATTTAAACTCGAATAAAATTAACATTTCTTTTCCACAACTCGTTGCAATTTTTACAATTGCCTTTGTGCATCAAGTTGAATAAATTTCACTTCAAGCTTCTCGTAGCTAATTCTTCATGATATATGGTTTGATCACAGATCAATGAATTCAACTTCACAAAAATGAACCATTATAATCAATAATGATTTAAACCCTCATTGTAATATCTAGTACTACACCTTCTGCCAAAATTGATAAAATATGCTACAAGGAGCCTGAAGGGTGTCTAGTTTAAATAAAAAGCAATGTTCATAAATCTCTTGAGGCTTAGCTTCGACTCCTGCCTCACATGAAGCTTTAATTAACTGCCTCAAAGCTTACACTTTATATGCCATTTGTGAGGCTTACGCCTCAAGCCTAAGCCTCGGGGAATTTTACACGTTCCCATTTGTCTAGCCTATTTTGCACATTTTATTATTGGCTTTTAAGTGAAGGAAAAAACATCGTTTTAAGTGGAGGATGATAACAAAAAATGATAAGAAACTAATAGTGATGAGGAGAATAATAAGGAAATCAAATATGTTGACAGTTCCCTAAAAGATCCTAATAGTAGTGATGATATATGAGAGTTCTAAGTTTTTTCTACCTGATTATGATTTTATTACGTGATCACTGATTCATAACTTATTATTTTCTATTTTATTAGTCTATCGTGATATAAGAGCACATCAATTTGCCAGTTAGACTTTTATAAACGATCAAAACACTTTTTATCCCCACATTTCGTTGGATTTACAAGTACTATTCACTTATACACCACTCAATTTTATCTATTTATAAATTGAATTGTTTATAAACACTTCTCTTAATTTTCTTAAATATTTTATTATAAATTTTTTGAGATGGTATATGGTTTATTATGAGCATCTTTTGTATTGTTTTATATTATTATGATTTATTTATTGATTGTCTTGAAACTTATGCCTTGCCTCAGGGACGTAAAACATCTAGTTCGCAATATAGCCTTTTTAGACATTGGTAAAAGTAACAACATAAGAACATAAAATGAAACAAGAACCACGGAGCAACTGAAAAACTAAAACCATCTCGTGGTACCACATGGTAAATTTGAAATTCTACCCACATAGAATACATCAAAAAAAAAAAAAAAAAACCTTCTTACGTCTCGGATAAGAACCTTTTATTATTTGTTAATAATATGTACTACAAAATTTTTAAGATAAGAAAAATGTATCTTCCTTGGCCCAGCAAAGATGTCACTCCAATTCACCTAGCCCATCAGACCAAGAAATTTCCGCACTGCAGCAATATTAGGGCCAGTTTGTTAAAACAAGTTACCTAATAGATGATCCTGGAGGGTACATATCCATCACTAGCTTTATCCAAGCTGTAACATTACTTCTCTGATAATTCCGGCCTGATTGGCTATGGTCCACTGTGATAACAACACTGCCATTCTTGCTTGAAGCTGGTTGTCTTTGCTTGAACATTTTAACATAAAGATACACCAAAAAACATAGCAATTAGACAATAACATTTTTTAAGAAATAGAGTAGATACAATCTGCAGATTAAAGACTCGGAAAGGAACCCTCATACTTTGTATCCACTGATGTCCTTCTAACTAAAGCATCTCTCTCATCGACAGCCTTCTGGGCATCAAGTACATAGCTACATATTTGAAAAGAAAAGGAAGCTTCAGCAATACGGGCACATAAAAATATCTTCTCATCAGCACAAAATCTAAAGTAAATCTTTTAGCAGTAAGAGTAGTTCATAATGTTAATTACCCAGGAGATGTTCCAGAGGTGATAAAATACTGAGTCAGTGTAGCAATGAATAGTAACAAATATATTGCAGTGTACCTGTGTTGGGAAAACAGAAATCACAATATCACGGTAAGCACTGAAAAGGAAATGAAATATTTGTAAAACCACCCATCATGTGAATGTTTTTAGTTCCTTGTCACTTCTATCTCAATTTATAGGAGGTCTTCTGTCAAATGATTGTATAACATAAAGAAACCAAAATTTTAAGTCAGACTTAGCATGCCATAATGTGGAATCAAGTCTTGAATAGGTAGGTAGATAACCTATAAGTCTCTTGGACGAGTCTTATGCGTTTTCAAACCGTTGTTTATGCAGATAAATTGACCTCAATGGTAAGCTTCCATTTTCATTTCTATTGCAATGGATAAATTAACTACAGGGTATTAACATATTCTTCGAGGTATCTAATGTCTACATAGGAAAGACTTAGAGTAAACCTTTTGCGTGAAAGCAAGAGAAAATTTATTCTCAAAATCCTTGTTTGCTTTTGGGCCATGTCACTTTTTTTTAATAGCATTACATAAATATTTTCAAACTTATCATTATCAAGTTGCATACAGAATTCAACAACACAGAGATGATAAAAAGTTCTCTTTAAAACCCAATTCCAGATGGGAGAAGACAACCACAAATAGTCAACACAATAACAAAGCAATAAATAATTCCCCCTTCTCATGTGAACAGTAAACCTAAAAAGTGACTATGAATAGAGTATATGCACACTAATAGGAACTCAATTAACTCGAGATTTGTTTAACATGGAAAAACCCTTTCTTAACCAAAGGGGAAACAACCACGGGACTGTAGCATACCCAAAATCTATTGTTTATCAACAATGGAAAGCGGGGTTCTCTCTAGTCAATACTAGAGGCTCCAAAAATACATTATCTTGGCTCATCAACAATATCTTGTTTTTTATATTTCCATCTTTGTTAGATGATGAGATATTGTTGGTGTGCGATTGTCTTCTTCTTCTTCTTGTTTTTAGCCTTCCCACGGTTAACATAATGGAGAATATGGGTAATGGTTCTGTAGATTTTTTCCCCATTGGATGAAAAGACAACACTTATGTTTATTAGGTTTGATATATTATCGTGCAATCGCTCTATTGGATACACAAGAAGAGAGAATTATTCATTCCATTGCATTGTCTCGAATATGTAGTCTGAATATTTGTGGTTGATGTGTTCTCCCATCAATTTCATATATAGAAAAGTCGTCACTTTCTACTATAACGCTACACAGAATGAAAATCGGCAAATAAATGCAATCCATTTAAAACCTACATCAACACACTCAACATTTTAGAGAGAAAAATTAAAAACAATACCATGGGTCTTCCCTGGTTCGGACAATCAAATCTCTATCTAACGCAAATAAAACCCCGAGAAAAATCAGATGAAGCGTTACCAAAGCCACCTTCAAACATAAAGTAGATCTCCGAGCTATAATAAATTGAACAGAAGAAATATTTCAATAAAAAAAGAAACTTCAACGTATCTTATCATTCTTATAAGAACCCATCGACACAATCAAATCAACAGTACCCGGATCAGATAGACAGGGAAAAAAGCGGAAGCAACGATCAGTGGCACGATCCCATGTGTCGCGGTGGAAGCCACCGCAGAATACACCCATTATTTTTTCACAAACTCATCACTCAACACAATTGTAATCACTACCTAATTATGATGTATAAATTTCACTTCGTTCCGTAATACAGCAGGATTCAAGGAGAGGCGAAGGCCGCAAGTACAACTGAGGGAAAAAATACAGGTTTTCTACGTGAATTTGAATTCCAGGAGGCGGGGCCCACACGAAATAAATATTGTTAACGAAATCGAGACCCACCTGTTGCGCGTATTTTGTCCATTTTCCGTGGGTAATTTCCTGCATTGCTCGAGTCCAAATCCAGCAAAACTCGAGAGTGAAAATTTGTCTGGAGCCTCGATGGGGGCGGCCGGGTCCTACAAGACCGGCTCGGTGTGAATCCAACTGGTCGTTTGAGCGCGTGTAGTTGAAGTCTGGCCTAGGGTTTGACAAAGAGATTAGTTTAGCTTTTTCATGGCTAATCAGTTGATTAATTAAGTTAATTATTTTTTAATCAAAAGTCTGATTTTGATTTAATAAATGACAGTAATGCTCTGATTTACAATTATTATTAATTATATATGAATAACTTGGGCATAGTATTGTTATCTAATTAAAGTTGACTTTAGAATTCTTACATAACAAATTCAATGTTACGGATCACTTATCGAGTTTGAGAGATTGCAATATAATTAGGGATGGCAAAAAAACTTGTCAGATCGAGTTCGGCTCGAAAAAAGTTCGAGCCGGACCCGACTCGAGCTCGATTGCACCAAACTGAGGCTCCGACCGAGCCCGACCGAGCCTGCCCACCATAAAAAAAATAAAAATTAATTTTTCTTTAAAAAGAGCTGCCTTTGCAGGTAGCTAAAACAAAGGCGGCTCCTACATAACAAACAAAAAACCTGAGCTGGCTCGGCCCGAGCTCGGGTCGAAAGCTCGGACTGAGCCTCATTTTTTTGGTTGGCCTTTGCTTGGCTAGGCTCGGGCCCAGAAAAGCTTGAGTCGAGACGAGCTTTTTTTTTGGGTTAGGGCTCGATTCGATTCGACTCGTTGACATGGTTAAATGTAATCATCAAATCAAACTATATGTATAGTAGTAGCCAAGTCTTTTGAAAAAAAAAAAAGCAATAAACAATCGGTTATATGTCAACGACTTTATTAATTGAATGAGTTGAAAGCCGCTTCCAGGCAAAATTAGATCCACACAATAAGGAATTCCTCCCAAAGTGCAACAAGTTGTCTAATTCTTCTGTCATTAGCGGGAAAAGCACCCTCGCAAACTTCATATTCAGCATTCCACATGATCATGATAACGGATATGTGATAAACTCTCAAATTGATATCGAGATCGACAAAATTCTGATTTGAAAACTAAACCTAGTCGCAAGTTGACTCCAACTTTTGTGAGGCGTAACTCGTCTAAGTGCCACACCCTAAATAAGATAACACTTCTCAAAAACCATGGGACTTTCCAACCCATGAAACCAAATTGGTACAACTTCCACAACATCTTACAAAGTCATCTCCAAATATTACACCAAACGAAAAATATTTCCTTTAATGCTTTATTTTTTAATTATCGGCTATTAATTTTTTTAAAAAAATAATAATTACAAATTATATCATTACTAAAATTGCTAAATTAAAAGTTACATTTAATTAACTGAAATATTATATTTGCTCATCATCTTTTTTCGAAAAAAAAAAAAAAAAGATTACACTTAATAGTTAACACCACAATTTTAAAAAAAATATTACATTTTCAAGACACAAAATAAACATATTACATACAATAAAAAAAACTTCCACAAAAGAAACATAAAGCACGATTAAGTTCGTCATTTAATGATCAAATTTACAACTTTTGAATTATAATGAATAATTTTATTTTAATGTATCCAATAGTTAGCCGTGTGATATGAAAGTCTCATGCACGATTTTGAATGAGAGAAAGAAGCTAGGAATCCTTTTTTAGACTCACTCTCCCACTCTAATTGTTGTGGTATAAAATGAAGGGCAAAAAGCAGATATGAAGAATCGTAAAAATTTCACGAAAGTAGTTGCACCGTTTTGATGTCATGATTTGGTGTTGGGTCGAAGGTAATTTTTTGCACCAATTTGATGTTTTACACGAAATTGGTGCATGAGTTGAAGATACCTTGCAAAGTATAGTACTCTACTGTTAAAAAAGAGCATGATCATTCTCCATCTTCACCATCTCTCCGTTGCTTCTATATATCAAATCGAGGCCAAATGAAAAAGGTAAGTTCAATCAAATTCTTATTTGAAATAACATCAAATTTTGTCAAGATAAATAAGACACACTACAACAAATGTGACTTTTTACGGCACGCGTTTACAGTGTGCATATATAGCCTGCGGCTGCATGCCGTAAAGAGGTTTTTACGGCATGCATTGTATGCCGTAAAAAAGTACATTTTGTTGTAGTGATACCTCGTATGATTTGACTGTTGGAGTGTCAGCCGACAATGCCATCATTTTCCGTTGGCTAAGCAACGTGTGCGGTGCATATTAGGCGTTCTTGTTGGTTCATTTTAACATCAAAATCAAATTAATTCAAGAGTTCATTAGTGAAAATGTCATAAAACAACAACGAAAAGTTGTCAATATTACAAAAGTCAAATAAAAGACTAGACCTATATTGGTGCGTCTAACATACCAAACGCGCCACAAAGAGAGTAGAGACGGTATAGACATGCATCAAGGTTCCAACTTTTTTCTGCATTATCTCACTATATTATGGATTTAGCTGTATTCAAATCAACCAAGCATTGATTTCATTATAGCAGACTGGGCTTGAGGGATTCCCATTTTAACTGAAAGATGAGTGAAATGAACAGTCGCCAAAACCTTCCTACGAGGCTAATTGAGAATATTACAACTACCAAAACCTTTTACACAGATGGGGAAAAGAAAATTACGACTATCATCATCAGCTTTAAAAGACGGGATCAAAGCCATATACAAGGGTGAATAAGGCCATCTTACTTGGATTGACTCAAATCTTCAAGTTTGATTCCTGATAATTGAGCAAGTTCAGAGAAGTCCTTCTCTCCACTCAAAATCCTGCAATAAGTGCAATCCATGCAAACCAATCATCAGAAAATGAAAATTAATTGAAAACGAAAAGGATCTAGACAAGCAGGATGAATGGCGAAGAAGGATTCATATAGCCTACCACAAATTTATTGGGAACAAGGGCTTAGTTTGTTGTTGAGATAAAAATTAGAAATATCAAAGAAGTTACTTTTTTTCCAAACAACTTCTTCTACTTAAAAATATAAAAAAGTAAGTTATTCAAATATGTTTCCTAAGAAGAACCCAATG
Organism: Fraxinus excelsior; assembly: GCA_019097785.1. NCBI lineage: Eukaryota > Viridiplantae > Streptophyta > Magnoliopsida > Lamiales > Oleaceae > Fraxinus > Fraxinus excelsior. The sequence continues at coordinate 23,871,981 of CM032638.1, forward strand.
AGAATAACATTAGTCAATTAAGCAAACATTTAGGAGAATGCTTTTTCCATGTCAGTTGTCTATATATATAGGTAACTCGAATGAAATTACATCATGATGTGACGGACCACATAGTGGTGACTTGGTGTCAAGCATGGCACGGGGATGTCATGGCACGAAGTGGGAAAATGAGTTAGACCTATGGTTGATTTGGTCTATACTTCAAAGCTATATGACCAAGTTGGTGGGCAAATGACCGGTGTCCATGATGACATGTTCGTGTCTAGGTGGTGGCAGGTTCGTGTCCAGTTCGTGTGTACAGGAAGCCATGGCAACATGGCTGTAACACAAGCAAACATCGCAGACAGATTGCAGGCAACACTCAGGACGCAGGCAGGACATGGCCAGACACAAACTGCAGTGATGGCAGCACACAAGCAGCACAGCAACACACAGCTTGCAGTCTGTGTGACATGGAGTGACATGTGCATGACATGAACAATTTTCCCAGCACACCGGGTGGTTTTCTAGGGAGAAATACTATGTGCAGAATGCTGGGATATTTTGGGGATGTCTTGTACAAATTGGCTACTTAAGCCACTTGTAAGAGAAAGACTAAGGGAAAAAGCCAAAGTCAAATTGATGACTATGAAAAGGACATATTTAGCATGAGATTTTTGTAGAGACATTCCACTTGCATGAAGTCAATTTCAACTTGACTTCTCTTTGGTCTTAAGAGATTTAGATGCAACTTACAAGCACTGTGGACCCTTGGATGAGGATTGATCCTTTGGATGAGGATTGATCCTAGCCATTAATCCAAGACACTTGCATGAGATTTTGCCTATAAATAGGGATGTATTCTCATTGTAATTATTTACATTGGAGTTGAGAGTTATTTTTATACAAAGAGATAATTTTCCAAAATTGCTTGTTCTCCATATTGTCTTTACTTTCAAAATTTCTACTAAAAAATATCCTAAATTAGCCTAGCGAGGTTGAATTATTTTGTGAGCATCGAAAGGCTGACTTAGCGTTTTGTCGTAGGGATGAGAATTGTGAACGTTAAGGCCGCACGGTATCTAGTATTTCTAGTGTAGGAAATCTGACCCCGTAACAATGAGCCGAGAGAGGGAGATATGACATGATACTAGTCAACACTGGAATACCTATGAAGCATATCTTAGATAGAGATGAGAAACCATGTGACATCATAGACACTCCTTGGGGGGGGGGGGGGGGGGGAAGGAGGTTGTATCCATATCTGATGCATATCCAACACCGACACTCCAAGACACGTGTCTAACAAGCCACATGGCATGCCCTACATTTTCTATACTACTTTAAATTTTCGACACCCAAAGGACCCTTCCTAGCATGCCTCGAGCGTGTATTGGACACACCATATAGATGCCTTACGGAACGCCCTCAACAGATTGAGGACTCAAAAGCCCCATTTCGTAACTTTTGAAATATAAAATTGGAGAAATAATTAATTATTAAAACACTTGTGTAGAAGAGTAAGATTAATGAGAGGAAAATTCGAAGAGTTTCATGTCGAATTTGTTTCATTTCTACTATATTTATTTTCCTTTCTATGACAATATTGCCTTTTTCTTTAAGCAACAGAAGTAATAGATAGTTTAAGCCAAAAGTTACCTGTTACATAAAATAAAGTATAGAACTCTCACGTTCAGTGAACTTAGAAAATCGCCAAGTTGAGGGTCTAGTTACAAAACATTTCGTGTCCTTTATAGCTTAGATACCAATGAACTTTTATAGAACAGTTATCTATTTGAGGAATATTTTTACAATCATTTGATGCATAGTGGGAGAGACAAAGAAGAGTGAGAAAAGGATAATTTAATATCACTCAAACAGTCAGCACATTCAATAAGATTGTCCTATTTATACTTTAAAAAGGGGTCAACGGCATCCTTAACGGCTCCCACCTGCCCTGAGCCTTGGTGAAGGAGGTAAATTGTAGTTTATGCCTCCAAGGGTACATGGTGGAAGACTGTTTGTACACTTGCACTTATCCAAGGGCCAAATCCATATTTCAGAATTCGAACCCTTGACGCGTCAGCTTTAAGCAAAGTTGGAGTTTTTCCACCTTCCCCCTTTACCACTTGGAGATGTGCCATGGAGACGTCCTATTTATACTTTAAATCTGTCGCAAGGGTGTGTTTGAGTCACATTATTTTGAAAGAATGTACTTTGAAATAATAGACTGATGGTGAATGTATGGTTGAAAAAGTTATTGATGTGATGAAAAATATTATTTTATTAAAGAATGTGTGGTTGAAAATGAGTAGAAGAATGAAAATGAAAATTTTAATGTAGGTTAAACATTGAAAGTTGACCGAAATAAATAGATGAAATATTTTCGAATTTGAAATGGAAAGAAATAAATCAAAATTGCGTCAAACAATCCTACTCTATTTCTTCATTTAATATATTCCCTCATAGGGGCCCACAAGTGAGAAAAAAACATAATAGTTTGCCAGTCCAGCAATGTTTTTGAAAGAGAAAAACATGAGTGTCAAAAAAATAAATCACAAGGCAGATGTATTGTTGATGCCCTTAATCTAAAAGCTTAAATTGTTTGAAATAACAAATATTTATCACTTAAATATTATTTTCACCATGTCCCCTCACGTGTAAGTGAGATTATTTTCTTCCCATTAAAGCCTTGCATGTGCACAATTTTTAATGAATGGGTGGCTGGAGACCTGAACTTAGGGCATTTGCCTACTCCGATTCCTTGTCGAACCACTTGATTAAAAAGCTTAAATTGTTAAATATGACCAAATATTTACGTTCAAATACTATATTCAACAACTTTCTATATTTCCAATCAAAAAATAAAATAAAACAGTATCAAAAAATCCCAGAAGTGGAGCAAATAATGCCTGTTTTTAATTATCCGTCATTTGTACTAACAACGCATAAGATGGTAAAAACACACTCTTTAACAAGTCATTGTTCTAGTGGCCCTAAATTTTAACGGGGATTTTCTTAGCAACAATTTACTGTCTTATATCAGGTAAAAAAAACAAAAGTGTATCTATATATTACCACTATCTTACAAAGTGAGTAAAATTTTCTTTCACTTCTTTTGGCCTAGACATTTTATAACATCTCTACGAGGCTTTTATGAACATAAAGAATGCAAGCTTCGTTTTAACAGACAAGTTTAGCGCCTCCCTATATGAAAGTTCAAGCAGAAGCAACAGAGAAAAAAAAAATACCTCTTTCTGTTCAAAACAATGTGAACACCAGAAAGCCCCCATATAGTTTTGCTCCTATCGCATGTAGATAGGACTTGACATGGGTCGGTTCGGTTCGATTCTGAAAAGAACTGAGCCATTCCAAAATTTTCAGATATTTAATAAATGGAACCGTTCGGGTTCGGTTCCGTACCATAATTATTTTTTTTTAACATTTATAATAACAAGACATAAATACAACTAATGATATTTTCATCCGTAACTTTTAGGAATTAGGATTTAGGTTTTAAGATTATCGAATGAATTGAATTTATACGGGAATGAGCGTTACGTTGCTTGCGAAATGAAATTGGAATCGAAAGGGCAAGGGCTAGGGGGAGTATAAGGCCCAAATGTTGGGCAGCTTGGGAGTTTTGTCCAGCCCTTCACGTAAATGTTTTGCAAGAGAAAGAGCCAAAGGACTTGATTTTGTTTTGACCTCGGTTGTGAAATATGGAATTTCAGTCTCACTCAACCTGTTGAAATAAATTAGATAGAGAGTTCATAAGGATGTGTAAACTTAAGAGTTGATGCAGGAATAGGTGGGATTCAACACTATCTGTTAAGTTTCTAAATCTAACTGTTATCAATGTGCAACAAGGATTGAATATGTACCCAGTCTCAAAAATCTCTTAAAAATAATCAATTGTCCTAATAGGGATTAAGTATTAGAAATTATACATCAACTGGAATCTGAAAGGAATGTATAATATAGTAACAAAACTTACATTTTCTGAGATTACAGAGTGCTCTGCTTTTCATTAAGTTGATGGTTCAACCTTAACTCAAATAGATTTTATGACAATCCAGAGTTGAAAATAGATAGAATATTAGTTTTAAAACTATCACAACTGAATTCGAAAAATATTTTTGACCTAAACATGGCTATCCTTGTCTATTTCTATAATAGAAACAGGATAGAAAATGTGTGCAGGTGTTCTTCTAGAGATTTCCCTCCTCTCCGATCATTGCCCTGCATCATCCTCAGCACCCAAGATTGTTCATTTGCTCTATAATTCTTATCCTCTTCTTCAGTTATAGGATGTGAGAATAGAAAAACTGCAAAAGTACAATTTAACTAGTTGTGTAATGTTTTAAAAATGGACAGTAGAAAAATTATACTTGTAAACGTTCATTATTCATCTTGTTCAATGCAAAGGTATTGTTCAACAGTTCAAGTGTCCAAACTGTAAGTGTTATGCCCTAAGTCTAATTAACTTTTGACTTAAACACTTTTAATATATATTTGATACATTTCATTTACGACATGTCTATTATTTAATTGAAATAATATTCTAATAAATTAAATAATAGAATCTGTAAATTCTGAAATAACGAGATTCGATCAAAACTACACCTAAAGAGGGTGAATATGTGTAAATGCAGAATTAAAAAATTATAATTGACCAGCAACAAGCCATTAATTAATTATCTCTAGATAGTTAAACATACAATTCAATTATCTTATATTTGAATACCGCGAAATATGAAAACAGTAAATAAAGCAGTAAATAACACACGGAATAATCACGGATAAAAACTCTAACACTTTGCCAATCAAAATCCATTATAAACAATTGAACTTACAGTACGCCAAACAAGACGACGACGACACGAACTTTGCCAATCAAAATCCACAGCTCTATTGGATTTTGTGTTCCTCCACCAATTCCCAGCTGTAGTTTTCAAAGCCCTCTTGGATTGTGTGATCCTGCAACAACTATCGACTTTATCAATTTGTCTATCTCCTATGAATCAACGAAGAACTATGCGATCTTCACTAACTGGAACTCCAGCCACCTTCCATTGATCTTCAGAATTCTGACGATATGTAGGAAATAGTAGTTTGGTATTTGGATTGTGGATTGTGATGTTTTTCACCGCTAAGAACATATCACAATACGAAAGTTGAAAGACAATCGATGAAGAGAATATGAGAACTATGTGTTTGCTCAATGATCAACCTTAGAAAAAACGTTATGTGGCGATCTGGTATTTATATGATAGGGTTATGGTTGAATGACTCGGATAAAAAGCCTTGAAATCTTGGTTAAAAAAATCCCACGTTAACCTTGTCGCTTGAGCGAGAGCTCAGCGATAGTCGAGCGGCAGTGTGTCGCTCGAGTGAAAACCTAGCGACGGCGGTCGCTCGAGCCAAACCTTGGCGACAATCTAGTAAAATTTCGGCACCGTTTCATTTTTTCCATTCTCGAACTCTAGACCTAATATAACACAAATTCCACTATTTGCAAATAACTCCTTGACTTTTACAACATATTAATTTTAGTCAATTTTGTTCACTGATTTGCCAATTACATCAAATACTTAAAAAAAATCATATCTTGGTAATTTGTTAATCACAAAGAATTGTTATTGTGAGATACAAATTATATATGACTGAATCTTAAATCATCCGTGATCATAAATAATAACGAGATACGAAAATCGTTATTACTGAAAAATGTTTTGTTATAGAACAAAATATTGGAGACCCGTGGAAGAGATTCCACATGGATAACTATCTGAGTGTCAGTGGTTAATCTCTAACGTTCAATAATGGAATTGGTCATTTGACTTGATGTCATCATAGTGCCTTATATGGGGGCGATTATACTTTGGTGATGCTGGATGTTGCTCTGTCAAGAGTCGTTAATACAAAGTTTGTGAATGATCAATAAAAGATTTGTTAATCTTAGATGGTAAGATATTATGATCTACATTTTATTCATTTAAGTTGATAACAAAATTCTTGACCAAAGTGTACTCATAATAATGAGATGAAAGATATGATCGATAATCGAGCTTGACACGCTTCCATATCTCGTAATTGGTCGGATCATATTGACAAATGGATTATAGTTTCACGATAAATGAACAAATTTGGTTCTATCATACCACGCAACATTTTTCATCACATATATTGCCCGACACGTTACTAAATATCATCTGAGACGACATATGTGAATTGATGATAAATTAAAAAGGGGGTATTTTAATTTATAAATTCTGATTAGATCAAAATAATAATTCATATCGTTAGACATCATGATCGATAACCTAATGGGTCACACACAAAAGGAGAACTATAAGAATAATGCGACTAATTAATTAATTGACAAGTGTTGGACTTTCTTACAATTAATTAATTAGGTTGCTTATTAATGGGCTAAGTTAATTAATTGGATTAATTAATTTATAGACAAAGTTTAATTAATTAGATTAATTAAATAGAGGAAATTGCACCTAGACCTAAAATTAGATCACCAATTTCATAAATCTTGAATCAAATTTCATATTGCATAAATCAGGTTTTAATTATTAAATTAAAAATATTTTTTTATTTTTATTTTTATATCTATATACAATATAAATTAATTTATATACACCCCCCAACTCTATCTAACCCAATCGACCCTAAAATCATTTGAATCCATCCTCTCTACTATCATCTCTTCTCCCGTATCTCAACTTCGTCGCCGCCACAACGTCTTCTCTTCTTCCCGTCATTTCCCTTCTCTTCTTCCAGCACTGGACAAAGATCCCCAATCGAATCCTGTTATTTATCAGTTCAAATGGGTTGTCCCCTGAGCTAATGAAAACTCCTTCTAATGCTTGAGAAGTTTGGATATCAGGATCACCTTAAAAATGCACAAAAATCAGACGGGACCATAAATTTTCTGGACATACCAGTTACGATAATACTCGACACGATTGGGTCGGGTAAAGGATTTTTGAAAAATGAAAAGCAAACCTACCACTTTCATAGCAGAACTGAAGCTCATTTGATGGAGTCCCTTGCAATGTTGTCCTAAATAGTCCATCCAGTATAGGCAATACAAGAATGTAAAATTTATTTTCTGAAGTTGTTGCTGTTGGGTTTCGAACCCTGCATTGATGATATATTTTGGGTTGCTTCCAACAATTTTAAGTGAAATCGTGTTTCCTTTGGTTTGACACTTTTATTATTATAACCTTGGCCTGATTGCTGACACGTGGCTTGATCCTTACCGTTGGCTGAATGTTCTAGACACTTCTGGCTATTAACTGGACGGTGGCCTTTTTGGGTTGACTCAATTCGATGAACCAAAAGGCTCTTGGCTTTTCATTCTCTCTCGTCGACTCTCTCTGTTAGAGAAATATCTCATTTTCTAGGGTTTTGGTTCTTTGTGAGTGTTGATCCTAAAATGTGTAATATCTCTAGATTTACTTCTTGCGTTGTGAAGTATTGTTACATTGAGAGAGGGGTGTTCTGAATCTTTGTGATTCTGGCTGTTGCTTGAGAGGTTTTGGTAGATCTTTGTGATCTTGTCTGTTCTTGAGGCTTGCTTCTGTAATCGTTTCTTCAGCCTATGTAAAGATAAGTCTCTGTGACTTACTGCTGTAATCTTGAACTGATTGTACTTGATTTGTGCCATTTTTGGCTATTAGTGCAACCGAGCGATGTCCATATTATTTGGATGCTCAACGGGGGATGTAGGCGTTAGATCTGGTCGCCGAACCTCCGGGGCTTAGGCCAAAACATATCTTGTGTTATATCCTTGTTTTCTGCTTTATCATTCATAGTTTGATATTGATTTGTGAGATCTTGTTTTAATATCGTGTACTTCTGGGCCTTTCAGTGGTATCAGAGCACTGGTGAGGACACGATACCTGGATCTTCGCAGAAAGAGAAAGGACACGATACCTGGATCTGTGAGAAAAGGGGACACGATCTATTGTAGATCTAAAATTTTTGGACTGCTGAAAAGCACATTAAAATTCTTCGAGTTTTTGCTAACTCGCTGGGTGAGATCTATACCTTTCTTTTATACTGTACAAGTTTTTAAATTAGAACTAGGGTTTCTCGATCATACCCTTGATTCACCAAGCACCGTCGAAACCCCCTTGAGACTAATCTTTGTCCAGTAGCCCCTGTGAGGCTCTTGGAATCTGAGATAAATCAAGTACGGGTGTGTTTGGGTAGAATCTTGCTGGAGTGATCTTTCTGGAACATAGTCTATGATCTCTGCTGTGTTTATATTGTGCTTATTTTGCATGTCTGTAATATCTCTATGATCATAAACCTGGAATCTTGTATTACTAAGTGTGCTACTGTGATTTCTTGAAACTGACTGTTCTTGATCTGAGTCTCTGAGAGTCTGTACCTCTACTCTGTGATCATACTTGTGCTTTTATGGCTTCTGCAAAATTTGAAGTGCCTCAATTTGATGGTAAATGTGACTTTAATATGTGGAGTCAAAAGATGAAAGCTATTTTGATGCAAATGAGAGTTGTTAGGGCTCTTGATAATAGTTGGCCTGCTGATTTACCATCTGCTAAGAAAATTGAACTTGAAGAAGTTGCATGGAGTACTATCTTCTTGTACTTGTCTGATAATGTTGTGAGAGAAATTGGTGAAACCAAAACTGCCTCTGAATTATGGACTGCTCTTCAAACTAAATATGTGACTAAGACAATGCCAAATAAATGTTTTCTATTGAAACAATTCTTTTCTTTTAAAATGGACTCTGCTGTTGACTTGGATGAAAACTTGAACAGATTTACAAAACTGACCACTGACTTAACCAACTGTGATGAAAAACTTTCAAAAGATCAGTTAGCTGTAGTCCTGTTGAATTCCATTAGTGACAAGTACAGAGACATCAAGGTTGCTCTTGAATATGGCAGATCTTCTATTACTACTGAAGATATCATTGTTGCTTTAAGAAACAAAGCACTTGAAATTAAGTCTGAGTCTAAGATCCACCATGGTGAAAACCTACTTGCAAAAGGAAAAGGTTTTAGTAAACCAAATTTTTTCTCTAAGTCACAAACTGAAAATAGGAATAAGTGGAATAACAAAAATAAATCCAAGAATAGAGCTAAAGGTAAGAAATGTTATCACTGTGGAAAATTGGGTCATTTTATAAAAGATTGTTACAAGAAAAAGAATGAAGCAAAAGATAAAGGCTTCAATGATGGTAACTCTGCCCTAGTCTGTAACAAAAATGATTTTGAAGATGGCCTTGTTCTTGTTAATAATGAAAAGAAATTGAGTGAAGAGTGGATCTTGGACTCTGGCTGCTCTTTCCACATGTGTCCCAATAAAAACTGCTTCCTTGATTTTGAGCACACCTCAGGGGGACAGGTAATAATGGGAAACAATATGACATGTAAAGTAAAAGGGATAGGAACAGTTAAGTTGCTTCTTGAAAATGGTAAAGTACTTTTCTTAAAAGAAACCAGATATGTACCTGAGCTAGAGAGGAACCTGGTGTCTCTGGGAATGTTGGATGACATGGAATTTAACATTAAATTGGGTCAAGGACATATCAAAATTCTTAGGGGTGATGATTTAATCATTAGCACCCCTAAGAGACATGGTCTCTATTTTCTGAATGCAAAACCTTTACTTGGCTTAACTGCTACTGCACTGTCTGATAACTTTACTTTAGCAAAACTGTGGCATGAAAGACTTGGCCATATTGGCAATAAGAGTTTGAAATCCTTACAAAATAAAGGATGTTTTGGAAAACAAAATCTTGGTGATCTTGGTTTATGTGAACAATGTGTTATTGGTAAGCAAGTTAAATCACCCTTCTTACCTGGAACTCATAACACAAAACAAATACTTGAATACCTACATGCTGATTTGTGGGGTCCTGCCTCTGTTTCCACACTGACTGGTTTTAGATATTATCTGTTGATCATTGATGATTTCTCTAGAAAAATCTGGGTTTTCTTACTTAAGACAAAAGATGAAACTTTTTCTGTTTTCAAAGATTGGAAAACACAAATAGAAAACCAAACTGATCATAAGGTAAAGACTCTAAGGACAGATAATGGTATGGAGTTTTGCAATTATGAGTTTGAAAATTTCTGTAAAGAAAATGGCATCTTAAGGCATAAAACTGTTGTTTACACACCTCAGCAAAATGGCATGGCTGAAAGGATGAACAGAACTTTATTGAATAAAGTGAGATGCATGCTTTTAAGTTCTGGTATGCCCAAACTGTTCTGGGGTGAGGCTGTAAAAACTGCTGCATATCTTGTGAATAGGACTCCTACTAGTGTTTTAAATTTTAATGTGCCTGAAACTGTCTGGTCTAAGATTCCTGTTAACTATTCTCACCTAAAAATTTTTGGTTGTGCTGCATATGCTCATCAAAATGTTGGAAAATTAGAACCTAGATCACTTAAATGTGTTTTCTTGGGATATGGTGAAAATGTTAAGGGTTATAGACTCTGGGTCAGGAGTGAAAAAGGTTACAGGGTAATCATCAGAAGAGATGTCATTTTTAATGAGTCTATTATGCCATGCTTGGAAGGTAAAGAAAATAACTTAAATGAAAATGATGTTCAAATTGAGGTGGAGCCTTCTTTGACCACAAATAACACACCTGCACCACCTGAACATGTTGTGAATGGTTCTGATCTTGATGATAATAATATGCCTGTTGAAATTGACAACATATCTGAACCTGAGGAACAAAATACTTTGCCTGATCCACATCTTGATGAATACCAACTTACAAGAGATAGGGAAAGAAGACAAATTAGACCTCCTGTAAGGTTTAACAATGATGATTTTGTGTCTTTATTTACTTATCAAGATAAATCTAAAAATGAACCTGACTCCTATGATGATGCCATAAATTGTAAAGATCACATGTTTTGGAAAGATGCCATGAATGATGAGATGAACTCACTTCTGAAAAATAAGACCTGGGAACTGGTTAGGAGACCTAAAGACCAAAAACTAATTGATTGCAAGTGGATCTATAAGATAAAAGAAGGTGAAGGGGGGAATAAAAATATTAGGTATAAGGCTAGATTAGTTGCTAAAGGCTTTACTCAAAAGGAGGGGATTGACTATACTGAAATATTTTCCCCTGTTGTTAAATATACCACTATTAGATGTATACTTGCTCTTGTTGTTCAATTCAAATGGGAACTTGATCAATTAGATGTTAAAACTGCTTTTCTCTATGGTGATTTAGATGAAACTATATACATGAGACAGCCTGTTGGATTTGCTAATGGTAACCCTGAAAATGTTGTCTGTCTGTTAAAGAAATCCCTCTATGGGCTTAAACAAGCCCCAAGGCAGTGGTACAAAAGATTTGACACTTTTGTTTTAAAACATGGCTTTCAAAGAAGCAATTATGATGTATGTTTGTACTATAGAGGTAATGGAGGTAAAAACTCTTTGTACTTGGTACTTTATGTGGATGACATGTTACTGGCTAGTTGCAATAAATCTGAAATTGATGATATCAAATGTATGTTGAAATCTGAATTTGATATGAAAGATTTGGGTCCTGCAAAAAGGATCCTTGGCATGCAAATTTTGAGAAATAGAGATAAGGACTTGTTGTTCTTGCATCAACATGATTATGTGGTAAAACTATTGAAAAAGTTTAACATGTTTGACTGCAAACCTGTTACTCTGCCACTTTCAAATCATTTTAAACTATCAGCTGAACTCTGTCCTAAAACTGATGAAGAATTTGATAGAATGTCAAAAATTCCTTATGCAAATGTCATAGGTTCTGTGATGTATCTTATGGTAAGTACCAGACCTGATTTAGCACACAGCATTAGTGTTCTCAGTAGATTTATGGGCAATCCCGGTGAAGAACAGTGGCATGCATTAAAATGGCTTTTAAGATACCTAAAAGGAACTCCAAATTTAGGACTTATGTTTAAGTTGAATAAAATGGGAATCATGTTAAAGGGATTCTCTGACTCTGATTTTGCTGGGGATAGGGATAACAGGAAATCTACTTCAGCTTACTATTTTACTTTGTGTGATACTGCTATAAGCTGGAAATCCCAACTGCAAAAAATTGATGCTTTATCCTCTACTGAGGCAGAATACATAGCTGCCTCAGATGCTGTTAAAGAAGGGATATGGTTGAGTAGACTGTTAAGTGAACTTGGTTTTGTTGATGAAAATGTTACTCTCTATTCTGATAATCAAAGTGCCATACACTTGAGCAAAAATCCTATGTTTCATGATAGAACTAAGCATATAGACATTAAATACCATTTTATTAGAGATGTTATATCAAAAGGGATTATGAATATTGGTAAGGTACCTACACAGTCTAATCCTTCTGATATGGGAACTAAGATAATACCTTTAAATAAGTTTCTGAACTGTTTGAAGTTATTGTCTATTAATGCTATGTAATGATCACAGGAACTTTGGAGCAAATGAAGAATATCTTGAGATGTTGCTCCTGGCTGCACTAAGCTAAAATGGTTGAAAGCAAGGTGGAGATTGTTGGGTTTCGAACCCTGCACTGATGATATAATTTGGGTTGCTTCCAACAATTTAAGTGAAATCGTGTTTCCTTTGGTTTGACACTTTTATTATTATGACATTGGCCTGATTGCTGACACGTGGCTTGATCCTTACCGTTGGCTGAATGTTCTAGACCCTTCTGGCTATTAACTGGACGGTAGCTCTTGGGCTGACTCATTCGATGAACCAAAAAGGCTCTTGGCTTTTCATTCTCTCTGGTCGACTCTCTCTGTTAGAGAAATATCTCATTTTCTAGGGTTTTGATTCTTTGTGAGTGTTGATCCTGTAAATGTGTAATATCTCTAGATTTACTTTTTGCGTTGTGAAGTATTGTTACATTGAGAGAGGGGTGATCTGAATCTTTGTGATTCTGGCTGTTGTTTGAGAGATTTTGGTAGATCTTTGTGATCCTCCTGTTCTTGAGGCTTGATACTGTAGTCGTCTCTTCAGCATATGTAAAGATAAGTCTCTGTGACTTACTGCTGTAATCTTGAACTGATTGTACTTGATTTGTGCCATTTTTGGCTATTAGTGCAACCGAGCGATGTCCATATTATTTGGATGCTCAACGGGGGATGTAGGCGTTAGATCTGGTCGCCGAACCTCCGGGGCTTAGGCCAAAACATATCTTGTGTTCTTTCCTTGATTTCTGCTTTATCATTTATATTTTGATATTGATTTGTGAGATCTTGTGTTAATATCGTGTATTACTGGGCCTTTCAGGTACTAATGCATTTTTCCTTCGTTAGGCGAGGTGTAAGCCTCAAGACGTTAAGAGGCATAAGCCCTACCGTAAACCCAAAAATGCCAAAAAATAACTATTAAAATGAAAAATAAATGCATCTTAAATCATAAACAATTTTCATAATTCATAATAGAACAATTTTAATTGTGCAAACAAACAAAAGAAAAATCTATGAAGTAATTACTACTTTAGTTGGTGGGGGCAATGGACCATTCCCAGTGAATCTATGAGAAACACAATTTTGTAATGGTTTAATGGGACAGTGGGTTATCCCCAACGTGGGTCCATCAGGATATTTAATGTCTTCTGGGCCCACACCCACAGCAAAGTAAATAAGTCATGAAAAATAAAGAGAACACGCATCACAAGACTTGAGGTGGTGCTGTGAGACGTTGGCCTCAGTTGAGGTGAATGCCTCCAAAATTTCCTCACAATTAATGCCAAGAAGCGTTTTTTAGACGCCTCCCTCTGAGGCATGCCTCAATTGGGATAGTTTAAGCATGAGTACTATTACTGCTGCCTATTGCATTTTAGGTTTCTAATAACAAATTGATCTTTTGAACATCTTAGTATCCCCCACCCTGGAAAGAGAAAATAAACTGGAGACCAAAAGAAATCAAAACAAACTTCTATCTGAGAAAAGATGAAGAAAAAATGAAGAATGGCCATACTGAAACTATACTGGCACATAAGAATTTGACAACATACAAGCCCAAAAAGTCCAACTGGCCATGCTTCTGCAGCAGCACCAACTTCATCACTGCGCAATGTCAATCCTGTATAACAGAAAGGCAAGAGAAGATATAAAGTATATCGAGGATAATAAAACAATGGCAAAACTGGGTAACAGTAAATATCTAAAAAGAGCTTAACTTTCAATAGGTATTATTTATAGGCAAGACAACAAATTCAGACATGGTCAATGTAGAAACTACCAAAACAGAGACAACCTTACCTGAAATGATAAATATTCCAAAAGTGCTAAATTTAGACAAGCCATATCTGTCAGCAAGACAACCGAGGCCAGGATTTGAAAGTCCAAATACTACTCCACAGACAAGAGCTGCATAAAATATTATGCCAATATTTTAGCCAATGATACAAATATTGCAAGTTAAGATCATCAGCAGAAAACAGAACCGAACAAATTTAGGGACAATGGTGACAGAACTGGAAGAATATTGTGAACCATTGAAATGAAGCTCTACACAACTTGGGTTCTTGAATAACATATGCCAATCTATTGCGCATCTTGCCCCTCATGTCTCCCATCGTATTGACAATGTTGTCAAACCACTAATAATTTAAACTCTATCACCACATTAAAACCGTCCACATAAAAAAGAATTAAAACAAATTTTAGGGACAATGGTGACCAAACTGAAAGAATATTGCAAAGCTATTGCATGGAAGCTCTACACAACTTAGTGCCATGAATGCCATAAGCAAATCTATTATGTATCTTACCCACATGTCTCCCATCATGTTGACAATGTTGCCAAACCACTAAAATTTTAAACTCTGTCACCACATTAATAAGGGACGGGTAACTTCCAACCTACAACTAGTACGAAACGTATAGCATTGCATATGCACAATTTAATCCATGTTTCGAAAATCTTCATATACATCAAAAAATGCAAGTAAAGGTACTTCTGGTTGAGCACTGTAGATAAAGGTATAGGGAAGTGATTTTCTAAACAACTTGTGATGATTATGGAAGAGTTTTAACTGATGATAGAAAACCTAGGGGGTGATTCACTGGTGAAGGATCTAACCATTAAATCCAAGGTCCTACTATTGAATCTCATACCCCTCCTTCCCCAAGTTCTCCGAAAATACGGAGATATCAGAATATTGAACTACGTAAACCGTGAACAGGTTTCTTACAGTTGCTTTTTTCCATATGATATCTGTACATCGTAATTGAACAATAGTCCTTGGGACCCTTAGATGGTTCACTTGTAAAAAAAATTATTCAAATGATCCCCTTCAACACAGTCCACATATTTAGTCATCCAATCCAAATTCTAAATAAAAAAGGCTCAATTTTGAACATCAGATATCTTCATTGTTCATTTATCAAAAAGCAACTTAATAAGTGCAATGAAATCATCAAACTGATACTGTTTCAAATAGAAGATTTTGCATTTTCTTAAGAGAGCGTGCGCATCGCCAACATACCTAATGGGAGAAAATTATTAGATGCAAAATTCACCAATGGTTTTGTCCAATTTGAAGCTTTTCCGGAACTCAAAACTGGTGGAAATTCACTTTTATCATCGCCACTTCCCTAAACGCGCAAGAGATTTTGCTCAGAGCATGCAAAACCAAAAAATAACAAATTTCTTCAAATAAAGATGGGGTTAGATGGAAGATAGTGAACCTGATGGGATTCTGAACTGGCTTTGATAATTGGAATTGTTGAAATGGAGCTGCGTTTCCAAATAAAACATGAATTACGGGCCTTGTGGCCGGAAAAAGGGAACGCAGTCACCGGAAATGTTGGCTTAAGTAGACGGGACGGCGGAGCACCGGCGATCGGAGGGCGGAGACTTAGGGTTTGGAGTGTTCCCGCCATTTTCGGTGCACACAAAAACGGTGCAGTTTCTCACAATGGTCTGTGCTTGGGTGAGTTGTACGAGCTGCTATCTGGTGTACAGTTTCTGCACAGACTGTAACTCTACCACACATAATTTCCATTTAGGACCATGCAACCCCCACCCCCATCTAGCCATTTCGATGAAAATAGAAATTTTGAAATAGTCATTTACTAGAGAATGTGTGGTGAAAAAGTGATGAATTTTTTTGATTTGTGTATAATATTATTTTATTTGGAGAATGTTAGGTTGAGATGAAAAATGAAAATGAGAAAGAGAAATTAATGGGTGTCAAACGGAAGCCTAATCTTTTACCCATACATAAAATGGGAGGTGTGAAGACCACACATTCGGGAGTTTTTTATACAAGTGGATCCCTTGCAAATGTGAAAGAGTGTAACATTTTCAGTACAAATATAATTATCCTTCCATTTATTACAAGAAAATTCAATTCTCGAAAGAGTTATGCTACACTACCCAAGTTGGGTAACAAAAGGGAGAGTGCCCAAGTGATGTGGCACCCCCCTATTGGAGGGTGGCTGTGGCCCCATCTAACGATTTCGATGAAAATAGAAATTTTGAAATAGTGATTGACTAGAGAATGTGTGGTGAAAAAGTGATGAAATTTTTTTGATTTGTGTATAATATTATTTTATTTGGAGAATGTGTGGTTGAGATGAAGAATGAAAATGAGAAAGAGAAATTAATGGGTGTCAAACGGGAGCCTGATCTTTTACCCATACATACAATGGGAGGTGTGAAGACCACACATTTGAGAGTTTTTTATACAAGTGGATCC
This sequence comes from Fraxinus excelsior, assembly GCA_019097785.1. Taxonomy (NCBI): domain Eukaryota; kingdom Viridiplantae; phylum Streptophyta; class Magnoliopsida; order Lamiales; family Oleaceae; genus Fraxinus; species Fraxinus excelsior. The sequence goes on from CM032638.1 coordinate 23,888,662, forward strand.
CTTGCAAATGTGAAAGAGTGTAACATTTTCAGTACAAATAGAATTATCCTTCCATTTATTACAAGAAAATTCAATTCTCGAAAGAGTTATGCTACACTACCCAAGTTGGGTTACAATTGAGTAAAGTAACATTTTTGTTCTCGAAATACTCGAGTCCCCCATCTCCTTCAGATTAAAAATAAAAAAAAATAGCAGATTCCAATGAAAATTTATGAATTAAAAAAATTGAACTTAATTTACTTTTTTAGTGAAATCAAACAGGGGCCAAATATTCGTTTCATTATGTACCAAAAATTAATGTGACAAATCAATCTTAAAAATACTTTTCAAGCTACCAGTCCGTCAAACATTATCAATATAAAAAATAAATAAACTATTACCTGAGAAGAGAATGAGGTCCAACCTCTTCAATAAAAAGCTTACAAAGAATCATAGTATCAATCACGAAAACTTAAATTTTGTATGCTGAAATCATACTTCGTGTCATTTTCCTTATTAATGAAAAAGCATTCTCCATCTGACCATTTAGTTAATTTTAACACGCGGTAGTGAATCTTTTGATCAAGTGACTTGAAAGAAAAACACGATAATGACAAATTCCACTAACTCTGTTTTATTCACGTAATTCTTTCAAACAAACATTTAATATATATTACATTATTCCGTATTATCCAAACAATTTTCAAGGCATGATCATGGATACTTCAAAGAATTAAACATTATAGATAAACCTTATTTTACACGAAATCCTTAACATGGGGGGTCCTAAGTTTTGATCAAGGTTTGTTGGATTTCCTATGATCTGTCGTAGAACTTTTTGGGTTGGTGTTGATTCCAAATTCATTTTTTTGTGCTGAATTTGCTTCTGAGAGTCTGTGCTGCAGCTCAGATAACAGAGCCCGATTCTCCTGGTCGAGCCGTTGCGCTTTCTTTCTTAGCCTCTCATTTTCAAGAATAATGTGGCAGTTCTTCAAGTACAGCTCTGAGTTCTGCTTCTCCATGGCGACGTAATTGTATTTGATCCTGAAAATAAAGCATCCATACAGGAAACATGTTACTTCTTTTTAAGTGAGCGAGCTTTAAAATAATTAACTTTTTTTCTGGTCCAAACTGTGAAGAAAAATAGAGTATCCGAACAAACAAGTTACTCAAAAACACAAGTGATCACTTACCTATGAGGAATTTCTAGGGAGGGAGATGTTGGGGGCCAAGAAGGAACTGCTTTTATATGTATTGTTTCATAGAGAGATAAATCTTTATATATGTTTTAGAGGGAGAAAGAGAGAAGATAGAAATGGATGGATATACTTGAGAAGCAGGCATGGACACGAGAAGAACACCAGTTTGAATCAAAATAAGCAGAAAAAAGCCCTTTTTGTCATAATAAAGGGTTTCGGTTTTGTCTCGAGGCCAAGTAGCACGAGAAAGTCGCATTTAAAAAAAAAAAAAAAAGTGAAATTCTGGGAAACAAAACTGGGGGCAGTTGGAATGTTGATATGAATGGTAAGAGATAGACGACAAGGACATGGCAACATGCATATTGTGAAACCAGAAACATGATTCAGCATACATGCTTGCCAACACTGAGGTGGGGGAAGAAGCATTATTCTTGCTGCCCTAAAACGTCACTGGGAAGTTAATTGTTCACACGTGTCGTTTCATGTTAAGCCGACCATTAACCGTATTGTTGAACTAACTTTTTTATGTCACTGATTGAGCCCCTCTTTGATTTGGGTAAAAATTAAATTTTGATAAACGTTGATTAAATGTCTTCGAAAAATTGATAAAAGTTGTGAATTATTAAATGTGTGGTTAAAAATGAATTTGATAAAAAAAAATTTAAAAATAAAGACCAAACATGAGTTAAATGAATAAAAACACAAATCATTTTTCCACCAATTATTCCATGTTTGATAAGTTTAGTTTCGACCTTTATTTCTCTTTCGTCCACATACGACTATAAACAACTCGATATACCACGTACCACAATCATGTAGCTGAGTAGAATTGAAGCATTTATGGAAAGTGCTCACAAAACGACCCTGTTGGCAATTATTTTGAAAAAATTGAGTTTCGATTTAAGGATGTGTAGTTAAAAAGTGTAGAAAATTTTGGACTTCCATATAAAATATTTTATTGTGCAAATATGTTGTTGAAAATAAGTATAAAAATTAAAGAGTTTTATTTTAAAGGAAAACAGACAGACACTAAACATAAATGAGTAGTCCCTCAGATCGTTGAAGAATTAGAATACTCAGCAAAGAAAATACAACTTCAAGTGGCCACAGATGAGAGTTAAAACAAGAAAATTAAAACTTGTCACAAATATAATTTATAATAACGAAACAGAAAAGTATAATACGGGCAACATTCATACAAACCACATGTTAGCCAAGCACCAAAGTTGGAAATTTCTGCCTACTCTTCAACACATCCGTCAGTGAATCATGCTTTATAATGCGTGCAGGTGCTGCAACAGAACAAAGAAAGCTAAGTTCACAAAATGGGCATCACTCTTTAATAACAA